>CM060976.1:19352500-20552500 GCA_030765065.1 Deroplatys truncata | reverse complement strand
AGGTATTGCATTCCACCCAAACATTCAACAGAGATTTCACTGGAAATACATGTTTTGAGGCCCCTGAATAAAAAAAAGCAATTTTAGAAAATGTGTGTCAGTCTGTCTGTGTATGAACAACATAACTCAAAAACGAAAAGTTGGGTAAGTACCAAACTTGGTATTTAAGTTCAGTATCTTCCAAGGATGCGACATGAAGATTTTCAAGAAAATTCCCCCCACCCCAACTACCCTTTACAAGGAACATTTTTTGAAAATTTTTTATTTTCTAAAAAATGGCTTTTGGCTATTTTGATTAAAATACCATATATTAAAGATATTTACATGACAAACAAAATGTATATCTTGAATTTTCTGGGAATTGCCTGTGAAGTCCTCTTCGTTTGGAAGGAATTTTGTGTAATTTTGTATAACTGGTAAAGATTAAGCGATAGACAAAAATGTACTACACAAAAAAATGTAGATCTCTTTAAAACACACAATTTATTTTTAAGTACTTAATTTTCTCATGGCATAAGCCATTTCTGAGATATCTATTATTAATGGTTTGAATGGTTCATTACTTGGTTATTCTCTTAAAGTCCTGTCAACATTCAGTTGTTTCTCGTGATTGCATCCCTTTGTATTGGTAACAAAATGTGTAATGTAGCCATTTCTGCAAAGGTTTATTTGCATTAAAGTGTAGTAGATAGAAAAATAAGCTATAGTAAGAATAGTTTGTATACTCATTAATAAACGATAGAGGGTAGAGAAAGTCATGTGAATATATCATCAGATTTTTAAAAATATATTTAAAATGTATATATTGTGCTCATAATGATAAAAGTTGTATCAAATTTAAGAGGATATTCAAATTAATAAGATTGCATCAAAAACTAAAATGCCATTTGTAACAAATTTTGCCAATTAGCTCTCCTTAAACATAGAAGTGAAATAGAAGTCAATTGTAAAGTATTCAGCACCATGCTGAGAAGGAAATAAGCAGCTATGCTAGTTTAATACTGAGAAGCAACTGCTCAGGTAGACTAAATAACATAGAAAATCTTCCAAAAACTGAGTGTCTTATGTACAGTGCCAATGTTACAAGTTCAGACCACCTATAGTAATCATAGGATTAACTGCAGATTCCCAGAAAAAGGATAATACTTCTACAAATTCATAAGATACAACTTCTGTATTTTTCATTAATAATTCTTGTTAATTTGTAATAGAAAAGGAAGAATTAGCATGGATGAGAACAGGGACAATGTACCTAAGAGGGTTAAGAGGAAGGGGAAAAGGAATAGGTATGTGAACTGTGGTGGAAGGGAAAGTATAGAGCACTACATGGCTGGGCTTAAAGGACTAATGATATGGAGGGAAAAAGTAGGAGGGGAGAGATGAACAGAAAAAATCTGATGTGTTACACTCACATGACTTTCTCTACTCTTGTACAATCTAATTTTACAAACGCCTATTCTCCATATGCTTCATGTTAATCGAGATATCGAGATGTCAATCTTATTGGTAATTTTCTTGTAGATGCAAGGGGAATGTGGTAGCTTTTAAGCGATAGTCAAATATTTTAACGCTGGTTGCTATGTGGAGCATTCCATTCTCTTTGCATGTCCAGGACATAAAAACAATGAATAACGCATTTGAGAAAAAGTATAAGTATTGGAAAATTTAAGGAAATAACAAGCAATATCTCGAAAACAGTTCACTCAACAAAAGAAATGTATATGACATAAGTTGTGTATTTTAACGCGATCTACATTTTTTGTGTAGTAAAATTTTGTCTATCTCTTATGGTTTACCAGTTATGCAAAAGTCGTTCACAATGAAGAATACTTTTGGAGACATTCCCAGAAAATTCGAGATATACATTTCATTTCTCATGACATTATCTTAAACATATGATATTTTAATCAAAATCGTTAGAGCCATTTTTGAGAAAATTAAAATTTTCGAAAAATGTTCCATGTAAAGGGTAGTCTGGGGTGGGGGGATTTTCTTGAAAACCTTCGTGTCGCATCTCTGGAAGATACTGAACCTAAATACCAAGTTTGGTACTTATCCGACTGTTCGTTTTTGAGTTATGCTGTTCACAAACACACACACAGACACAGACACACACACACACACACACACACACACACACGGACATGTTTCCAAAAATGCTTTTTTTGGATTCAGGAGGTCTCAAAACATATATTTCCGGCGAAATCTCGGTATCGAATTTTTGGGTGGAATGCAATACTTCCCCTACTTACTATATGTAGTAGAGAAAGTAAAAATAGTAACTATAAAAATGCCCGACAGGAGAAGAAGAAAAGAAAATTAGAGACATGGGGAAGTTTTTAGGAAAAGTAAAAGAAAAATGGATTAGAAAAGTAACAGTTGCAAGGAAAGAAGAACAACAAATGATAGGTGGAGAGGAATGGGTACAAAGGGGGAAAGGGCTACACAGTGAGCTACAAAGCCAGGGAGCCAAGTGAACTGATTAGCACAAAATAGGCTTAGAGACCAGACAATTTGTACATGGGTATAGTTAGTTCTAGTGGGTATATTGTATAAATCTCATAAATCAAGTTGTGCAAATAAATTCGTTCATTCATAATTTGTAATATTTTCATGTTTAAGCCAACCAATTGTAAAACAGGTAACTTGTTATATTACACATGAAATACAGTGATTAACACAGGGTGGATAGAAAACTCACTTTTTATTGGAACTGTATGGTATATTAGGGATCCCTGTGAATTGTTATTAAGAAGAGAAAGTGAAACTAAAGTGTCAACAACACTCTCTCAAATGTTAAGAAGTTGTGTGACTGACACACAGACTTTTTTTTCCCTTTCCATAAACATCATGAATTTCTTGTACTAGGAAAGCCATTGAGACCTAGCTGACTTACATATTTTTTGACAGACACATAGTTAAATGTGTTGCATTGCGAATTTATTTTCAGATGCTGGCTTGCTTCTTAGTAATTCTGTTGTACGTAAAATAATGCCACACCTTGATTGGTGTGTAAAGAATGCCTTTTCTGACTCGGATGATGATAATGTTGGGAGGTGCATACTTCATGCTACTTCTATTGCTTGCCAAGACACTGTTCAGGTAAGACCTTAAACCTGCATTAACCTTAATACTCAAGATATAAATTTTTTAAAAGAGCCTAATTCTATATGTGGAAAAAACTTTCCCAAATAGTCTTAGATAAATGGTTGACTTAATTCAGTATGCAATCTCCTTTGTTCTGTGCATCTTTAGAGAGTCATTTATTGCAAACAAAACAAAATAAAACAATGAGAACCAGTGGAGGGTATTGCAGAATCTATAATGTGTATATTTTATTCTTTTTTTGGTAATATTTAATGACTTTTTACTTTCTCTACTACGTATAGTAAGTGGGGAAGTATTGTATTCCACCCAAAAATTCGATACCGAGATTTCACCGGAAATACATGTTTTGAGACCCCCTAAATCCAAAAAAAGCATTTTTGGA
The DNA here is from genome assembly GCA_030765065.1 of Deroplatys truncata. NCBI lineage: Eukaryota > Metazoa > Arthropoda > Insecta > Mantodea > Mantidae > Deroplatys > Deroplatys truncata. The sequence goes on along the minus strand of CM060976.1, from coordinate 20,549,010 downwards.
AACATGTCCGTGTGTGTGTGTGTGTGTGTGTGTGTGTGTGTATGTGTCTGTCTGTGAACAGCATAACTCAGAAACGAACAGTCGGATAAACACCAAACTTGGTATTTAGGTTCAGTATCTTCCAAGGATGCGACACGAAGGTTTTCAAGAAAATCCCCTCACCCCAGATTACTCTTTACATTGAAGATTTTTCGAAAATTTTAATTTTCTTAAAAATGGCTCTAACGATTTTGATTAAAATGTCATATGTTTAAGATATTTTTATGACAAATAAAATGTATATCTTGAATTTCCTGGAAATGTCTGCAAAAGTATTCTTCATTGTGAACGACTTTTGCATAACTGGTAAACCATAAGAGATAGACAAAATTTTACTACACAAAAAATTTAGATCGTATTAAAATACACAATTTATGTCATATACATTTTTTTTGCTGAGTGAACCATTTTCGAGATATTGCTTGTTATTCCCTTAAATTTTCCAATACTTATACTTTTTCTCAAATTCGTTATTAATTTTTTTATGTTCTGGACATGCAAAGAGAATGGAATGCGTCACATAGTAACCAGCGCTTAAAACCTACCATATTCCCCTTGCATCTACAAGAAAATTAGCAATAAGATCGACATCTCGATATCTCGATTAACATGATGCTTATGGAGAATAAGCGTTTGTAAAAATAGTTTGTACAAGAGTAGAGAAAGTCAGGGTGAGTGTAACACATCAGATTTTTCCTAAATAATTAAAATCTAAATTCCATTTTGTTGATAAATGACCAGTTAGGCAGAAATTGTGCTATCGTTGGTGATATAGACCAAGTATTTCTCCTGAAATTGGTATGAAGGTCAGGGGGTGGGAAGGCAACAGTCTTCTTCTTGCATAAACAACTCTAAAGAATAGCATAGCTGTGACTGTAGCATCATGGCTCAGACTGGTCAGATGTGTGTGTATTGCTAAGAATCAATCGCCAGTAATGACAACATTAGATGTTATTTTAAGTCATTTAATAAGTAATAAATATATTATAGTCAGTTATATTTTAGTCATTTTAATACAGTAATCCAGTGAAGTGATATGTGGCTTCCTGTACATCATGTATTCCGAGAAGCTTGTACAAACATGGTCAGAACACATTTAAATGTGTTAATAATCTAACTGCTTGGTTATTTCATGACTAAGTACCAAAAATAAACTGTTTCAGCGGATTTATCAACGTGCATATATTTAGTATTCTACAGGGCACTGTAAACTCTCGATATCCAAGTGATTTTGTTTTCTTCTGGTTTACTGCCTGTTTTATGTGCAGATAATTAAACAGTGTGTCACTGTTGAACTTTTATACATTTAAAGACGATAGAGCAGCAAGAAAAAAGATGGCAAAAAATAGCCAAGGTTTAATACTTAATTCTCAGAACACTGTTTGTAGTTTGTAATGTACAAACATTCTAGCAATTTTCCGTTAACTATCTGCACCAGAAAAATTCAGTAAATGCAATCATTATTTTTAAGTTATTTACTTTAATCTCTGCTACTATCAGGGCTGTTGTTCCATTTAAAAAAAATTCCGAAATGTTACATTCACATTACTTTCTTTACCCTCTATTGTTTGTTAGTAGGTATACAAATTATTCTTACAAAAGTTTCTGTTTCTATCCATTTCATTTTAATCAAGATAAACCTTTCCGGAAATAGCTACATTATACTTTTTATAATAGATACAATGGCCTTAAAATTCCATACTCTTTCCATGACATCACGAGAAGCAACTGAATGTTGACAAGACTTTAAAAGAATGACAAATTATCAAACAATGCAAAGCATTAAAAATGGATATCTCGGAAATGGCTATGCCACAAAAAGTTATTTGAAATAAATTGTGTGTTTTAAACAGATCTACATGTTTTGTACAGTACATTTTCATCTATCGCTCAACGTTTTCCAGTTATACAAGCTTATATAAAATTCTTTCCGAATGAAGAGGACTTCATATGCTATCTCCAGAAAATTCAAGATATATGTTTTATTTGACATGTAAATATATTTAATATATGGTACATTAATCAAAATCATTGAGCCATTTTTCAGAAAATCAAAAATTTCAAAAAAATTATCCATGTAAAGGGTAGTTGGGGGTGGGGGGGATTTTCTTGAAAACATTTATGTTGCATCTTTGGAAGATACTGAACTTATACCAAGTTTGGTATTTATTGGACTTTTCATTTTTGAGTTATGCTGTTCACAGATGGACATACAAACCTTTTTCTAAAAGTGTTTTTTTGTATTCAGGGAGTCTCAAAACGTATATTTCCGGTGAAATCTTGATATTAAAGCACATGGTAGAGAAAGTAAAAAAGTATAACTTTGTGCTCCAAATACTATCTTTTTAGGCTAGATAATTTAACTAGTGGCTTCCTTCAACCCAGATTAGTCCGTTCATCAATTCCCCCCCCCATTTTTTTATTTATTTGTTTAAATGTTGTTAACCGTGTAGGTCATATTGGGCGGTGAATGAACAAAATGTTTAATGATGCTCAAATGAGCCCAGTGTGCCTAGAGCATAGAGCTACCAGACATTCACCTCCTCGGAATAGGGGAAAATCCTGGAAAAGACCTTATCCCACCCTATGAACTCGGGACCTCTTGAGTGTGAGGCAGACACACTACCCCCACACCACAGAGTTGAGCTCTCATCAGTATTAATAACAGTAAAAGAAACTGGAATGGAAATCAGTTTCAAAAAATGTGAACTGTGCTTTTGTTATGAAAGAGAAAAATCCGAATGTGTTACATTCAATGACTTGCAGCACTACTCTTCTATAAACTAATCTTTTGAAAGCTTATTCTTCTATTCTGCTTCATGTTAATTGAGATAAACATTTGCTGAAATGGTTTTATTACACATTTTGTTGCATGTACAAAGAGAATATAGTAGGCCTAAGGTTAGTTAAATCCCTTGCTGTATGATGGCTTTGAAATTCTGTTCTCTTTGCATGACCACCAGAAAATCGTAATACTGACTCCTACTACTTGAAAACAGTTTAAGAATTTTAAAACTCAAACCATAACAAAGAATTATCTTGGAAATGGTTTGTGCCACAAAAAATGTTATTTGACATAAATTGTATGCTTTAATGAGATTATATTTTCTATGTAATAAGATTAAGAACTATTCTAAAATATAAATAATAATTCAACAAATTATTTTTATAAGTTAATGAAAAAACGGTTTATCAATTACGCGAAAGTCACTGAGAATGAAGAGAACTTCACAGGCTCTTTTTAGAAAATTCAAGATACGCATTTTATTTGTGATGAAAATATCTTAAACCTGTGGTATTTTATTCAAAATTGTTAGAGCCATTTTTAAGAAAATAAAAAATAATGAAAATTTATCCATGTAAAGGGTAGTTTGGGATGGGGGGATTGTCTTGAAAATGTTGTGTCGCATCCATGGAAGATGCTGAACTTAAAAACCAAGTTTGATAATTAACTGATCTTTTATTACTTTCTCTACTATGCACATAGTAGGTAGAGAAGGTATTGCATTTCACCAAAAAATTTGATATTGAGATTTCACCAGAAATATATGTTTTGAGGATCTCTGAATCCAAAAAAAAATAACATTTTTAGAAAAATATATGTGTGTGCATGCGCATGTGCGCGCATTCAAGAACGAAATGTTGTATAAGCACCAAACTTGGTATTTAGGTTGAGTATCTTCTGAAGATATAACACAAATATTTTCAAGAAAATCCCCCCATCCCAAACTGTCCTTTACATGGAACATTTTTAAAAAAATTTTAATTTTATAGAAATGACTAAAGATTTTGATTAAAATACCATATATTAATGATATTTACATGACAAATAAAATGTATATCTTGAATTTTCTGGGAATAGCCTTTGAAGTCCTCTTCATTCAGGAGGAATTTTGAATAATCTTTTATAACTAGTAAATGTTAAACAATAGAAGAAAACGTGCTACACAAGAAATGTAGACCTCGTTAAAACACAAATTAATTTATATAAGTCTTTTTGTGGTATAAGCCATTTCTGAGATATCTGTTATTAAGGGTTCAAATTCTTGCTCATTCTTTTAAGTCCTTTCAACATTCAGTTGTTCCTCGCGATTGCATGGAAACATTATGGAATATTAAGGCCAGCATATAGCATTCAGTTCTTAAACATTTGACTATCGCTATTCCCTTTGTATCTATAACAAAATGTGTAATGTAGCTATTTCTGCAAAGGTTTATTTGGATTAAAATGTAGTAGATAAAATAATAAGTTGTAGTAAGAATAGTTTGTGTACCCACTAATAAACAATATAGGGTATAGAAAGTGATGTGAATGTATCACAGAATTTGTTTGAGTTATGATGCGCATTCACACCTATATGCAGACTTTTTCAAGATTTTTTTTTGATTCAGGGAGCCTCAAAACATGTATTTTCAGTGAAATCTTGGTATCAAATTTTTGGATGGAATGCAATACTTCAACTTACTACTACAAGTAAGAAGTAGGGAAAGTAAAACAATATATAGAACCTAATACCTTTCAGAAGTTTGCTGCAGGCATTAGTAGTCTTTGATTCTAATCTTTGAGTTCTTGGTTCCCCAATTATGCTTGCAGCTGTAAATAAAGTGACAAAATGAAAATTGTCATCAATGAAGAAATTATTTCATAATTTGCCTGTTTTTTATCTGCAGCTAATTTCTTACTGAAGAACTGCCTTGCCAATCCTAAACTTAGCAATTTATAATAACTTGCCATTATGGTTATTTCCATTGTATCTTAAAGAAGCAGATAGAGTTTCTCTAGAATCAGTTCTAAATAAATTGGAGGACAAAACCTAGATGCAGGTCTTCCTATAAAATTTAGAGGTCCTTGCATATGTAAAGTGTCTATGCACTAATGTGCATAATAATGTTTGCACTACTGCCTTTTTAACTGTACAGGGCATCTTCAATTTTATCAAATCCTGTTTGATGATTGCAGTTTTCTTTGGGGGGTAATGTTAAAGTAGTAGACATAGATGAATGACATCAAATGAGCACTACCATCAGCCAACATTTCTATTGTATTAGAACCATTAGGAACTGACAGCTGTTAAAGTGGTAAGCACCCTGTAATTAAATCTTTTTGTTCAACATGTGTTAAGGTAAATCTCTGATGTAAAATTCAACATATGTACACCTTAGCAGCTAGCACCTCCAAGATGGCTGGTTCTGCTGCAGTATCTGCTATTCATCTGAAGATTCTCAAATATTAGAAATAAGAGAAAATTTTGTCTTTGGTACATTTGCAGTGGAAATCATGGGGACTTTGATTCTGAGGCAAAAGGGCTCACTGAACTTGGAAAATGCCTACAGATGACTATAGGAGAATCTCGATTCACTGAGTTTCTGAGACAAAGAATTGGATTAGCCATTCAGCGAGAAAATGCTGTAAGCAACATGGCCACTTTCTGTGTCTATTGGGCTTGATAAAGCTTTGCTCCATAAACAAGCACCCCAAGTTTTCTTTCTTTTTCTTTTTAAGTTTGGTTGGTATGCTAATCCTTTTTAGTCTGAACTTCACAAAATATTTCAAATTTAATTTGCTTTTTTTAACATCAGTTGTAATCACATTTTTTTTAATCTTATTTATATAATATCATAGCGCATGGCTTTTGGATTGCAGGACTGTGCACTCTCAGACAATGGTGTCAGTTCTGCTTTGTTGTTAAGCAGGCACTCTGGAGCAAGGCAACAGGGATGACAGAGCACTAGAGGACAGTTGTGCTGCAGATGTTATACCTACGTAGAATAATGTACCTTACTGGAGTATGTCACTGTCAGCAACTCCACCAAAAGGACCTGAACGGGTCTTGCAGCACATACTTGTCAGTGTGCTGACATGTGACGGGTAATGACAGAATCGTGAGACCTTTTAGTAGGCTTTCTGATGGCAGTTCACAAAGTGATAAATCAACCCCGATAATGGGTCAGTTGACATAGACAATGACAAAGCACCAGATGAACTCCTGGTGAAGGCCATGATAATCAATCCTGTGGCCCCAGTCAAACGTGAAGATGTTGACATTAGCCACAAACAGGCCATAGTAGACACATTCTGAGATCCAGGCAGCAGTCTACATGGGAACATGCAGAAGTTGTTACCCATGTCAATCAGGACCCTGCATTTCTAAGTGTGGAATGTAACATACAGATGGCCAGCATCGATATAGCAGTAGTCTACCACTACTAATGGCTGCTGGTCCTGTTTTCCTAAGAGCTATTGAAGCAGGGAGCTCTGCATTTCCAGTCCTGATCTCCAAAGTGGTAGTGGTACCAGCAATTAGCGTTGGGCAAATCTGAATGAAAACTACCGAATTATTTGGTAGTTTCCGTCAGCATTCAACGTTTCATTCGGTTTACCAATTATACTTACCATGCTTCAAAATGATAGTAGTTTTCATTCAATTTAACCAACCAATAAGATTGGAGGAATATAAGGCCCTGCCATCTACATTACTACATCTAAAACAATGAATAATGCACTTTCCCATGCCAGTAGTTTTAATGCCATTTGCATACAGATAATGCTGCCATCTGCTGAGAGATTTTCAAACCATAAACCTCTCCCCTCTGAATATTATAATCACAACCTGTTGTGCATATTGGTGGAACATATTCACTGATAACCATGCAATCATAGCTATAAGGAATAAGATATTATATTTACTTAAATTGTAGGGGGGGGGGGCAGGGAGAAAATTAAGAATAGGAAATCGCTTAACTCATCTTAAGCCTGCCGTAATGCTGTCAACTTCGGTGTGAATTAGAATAATACAAATTTGTTCATAAAATTAATATCACTGCATAAGTTAGGTAACAAAAGGAAAATAAATAAATTAAGCAAAATAAAAAACGGTTAATCAATTTAAGTTATAATAGCACATGGTGAATTTGGGAGGTTAAATTGCAGAGTTGGATTTGTGCTAGCAACAATATATTCAATTACTTAATTTTAATCCAAAGTAAAGTTATACAAATGTTTAGAATAAATGCCACAAATAATGTGGTGTGTAGTGCAGTACTGAGTATAAATACAGAAATGGAGTTTTGATAATTTTGTCTATTGGCAGTTCTAATGCTCCACAAAATGCATGAATGATGCAGAGCTTTATTTCAAATGTCATTCACTTGACTATCCTAGAGTTTCATTAAAAAAATTAGTAAAATAAAAACATACCTCTAGCTTTGCATCATTTAGTAATGAATTTTTTTTATCGGCATTGCACTGTGAATTTTGCAAATAATTTGTGTTAAATCTTGCAAACCATTTATTAAAATTTTAGCTAAAGAGCAACAAGAGAAAAATGCTGTGGCAAATAGGAGTAAAAATGAGTTACAAAATGAATAACAGTTTGTATTTTATATGCATTTATTTATGCATACTCAACTAAAAACAATTAAAGTCAAATTGCTGTTATGCTTGAGCACAAAAATCCAATTTTGAAAATTATCATTAAATTTCAGCGAACATAACCTAACACAGCACATGATGATACACATTATGAATAAACTGAACAATTAATAACTATGTAATATACATATTTAACTTTATTGATTACTTAAAAATTACAACTTTTAAGTCAAAATTCTGTTTCTGGACCACATTAACAGCATGTTTACGTCTGTGCTACGAATATCATTTAAAAGCAATGCAAAATCGGATACTACCGTACAATCTACTGTGGAACTATCGAATGAAAACCATTCTCACTGCTATGACTACAGTTCAGCATGTTTATACAAAAATCAAACCGAATGAAAACTATCAAATGAAACGTTCGGTTATTACAGGAAACTATCTTTAACAATTGATTGTGTAAAACATTTGGTTGGCCCATTTCTACCAGCAATGGCTGGCCTAACTGATGCCTGAGCTGCAGTATCTGTTGCTTCCCTGGCTGCAAGCATGAGTGAGCTATCCCACCATAGGTTGTCTGGAGGTTGGCTACCTGACACGTCAACTTCTCAGTAATGTCCTCCGTGATTGCACTGTTGAATGGCATCAGCGACAGCAGGCCTTGGGTGCCAAATTGTGCATCAGACCACCAGCTGATACAGCAAGTCCAGTATGGCATCCTCTCTGCTGACCAAGATGGACCAACGGTTTGTGGGCAGGTGGCTGCATGATATGCTTCGCAAGCAGTCACCCAGTACCACTAGCACAAAGGCTCCTGAGGTGCTACAAAAACTGCAAAGATTTTTTATTTCTTTGTGCCTCCATATTAAACTGTTACTGGACAAGCTGCTCCTGTAATATGGAAATCATGGGACACTTCTGTCTGCTTTAAGATAGCCAACTGTGATAAGACTTTTGCTCTCCTCTTCTACATGGTCTACACTTTTAGCTTAATATGTACAGGAATGTGATGTGGGATTTATTTTTTGTATAGGGCATAAAATGTCAGGCTATTGTCAGAATTATTTGCATTGGGAAATTAAATGTGAAAGCAAATTTGTTATATTCCTTTTTTATTAGTTAATAGATGTATGATTAGGTGTGTAAAATTGCTTTTATACATGTAAGTAATTGTATTAACTTGTGTATTTGCTTCACTGTTAATAGATTCAATTTATACGCATTAGAAGTATGAGTGTTTAATTCTGTGAGCTTTTGGAGACCTCAGGAAACAAAGTTAAGTATATGAAATTAGTTTTGTGTAACATGACCATTAGAGATTTTTATGCGCATTTATATTTTATGCTAACGTGGTTTAATTGCATTCATGTGATATTCCTAATTTGGTATAAATTTAATGCAGTATGTTTGCTATAATATAGCCTGTATGCCAGCGTTACGTGGCTCACAAGTTCCTTGAGTGTGCAGATCATGTAGTGGGAGAAGAGAGCAACGTATCTTATTCCACTGGCCATGGTGTTAAGCAATTAGTTGCAGCAGCATTGAGAATGACAGCATGAAACATTCATAATTATTTTAAACCCTTCTCTGTAAAATCACTAGCTTTATACTTAACAAAAAACAGTAAGGTAGAATGATTTGAAGAAAAAAAATTGGCTAGTACATTGTACCTGAGTAAACTAGTCTTGTGAGATTTTCTAAACAGTAAAAAAATAACTAAACTAAATCTATTATAGGGTCAGAGATTGCCAAGTTACACCTTGAATAGAACTTTCAGCATGGAAGAAGATTTACAAGCATTGGGTAGTGATTTCAAATTTGAATCAGCAATAAGCTTTTATCCTGTGCCACAACCCAATACTATCTACAAGTTCCATCTGTATTTCTGCAAGGTAAGTTTATTATAAAGCATGCTGTTTTGAAGTATACAGATACAGAAGTTTATTTAAGTTTGTAATAATAATAATAATAATAATAATAATAATAAGCTGATGTGTTATATTCACATGACTTCTCTATCATTTATTGGTGGGTATATAGGTACAAATTATTGTTATGAAAGCTTATTTTTCTGTCTACTTCATTTTAATCAAGATAAACCATTGCAGAAATAGCTATATTACACATTTCATTATAGATAAAAAGGCAACAGCGATAGTCCAATGTTTAAGAACTGGACATTATACAAGGTGTGATAAAAAAATAACGCGAATTTTTTAATATCACGAGCTTTATACATCTGATGTTCAAAACTTTTGTTTGATCTTGTTTCTGATGTATGTTTGCATTTCAACTGTTTTGAATATTTAGTTTATTGTTGACAGTCGAAAAAGTTATACATGTTTTTGAGCACTTGGCGAATTTTTACTTTCCTAAAAGATGGATCAAAGAATTTGCATTAAATTCTGCTTGCAAAATGGAATAACCTGCAGCACTGCATTCAAAATGTTGACTGTGGCTTTTGGCGAATCTACTATGAGTAAGACAAGAGTTTACGAGTGGTATAAATGTTTCAAAGAGGGTTGAGAAGACATTGAAGATGATGATCACCCTAGACGCCCTAGCACATCAATTACCGACGACAGTGTGGAAGAAGTAAAGAAAATGGTTCTGGAAAATCACCATCAGAGAGGTTGCTGATGATTTTGGCATATCCTTTGGCTCATGCCAAGCAATTTTTTTGGATGTTTTGGGCATGAAATGTGTAGCAGCAAAGTTTGTTCCAAAATTGTTAAATTTCAACCATAAACAAAGTCGCATAGACATCACTCAGGAATTGCTGAATGAAGTCAAAAACAATCCAGAACTTCTAAAGAAGGTTATAACAGGTGACAAAACATGGGTATATGGGTATGACTCAAAACTAAGGCCCAATTGTCCCAATGGAAACTGCCTGAAGAGCCAAGACCAAAAAAAAATTGACAAGTTCAATCACATGTGAAGGTTCTTCTCACTATTTTCTTTGATTACAATGGGATAGTGCATCAGCAGTTCCTGCCTTATGGTTGTATGGTCAATAAGGAATACTATCTGGAAGTTATGTGCTATTTGCATGAAGCAATCCGAAGAAAATGACCAAAATTGTGGCAAAACCACTTGTGGAAATTGCATTACGATGATGCACCTGTTCACACTTCAATGCTTGTTCGTGACGTCTTGGCAAAAAATGAAACTGTTATGCTGCCTCAGCCACCGTATTCGCCGGACATGGCTCCCTGTGACTTCTTTCTATTCCAGAGACTGAAGAGAACCATGAAAGGATGACGTTTTGCCATTGATGAGATAAAAACAGAATTGCTGAAGGAGCTGAACACCATAACGAAAAGTGAGTTCCAGAAGTGCTTCCAAGATTGGAAAAAGTTCGAGCACAAGTATATTATATCTTAGGGGGTTACTTTGAAGGGGAGAATGTTGATGTTGATGATTAAATAAAAATTCTTTAAGAAAAACAAAAATTCCCGTTACTTTTTGATCACACCTTGTATGCTGGCCTTAAAATTCCATATTCTTTCCATGACATCACAAGGAGCAACTGAAAATTCACAGAACTTCAAAAAGAATGACAAAGTACTGAACAATTTGATTAATTAATAACAGATATCTCAGAAATGGCTTGTGCCAAAAAAAGGTTATTTGAAATATAACATGTGTTTTAAAGAGATTCATATTTTGTGCGCAGTACATTTTCATTTATTGCTTAATGCACATCAGCTATCAAACATTACATAAAATTCCTTCAGAATGAAGAGGACTTGACAAGCTATTCCAGAAATTCAAGTTACACATTTTATTGGTCTTGGAAATATCTTTAATTTACGGTATTTTAATCAAAATTGTTACAGCCATTTTTGAGAAATTAAAAAGCTTTGAAAAAATTTTCCATGTAAAGAGTAGTTGGGGGGGGGAGATTTTCTTGAAAATCTTTTTGTCACCTCTTTGGAACATACTGAACCTATACCCTCGCCGCTGTATCTTTGCACTTGACAGTTCGTGCGGCTTCGCGTAAGGTTGGCTACATTGTGGTTGCGACGTTGCCAGAGTGCTAGTAAATAACAACAGCTGATTGTTCTCCTTTCTATCGTGTCTAAGCCGCATACAAAAAGTGTAGGAAGTAGCGAACGTCAATGAATAATAACTATTTCGTATTATTATTATTGTTAATTGAAAATAAGCGATATAAGCAGCTTTGGTATGGTCGGATATGCCTTTCTATGATAATAGGCATAAATGTGTCTACGTATGGCGTCTAATTGGAAATCATCAAGATTTGTGACTGGACGAGGCTGCTTTCTTTTCTTCCCTGAAGTTGATAGAAATACCTGTTGCGTTCCAGATGGTTCAGGAATTTTGCCCTCTTTCTCTTGGAGTTTCACTCCCTTGTGTATAACAGTTCTCGTGATTAGTCCAAGAGCTGCTGTTGGCGTTGTACGGCTTTATCAGTAGGAATAGAGGGATTGCCATGAAGCTTCACGTATTCCTCTTCCTGCTCAAAGAATTCCCGGCTTCTCCTTATAGTTCCAATGCCTGACTATTAAGTGGCACACCTCGGCGCAAAGGATTTTCACTTCATGAATCATCACTCGGCGATCGGCGTCGTTTTTCAGACATTGTCGCACTTAATTTTTGTTTAAATAAATAATATGAATGAAATATATATAAAATAGATAATTGTAAATATATATGTATAAACGAACAATAACAAAACTATCAAACAATAGCCACAAATATAAATAACAATGAACAATATGTAACTTGCTCGTGCTAGAGATTCACAAACTGAAGCACGTGGTTGGGAATAGTTACATCCGGCAACAGAGCCGAATCTAGATCCGGTTCCGCTTTGTCATCGGCCATCCGGAATGCTGCCTTGTGATTGGCTTAGGAAGTCAAACGGTTGAAACTTTTCATCTGTTTTTTTGCACTTTTAACAACTTAAACGCTAGCTGTCAAGTGCAACGTTACAGCGGTGGGGGTATAAATACGAAGTTTGGTGTTTATCTGACTTTTCAATTTTGAGTTATGCTGTTCACAGACCAGACATACACACAATTGCTTTCTTTGGATTCAGTAGCCTCAAAACATGTATTTCCGGTGAAATCTCTATATCAAATTTTGGGGGTGGAATGCATTACCTCTCTACCTACTGTGTGCATTGTAGAGAAGGTAGAAATTGCATAACATTAAGGTATAATAGCAGTGTAGCTGGCCATGGATGACTGAAGTAGTAACCTTCCAAAAAAAGCAGGAAGTTCATGATTTGGTTTTTTACATTTCATTTGAAATGGCTTTACAATGCTTATACATTGAGTTGAGCAAATGTTTTGTTACAAAATATGCTTTGAACTCTGCAAAATATGTCCATATTTCTTTATGTTTGCCTGTCTGTTAGGGGGGAGACAAGTGGAGAGAAATGCTTCAGTTATACTTGAGGGGTATGGAATGGCAAGGAAAAGTTTGGCATAATCCAAGGCATTTCCTACAAGTAATGTTTCTGTGTAAAGTAATTTAACTTCAACACTCACACTCACTCTCACTCACTCACACTAAACATATTGTGTGTATACATCAGCAAGTATTGCTTCACTGATCATTTTAGTTATATTCAAATTTTGGCCAAGTTCACAATTAATCTCTCACTTCATTGTCTACCTTCACATCTTATTTTCATCTGTTGATTTGATGATGTTAAGGCTACTGCTGCTGTGTGTGCAATATTAGTGCTGCAATCTAACACAACTAGTGGCAGTAGCCTTAACCACATCAAATCAACACATTATGAGCAAGAAACGGAGAATAGCTGATAATGTTATTGGTTAATCATGAAACATGTGCTGTGTTTGAATATAATGATAAAGTGAAGTGATAGTTGCTAATATGTACAGATAATATGTTTGTAGTGTTTGCTCCACTATTGCTTACTTCGTTTGGTACTTTTATTCACCTTTACATCACATGTTTCAAGCATCTTTATGCAATCATCAGCTTCTCTCTAATTCCTCCTTGGAGTACTTGAAAGCTGCCTGGTGATGGTATGATGAATCCTGAATAAATTTGTGCCATCTCCAGATAGCTCCAAGACAAGTTTCACCCATACAGTTCCTAAACCAAGCAAGATGGCTCCACAGTAATGCATGAGGCTCAAATTCGCAAGGTCTGCTGTTCAACAGAATGTCTTCCATAACAGGTTTTTTTTCAGGTTTTCCTCAGAACTGGCAAATGCCAGGGAGATACCTAAGCTTAAACGTGGAACGTTTCCTCCCCAAAATTCCTTTCACAAATACCATTTCATTGCATATATCACCAGTGCCCACTGCTTGTGTCATATGTGGTAAGAGTGGAAGTTGAACTACTAAAAAAACTGTTGAAAAAGGCTGAAGATGGACATGCTCAAGGCATGTTCATGTGAAAATGTGTGGAAGAATATGTGCATGCATGAACACATATGCTGTAAACTTAGCAAATGAAAAGAATTATGTTTCAGCATTAGATTGCCATCACTGCTTTCTAAGGAGGAACTTAAACTCTGGAAGGAGTCCATTTTGTCTTTAGGCTTTAAATTCAACTTGAAGGATTAATTTACCATTCTGATTTACTTTGGTTTTACAAACAATGACAGAGGAGAACAGCCATTTAATTCTTTTTATCATCATTATCACTATTCCTGTTATTACGTAAAAAAAGATTTAGATGGTTTATTATTACAGGAAATGCTTATACATAACAAGCAGGAGATAGCAGTATTACGCTCTTCATTAATTAGCATGTCCAATATGACTCCTGGTGGACGTGCCAGCACCTCATGGCCCATTGGTTCTCCTCCAGGCAATCTCCCATTAACAAGATTTGACGTGTTACGCTGGGACTATTTTACAGAAACAGAAATGTTTCTGAGTTCAGATTTCTCTGTAGTAAGGAAACTGCACAAGGCAGACAGAGAGGATATTCAGGTAAGTTCACAACAGTGTTTATATAGCACTTGTGAACAGTTGCCTTCAGTGCAGGCACATATTATATTATATATAAAGAGTATACTTGAGTATATAACTCAACCACTCATAGCATTGTTTTTGCTTTTTACCTTCACTTCTCTTTTGCTTCATTGGTAACCAGAGCAATTGTAAATTCTTTCTAACAGACTTGGTGAAAATTTAACGTTAATTTGTGGTATGATTACAATATTATATATTTATTATTATTAGAGCATATGCTGGATTAAATGGTACAGTTAGTTGAGCACTGTCTTTTAGTGCCAAGGCTATGGGTTTGATCCTGGCTGAGGCTGATCACATTTAAAAAGCTTCTGCAAGATGAAACTTCAGCATGTGTACAACACTTATTTGATCCTGGCAGTTACTAACATTGTTAAAGAAATTTAACAATTGTTGCTGCTATTATTGGAGTATCTGCTAATATTAGAGTATGTATAAAGTTTGGGATCTGATGCAGTAATTTGTATCACAAATTACTTAAATGTAAATAATGATTGTAATATGAATATGCATTTTTATGTGACATTGATTTCAGATGTTTATTGATTGTAAATATTGTTGGAAAGTAAATTTATAAGGCTTTACTGAAACTGTCAATAATAGCGCAATAATGCAGCGAGGGGGTGAGCTGTTTATCATTATTGGAAACGAGGAAGTTACGTAATGTTAGCGCGTTTTTCGGTAGAAACTTCTGGAATGTGTTCTCCCTAAAGCATATGTATTCATAATTTTCATTGGATATTAAGATAGACGCTAATGTTGGCACGTTTTATTAGCCAATTGCAGTTCAGTTATAATCTTTAGGTGTATCTGATTGAAGGAGTATAAATAGAAGCCCAGTTAGAGGTAAAGTCAGTCAGTCCTTCAGTTCGCCGAAAGCATTCATACACTACATGTCGTCTTCAGTCAGTCAGTTCGTCGAAAGTATTAGTACGGCATACATCGGATATAGATTCACAAGTTACGCGCAGCAGAATTATGAAAGATCTAAAGTATGGTAAAGTTAATTATACAAAAGGTTGAAGTACGTTGATTAAAAGTGATCAGTAAGAAGTTATTATAACAGTTTCAGTTTGGCGAGTATGTAGATCAATATGTAAAAGTGATAGTGAACGTGTTCGACAATAAAAATTATAAAACAAATTTCTTCATCAGTGTAATTTTTGGATAAAAGATTCCTTTCCGTTTCACAACCTGTATAGAGATACGTGCCCAAGCCAACAGGATAATAGCTAGCCGGAGGACATTTGAAATGAAATCAAACGAACACTAACACTGATGCAAATTGCTAACACAAGATGGAGCTACAAACCAAACAAATGAATGATGTCACAAGATGGCTTCAACACTGATGTAAACAAACATTTGTAAGTAATACCGTCGCAAATTGGCTACCATAACGTGGGGCTACAATAATGTGAAATAAATACAACATAAAAGTACTACAAATTGGCTCCCATACGTGGGGCAGTTAAAGTTATGAAACCAAACAAAACAAAAGCAGCACAATATAAGATCTTCAAGTTCAAATAATTTACGTAAAAACATATTACGTAAGTAACGTTACAGATCATACAACCTGGTGTAGCTTCCAGGAACCAGGATATGTAATCACAGTTTTATTTTATTTTTATTATTAGAGTATACAGTATCAAATTTGGACTGTGCCAAATTTCATTTCCCAGTTATCATTTCATCAATGTCCACTGCCTGTGGTACCACTGACTGGGCATTAAACTCTACACCAAAAAAAGAAAAAATGAGTATGTGCTATTTGGAGAGTTTACTGACATATCGCTAAGGTGGTGATGTTATTGCTTTGTATGTTAAAGTTTCACACCTGTTTAAGTAGCTTAAGAGAGGTAGAAATATGGAATACAGAGAGAAGATGGGAAAATATTGATCAGATTCACAGGTCATACTGCAAATTTATATTAGGATTATCTAGAGCAGTCCCAAAGGGAGCAGCTTTGAAAGGGTTGTCAGAAAAGACTCTCTAGCAAAACACATTAAAATAGTGGGTTAAAATTCTATCATTGGGAAAAGGAAACATTGTCAAGTCTGTCTGAAAGCACAAGAGGAAGCAAGATGGAAAGGGAGCCGGCTAGTCCAAACAAAAAAGTCAATACAAGAAATTGGAATAGATGTAAATTATCATTCCATCATTAAAAAAGTAACAGAGAGTATAGTTGAATTAAGGATTGAAGACATGGAAAAACAGGAAATACTGGTAGCTTAAGGTGTAAAAGTACATTAAAATCTGTAGAAATTTCAAGGAGGAGTGGGGAAGAGAAAAGTATGCTGATATCTGTGATAAAAATGAAAGGGATGGATTAGCATGGGCAAGAACTGGGGTCATGGGTCTAAATGGACTAAAAATGAACAAGGAATTGTGCCAATTATGCTGAAACAAAGATAGTAGCTTACATTGTACAATGGAATGCCAGGAAACTAGTATGGAACAAGAAGTGGGAGAAATTGGCCTAGAAATTAGTTTTAAAAATCTTCGAAAATAACAGGGAAATGTTTTTGGGGAGTTTTGGCAACTATATAGTGAAGATAAGAGAGAAAAGGTGGAGAAAATTATTAAGGCAATGGAGAACTTTGACAATACAATTGAGGTCTGCAGTACAAGATATATGTGAAAGGGGGTGGGGTGAGGAGAGAGCTGGAAGAATTACCTAGAAACATCATAGTTATAAAAGAACAAAGATAAGGATAGGATCCACTGTACAGTCAGGTTGTTAAAGTGTATAGGATGCTGAAATTAAGCAATTCCATGTAGAATAGTATCCATTATAATGTAATTTTGATGTAATTGTGAAATAAACCATTCATTCATACTTTCTTTGTATGTTTACAAAAACCCTGTATCAGTCACAAGCAATGTACCCTTAATCATTGTATTGTACGATTTCTGCAACAATAAGTCACTAGATACTTTTTTTCCCTAACCATTTGTATCACCTTGGCCCAAGCTAGCTCTGTTAGATTCAGATCACATGTGTAGGTGTGCGAGCAACCAAACAATTGTATTCTCAAAGAAAGTAAAAATGCATCCACTTTGAAACTAGCTTTGTTTATTTCAATCAGCTCGTACAGTTCTGATTTACACAACTGTTGCACTAAACCCCTTTGTTTTGCAACAATGCCATCCTATACTCGGCGCCAATCAAGAAGGTGGTTGACATTTCGGGGAGAGAGAGAGGCGATGTTGCCGCTCATCGCGACCATGTGGAGAGCGTGCTAGAACTGTGTCGAAGGCGACTGGGTTGCGCCTGCATTGTAGAGCGGGTATTATTTATATTCGTGTACGAAGACAATTGTAAAATAATAAATCTACGTGCAGAGGATAGAAAATGCAAGAATAATATATCAGTATAAAAATCTGCGTTAACAGAAGAGACATACCTGTGAAACATTGATGCTTATTCTAATGGAAAAAATTGCCAGATTTCCGAATCGCTTGCATCGCTGTTGTTGTTGCTGCCGCTGCTCATTTGATAGACAATGTTGCCACCGCCACCGTTGTCGTCATCAACATCATCTGAAGAGCTGCTAGAATTCCCCGCGGAAATGACAAGCTGTTCTATAGTTTCTTCCAAAACTCCATTTTCCCAAGCTGCACTTATTACACCCTGTATGAGTCACCGCTTTTTTTCCAGTTTTCAGCTTTTACTGCTGTTAGTCCTCTTCTGTAAGCTTTATTACTTATGACACAGTGAAACTTTTACTGTTTCGCCCAACATAACACTTTATGTCAGCCCAAATTAATTCAATCGAGTTAAAATGACAATGATAAGGGGAAGCCTAACTATTTTGTGACCATGTTCTGCAGCAATGCCATCAACTACATAACTTGGAAATCGCAGTTTGTTTGCTTTCACAAGTTCCAGTAGCTCACTTTTCTTCAGTCCCTCCTTCATCGGTATATTGTGGCGAACAAGCCACTGAATTATTTTCTCTTCGAAATATTCTCTCACAGAGCATATTATTTCCCGCGCCTGTCCTTTAATTGGGATACCTTTACCAAATACAGTTTTATTCGGTTCCCGAGGGCACTCAGTTTTTCGTTTGGCTGTGCTAACTTTGTCACTATTTTTGGACATTATGAAATATCCATTAAACGTGTTAACACAATTATAAATGCTCACACTCACGCACAAATACACGTAACACAAGGCAAATACCATACAAATAGGATGATGCAAAAGAACTTTTCAGTACGCAGGCAATCTCTAAACTGATACAAAACATATGCATGCTGGGGCTAAAAGGAGGACATTGTTTATAACTGCTGCGACAGCAGAAGATAAGACTGCAGTTCATGTTTACTGCAATGGTCGCTTGCCCGGCACGTCATGCCAATCACGTGTTACAATATCTCAACAAGGCATTTGCATCTATCGTTGCTATGGAAACATCTTAGTTCTAATTGGTCCTTCTAATGGTTGCTTGACGACTGCTGTGATGTACCCTCCCATTCATTTAAAGCTTTCTGCCACGTGGTTAGTAACTGTCAATCACCTTCTTGATTGGCGCCGAGTATAGTAAATTTCATGGAACTCCTAGAAGAAGATTTATCCACCACTACAGTGTAATATGGAACAGTATCTAAGACCTATGGGAGGGAGAGTGCCATGTTATGTGCTATATTTTCTCAAATATACTATTCAAAGTTCACATGTTTCATTTGTCTGTGGTAGTAATCTTTAGTTGTCCAGGCTTGTAAACAAGAAGAGAATTTTTCAGAAACCCACTTAAACTATCCACAAGAACTGTTCACTGTATTAGTGTTGATATGAATGGCAAACTCTTTCTTACTTTGCAGCAATTGCCAAATGCTTGCATTTTTTCACTAGTTACTCATAAGAAGTTACAAATGAAACACATATCAGCTATGTCTATGAGTAATTATAGTATAGTGAAGCCTACTGTCCAAATCAGACATTGAATAAGCTGGAATGCTGTTTATTTCAGAAAAAATGTTTGTTCCTGGAAGAAATCATGTACTGAATGTGTAATTTTTCCTGAATAATATGAAAACTGCTCAAAATGGAAACCATCTGCAAATGCTTAAAATGGAAATATGCGTTATTAAAATGCATTTGTTTGTGATATGCTGTGCTTCCAAGGAAACTGCAAATATTTTATATATTTTATTTTGGAACATACTGTACTTCTGAGGAAACTGCAAATTTAGGTCATTAACCTGTTCACAATTAACTTCGTCCTCTGAGGTGTAGCAGTTACCATGCTAGCCTCTAGTTCCCGATGTCGCGGGTTCAAACCTGGCAGAGGGCGATGGGTGTATAAAATCCTTAGCATGGCTTCCTTCGGAAGGGAAGTAAAGCCAGTGGTCCCGTATCGTAGATTTACGGCACGTAAAAAAACCTCAAGCCTGATAAAGAGGCCAGTATTTCACGCCCAATACAAAATGAGACGTTAAGGACCACAGTAGTTAAAGACCATCCATAAATAAAACTCAATTTAATTTTTTAACCATTAGCCATTTAAAACATGCCTTACCATTATACGTCATCCAATATTGCGTTAAATCCCAGCCAGCAATTTAACTCTACTTGAATTGATTAAAGTGCAGATTATTCCTTTATTTTTTAAGTTATTTGAATGAAACAAAAAACATATTTACTGAAATTGTAACCAATATGGATAAACCTATTAAATGTAAATATTGATTGTGGCTGTATTTGATATTGACAAAATAATCCCCCCTAAAAAGTTAGGTAACTAATTCGGGTGTAACATGCAGAGAAGCTTGTTAAATGCTTCACTTCTGTAGTACTTTATGCTGCTAACTGCAGAAACAAGGTCAGCAGCTAGAATGTAATGAACAGAACAGAGTACCAAGAATTTCTTGATGTACATCATTTGTCCTTGTTTACTGGCAGAAATATACCTTTTTGTATTGCCCTCTGTGAATCATAAAGAATGTCTTGCTACATAAATATAAGTGAAGAGTGATGAATAGATACATGATTCAGGGGTGAACAACAACAAATTCCATGTTGTTTAAAGCCTATGTAACATACACAAGACAAATAAATTCACACATATACTTCCCTTGTTTTCAATAATTCTTGTTGTGATACTCTTCAAAACAAGGTTCCAAACACAATCAAGCAGCACACACAGTTCACATTTCTTTTCTGATGGATTTTTGTCTTGCAATGCATTAGAATAAGAAGACTGTGATATAATCAGCAGGAGCAAAAAATATCCATACTCAAATAAGTCGTAAAATTACAGGGGTAAAACTCCTTCACAGCATGCTTCAGTTGTTACACTAGGTGTATAACAAATGATATTGTCCACAAGTTAACTGAAACACAACATTTTGTTTAAATTAGCATAGCTCTAATCCACACACAGAACCATTCCATCCCTAATAGGTGAAGGGCATCTGCATGTGACAGAATGTTTCATCCATAACAACGAAGGGGTTTACATGAATGAGATTTTTAGCAAATGTACATACCTGAGTGAAGACTGTGTCAAGGATGAAAGAAAGGGGTTACTGTTGGATAACAGTGAAAGTTGTACACTTTGGAAGTGTATTGTGAGAGAAAGGGTGCATTTGTGATTTAAGTATGTCATGTAAAAAATGTGGCGCTTTCTCAGATTTGTGTATGGTGTTAAAATTCCTAGTTTATTGTTCTGGTGTATGTGTTATTGCAAGGACAAAGAGACTCAAATTTATAGTCTAAAATTTCTTAATTAATGTTGTGATGAATTTGTCGGTTAAAGGACTGAGAGGCTGAAATGTGACATACATGATATGTACTGGATTATACAATGGATATAAAGCTATACATGTACCAAGCTAAGAATAGTTTTTAATAAAATTCATTATATTGATACCATTGACATGATGTTTGCAATTAATCTTAAAACTATGTGTAGGAAAAAGTTCTAGAATATTTGAATAATATAGAAACCTTACCAGAATGAAAAAAATACTAGGGATCATGTCATTTCAATCAACAGTTTCACTGTATAAAGAATTTAGTGCTAAGTTGGCAACATTAAACAAGAGCAGCATAACCATAATAACAAGAAGTTTATAAATTCTTGGATAAGATTAGCATGGAGCACCTTACACTTGTATATTTATGGATTCGGTTTTTTGACACTACGTCACTTACTCTTTAATTTTTGATTGACTAGTTTCGGGAGCCTTTGCTTCCATTTTCAACCTCGGGGGTCAGACTGCCATTTCTGGTTATAGCATAAGTGGCTTGTCATAAAACCAACTCCACAGATATACAAGTATAATTTGGACATCACTATTACTAAATTCCTTTAAACATCAATTGAGTGCCTTGCCTAGCCCCTTCATTCCCTAGAGGACTTAAACTGGTGAACAAGCTGTCTTGCTGTTCAGTGTGTGACTCAAAAGTGAACTGAGCACCAAAATTATCAAATTTTAGTTGCCATTAAAAAAGAATGTTAAAAGGCAGGCTTCATGCTCTAATGTAATACATGTTTCAGATTTTATTCTTAATGTGCATTCATTCAGGGGCAACTTGTCCATAAGAGTTGCGGAATGCATAGAACTTCTGCCTTGACAGGCAGTTAAGAAAAATATTTTGTTTTGTTGACTTTCAGGAGAATTTTATGATATTTGCTTAACATATACATATATATATATATATATATATATATATATATATATATATATATATGTATATGAGACTATTCTTTTTTCAAGTTGATGGTTGACAGTCTCAAGGTGAGTAGTATTTATCTTGACTAATTTTGAAGATTTAGAAGCTAGTAACAGTGATGTGTCATAATTTAAAATAAAGAGAGTTGAAGGTTGTTACACTACATCACTAAAATATTCTTACTTGAACGCGTTTCAGTAGACAGTTTGCTCCCATCGTCAGCATGTCCTCAAGTGATATGGGAGCAAACTGTCTCCCAAAACGCATTCAAGTAATAACATTTTAGTGATGTAGTGTAACAACCTTCAGCTCTCTTTATTTTAAAAAATAGCATTTATCTATTTCTGATGCTGCTGTGATAGACAGATCCTAGCAGTTGTGTTTGGGTGGATAAGGGAGAGGAGCAGAATAGGCAGGAAAGGCAGAAAAGTTATAGTTTAAAATGTCTTACATGGCTGCAAGTGGGCTGCGGCAGCCTACAGATCAGAGAGGAAAAGGAAATCCATCTCATCCTTCAGCCTCCATTCTGGCCTGCGCCATAAATAATTGTAATGCTATGTTAGTGGATTCTTCGCGTTCATAACTACATGTTAGATGCTGGTTCAGATTTCATATACACTAGAGCCCTGGTAATTTGAGCTAATTGGGGCTGATGCTAGCTTAAATTACAAAAAACTTGGATTATACGGAAGTATAATTTAGTCCTGTTTCATCACAATTATACAGTTGATCAGGAGTAAGATTTTCTTCTTGTATAATTTTTCTTAATTTCTCACAAAATTGTGTAACAGTTTGAGAATCCGCAGAAAGTTTTTCACTGCAAATTTCAAGCTGCCTTATCCTGTGTCACTTCTACCACCTATCCAACCATCCTGAACTTCCAGTAAAATCGTCCTCACCTTCCTTTAACTCATACAGCATTAAAAATACAGCTTTTTCTTGCAGAATAGGCCCTGAAATTGGATTTCCTTTTTATCTTTGTTGAGTAAACCAAATGAACAAAGCTTCACTCATTATTCATACTCAGATTTCTTCATTGATTTCCATTCAAATGACAAAATAGAACACTTATTAGATGAAAACTTCTCAATTTTGTCTCTGTTTCTATGCCGATCTCCAACTGTCACTTCACCGACTCCATACTCAGCAACAAGTTTTTTTTTACTGTTTCTCCTTTGTCTATAATAGTCTTTTCAAAGCCTCCAGTTTCACATTGAACGGCACAAATTTTCTTTTACTCCTACCTCTCATTGTTATGTATGAATTAAAGCCTTAAGAAACACACAGTTACATATGTACATACGTACAACACTTTAAAATTAGCATAACACAAGTGGGCTCACTACATACATATGTTGTTACACAACCATCTACAAGCAGTCTATGTTGTAAAACGTGTATTTTTACTTAAGCGTATTTTAATGACCACTGTCGCTGAGTACGGACAACAATAGGTTAACAATAAGGATGGTATGCACTGTACAACTGATTGTCAGGCGGTCCCAATTAGTGAAGGGTCGACAAAGAAAGAGTAAGTGCATACCTCAGAACCTAGGTACCTGTCCATCTGTAATAGAAATGCATTAGCAGTCTGAGGCCAAAGTTATTTCTGTGCATTATGAACGAAAGTGGGACAGTTTAACCTGTATTGTACATGGAAAATTGAAAGAAAATTCAAAATGCAACACATTTGGAAGTGCATAAAATGTACATACAGACAATGTATAAAAACAGGATTTTACTCTAGTTTTATGTAAAATTTTAATTTTCTTAAGACCAGCTCAAAATACCGGGGCTCTACTGTATACAGTCGCCGCAGTGAAAATCTTGACAATAAGAAAGAAGGCTATAAAAATAATAAATACTTACTTTAAATAGTTTGATTTCATTTCTAGTTGTTGGTCATATTCCTCTTAACTTGTGTCACTTTCAGCAGCCTTCTAGGTATTGAGTCCCCCAGATTATCAAGTTATTTTTGGACCTTTTCTAACCAACTCCTATTGCAGCTCTTCAATCTATCTTTCATCATGTTCCAAAAATGTTGTGTAGTATTTAGATCAGGAGTCTTGCCAGACCATTCTATTATTATCTTTCAGGAGCTTCTGAACCACTTTTATTCTATGGGCAGGGGCCCCAACATACATAAAGTACTAATTAATGAATTGGTCAAAATGTCAGCAATTGTTGTTGCAACATTTCTAAGTGGTTACTTCCCTTCATTGTGACATTTTTTGGGAGAAAATATAAACCCCCTGTACCATAATTATCACTAAAAGGCCCTTTTCTGAATGCTTAATGGTTTTGATTGTAAACTATGGATCATACTGTGACACATTTGCTAGCCTTCTCACCAATTTGAACTGACCTCTCACCAGTTTGAAGGTGATTTCACCAGAAAACATTGCCCTATGCAAGTCCTCTGATGTTCAATGCTTGAATGTACTCTAGAAATGTAATCTTTTCTTCATATCTTTGGTTAAAAGAAGCTTCTTTGGAGATGCTGAATTGGTAAATGTAAGTCTTTTGTAAGCTGATGCTGAATTGTCCAGATAGCCAATTAGATGTTTCTTCTTTAATCCTGCTGCAGTAATTAGCCATCACTTCATGTTTTAAAACCCCATCAGTCCTTGGTGTTGTCTTCTTTTTACTACCTGAGCCTACTTTTCATCTTAGTGTGACATCACACGGCAATGGCACTGCTGCTTGTTTTAGGCCATAAATAGCCTATTCTGAAACTTTTAGATCAGTGCTGCAGAAATTACAGATGTGCCTACCTCCAACAGTCTAGGCCGGTGGAGACTTGTATGAAATTTTAGCAATGTGCTACAATATTACAAAAATAAATTAAAAAACAAATTCATAAAAAAAATTAAAATAAAAAGTTGTAATCACTCAGTGACGAAAAATGAAGTCCATATGTCGTTCTTTTTTGCTGCAGAATTTATATATAACTTTGGAGTTAAAACCCTCAACGTTGGTTACCATAATCCTCTTCTCAATGGAGAGCATTGCAAGAGCATTAAGTCGTTTGACATGGTATTCCGAAGAAAGGGTCTTAATCCTCTTCAGATATGAAAAACGTCTTTCAGGTTCAGCAGTTGCCATCGTTGTTCTCACTGAAGTTTTGTTATCTTAGAGAAGGTGTCCTGCTGATTGTTGTTCGAAATGAATTGGAGTAGTGATACAGCTCCAGTAATATTTCTGGTCTGGTTGTTGGTGCAGTACTGAGAACTCCGTTTTTAACCTTCATTTGTCTAACATGGTGTAAGCCTGGAGAACAAAATTAAGTTCTCCTCCTGGGAAATGTCTTGACCATTCTTCAAACTTTGAGAAATCCAACAACTTTGCTGTGTCTAGATGATCTACGGCTTGGAAACAATCACGGGCTTCTCTGTTAATCCTACTGCAGACTTCCATCAACAAAGACTAATCTTCTGGTGCTTGCTCTGAGAGGTGGCTGTTGCTGTAACTGCGGTATCATTATCGTCAATTCTTTTCTTATATTATTAATAACCTGTATGAAATAGGATACTGAACTTTTTACTTTTACAGCATTGCCCAATCTTGCCTGCAACTGACTGAACATGATATTCACATGAGGCATTACGTTTTGAAAGTATGCTAGAGAAAGAGGAATTCATCTTGTAGATTGAAGCAGAGTTCCAACTACTTGACAGCAAGTTTGGCCAAATGGTGATTTTTCCAGTGCCGATAAACATTCCCACAGCAAGGATTTATTTTCATACACCACCTTTACGGTCTGTGATTTAAAATTCCATCTAGTAACTGGAATCCCTTGTGCTGCTACTGCCTCTAAGAAAGTCGTTCCGATGACCTTGAAAAGGAGGCTGAAAACCTTGACAGATTTAAAAAGAATGCCCTAACTGACTGATTTTGTGAAGCAGCACATTTCATTGTTAAATTTAATTGGTGCATATAACAATGCACATAATGGTGTATTTGGATATACTGTTTAAATTTTTGCCTGCGTGCCACCTTTACAACCGCTCATTATAGCTGCACCATCATATGTTTGTGCAATAATTTTGTATGGTGTGTCTTTGAATAAAGGATCTAACATTCGAAATACATATTGTTAGAGCATCTGCATTATGCCCTTGAGGATTGAAAAATCCCCACAACCTTTCATATGGCACACTATTCTTTTCATAGCGCAACACTCATACTAACTGTGTCTTTTCGGAAACATCTATTGTTTCATCTGCCATTACACAGAGTGAGCCAAAAGACTCCGAACCGCCTGCGCTGTGTTTTTCCTGTCCGCGTCCTCAGCGCTTTTTGCCATCTGTTGCTATCATAGTTCCAGACCGTACAACAATCCATGAACTTTACAATAAATTTCAGCCCACAGGAAGTGTTCAGGCTAAGAAATCTAAAAGACGGCATTCGGTTCTTACCGAAGAAACATTAGACGACATCGATCAAGGTTTAGAAAATTCCATGATGGATAGTTTCCTAAAGAGGTGCCAAAAATGGATGGACAATGACGGTGGCCAGTTTCAGCATCTCCTTTCGTAAAGTTGGTAGGTAAAGCCTTTAAAGGTAGTTTTAAAAATGTTGTATGGTTTCATCCACAGCCTTCTATGATAGCAGCAGACGGTAACGAGCGCCGAGGACGCAGACAGGAAAAACACCGCGCAAGTGGTTTGGAGTCTTTAGGCTCGCTCTGTAGCAGCAAACTCTGCTTTATTTCTTTTGAAATAACTTCACGGCAAGTTTCCAACATGGAGTCCAGCTCATTTTGGATGGATTTTGAAATCACCTTAAAAACCTTCTACATGTACTTGTACTTTAACTGCACTGTCTATATCAGAAATTAAGTCTTTCAAACCCAAAAAGTCACCTGGATTTTTCTATGTTTCTGTCTCATCATGCCCTCTCAAAGCCAGTTCAAAAGCACCACAGAATTTTATACAATCAATAATTCCAGAGAGTACATATCTGTTTTTTTCTACCTGCTGATTGTGTTTCATTATCTCATCATGATAGGCGCGACTTTATATTGTTGCAATATTAGTTTTACCTAATGCACTAAGATCAAGTGTGTTGTTTATATGTTTTTAATTTCTGCTATGTTTCTTTATTAATGCATTAGTATGTCTTAGATCTTTCACTCCCCCTGTACCCCACACATCACTGTTCCCAAATAACAAACACGGAAAGTGAAAAAGTGCATTACGAACATCACACCTGCAGATCGAACTGTTTTGATACACTTTCATACTAAATTTCCTCATATACTCACTTTGTTTATTGCCATCTATAGCCTTTTGACTTAGAGTTAAATTTGGAAGAGGACTACCTATAACTCTTTAACTCTCACTTTCTCCTCCAAAGATCTACTGGAAAAGGGCCTCGTTAGTAGAGCATGTACAGAATTCGCCATGTTGCTTGCACAATACATTATGCACACTTTCAAAGAAAAAATGCACCATAAGACACTACATTGGCATACCAACAACGCTCTATTGAAGAGTGGCTGCGATGAGCTCACTGGGATGACGTCACATCAGAACATGTGCAGTTGAAAATAGACTTGCATCCGTTCTCGTAGTGCGGCTGAAATCATTTCGGCACTCAACACTGTAGTTTCTAGTTATCTCAGAGAGAGCACTACAAAACATGTTTCCGTTTGTTTTGTTTGCATACTGGCTCACATTTGAAGAGAAAGGGTGTAATTTTAGTGCAATGTTTACAGTGTGCTATAGCACATGATCATCAGCTGCTTCTAGTCAAGGCACGAGTCTTCTCCTCAGCAGTGAGCTTCTTATTATTTGTATTAGAAGCAGAAATACAGGGCTCCAAAAGCAGCACCCAGGATAAAAAATTCTGATGACTGCAACAATATGTAAATTAAACTCTGTGTACGAATACCACAAACAGACTGAGAGCTGGCTGCTAATGACAGCAAGCTGCTGCTGCTGTGCACTCAAGAGTGAATGATTTGTAGCTCCAAACCATGCTTTGGATGGTGGTGGGAGAAGGTCAAGCAAAGCACTTTATATTCATGTAAAGATTTACCTTATGTAAAAATGTAAAGACTTCAATTGCAGCAACTATATAGCATCATAGAAGACAGCCAAATTAATGCAGCTTATTTAATGTTGTCTTCTGCCTTACTATTATATTTCCAGTGAAAATGTTTGCTTTTTGCTGAATATGATTGCCTGAATAGAATCCTTTTGAATTAACATATAGAATATGAAAAAACCTGTTTCCAGTTTTAGGAAATTTTCCGTCACTTAGTGTATTTTTCTGATCTTGTCTATGTGGAAGTTGCAGTGAAGTTTAAAGATGTCTGTTAGGCGAGCTAAAACTTGTGCTTTGTCCAGCTGATGTAGTATATGTGTAAGAAAGTTTAACAGTGAATTTACAGTAAGGTTTGTTGTTGTGGATGTAAGAAAAAGTGTTCTCTTTTGTTTCCCTTGCCCCTTTGATGGAGTCTATGGTTGTTAGCTATGATAAAATTTTAATTTAGTAAAATATACAGCAGTGCATCCATTTCCTAAGTTCACCATCCTGCCTCAACATTCATTTATTATGATCCACTCTTTCATTCTCTTCTTACAAGCATTCTATATTATAAGATAGTTCTTTTAATTTTTCCTGTATACTTATGTGTTGATTTCTTCAATTAGAAAAATAGGTTTTGACTTATATCTTAGGTGCTTTTACGCTAGGCTCATAAAAGTATATGCAAAGCTTTTACTGCTACCATCTAACATTTGCACGTATTCTATCACTACAACCACCATTCTCATCCATACCACTACCACCACCACTCATTCTGCAGTAATGTGTGAGGCTCGCATTCAGGAGATCCATGGTTCAAATCCTAGCCAGGACTGTGCTCTCTGACTAGGTTTTTTCCAGATTTTCCTCTGACCTCATAACTGGTAAATGCCAGGGAGGTACGCTAAACTTAGGCCTGGAATATTTCCTTCCCAAATATATCATTTCATATATCATAAGTGTTCACCGCCTGTGGTGTGGTATTTAGTAAGAATGGGTATTAAAGACAAATAATAAAAACAAACTACCATCTGAACCACCAGAACGGTAGCCAGTGAATCCTCAATCACTGTCACCACCACCTTGGAAGAATAAAATACAATTACTCTCACAAAGAAAATCTAAATAGCATTACCTTTATTCTAAAGTGTTATTTTTTGCCATGTATTTGTTCATTTAATCTTGTTGAAACACAATAAACATGCACTAATAATAAAATGTATTCTGTTAACAGTACATATTAAATGCAAGTATTAAATACATAGAGAATGAATATGGTGAACGTCTACAATATCGGCGCTTGGTAAATGGCTATAGAAGATTTGATCCAGCACGTGGAATGGATTATCGCTTGGATTTAGCATTTAGAGATATGACTACTGGCAAAGAAATACATAAAAGGTAACAGAACTGTTATCCCTTAATTCACACAAAGATTCAGGATTAGATTATGGAGGAAGACGTCTTGGTTACAGTGTTATCACTAATAATAACATTAACATTTGAGTTGTTTTGTAATGCTAATGCATCATTCATTCATGTTCTGAATAAGTGGAAGTGGAATGTTCTGAATGAATGTTAGCTGTTAAGGAAGTGATGTATAAGTGTTACAAGTAGACGAAATGTTAATTTTATTAAAGATTCAGGAACTTCTTATTAGTTGTTTTCTTTTCTATCAAAAACTGATTTTTATAATCTTATTTAGTTG
This sequence comes from Deroplatys truncata, assembly GCA_030765065.1. Lineage (NCBI taxonomy): Eukaryota > Metazoa > Arthropoda > Insecta > Mantodea > Mantidae > Deroplatys > Deroplatys truncata. The sequence goes on along the minus strand of CM060976.1, from coordinate 20,519,175 downwards.
GGTTCTTTATCAGAATATTATATTTGATTGTAATCATTTCCTGTTTAGGTGAGTTTGTTAAGTTCACATATCTGGGTATCTCCTTTTGTCTCCTTTCTCTCCCATAACAAAAAGCAGAGAATCTATTCTACTTAACCATATGAAAATAGCTCATAAAAGGGTACCTGAGCCAGTGTAACAAAGAAAAAAATATTTATATAGGACATAGAACATATTTCATAGACATTTCAAAATCTTCAGCTATTTTCGACTGCCAGAAGGGTTCTGTATCTTCATACTAACCATGTAAGAAGAATTTTATGTTCTGTATATATACTAGACTTAACATATGGCTAGAAGTCTATTAAGAAAGTGCTTGGCAATAATGAGTCTTGTTTGTGGTTATAATAACTGTAAATAAGTTTGCCAGACATCATAGAACTCGGACAAGGGAAATTACATGAGTTGTTAGTTCTAGCTATGACTGCTCAGGTGGAAAGAGTATCAGTGCAGTTCTATATATGGTAGGTAACTGCTGTTAATGCGAATCCAGCTGTATAAAGATCCATGGTCTACTGCAGTTGTATAGATAGTGTTATTTCAGTGAATTCAGTTACAGAAAGTTAATTAATTTCTAATTGTATTAAAATGTATGTGATAAGTGAATATAGGATATCCTTCTGAAGAAAACACTCAGGATTGCAAGTAGTGCAGTAATGGCAAAAAGTTGATTTTCAGTGACATTTCGACTCTCTCCACCACATCCCATCAGCATAACAGTCTCCTGGATTTCCATTTGTATTTTACATGCAAAACTTAAAATTCAAAAGTAATAAAATCCAGCGATTAATACTGAAAGTAAAATGAGTGAACATCTCTGTTGATCAATTGTTTCTAAATTCATAATTGCTGATATGAGCTTAGACGTTAAAGGCAGCATATAAATGGAGGCTTAGGGGACTCAAGTGAAGTTTTTCTGGAAAAATAATTAGGGGAGCAAAGATTTAATTGTTTAGATAATACTAAAAATACCTATTGTATATCCTCTGTCACTTGCCACCCTCTTGACAAAATAGAAATTGCTTCCATGTCAAATGTAACAGAAAGTGTAAAAATATGAATGCAAGTTAATGCATGCTGCCATTGTCATGGCTATTTTTACTTTCTCTACTACGTATAGTAAGTAGGGGAAGTATTGTATTCCACCCAAAAATTCGATACCGAGATTTCACCGGAAATACGTGTTTTGAGACCCCCTGAATCCAAAAAAAACATTTTTGGAAACATGTCCGTGTGTGTGTCTGTCTGTCTGTGTGTGAGTCTGTCTGTGAACAGCATAACTCAGAAACGAACAGTCAGATAAACACCAAACTTGGTATTTAGGTTCAATATCAAGGATGCGACACGAAGGTTTTCAAGAAAATCCCCCCACCCCAGATTACCCTTTACATGGAACATTTTTTGAAAATTTTAATTTTCTCAAAAATGGCTCTAACGATTTTGATTAAAATATCATATGTTTAAGATATTTTTATGACAAATAAAATGTATATCTTGAATTTTCTGGGAATGTCTCCAAAAGTATTCTTTATTGTGAACGACTTTTGCATAACTGGTAAACCATAAGAGATAGACAAAATTTTACTACACAAAAAATGTAGATCGCGTTAAAATACACAATTTATGTCATATACATTTTTGTTGAGTGAACCATTTTCGAGATATTGCTTGTTATTCCCTTAAATTTTTCAATACTTATTTTCTCAAATGAGAATTCGTTATTCATTTTTTTGTCTTGGATATGCAAAGAGTATTAATCTGTGACAAAGGGAATGGTGCTGCACCTAGCAACAGCTATTAAGAGATATGTATGTGCTTAAAGGCTACTGTATTTCTGTATTGCCCTTGTAAATATATATTCCCCTTACATCTACAAGAAAATTAGCAATAAGATAGAGTCTGCAAATGTTTATCTTGATTAACATGAAGTAGATGGAGAATAAGCGTTTGTAAAAATAGTTTGTACAAGAGTAGAGAAAGTCATGTGAGTGTAACACATCAGATTTTTTATTAGTATTATCTTCATCATTGTGAAGAATTCTGATATGCATGTAATCTTTCCTTTAAAGGTTGGAAGTATGTAAACCTCTTGGTAGAGTAGAAGTTGTTCCCATGCCCTATGTGACAGAAAATGTACGAGTTAACTTAGTATTGCCCATTACAGCAGAAAACAAATTAGAGGCCATAAAGTTTATGGAGAACTATGCAAGAGTGTGTATGGAAAAACATGATAAGATATCAAAAAATGATAAGACTTTTCTCATGCTGGTAAGTACAATTCATGTGCATTTATTCAATCAGAAATCTACGCACATAGATATATACTTAAATGTTTTTCTTTTGTTGTAGGTGCTACTTTATGAACCAAGTTTGCCTGGCAAAGGCACAAAGGATGATATTTTCCTTCCGATTAAAGAAATGGCTTTATCTTTATCTGACCGTTACAAAAAGGATGGAAGCAAAATTGCTTGGGTATCCATTAAGATTCCTTATGCTGAAATAATTTCTGTACTGGAATTTGCAATTGCAGATCTGGTGGTAAGAAAATTTTCATCAGAATCTCTCATTTTGGTGTGTCACCCAAATATGCAGTTGAGACAGGATTATTTGAACAGGGTAAGTTGATTTCAATGATTTATTTATTGAAATGACATGGTAGCATGGGCAAATGTAAGTGCATTATGAAATATCATTCATGAAAATAAGCATTAACAATTAATAACTCAGAAAAGTTGAAGGCAGCTGAAGATGTAGGCAACAGCCTACAAACACATTTCTGCATATTAATGCGGTGAGTGAAACCTTTCAAGTGTTTGATCAACTCCTACTCTCAGTTATATTAATCCGAAAAATCTCTTTGTCCAATCATACCATATGCCCACCGATATAAGCTATTTGGTGAACCTGAAAAATACATGAAAGTCTCTCTCTGCTACACTTCCTGAACCAATTGCAATAAGCATTTCGGTCATGGAATGGAAACAGATTAACCAAGTTAATCTGTTGGTTAACAGTTTTTGCTAATTCCAACTACATGTTTCAGATTTTTTGTTCTATCACATGTGTAAAGAACAGTTGTGGCTTTGCGATTCACTTTGATAATTTGTTGTTCTCATTGTGTTTTGCTCTCATTTGTTATATTTCTTTATTTTTCATATTTAAAGCATATTTATTTTATATTCATAAGAAAAGTACCAAGTCTTAATAAATCTTTATGTGCCACTTAGGTCTCTTGTCTTGTCTCATATGATACAGATTTCTGTCATTGCTCCAGATGCACTTTAGTCTTGGGCTTATTGTACTGCCTGTATCATTATAAAGCCAATTCATTATGCCTGCTCCTTTTACCAAGGAATACAGTATCACAACAGATATGCTTTCCAATTCTTCTGGTTCTAAAAACATTTCCTCAAAAGCCTCTTTTGACAAAGCCTCACAGAAGCATATAATGTCTGGGCTGTTTCAGTTTCTTTCTTGCACATTTTGCAATCTAAATTACTATGACACACTCCCATCGTGTTAAGATCTTTTTCATAGGAGATTTCCTGTGAGAAATGCAATAATTGTTCTCAGCTGAAGTCTGTTACATTAAGGTAAGCTTTGAGCTCTTTTCTTACACGGTTTTCTAATAAATAGTTTACCATGTTTGTTTCCTAGAGTTTTAAGCCAGGTTTTATAATGTTCTACTTTGGACCATTTCTTAATAGCCTCTCTTACTGAACATTCAGATGTTCCTAGAGCCGCCTCTGGCTCAATTGTGAAGCTGCTCCTTGTCTTGCAAGTTCATCAGCATTTTCATTTCCCTCTATGCCACTATGACCCAGCAAATGAGTAGAACTTCATTCGTCCAAGCTTGTAGCATGTTTAGGCAGTTTAAAACTAGTCCTGGTGTTACCTCATGCCTACTTAGAGCCTTAAGTGCAGCCTGGCTATCTGAGAAGATAAGAATCTGTTTAGTTAGTTAGTTAGTTAGTTAGTTAGTTAGTTAGTTAGTTAGTTAGTTAGTTAGTTAGTTTATTCATCCGTTAAAGTGGTTTGGTACAATGTACATTCACTATTGGACACGTCAAGCTATAAACATAAACAATAATAGGTTTTTGCAATATATACAATATGTTTTTTACATTATATACAATAGGTCTTTACATGCTAAATACTATGGTTCATGATATACATTTGTGTTCAAGGAAATCATTAATAGAATAAAAGGAGTGGTTAACTAGATGTGCCTTGAGACTGGATTTCAGCTGGTTTACATTTTTAATTGCCTTAATATTACTTGGTAAATTATTATAAAGTTTAATGCCAGAGAATAAGATACTTTTTTGGTAGAGCGAGGTGTTGCAGCTGGTCACATGTATTTGTGTATTTTCCCTAGTATTGTATTCATGCACCATATTATTAGTTATGAATAGTGAATCAGAAGCATTAATGTTCTTGACTATAAGCAGAATAACTGCCTATATGTAAATGCAGGGAAGTGGGAGGATCCCCAGTTTTTTAAAGAGAGGTTTACATGACGACTTTGGGCTGACTCCTTCAATAGTTCTGATAATTTTTTTCTGTGCAATAAAGATTGACTTGCTTGTTGGAGACTCACCCCAGAAGACTACTCCATAACTTAGGAGTGAGTGCACATGTACAAAATATGCTGCTCTAACTGTTTCTTTACTTGTGCATGTTGTCAATATTCTTAGCATATAACATAGAGAGCTGAGTTTATTATTTATGAAGCTAGTGTGGGCATCCCATTTCAGATTGCTTTGTACGCAGACCCCAAGGAATTTTATAGATTCTACTTTTTTAAGTGTCTGATTAGAGAGTTGTATTTGAGGGGCAAGATAATTTTTGTTCATATTTGTGTGTATATCCATTGCTACAGTTTTATTTGTATTTATAATAAGATTATTCAATGTAAAATAGTTTGAGATTTTCTCTGAGACTTGGTGAATAGAGGTTAGAAAGGTTTCTTTTTGGGTTGCCTTAACCAGGATATTTGTATCATCAGCATATAAAATGGTTTTAGTACATGGATCATTTATGTGGAAATCATTTATGAAAAGAAGAAATAGGACAGGACCTAGTATAGAACCTTGTGGCACACCATAGTTTACGAGTGTAAACTCTCCTTATGTTTTCATGTGTGCATTGAATAATAGCATAAATTTCTGTTTCAAAAACAGTAGCATATTCACCCAAGTGAAAAAACTTTTTGCACCTCGGTCTTACGCCATATACTCCAGATTCTGTTTCTGAGCAATCCTTTGAGCTGTTTGTAAACCATATCAAAGTTTTCTCAGGAGTTTCCAGAGTTTTATTCTTCCAATCCTGAAGTTCTTTATAAAGTGTTTAATTGGAATTATATAGTCTGACAGAATTTTTAAAGATGCATCTCCTATGTACATCTCAATTCTTAGCAAACCTGAGTATATTTTAGGAACTCTCAGTTGCTTAGCATGTTGCAGTCCATAGAGTGCCATTCTTGCCTCCTTCATCACAACTAAATGCAGCTTCAAGAGTGTCTCCATTGCTGCAGTAGGAGTTGTTTTTATAACTCCTGTAACAGCTATACATGCTGTTCTTTGAACTTTATTTAGTTGATTTTTGGAGCCTGTTTGAGGAGCTTAAGCCACAAATCAGTGCTCCATAGGTTATTGATGGTATGATTATCCTGGTATATATCTCACTTGGAACTCTACTTGCAGCATCTTTTTTTTCCTCAAATGTGGGTTAACATTAGTCACCTTTTGTTGCAGGGAAATACATACCTATATTACTCATATTATCAAAATGCATAAAATAATGTATATTACAAAAAAAAGTTATCCCTTTTGAAATCTGTATCGTATTTTCTGTACAAATCACCAGCTTTCATCAAGACAGCAAAATCATTGCAGCAAAGAGTAACCCTTTGCACATATTCTCTCCCCTCCGTGCCTCTCTCTCTCTCTTCCTCCCTCTCTCTCTCATTGCATCTATCAAACTAATGCAAAAACCGATAAACCTCCTTTTTCTAGGTATCATAAATTAAAATTATAACCAATTCTGTGACAAGAAAATTTTAGAAGCCATCAGGGACAAAAATTACCTGCTTTTTTAATTACTAAAGAGAAATATCTATCATAATTTGAGTCAGTATTTTTAACACTTAAATGATTTCAGTCAAATTATATAATATGTAAATTCAATAACAGCCTGCCTTGAAGCAATATATGTATGTAATAATTTGTAAAATGTATATAACAGTCATTGTATATGCTTATATTATTGTAAACATGTTCAATAATGTTATGTGAATGCATTACATAATTTAATAATGTAGGAGCTGTGAGAATAATAGGTTAAAAGTTGCTAACAATGAGGTGACCTTGAGGCAATAATGAGTTGGAGAGTTTAACAATACTACTTCTGATTCTTGGAAGCAATAATGTAATTTTAGTGACAGTTTATAAAATAGCCAATCAACAACCAAAAAAAGCTTTAGTTAAATGAAGGTATTCTATTGGAGTAGGATTAGCCAATCAGAAACTGAAAAGGAGAAAATTTTACAAATTTAGAGTTCAGTTGGTTGCAGACAGCATTACTAACCAGACGCAAAAAGTGTCCTCAAGAAATTTAATACGTGTTAGTGTGAGACGAAAAATAAGCTTACGTGCTAAAAAGTGTAATTAATTAATAAAAAGAATCTCACAGCTCTCTATATCAGTGTCAAGCATTAATAAAAGGAGTGAAGTAAAATTATAATCTGTGTAAGCCTACATTCTTGTTGCATCACAACCCTACTAAGAGAAACGTGTCTCTAACAATAATACTGACGCAGCCGAGGCAAACATAAATTTTTAATACTTAAAGAAACAGTCAAATTACAAAGTTAATATTTTTAAACTTGGGGCAAAGGCCACCTGAAAGTACATTTGGGGCAAAGGCTACCAGAAACTGTTTACTATACACGTAGTTGCAACTACTTCAAGTTTGGCTCCCCAACAGTTGAACTATAATACAACTCCTTCAATACAAACTACTTTAAATGGATGCCCAAAGCATGGTGCAAATAACGTAACAAACCACCTACTTCAAATTGGCTCCTATACGTGTCTCTAACAATAATACAATATAACCTTTCTCAAGTTATTATTTCTAGTTTGTGATACCAGCTGTTTAAGTCAAAGTACCAAAACATTTGTCATGATGACTATGGATATTAAGGTGTTAACAAATATCTCAAAATGATAACCTGTTAAAGAGACTCTTACCCATAATAGTTACAGGATTTCAATTAAGGATTTTAAATCTGCCAGGGGCAATAAGCATACTATATGCAACTATACTGTCACTGTTTCTGATTACTACATATTTCTAAGTGATCAAAATGGCTGGAGTGGAAACCCTAAGAACACCTACTTTCACTCTGATTGCACTAGTAGTTCAATAATCTATTCCAAGGAGTAAAACCTATGTAGGAATCATACCTTGGCATTTTATACACATAGACTTTTAATCTTTAATTTTGAGGTACATATGTATAGAATTGTGCAAAACAGACATGAAACCTTTGGAAATTTTCAAACAATATTCCATGGAATGTTAAGTTCAAGTGTAAAAGGAACATGTATAAAAATGTGTCATACTGAGATAATATAATAATTTTGCAGGTGAGAATGAACACAATATCTGGATGGCAGGTATTCAGTCCAGTGCCATTCTCCGAATTTCATCCAGATATTGTATACAGTGCTACAAATCCACAACCTAATGAGCTGGAAATAGACAAGATGTATGGCCACTTTGATGATCATGACGTTAGCCATTTAGCATTCCATGCCCATGACTACACTGCAGGTAAGTCACAAAATTGGAAGTTTGCTGCATACTAGAAACATTCATAAAGTGCCTGATTGGTATTTATCTCCTCTTTATAAATTATTTACTAGAAGACGCATTTTAGCTACCCATACTGGTTCATTCACTCCTGATAAGCAGTTAGAGGTGATCTGTGTGTGCAACGGAATATCGTTAGGGCAGTGCGGTAGAAATCTATTTTATCAGACCCCAAAGTAGTAGTTTATGTTTGTGAATGTATATTCTGACTTGTAATTAGTAGGGATGGGAAGATTTTGTTTACGATAACATCAGAAAACATTTTGGGAATACATTTTGTGTTTCTGAAAATGACAGAATTTGCTGATTTTAAATAGCAAAATTTGGGTTTTTATACAAAATGTCATTTGCAATTTTCTAACGATAATGAGATTTATTCCAGAAAAAACTATACAATTTTGACTTATTAGTTAGTTTACCATGATGGATTCAAGTTTGTCGCTGACATAGTACTACAAATAGTTTCCAGTAGATTAATGTACATATTCAACAGTTTGCTATCTTATGACACATTCAATTGTTTGTAACCTAGTGACCAATTTTCTTCTTGGTGGATATTTTGCACTTGGAATCAGTGATAATGTATTTAGCAATATGTCACTAAGGGATTTTGAACCAGTCTTGGTGGCCAAGTTTGTAAAATATGATTAGAGACTTGATTTTTAGATTAGTTAAACGATTTCACTGAATTCATGGGCTTAAAAGGCTTGCAGATTCCAGTTTATGACCAAGTAGTTTAATGATTCATACATGAAAAATGCTGAGTTAATGATTCTCACTGGTTAAGATCGCCAAAAGTTGGTACATACATGCAAGCCGGACACTGTGCAAGCTTTATTATTGTTTTTGTGGAATTCTGTAGTGTAATCTGAGTATGATCTTGCCATCTGCAAACAATGGCAGTGCATGGAGAGATGTTTGCCCTGATCCACTGCTTTGTGGATCTCGCGTCACATCAAAGGAATGTTCAGCTGCATTTCCCACATGTCTGGACATCGTTAGAGCATGCTGCTTTTTTATGTGCCACTTTCTGAATAACAGAACACTTAAGTGTTTGCACAATGGGTGATCGGCTCGGGCTGGAAAGATTTCAGCTTGAACAGTGTTGTGAACAATCATTCTTGGTAACCAAGGCAGTTTGCAACAATCTTTGCTTGCATATCTGCATACTCTTGGATGATGCTCTCTCTGTATACTAATGCTGAAATTCCTGGTCGCAGGAGTTGGAGGAGTGTCACGTGATGAGACACTAGCTGCAGCTGATGTAATTGTTCTGAGTTCTTCCCCAGAGTTGCTTTACTGTGAATTAAACATTCAATCTGGTCCTGCTCTCTATATGTCTTTCGTTCACTTCTTCCACACCATGTGACCTCCTCTTCCTAGGTAGCTTAATTTTTATGTTTTATTCTTTGTTCCTTTGATTTTATGCACAAGCTATGTGTGATCACAAATGAATATTGTATATCTTTGTTTTTGCTTTGCCATTCTTATGCTCCAGAAAGAGCTCAGGAATTTGAGTTAGAACTGAAGAAACAATAATGTTGTGGCGCCAAGAGTGCATTCTTGAACACAAGGAAGAGGAAACATCAGTACAGCCTATTTCCTCTTCCAATTCAGCATTACTGGAATTTATGGCTTTAGTCCCTATATTATGTTGCAGATTATCTGGAAGACATGATAGAAATCCTTTGAAGTGATGAAAAGAAGTCAATCGGACATGCTGGAAATGGGCCAATAAGTTTGCTTTCAGAGTCTTACATCAACACATTTAAAGTTGAAGAAGTGTTTGTTAAGGAATGTGCTTGTGAACTCATAGCACTTGTATAGCATTTTAAGGGATCCAAGCTTTTCCTACTGCTGGTGATTTATATTTGAGGCTAAACAACTTGGAACAAAGTTTCATGTTGATCAGCCAGGGTATTTTTGGAGGTGAAACCAAGAAACTTTCAGAGAGTGTTGGCAACCAGAAGTTAAACATTCTCTGATGTGTATACTCATCAGAATAAACTCTCAGAACTCTGGAGATCTGATTCCTCAAGGCTTGGGTTCACAATGCTGAACAAATCTTTTAAACCTGAGAACATTTTGATAAATGCTGTGAATGAAGGTCTTGCAAAGACTGTGTTAACTGCTGCTTCTAGAATGCAATTTCTCAAGCATCCAACATTTTTTAAAACCTACTAACAGGTGAAAGATGCAGTCAGTTTGCAACTTTCAACTGGGTAGGTTGGCAAAAGTAGATCACCTTGAATTTGCAGCTGCAGTTCTACAAGCAATATGAATTCCTTGTTCCAATGTGTACAGTGAATGATTATTTTGACAGCACATTAAGATTCTGACTGATGGAAGACACAATCTAAGTGAAGACCATTTGGTATTCTTGACTGAGCTATCATATGGAGTTTGAGGTTCCACTCAGTGATGCATTTGTTAAACTATTGTTAGGTGTGCGTGAAGAATACAAAGAAGAGCATTTTTTCAAAAACCAGCATCTATATAATATGTAGTTTTGAGTTATTAGATTTTGTTTGAACGCTGTTAATTGTAGATATCATGTTTTGTGACCATTCTGAGTGTAACAAAAATCAGAATATGAAAGAACCGCTATAACCATTGAAAAGGCAGCTACTTAAACTGTACCAAACAATATACATTTCATTTTGTTTAAAAGGTGTAGTTATCAGCATTTGAAAAACGCTCTTCATTATAGTATTTAAGTGACTGATAGAACTGCAAACTTAATATGTAAGTAAAAATGCATCATAATTCCTGATACATTGTGCTTATTTAAAATTAGCTTCTTAACACTTGTACTAGTATCCTGTATGTTTCTATGTAGCTACAACAAGATGTGTATTATAACCATTTCAGAAAACATTTACTATGATTAACAGGGAGTAGGGAAAAACCTTCTTTTTGTGAATAATGTGCAGAATGGATATGAAAGTGCAATCTGGTTTGCAGAGAAATTTGTGTGATTGAACACATTAGATTTTTAATTTCTCTGCCACTATCTATAATAGGTAAGAGGAATTATTGTATTGCACCCAAAAGGTTGAGATCAAGATTTCATTGGAAATACATGTTTTGAGGCCTGCTGAAACCAGAAAAAGTATTTTTAAAAAAAGGTCCTCTTGTGTTCATTGAACAGCATAACTCAAAAATGAAATGTTCAATAAATACTAAACTTGGTATTTAGATTCAGCATATTCCAAAGATGCAACACAAAGATTTTCAAGAAAATCCCCCCATCCCAAACTACCCTTTACATGAAACATTTTTTGAAATTTTTTGTTTTCTCAAAAATGGCTCCATGGTTTTGATTAAGAAGGGGACTAGGTAGTGATTTGGCTGAAAAAATTTATTTTTGTTTTGCATCTTTAAGAAAAATAGAAATCTTCCTCTTAAAGTTATATATATATATATAGTAAGGGAATGCACATTTAAGACTTTAAATGTTCATTTAAATATGACGGCACACTGGGTCACACCTATTTAGCTAGTGGAGCCAACATATGGCACACTTTTCTTTAAATGTAGCTGTCCGTACTTGAAATTTTTTAAACTTAGGTGCACTTCTCTTCAAATCTACTGCACCTGTTTTAAAAGAAATTTTACTGTAGCTCCTGAAGCATGTTTTCTACAAATTAATGTATTATTATTAGAAAAATATAAAATTTTAAAAGAGAAACATTGTTATAAGAAACATTTACCAAACTTCAGAATTTTTTCTCTTGATTACAATCAGAAATATTTAAGTAAATTTAGGTTACGGATTAAGAATAGACATTGCTTAATGCCCTAAAAAATATTCAAGAAATATGCTTGAATATTGTTGAAGTAAAGTGCATCACGAGTATTAGAAACACTATATTTTTTTCAAAAGCGTGTAATCAGTTATGTTGTTTCTTGTGGCCATTTTAAATAATTACATATCACTGGAATCAATGAATCACTGTACATTCATGCCAAATTTCATTTTAATCTGAGCAGTAGAAGTCTAGAAAGTTCAAGTAAAGTTATGTAATGAAATACTGAAATTGTATAAGAATCAGTACCCAGTCCCCTTAAAATACTACTTATTTCAGATATTTACATAACAAAATATATACCTTGAATTTTATAGGAATAACCTCTTCGTTTAGAAAAAATTTTGTATAACTGGTAAACCCTAAGAGAGAGAAAAACCTTGTATGAAAACTGTAGAATTCTTTAAAACACACAATGTATTTAAAATATTTTTGTGGTATCAGCTATTTCTGAGATATCCATTGTTATTGGTTTGGATTTTTCTGCACATTATCATTTTTTAAAATGCTATTGCTATTCTAAGTTGTTTCTCATAATATTATGGAAAAAGCTTGGAGTTTCAAAGCCATAATAGCAACCGATTTTTAGACATTTGACTATCACTATTCCCTTTGTACCTATAACGAAATGTGTAATGAAACTGTTATGCAAACTTTACCTGAATTAAGTTGAAATGGATAAAGAATAAGCTTTTGCAAGAATAGTTGAATGAATGATTTATTGTCTACTTTGAACTTGCATGCAATTTATACAGTGTTTACAATACAATACAACGGAGTTGCTTATTATTTCTCTTCCTCTTATTTTTAACATTCTGTTGCATATACAATGGGGAAGTATAATTTTCCACTATTTACTTTTTTGCCTTGTTACCCTTTTTCCATATTTTCTCCAATTTGCTTCACGTCTCTTTTAACCACTTTAACCTAATTTTTCCTAAATATTTTCCTGCTTTCTCCGTATATTCATATCTTGTATTAAAAATCTTCCTAATTTTTAGTTCTATTGGTAAATTTGTCCATTTCTCTAGTATTAAATTCTCTCTTCCATTATCCGTGTCGTAGCATTCCAGAATATAATGCCAATTATCATGCAATCCATTACATTTAGTACATCTCTCTCCCCCCTTCTTCTCCCTGTTAGACCACTTAAATTCACTACACCTGTCCTCGCATATGCATACCCCATTCTGCCTCTTTGTGGCATACTTTGATGTATCTTTCTTTTCCCCATTCTGTTTTTAAATATCTATAATCTATTAATGACCTTTTTTCCTTGAAACTACTTATAATTTCTTTCCAGAAACCCTTACTTTTGTTGTTTCTTTCTGCCCATGTTTACCCCATTCGTATTTCTTCCAATTGCAAGAAAGAGAAGTTATATAAGAATAAGCAATAGTGGGCATAGAAAGTCACGTGAATGTAACACATCAGATTTTTTTTTCAACAGGAGCTATGCTTTTAGCGCAGTAAATTCTTTTATCTTTTATCATTCCCTGGTTACATAAACTACGTTTATGGCTGCATACAGTGTACAGAAAATTCAAGGTATACTAGTTTCAACCACTTTGAGTTGTAGTTCTGGTTTAGGTGGCCTCTAGCCAGAGGATAGCGTCCATCAGCTACCACTGTAGGGTGGCTGGCAGCCACAGAAAACACATGGAATTTGGAAGGGGAACCTAAGTGAAAAAGATTGACACCAGATAATGCACAAGCAGATGAGTCACAAGTCAGTGGTGGTGAATTTGAAAGACTGAAGACAAAGTAGGAAATGAGCATTACTTTTTGGAATGGGAAATGCAGGGACCGGTTATAATACACAAGTTGGTAACACTGAAGCATTATAAATTGTGTATTTAATGTATAAAATATGTTATTTTAATGTGGAAAAAACTGGTGGGTAAATATACATTTTATTTGTGATGTCAATTTCTGAAAGAATCATTGCTTTATATCCTTAAAATACGTCCTACATAACTATGAAATGTAGGTATACTTATCCTTTTCATTTTTACTTTCTCTGCTATTTCTCTAAGTAGAGGAAGTATTGCATTTCACCCAAAAATTCAATATCAAGATTTCACCGCAAATACATGTTTTGAGGCTCCCTGAATCAAAAGAAGAAAGAAAGAATAGAAAAACATTTTTAGAAACAGGCATGTGTGTGGGGGGTGGGTAGGTGGGTGTGTGTGTATCATGCATGCACACGTTCAAAAACAAAAAGTTGGTTAAACACCAAATTCAGCATCTTCCAAGGATGAAACACAAAGATTTTCAACAAAATCATCCCATCCCAAACTATCCTTTTCATGGAAAAGTTTTCTTTGGTTTTTATTTTCTTCAAAAATGGCTCCTAATGAATTTTATTAAAATACCATATGTTTAAAGATATTTGAATCACAAAATATATATATCTTGAATTTTATAGAAATAGCTTGTGAAGTTCTCTTCATTCTGAATGACTTTTATAAAACTAGTAAACCATAAGAGATAAATAAAAATCTTACTATACGTAAAATGTAGATCTTATGAAAGCACACAGTTTATGACAATTAAAAATTTCTGTGGCATTTGCCATTTCCAGGATACTTTTCATCAGTTTGAATTTTCAAATACTAATAGTTTTTCAAATGGTAAGCCATTATCTGACTTTCTCTACCACGTACCTAGTAGGTAGACAAGGTATTGCATTCCACCCAAAAATTTGAAAGCAAGATTTCACCAGAAATACATGTTTTGAGACTACTGAATAAATAAATTAAAAAAAAAAGCATTTTTAGAAAAACATCCATGCCTGTGTCTATGAACAACATAACTCAAAAAGGAAAAGTTGGATAAATACCAAACTTTGTATTTAAGTTCAATAGCTTGCAAAAGTGCAACACAAAGATTTTCAAGAAAATCCCCCACCCCTAAATACCCTTTACAGTAGAAATGATAGTTCTGTGCCAGTGACCTTGCTTCCTCGCGCACTGAAGCGAGTCTATGTCTAACGCCAGGCAGCTCTCTGTAAATGTGGTGTATGGAAATGGTAAACAAACAGTAAAACAGAAAACCCGGGAAAATAAACCGGCAAAAGAATAAGTAATATACTATCATGTGACTCACCATATTGTTGTTCATTCCTAGAATGACGGCTGCTACGGGCAGGTGAACAATGTATTGCACTCCTCACAGAACACCAGGTTAATATAAACCATTTTAAATATTGTGGTACAGCTCGTTTCTCTTTTTTCCAATACGCACACACTCGCACACAGTTTTATCAATGAGGTATCTAATCATCTGGCAAATATTCACACCTGACAGCTCACTATCATGTATGTTTCATCTTCATATATAATCGGCCTTCCTTCGTCTCTAAACTTTTTAATGGCACGCAAATATGACACGCGCCAATCTCTTATCTCATGTCTTTCCTGTAACAAGACCTTATTGTTCCTTGTTTTCTTCCACGTGAAACCCATGTCCGTAAGATAATATTTAAACTAGTGCTTCCCCCTTTAAAGTTAATGGAATCCTTAAGCTTCAGGAGAGATTTCTGACAGTGGGCACGGTTTTCTCCTGAATATAAAAATTGTAAATTGTTTGCCGAATCACACACCTATCAAAGTCATCAATGTCTGTGATCCATTTTGGTACACGATGTACCTTTCCAGGTGTCCCAAAGGAGGTTCCCTGTTCCTCACATGTTCCCCCTTCTTTAATTATTTTACGTATTGTCCTCTCAGATACTTTTGTTGCTGCACTCACCCTCTCTTGCACTTTCTTCAGTGGAATTAGAATATCGCCAGAAGCTGCTTCCCGTTTCATGAAGAAATGGACATTATTAACAACTTCACGTGTTTGGCTGTGCAGTGTTTTTCCACCAAGTTTGCTTTGAATGGGAGGCATTTTAGTCTAAATAAGCAAATACATATACACGCGCACATACATACACACAAGACACAAAACACTAATCACGAATGCGATTAACAATCACTTTCTAAAACTTGTAAAACAACGTGCTGGCACCGAAGCGGTAGAAGACGGATGTTGCACGGTCAAAGCTCTCCACGATACTGGCCATTTCAGTATACTGCGCATGACCGAGAATATAGGCTCGGCAACTGGGCTTTAAACGATTGCGCACCCAGTCTTCACCGGCACAAATCCATTGTTCCTGCTGTACATGGAACATTTTTAAAAAATGTTGATTTTTCTAAAAAAGATGACTAATGATTTTGATATAAATACCATATATTAAAGATATTTACATGGCAAATAAAATATATATCTTGAATTTTCTGGGAATAGCCTGTGAATTCCTCTTCATTGAGAAGAAAATTTGTATAATCTTGTATAACTGGTAAACATTAAGCCATAAACAAAAATGTACTACACAACAATTGTAGATCTGTTTAAAACATACAATGTATTTCAGATAACTTTTTTGTGGCATAAGCCATTTCTCAAATATCCATTATTAATGGTTCGAATTGTTCATTTCTTGGTCATTTTAAGTTCTTTCAATATTCAGTTGTTTCTCGCAATGTCATGGAGAGAGTATGGAATTTTAAAACCAGCATATAGCATTCAGTTCTAAAACATTTGACTATTGCTATTCCCTTTGTATCTATAACAAAATGTGTAATGCAGCTATTTCCGGAAAGGTTTTCGAGTAAAATGGAATAGATATGAAAATAAACTTTTGTAAGAATAATATGTATATCCACTAATAAGTGATAGAGGGTAGAGAAAGCCATGTGAATGTAACACATCAGATGTTTTCTCATGGTCATGCAAAGAATGAAACTTCAAAGCCATCACATAGTGATCGGCTTTTGAAAAATCTGATTTTTGTTTCAACCTACCGTAACATTATTGTAACTAAAACGAAATGTGTAAACATTTAATGAAAGTTTATATTGATTAAAAAGAAGTAGAAAAATAACCTTTTGTAACACTAGTTTGTAGAAGAGCGAGTAGAGAAAATCTTGTGAATGCAACATGAGATTTTTGAGATATGCTTTTCAGACTTCCATATGTACACAGTTTTTAAAGTTGTGTTTTTCAAAGCGAGGCAAATAGCTAAAAACATGTATTTCTGGTGAAATCGCAATGTGGAAGTTTTGGATGGAATACAATGCTTCCTTAGGTATAGAATAGAGATTTTAAAAATATAACTAATGGCTTAGCATCTTGTCTTCAATCAGACAAGCTTCTTACTAACTTAATGGTTCTTGTCATCCTTTTACAGCTCGCAAACAAATTGAAGAATCAGTCCCGATAGTACGCAGTGACCGTGATATCCACTCTTTGCTTAGCATCAAGTTCACTGAGGGAACCACTGTGCCTACTTCATTGTACTCAATGTTTGTCCAGGCAAGCAATGTACATGTACTTCGTGCTGTGGAACCAGGTTTGAGGTTACACTTCCAAGAAAAGAATTGCTTGAACACTGATTTACAATGTAAGGAAGCTCGGGCTTTCTCTCTTGGAAACAAAAGCCAGTTGGCTCAGCTTATTTTGGACTTCAAGGCCTTGCACGCTACTATAGTGACCTAACGCTTCTTCAAAGAACAATTAAGAATTTAGTGTTTAATCAAAAATAGTATTTACATTCAGTGTAGGTACATATTCCTTTATTATAATTTTGATACATTCTTGTATTATTAAGAGATTCCTGTATACCAAAAAGTGCCTCTTTTGAAGAAGTATTATAATTCTGCTAGTAATGATTAGGAATTTTATATATATAGACTTCTAGTATAATTTTGAAGTTGTGTCATAGATTATTTTATATGTAAAAAATTTCCAATTCTATTTTTATTGGGAACACCAATAAGCAGAGTGTAACCCAAAAACATGCTAAGTTCCTGAAAGTTGTTTAAGAGTTACAAATGCAAGTTGAGTTCCAGATGAGTCAGACATACAGCAGAACTGAGCATTCCAGGGACTAATTAAAGACCTTAGCATTTAGCCAAGCCCTGGGTGCAGTGGCAATAGTGAATGGTTGCATTTTAATACCAAAACTAATTAAAATTACTCTTATGTGTTACACTTTTCAGTTGTTTTAAACGTGTTATAAACTTTCACAGCCATAATGTGCATTTACAAAATTATTTGCTTCCCATGTTGCAGCAGGACACTACATATTCCGATAACAAAACACAAGAATCTATATAACAAAATTGCAAATTCACTGACTCGCTAGCAATTCAGTAATCATATGTGTATAAACTCTGAAATTCTGCATGGGTCTTTTTTTAACATTTAGGGTTCTCTAAGAAAAGACTTGACAAAATTCCAAGGGTTTAATGAGGAAAAATAAAAAGCTCATGTGTTTCACTCACACAATTTTCTCTACCAAATACAACTTATGTAATACATTGTACATTGTAATATTCATATAAAAAATATTCTTGTATTCATGTCAAATACTCAGGATAAATTGTTACATATCAACAATCTCAAATTAAGTAAATGGGTCACACACACACACATACTTTTCCTAAAAATATTTTGGATTCAGGAGGCCTCTATGTGTGTTCTGGTCGAATCTCAATATCAAAGCTTTTAGTTGGCAATACCTCCTTTACCTAATGTAAGTGGTAGAGGAAATAGTAAATCAATAAAAGACAAACTTTTTATTATATAGTATGTTTGAATATCCAAAGTATTTTCAGATATTTGTGAATCAAATTTTTATCTTGAAAAGCTTATGTCTTCAGGGAGGTAAATTGCATTTTGGGAAAAGTGAGGGTTAGGGAATTCATGATTTTCATGCATGCCAGTTTTGCTCTGATTTTGTTGAATATGCATGTCAGAGTCTAATGATCCCTTATCATAAATATATTATGGCTTTGTTCAATAATTAAGATGCAAAATTGGTGATATATCTAAAATCACTCGGTTTATTTGATCCCCCTCCCCCCAGTCAAGCATTTATTTATTTCTGGTAATCATAACTTACATTACATTTTCACTATCTCCTGCATAGGAAGGAATTTTGGTAACAAGAGGCAAAAGGGCAATGTACTTCAAAACTTAAAAATTCATGTTTTAGATAAGCGGGTGCCTCAGTCAATTTGGATAAGCCTTTTGCCATTGAAGTGAAGTTCTATCAGGTAATATAGACTATATTTCGAGAATGTTTTAAATGATGGTGATAGTCACATGTTAGGCAATTTTCATATCTATCAGTATCACTCCAAACTTGGCTATGGATATCAGGGGCTCTTATTACAAACATGAAGAGGTTTTACAATGTTCATTCCATAAACGACAGGAAGATAGGCTTCAAAATTGTATTCTTGTTTTCAGTTATGGAGCGTTCAATTCTTTCACAGGCAAATATTAAAGTGATTGAAGGTAATAAACATCTGACTCAATTCTACTTTTCAATTAGCAAACTTCGCTGTCCTTGATTTCTCAATTTTATTTAATTTAGCTTTTACTTATTATGCTTATCTCAGAAACTCCATAATTAATTTGAATACTTTATATAAATAAGTTGGCATCTCTATCTGTGGTATCACCTCAGCTAAATTGATGAACAAATTAATAGAAGAAATATGTGCATAAGTTAGGATGCTTGAAGTTACCTTTCTTGCAGCTCTTACAGAAAGTTTAATAAAACTGTTTATCTCTTACAGTTTTGCTAAGAGATCACCCCAGAAAAAAATGAATGCAATAAATTTGGGATTTTATACATGTGGAAAAAAATTTCCATTTGCTTTAACTCTTGCCCACCAGATTATCAAAATTTGAATGGACTTGCCAGCCACATTAACTTTAATTAATTTAATTCATAACTTCTCTGACTTGCCAAAAAGAAAAAGGAAACAGTTTGTCCATTAGAACAATTTTAAGTTTGTAAGAACGGTTTATTTGGGAAAATAAAAAGTGTTACCATGATACTTATAGATGAGCACAAAAATTTTAATTATTTATTGTTTCATTTACATAGCCCCTTTAACTACTATTAACTAATTATATCAGGGGCTTTGAATTTAGAAACAACTAACTTTTGACTGTAGGTTTTTTAGCTATTGGTTTTATTGATTTTTCATTAGGAAACACACACATTTGCTCCTACATTCACACTTCCAGACTCTGTGAAGGGTAGAGATTGATTCTAATTAAAAATTCCCCCACCTCAGCCAGGTATAAAACCTGGGACCACTGTGTTGAGAAGCCAGAATGTTGACCACTCAAATACATAGGCAGTCGACATTATGTTATGGATACAACTTAGGTTTTTCACAGAATCTGATATTCAAAGAATGTAAGAGGTAGCAGTTAATAAAAGTAATATAAATGTTATTCCACATATAATAATAATAATAATCATCATCTCTCATCTGTTACAGACCATGTATCATTTTACAGGCATTGAAAGAGGCTTCATGGAGAGGCTATAGACATAAAATAAGATATTAATCAAACAAAGTAATAAATCAGTTAGCGTCTAGTTGGAGTTATAACACTACATTTCATTTGTATTTGTTAGAACATGTTTTGGGAGCATTTGCTCCCATCCTCAGTTATGGCCTGACTGTTGAGAAATGCTGGATAAACCCAGTCTGTAGCCTTGGAGACATCTGGTATGGTGGTAGTGTGGAGATAGCAGGATGATGAATTTGCTGAATTGGTCTTGCAGAGGTACCTTGAAATTCATTTCTTGTTCTTCAAGATGTATATTTTCTCCCACGTCATCAATCCTGGTGATGGTGATTTTCAGATTTTAGAAGTTGGGTTGACATTATGGCTATGGAACCAAAAATGGACTGTTACTGCAGATGTATATGCTTCTTTGAATTATATTTCTCAAATTCTTCTCAAGCAAATGCTCCTGAAATAGGTTCTAACAAGTTATACATAAATAAAGTGTAGTATGTCAACTTCAACTAAATGTCTGCTTCATGTGATGTATTCACTTCATTGTGTACAACATCTATAAGGTTTATACATAATTTCAGTTAGATTTATCATGGATCCTGGTACTTACTAAACACAAAGTCACTTGCTAGTCAAGTTATGACTTTGTTATCCCCCCCCCTAAATTTCCTCCTGCAAGGTAGTTGCATCTTCTTGCAGATTAAACCTGAAGAGCAGTAATTAATAGTAGAGTAAGAGGAATGCTGCTTTATCACTACCTCTAATGATGATTAGGAAGAGGTGGTAGTGGCTGTCTTCCACAGAACAGGACATAATTAGGATTATTTTGTAACATTTTGTTAAGACTTAAATAATTGTTAAACCTGCTAACCAATTGTTCGGCATTCTGTAACTTCTTAACAAAACAACATTTTGTCAAGAATAAAGATTTGGTTGTTGAACGCAACAAGACCTTAATACTAATGCATTTGTTACCCAAAAGATTCGCACAGACATTATTTTAATGCTGCTGTAAGAGGAAAAGCACAATAGAAGTTTTACATTTTAATTATCAAATGTTTATTTACTTGTTTTAGGGTAAAATATAAATCTTACGAATTATGCTTGAGTAAGCAATGCTCCATGTGATAGCATCGGTAAATGATGCTCTCAACATAACTCATAAGAGACAAATTTTAATAGGAAAATAAATGTTGTGTAATCTTGTATTGTAATAAAAACTAATATTTAATGATTTAAGAATTTTAGGTGCAAATAGTGATAAATCTTATGTTTATTTGCATGGTTCATAAATTTATTTACCTTATTTTTAGGTTAAGATTAGGAACTGAGCACTTTTGAGAGCTGTAGGATAGTACAGCAATACATTTTTATTCCCAGAATTATTTTAAGATAATTTCCAATCTACTATAAGAATTGGCTAGCAGAAAGTTATTTACAGTTTCTCATAAACATAGAAAATTGAACTTATATTGATACTGCTGGAACAGGAAGAACATAGCAGAAGGCAGTCAGTTGGGTTATAAACTGATAATTTATATAATAAAATTGCGAATGAAAAATAATCCGAAATAAAATACTTGTAGCTGTAACATTCCCCCCAGATAACACAACTAGTGAAACTAACCTTTCTTTTCACTATGTCCACATAATGAATGCCTAAAATAATATAGATATTATCAGATACCAATAATAATTTACATTGCCAAATCATGGTATACATTAAAATTTCAGAAAAACCTGCATGGCAACTGGTATCTTTAAAAAATACAATTAAAAGCAAAAACCATAAAGAAAATTGGACATTATTCTGTATGCAGGTACGAGCTATGAAATTTAAGCAATAATTGCGGGTTGATATGAATTAGTCAAATTTGCATCAAAACAATATGAAACTGCATTGCTAATTCTTTTATCTGTCTTTCCTAACCTAAAATCTAATTAATTTCACAGGGCCACTGCCACAGCTGTTCAACAGCTTGGTGAGTTTATCCCATGAAAAAATTGAATTATTTGCGGTTACAAGAAGATGTAAATCTTGCTATTCTAAGCAATGGGTGCAAATTTTAAAAATTCACAAATATTTTATATTTTTCGTGTGACATTTTCACACCATACTTTGTTTCCATCTTGTCAATGAAAAGTAAGAGAAGCACTCGGTATTTTGATATTTACGGCAATGTGAAAACAAAATGCTATTGCAGAGTGCATTCATTTTAGATTAGTTGCTGCAGTGGGCTAATAAACCGCAAGAAAACAAATATTGCAATAATAAATAAGTTACAGAATGTCAAATAGTGGCACATTTGCTAAGAGCGGTTCTTTAAGCTTAACAAATAAGTGTAGTCACCTTCTTAACAATGAAGTTACAGAATAGCCCAGAATATAAGTTTCATAACAAGAAACAATAGATAATACTAAAAGCGAATTATTTTGTAAATATTTTGCTTCCCTTTAGCAGAAAAACAATAATGTAAAATTCATAAATGAATATGAATTGTAAATTAGTTTGAACTTTGATCTTTAGGAGAATTAATTTTAAAATGTTTTACATGCTTTAACAGTATTTCAAAGTTAAGAATTTTGAAGGTTGTAAGTAAGGAAAAAAACAAAGGATTTTTGCCATGTTTTGAGAGTTGTACAATTTTGTAACCATTGAGCATGATATTGTTGACTATTGCATACATTATAATGAAATCAATAACTATGCTTTTATAGAAGCATATAAATATATATTTTTTTTTTTATTGTGCCATATTTTTAGAAGAATGTGTTTTAAAAATCATATTGTTATAAGAGTCTTTTGTAACTGATAATAAATATTACTTATACACTGACCAATTCAGATTTTTTTAAATGAAATAGTAAAAGCTGGAATATGCATTTGCATAAAATCTTACTCCCATACAGAAAATCTAGGTGTAACAAGATGTACTGTTACTATCACCAAAGAATGAATCAACTAGTAAATGTATCTGTGAAACTGCACTATCCATTAAGTTTCATGGGCAAAATATTCTTCCAGAAATACTAAGAATAACTAGTACCTCTAATGTGCCCTTAAGATGCCCTATGATAAACAGACTTAATGTTTTTGTAGAATATAGGTTAAATAGAAATTATTAGTACACGTTACCTCTACCAGGGCAGCTGTTTCTCAATTAGTCTGCACAGGTAAGACAACCACGTGGAATGAAAATGTGACCCAATCAGGGGTTCATGGATAGGCATATCCTAAAATGTGACTTACATTGTTGCACTGATCAAATGTGGCTCTCTTTTCATGTATTGTGCTGAGATAATTCAGTGGAAGTTGTAGCTATCCTGGCCTTCATGTTTCTTAATACAGTAGACTCTCGTTTATATGTGGGCAGATTAATGGATTTATTAATTGCACAGTTATTTTAAGATTTCTTTTTTTTCCCAATTCCATTTCCAGCTTTCTTTTTTATAGTATTTTATTGTTCTTCGTGCATTCTCCCTTTAAACAGGAATCCTTGGTCAAAATATGTAAAGGAACAGAAATTTGTAGCCTCAGTTTTACATTTAAAGCTTCAAAAAATGTGAACAGTAAGAACATTAAAGATTGGTGTGCAGTTGACAAACACTGCTGGGTCAGAGGTGTTGATTGATGATGAAATTTTAATGCGTGCGGGCAAGAAGAATGATAGTTTAGACAAATCCAATGATGATGATCCCTCACTCGTCCCAGAAAATCATATCCATCATTCAGTGGCTCTTGAATGGACAGACAATTTCTTGGATTACTTGGAACAAGAATTCCTTGCTGTCTGAAAAATTAATGCTTCATTATGTAAGAAGTGTCATATATATATATATATTTATTTATTTATTTTAAAAAAAAGTGCTGCTTTAAAATAAATGTTAATAAAGAAACTTTTTCAGAAGGACTTGAAAGATCTTATTGGTGTGTTTATGTAAATAGAGCATAATAGATAGTACAGTTTTTATGAAGAGTGAATAGCTTATTTTTTATATAAAAAAAGGTACTACAATATTGTTAGCTTGCCTCTGTGATGTGGGGGTAGCATGTCCGCCTCACATTCAAGAGATCCCGTATTTGAATCTCGGCTAGGGTGGGTTACCTGAATAAGGTTTTTTCTGAGGTTTTCCCTTATCCTGAAAAGATGAATGTCGGATAGCTTTAAGCTCTTAAATAGTAATTTCTGCACTGTAACTATCTTAATATGTATAACATATCTCTTACTGGTACATACTACAGGGGTTGACTAGAGACTGGATGTTAGGTAAAATGACAATTCTTAATCACTAAGATATAAAAATGACTTCATTTTAGTTCAACCACTAATCTTAGAGCTGTTTTTCTTAACGCTAAATCTGCCTATTTTAACATATAATGCCTATAATATAGCCAGCAATTAAAAGACATAGGAATGAGATTTTTTAGCAGTGAAAACTGTGTTTCAACTAATATTGACCCACAAAATGTTGCACTCTTCAAGCATGCTCCAATACCATCAGTGGAAGTGGAAAGGTCATTTTCAGTGCTCAAAAATGTACTGTCTGATAAGAGGTATAACTTAAAAGTAGAAAATTTGAAAAGTTTGGCTATTATGTGCAATCAGTGAGTGTTTGTTAACCATTGGCAAATGTTATTGTGTGTTAAAAGTATGCAGTTCATTAACGAAATTAGCAATACTGTTCACACAGCATTTTGGTTAGGTCCCACTATATTATGTGTTTGTGCGATTTATGTGTTAATCTACATATATCAGGTACGTTATTTTGATTTAAATGTTTTATTTCAATTGGTAACAAGAGACATCCAAAATGGTTCATATATTTCATCTATTGTCTCTTTTTGCATGTAGCTTTAAAGATTTTAGCATCTAATTTCATGGTTTTAGTCTATTTCTCTTGCCTATTTTGAACTGCCTAACGTCCAGTCTCTAGTTATACAATTTTTAGACCAACCACTGTTTTGCTTTATCCATGAGTATTCCCCTCCATAACTGCAGAAAATCAAGTGTGTACTGTAAAATTATGTATCTTAATAATATCAACTCTGTACGCTGTTTAATAACTTTTTCTTTTTAGTTCATAGGTTTCATATTTTATTTAATGTTTTCAGATGTAAAGAAAGTAGTTTTAGTCAAGATTATGTACTTTGTATTTGAGCCTTCTTTAACGTACTCTTCTAGTTAAAAAAGAAAGTTTAATGTAAAAACATTACAACTGCATTTTGAGTTTGAGTACATTAACATGATTTGAATGCCTTATCTTTCAATTTATCTAAAGCTTTGGTCATAACATCAACTGCTCCATTCTTAGGTAATATTTTACTTTACAAATCTCAACTTTAAGTTTTCGCACATAACTACATAACAACTATGTAGTTTCTTCTTATATTTGCTTTCCCATTTCCATCACACTTACAGCTCTTTAATTATTCACACACAATAATTTTCATTCTTTCTGTGGTTTTCTGTATAAGCTCTTAACACTGCCAATAACAGAAATAAATGTGTATCCTGTGATTGACAGCGCAACTGTTGGTTCTCTTCTTGATCCATAACAATAAATCCTGATATTCTTCTTCTGCTGTCTTAATTCGTTTGCAAAGGTAGCAATTTTTAGATACTCGTCTTACTGTAACATATTCTTTCTGTATCAGTAGGTACTTTTTTAAATACCTTACAAGGGATGCAGTTGACCTTGAATGATCGTAACTCTTTGAAAACATGTGTAAAATTTACAATAAACCCCAATTATACTGTTATCTGAATATAGCACCAGAATTTTGAAGTTGTAGGTTTTATTTAATTTGATTAATGCATTCTATAATTCCATATAACAAATAGATTTGCTTTACAAATCCATCATATAACGTTAAAATATGCAGAATATTGAATGAGTGATTATATGTTTTTCAATTAATTCTAAATTATATATACATTTGAAAATATAAATGTTTAGACATTTTCTTTTCTTCAAAATTCATTGCATATATGCCACTTTGCCAATGTTGCCATGGCATGTTCTTGTATCCATTCTTAGTGATCTGATTGGCCATGTCATGAGCTCCATACTGATTCAATGTTCAAAGTATCATGGAAGTAGCATTATCACCTTTGTTGATTGTGATCACACACATGGCCACGCTATGCTGGCATTGTTAAAGCAGACTTTTAGTATTACCACATGCTCACTTGAGATAAACTGTTTTGTTTTGTGTGTGTGTGTGTGTGTGAAGAAGGTGTTGTGTTTACTAAATCAAATGACAGCAGCAAAGAGAAAAACATGATCTCTTTCCGAAAAAATTGAAAAATTTTCCAAACTAAAAACAGCAGAAATGGCTAAAAATGTGGAATGACTCAGCTCTTAGCGACATTCTGTAAAATAGTGCTGCTATTTTGAGTGAGTAAGCCAAATCTGGTTTGAAGTCCAAAAAATGCAAGATTAGACATTCAGCATATGAAGAGGTGAAAGAAATATTAATGGATTACGATCTGCCAGCGTTCCTGTTGATAATAGAAAGGCATTGGTGATTGCTTTAAGGCTAAGTTTGAAGAACTTTAATGCATCAAATGGATGGTTGGACAGATTTAAAATACAAAATGGAATTCCTGTGGTGAAAGTGGTGATGTAAGTGAAGAAATTCTGCAGCATTGGATGAATATGACATTATCAAAACTTTTAGAAGGCTACGAAAAGCTGGCTGTCTATAATGTTGATGAACAGAGTGTTGAGCTAGTGGAAGAGGAGGGTTATGTAGATAGGAAATATGATAGTCCTGGGAATTGTGATGATAATGTTATTAATCATTGGAGGCAAACCCAGGACCAACAAATGATTTAGCAGAACAGAGGTGGAACCAGCTAATTGAAATGATAAAAAGCCAAATAGAGGCACAAAAGGGTATGGAACGGAGATTAATACAGAACCTGGGTGTAATTGAGCAAGAATAAAAGGAAGAATTCAAAAGTTTGGTATGAGAAATGCAGAAAGAAGTAAACCAATTATATAAAAAGATAGAAAGAATGGATGAAAGAGGGGATTCAACCTAGCCTACATAGGGGTAGAGGAATATGGTTGGAAGAGGAAATAAGAAAGATCCTAACTGAAATGAAAAGATAGAAAGAATGGATGAAAGAGGGGATTCAACCTAGCCTACATAGGGGTAGAGGAATATGGTTGGAAGAGGAAATAAGAAAGATCCTAACTGAAAAAATAGCTATAGAATTAAAAGGTTGGAAAATCGTAGAAGCTTATCGAGTGGGAAGAAACAGAGGAAGAAGACCCATAATAATTCAACTAGCCACATCTAACCTGGTCTATGAGATCTTGGGAAGATCAGTAATGCTAAAAGGAAGCAATATATTCATCAATAAAGATTTATCATAAGCGCAAAGGGAACTTTAGAGAGAATTAATTTAGAGGATGAAAAACAAGTGAGCTCAAGGAAAACAAGCATATATTTGAAACTTGCATCTATGGGTGGATGGTGAGAATGTAACTTATGCCAGCAAGACAGACCTAAGAAGAACCCAAGAGCCAAAGAGGGAAGTCAGCAAATTTAACAAACCAATGAATGTGGAAACTTGAGGCAAGCAGAAAGGAATAGATCATCAACTGGAGAGAAAGAAGGAGAAGTAACTCAATCACCGCGCCTGACAAGAGTATCCAATGAGGTAATGATGGGAACAACTACGTCAGAACCAAGCAATGGCAATACGCACATAGGAGGGAAAACAAGTGACGTCTAAACACATAATGCATCTAACAGAGTCTCAATCAAGGTCGTGACCACGAATCAAGATATCAACTATTTGAAGCAGCTATATCTGGGAGAGGAAGTGATCATTGTGAACAACACAAATCAATCCAGTGCCAGTGCTAATATCTCATCAAAGAGGCATTTGATAATAGATGGAAATAAGCCATCAAAATGGGAAAATAGGGAGTTAAGGAATGGAACATATTTTAAAGACAGATTTAGGAGAGACAGGTTAAGCTCATAATAGGAATAGGAGAAATTCAGGAGAAAAACAAAATATATGCATGTGCTATATTGGTCAAGTTGAATACTTAGCAGTAGTTGAAACATGGCTAAAAGGAGGTCAGCATATAAATGTTAAAGGTTTTTATTGTATAGGAATTAAGAGGGAATCAACAACAGAGAAGAGTATTGGGAGGGATAGGGTTGTTATTTGTAAGGAAGGCCTTATGACATCGGATTAAAGAGTGCTGATGAAGGAAATAAGAAAAATTTTGGGTAAGAATAGAAGAGGTGAGATTGTGGCTAGGGATGGTATATAATTTCCCCACCTCCTTAAAGTTTCATAACCTGGAACTCTTAAATAGCTAGGAAAAGACATAGAGCAGCTAAAAGAAAAACAAGAGAATGTAGAAATAATAATTGTGGGTGATTTTAATGTAAGAATAAGAGAAAATTATGTTAATATTGGTAACATTTGGTGTAGTGATAATGAGAGAGAGGAAAGAAAAACCAAGGTGTAGTAAAGAAAGATAGTGGACAGAGGTGATAAACTCATAGACTTTTGTGAAGTAAATGCGTTTGAGATTTTAAAGGGGAAGTATGGGGAAGGTGAAGATAGGGAATATACATACGTGTGTACAACTAGGCAGAGTGTTATTGACTATATTTTGTGGCCTAGTAATTTAATTCATACTGTATATAATTTTAAAGTATCTAACATAGTTCAAGCAGTGTTCATTTTCCGATAATAGTGCAAATCAAAGTTCAACTAGAGAGGGAAATACAGAGTGAACTAGGTAATAATAAAGAAACAATTACAAGATATAAATGGAAGGAAGAATATAGGGAGAACTTTAGAAAAGGTCTGTCAGAATATGGGAAGATATGAAATATGGGGTAAAATATATGATAGAGTGTGGAGAAATAGAAACAGCAGTTAGTCTAATAAATAATGTGATGTACAAAGCAGGCGAGGAAATGAAAATAATTAAGAGGGATGGTATGATGATGAGTGTAGAGCAGAAAATAGGCAAGTCAAACAGCTGTTGATTAGATGGAGGGAGATGGGAGATTATGAAACAAAAGAGGAATATATTCAGGAGAACAATTTCTACAATTTTTATTATTATACATAATTAATTGAAATTAATTACACTTCTTACAGACCTTAGCCTGGTCTTGGCAAGTTTTCTACAATTTATTACTTGAACGTAAGCAAGCTCTGTGGAGAAATATGTAGGAAAATAGGATAATAAGTGTAACAAAGGAGGGCAACACAAGGTATGGAAAATAGTAGGATCAACATATGAGTATAAGCCAAACATAACACAAAAATAGAGGAATGGGAAGAGTATTTTAAAGAGCTGTATGGGGAACAAGGAACTTTTAATGACTAGCAATTTAGAAGTAAGTAATTTTGTAGAAATTTACATAGTGAAATAATACAGAGGAAATAATAAGCAGGTTCAAAAAATTCCAAAGAATAAAGCAACAGAAAAAGGTGATATGTCTAATGAACTTTTTTAAAGACTTGTGTATGGAAAAAAGCAAAATTAGGCTGCTACTCGACGTGTTTAATGAAATCATAAGAAAGAGTCATATACCCAAGAGATGGAAAAAAATCTATCATACAACCAATATATAAAGGTAAGGGGAATGTGGACAAACCAAATAGATATGGGTATTGCCTTTTTATCTAATGTGGGGAAAATATTTTAGCAAGTAGGGTGCAAAGATGGGTGGATGAATATAAAATATCAGAATTTCAAATGGGTTTCAGGAGTGAGTGAAGAACATCACACATCTTTATAATAAAAACGGGACAAGTATTTAAAAGAGAAAAGAGTGAAATTGTATATGGCCTTTGTGGACCTAGAATAAGCTGATGATAGTATTGAACTACATTTACAGTGGCATAAATTGTTAAATAAATGGTTAAGCAATCAAATGGTTAATACAATAAGGGCACTGTATAAAGAGGCCAACTTTTGTATAAGAGTGAAGTAATGGGAAAAATTTGACAATGATAAGGCCTCAAACAAGGGTGCAAATTAAGTCCAGTATTATTTAATATATTTATAGGCGATATATTACAAGAAGTAGAGAGACATGATAAGCACTCATCAGTGATAAACACTGGAGTTGCTTTCTGTCAATGATTTGGCGGTGGGATCATTTACGATAATTGGATTAAAACAAGCACTTCAAGGGGTAGAAAATATTGCAATGACTGGAGATTGAGACTTAACCAAGAAAAAAACCAGATTGTGGTGTTTAAGAAAGGAGGCAAATTGAGCGAAAATGAGAAATGGGAAGGAAGGGAAAAAGAATATAAGGTGGTTAGAGAAAGTAATTACCTAGGAGTCAAAATAGATGGTGGCGGAAAATGGGTAAAACAGAAAAAAGCAGCATTAGCTAAAGGAAAATATGTGTTAACAATAATAAAAAGTTGTAAATATACAGTACCAGAATAGAATTTAAGTGGTTGGAAGTATTCGTACAGAATACTACACCTAGAGGAAAATAATATAGTAAGACGGTGCCTAAAATTCAAGAAAAAAGTGTAAAACATAGAGGTTGAGTGTACCATTTGAAGAACATCCTAAAATCAAATGGTGCAGGAGAGATTTGGGGAGAACAATGAATTAAATTTTTGGAGAGAAGTAAGAAAGAGTCTAGAAGATATGGAAATACAAAAAATGTTTAGTGAAATATCAATCAAGTCTTTTTTAATAGATTATAAAATATTGAAGTCAACATGGGCAAGGGAGGAATATGTAGAAAAAAACATCTAAGGAAGCAAGAGAAAGTATAGCATAGGTAAGATCAGGAGTGTGGAGGTTAAAAGGAATGAGGATGGGAATAACACAAAATCAATGCCCTTAATGTAGAGAGCACAAGGATCTAATAGATAAACTGTTTAAATGTAGGGCCACTAACAAGTGAAGGGAGGAACAGATAGTGACAAATAGTCTAAGGTTGGCCCAACATTGCAGTGAAGGAAATATTTCTGAAGGACTATGAGAAGGTTAAAGTGTTTATGAATAAGTTGAGAAACAAATGGTTATGGATGGTGAAAAGAAACAATCAGGTACAGTTAATAATTAGAAGTAGGAATAAAGCTGTACATGTTATAAGCTCTCGCAAGTGGGAGAGGCAAATGAGCCTAGGCTGAATGCCAATCCTACTTATGTCTTGTATCCAGCTAAACACAATAAAGAAAAAATAAATAGAACGATGAAATTGGACTGTTTTTTCAGCTAATCCGTCAAGAACATACAATGTAAAAGAAAACAAAGCAAGCAGAGGCTTACAGTGCTGTTTTGCACAAATGCAGATGGCAGTGACAAATTACAACCACTTGTAATAGGCAAATTCGGAAACCAGAAGCTTTCAAGATTTGCAGCATACTGCCATGCAAATATTATAGTAATAAGAATGCTTGGTTGACAACGGGTATTTTTACAAAATTATTACAGTGATTTCACTCATAAATGGATGCTGCTGTTCATGGATACACATCCACCTAAGCTTTGTTTTTTTGCAGAATACCACAGTTCACTTCTTTTCATTAAACTGCACCAGCAAACTCCAGCCAATAGATTTATGCATCATCCACTCTACCTAACTACACCTCCTGCAGAAGACTCAATTGATGACTGGGGCGTACTTTGTGAAGATTCTTCAGTTACCTTTGAGCATTATGTATCATGTGATGTCGTGACTCACTACTGACATCAGGAAGTAGAAGGGCTCTGTTCCAGCAACAAGATGAAGATGAATAATCCAACATTTTCAGAAAATGTGGTCAGATTTGAAATACTTGGAAATTAAATGACTTAATTTGATTTGGATGTTTAGCTGGATACACGACATAAGTAGGATTGGCATTCAGCCTAGGCTCATTTGCCTCTCCCACTTGCGAGAGCTCTCCCACTTCCATGTACAGCCAAGAATTAATCTGATGGAACAAGACCTGCTACATCTTCAAAAGTAATGTCCCAGGAAGCAGACCACAATTATGGACTTCTTCAAGAAGTAGAGGTATGTCATTTATCTACTGTATAAATTATTAACATTATAATATACATAATGATAAAATTTGCAAACCTAGTGGTATTTCTTTGGAAAAAAGTGCAAACCCATATATAGCATAAACCCTTATAAAGGGTTAATTTTTCTGAATCCCCAGAAAAATATTATAAAAGGGTTTTACTGTAAATAGTTCATCACAGAAACAATGCTCTGAGTCTTTTCCTTGCAAACTTGCACCTTATCATAAAAGGTATTTGAATGATCATCTCTTGAAGTCCTAAAAGAGTAACTTGATTAATGCAAAGAAAGAGAATATCAAAAAACAGAACCAAAACCACACATATTTTAATTGATTACATTGTAACACTTTCCATCAACAGTGTCACAAAACCTCCACTTAAAGTAGTTACGATAGACTCTTTCTACTGATCAGACAGTACTGCTATTCGGTCTTCGAAGTATAGCCAGCTGTGAGATTTCAATAAAGTACTCAAAGCAGAGAGAAACAAAGAACATACATCTCACACTAAAACTGAGGTATAAACCTTTGAATACTGTATATAAAGTGCATGCAAAAATTATTAATAACCATCTAAAACGTATAGCAGAGGTACTATTAGATGAACAAACAGGAAAAGAAAAGGTTGTTAATGCAGTGATAATATTTAGTTTAAAAAGGATTTCAGAAAAAAAAAAGAAGTTCAACCTTGAAATGCATATAGCATTTATTGACTTCAAGAAAGCTTTTCATTATGTAGGTGAATGAATGAATGAGTTAATTCACAGACTTTCCATACATAAATTATTTTTTCATTAGTACACTATTACTATAAACTTATTACTACAATTACAATTATATTTTGTAATTTAAAATGATCCGATTTATGGAGTTGCATTACTTCCATCCTCCCATTATATTTAACACCAGGTTATGTATATAATGGAATTATATATTGTATCCATCATCCTAAAATTAAAATTTTCATGTATACCTCAAACAAGATTATCTCCATTGTCCTTTCCATTATGTAGCCCACCTTCCATAGCCATTTTTGTCTCACCTTACCTATGTACTTTCCCAGTTTTTTATGTTTTCCTCTGATCTTAGATTTAAAATTCCTCTGCCTCTTATTTCATTTACTAAATTTTCTCACTTGTGTAAAACGAACTCATCCTTCACATTTTAGTTTCTTTACATTCTAGAATACAATGCCATATGTTATCTACTTCTCCACACTTGGACATTTTCCTTTGATACATCCATTTTTTATCCCATTTAAGTATGTTATCCCTATTCTAAACCATGGCAACTCTTCCATTCCTGCTTTGTCACAAATTTCAATATATTTTTACTTTCTCTACTACGTTTAATACGTAAGGGAAGTATTGTATTCCACCCAAAAGTTTGATATCGAGATTTCATCAGAAATACATGTTTTGAGGCCCATTTAATATAAAAAGCCTTTTTAGAAAAAGGTCTGTGTGTGAGTGTGAACAGCATAACTCAAAAATGAAAAGCCGATCAACACCAAACTT
This sequence comes from Deroplatys truncata, assembly GCA_030765065.1. Classification (NCBI taxonomy): domain Eukaryota; kingdom Metazoa; phylum Arthropoda; class Insecta; order Mantodea; family Mantidae; genus Deroplatys; species Deroplatys truncata. The sequence continues at coordinate 20,485,515 of CM060976.1, read as the reverse complement.
GGTATTAAGACCAGTAGCTTCCAAAGATGCGACACGAGGTTCTTCAAGAAAATCTCCCAACCCCAGACTACCCTTCACTTGGAAAATTTTTTGAAAATTTTAATTTTCTAAAAAATGGCTAACGATTTTGATTAAAATACCATATATTAAAGATATTTAGGTTGGAAATAGAATGTCTATCTTGAAATTTCTGGGAATAGCCTGTGAAGTCCACTTCATTTGGAAGAAATTTTGTATAACTGCTAAACGTTAAGCGACAGTTGAAAACGTAAACGTACTACACAAAAAATAATAAAATATGCATTTTATTTGAAATAAGTTTATTTTTTTTTGTGATATAAACCATTTCTGAGATATCGTTATTAAAGGTCCAAATTGTTCATTTCTTGATCTCTCTTAGTCATTTCAATATTCAGTTGTTTCTCACAGTTGCATGGAAACAGTATGGAATTTTAAGACCAGCGCTTAGCATCCAGTTCTTAAAATTTGACTATCACTGTTGCCTTGTATCTATAATGAAATGTGTAATGTAGCTGTTTCTGCAAAGTTTTATTTGGATTAAAATGTAGTAGATAGAAAAATAAGCTTTAGTAAGAGTAATTTGTATACCCACTAATAAACGATAGAGGGTAGGAAAAGTCATGTGAAGTCATTTTTCAATTATCTATATAGTTTCAAAGATCTTTTGTTGATAAGATTAGACCATAATTTCTGCTTTTCAGTATCCTCTACTCTTACCACCTCTTTCCATTCTTTCCCTATCAAACCACATTGCTCCCAAGTCAACTTCCTGTAGAATAATAGATGTGAGCCGGAAAAAAGCTGAAGTTGAAAGCAAAGGGTGCTTTCAAAACATGTTGCATTAATTTAAAGTAAGTGAAGTTTTAGTGCATCCACCAACTCAAGATTCAATTAAATTATTCCTGTAGGATATTTTGGTTTTTATATGTTCATGTTTCTTTCCCCTTAATTTTCGCTTGCGTTACCAAACATTGTTTAATTATGCTCTCCTCTTCTGACTTCCATATTTTCAGTGCTCTTTCCTCTACCTTACTTTTATAACCTAATCTTCCTAGTTTCATTGGAGCAACCTCATTAGGCAAAGATCTAGGTAAGCCTAGTGCAAGTCTACAAAAGTTGTACTTAGATTCTACCAATACATGTGCATGTTCTGCTCCATTCTGCTTATTTAAATACCACACCTGTCTTTTGAAGCCTGAGTAGCACCATTTTTGTTCAGGCATCATAATTACTGAAGCAGGGCTTCTGTGATACTGTTGAAAAATGTTAAACTGTAGTAGTGGTAGTGACAGTATTTCATCCATTTGATCATAGTGCATGATATACGACATGCCAAATAATTACAACTAAAATTCATAGAAATGGATATATATAACAAAATTAGAAAACAGAAAATTATATATAAAATATTCCACCAGCGTTACAAAGATACATATTCAAAGATATTAAAAAAAATCTGATGTGTTACACTCACATGACTTTCTCTACTCTTGTACAAACTATTTTTACAAACGCTTATTCTCCATATGCTTCATGTTAATCGAGATATCAAGATGTCAATCTTATTGGTAATTTTCATGTAGATGCAAGGTGAATATGGTAGGTTTTAAGCGATAGTCAAATATTTTAACGCTGGTTGCTATGTGGCGCATTCTATTCTCTTTGCATGTCCAGGACAAAAAAAAATGAATATCGAAATTGAGAAAAAGTATAAGTATTGGAAAATTTAAGGGAATAACAAGCAATATCTCGAAAACGGTTCACTCAACAAAAGAAATGTATATAACATAAATTGTGTATTTTAATGCGATCTACATTTTTTGTGTAGTAAAATTTTGTCTATCTCTTATGGTTTACCAGTTATGCAAAAGTCGTTCACAATGAAGAATACTTTTGGAGACATTCCCAGGAAATTCAAAATATACATTTTATTTGTCATAAAAATATCTTAAACATATGATATTTTAATCAAAATCGTTAGAGCCATTTTTGAGAAAATTGAAGTTTTCGAAAAATCTTCCATGTAAAGGGTAGTCTGGGGTGGGGGGATTTTCTTGAAAACCTTTGTGTCGCATCCTTGGAAGATACTGAACCTAAATACCAAGTTTGGTGTTTATCCGACTGTTCGTTTCTGAGTTATGCTGTTCACAGACAGACACACACACGAACATGTTTCCAAAAATACTTTTTTTGGATTCAGGGAGTCTCAAAACATGTATTTCCGGTGAAATCTCGGTATCGAATTTTTTGGTGGAATACAATACTTCCCTACTTATTATACATAGTAGAGAAAGTAAAAATGCATTTTTCATTGCAAGTTAATAATGTATTCATATTTAATACATCCAAAATATTCCCCTAAACTATTGGATATGTTTTTTGGGTGTTGAGGTAGGGCATTATATAGGTAAAGCTCAGTATAAATGAAGCTTCTACCAAACAAAATGTGTAATATTATGGAGGATTATGCTTATTTGTGTATATCTTATAGTATCATGGGCATGTATTTGTGTGTTTGTGGAATACAAATGAATACTTGATTTGACGAGGATAACCAATTCCTGAATATACAAGCAAGGTGGACACAATATATTTATTTCTTGAAAAAGTATTCTGCAACTAGTTCTTTTGCTGACCTTTAATGTTGTGCAACTAGCTCTCTTTTGTATCCTAAATGTATAAGCACTTTCACAGTTTCCCCAGTATAACCCATAAGACATACAAGTATGCATTGTACAAAGTGCTTCATTATTCGTGATTTTCAATAATATAAAAACACAGTTTGTAATTTTTTTGCAATTTCATTTATGTAAATATTCCATTTCAGCTTTTTGTCCAACCATAAGCCAGGAATTTTTTTTTTTTATGCAGGGTGTAACTGAAGCATTTTTTGTTAAACATTGTATTAGGGACATCGCTTTGGATTACATGTATATTATCAAATGAAATAGCCATTATCATTTCTATATTATTATCAATCTGTTTGCTTCAAACCATTTGATTAATTTCTTTATTGTATATTTCATACATATTATCATCCAAGGAACATAGATTAGGGCTGGAAACAAATATGCTAGTATTGTCTGCAAAGAGGGTGCAAAGGTCGGGTGAAGTTTTTGGCAAAACACTCCAAGTCATTTATATATACAGGGAGAGCCAAAAGACTACAAACTGGCTGCGCAACGTTTCTCCTGTCTGTGTCCTCGGTGCTTGTTGCCATCTGCCGCTATCATAGAAAGGCACAGATGAAACCATACAACATTTTTAACTACTTTTAAAGGCTTTACTTAACAGCTTTATGAAAATGTGTTTGAGAACAGAATTACTAATAGAGATTTGTGGCCCCCTTGGTCCCCCGATCTAACCCGCTGCAATTTCTATCTATGGATAACTTAAAACAAAATACCTGCCAGGAAATTACCAGCATTTCTCAATGTGAAGTACGGCGAGTGATGGATAGTTTCCTAAAGAGGTGCCAAAAATGTATGGACAACGATGGTGGCCAGTTTCAGCATTTCCTTTCATAAAGTTGGTAAGTAAAGCCTTTAAAAGTAGTTTTAAAAATGTTGGATGGGTTCATACACGCCTTTCTATGATAGCGGCAGAGGGCAATGAGCACCAAGGATGTGGACAGGAGAAACACTGCACAGCCGGTTAATAGTTTTTTGGCTCTCTCTGTATATATACATATAAAATAACTGGCCCAAGAATTAACCCTTGAGGAGTCTTGTGTTTTATGTTTCATTTGTAAGAGTGGGATAAATTTAGTTCATTGGTTTGTTTCTCTACATTTGTAATTTCTACTATTTGTTGGCAATGGTTAGGTAGAATGTGAACATGTGGTCCACCACCACTATGAACCACATGTGAAGGTGTTGCTTATGTGAACCACATATGTAACACCTCTTATTCCTACTGAATACAATTCTTTTGATAAAATATTGTGATCTGCTGTATCAAATCCACTTTGAAAGGTCCAAAGTAAAACAACATTTTCCTCCTCTTCTCTAAAGAATCATATATACTTTTTACAAAATTTGTTGTTACTGTGACTGTGAATCATGATTTTGAAATAAGAGTATTTTTGGTGCTATTGTAGTCTTTGTTTTGCTACTTTGCATTACAAAGGTTCCTCCTTTAGAACTTGAATAGATGTTCATTTAAGTGTCTCTTAAGATGTAAAGTTCTGCATGATAAAGAGTCAGACAAGTGTTTTTGTGATGAGTGCTCTTACATTCTAAGCATGTTTTCATATGTTTTTGATCATAGAGGTCAAGTCTATCCCTTGTTGGTATTCTGTAGCATCTCTTGCTTTTGATTTTTTTTTCTGCTTATATAATTCATTGCAAATAAGATATTTAATCTGCATTCAATGAAAGTGGAGTCAACCTAAACAACAGGCAGTTGATGATGTGAGCACATGCTCACGATACATGTTCTGCAAAATAAATGGATGAGTGAAGCTAGTAAGTGTTTGGTTGACTCCACTTTCATTAAGTGTATTTCATCATTTGCTTCACTGTGTGTGTTTCCACTACATTTTGGATGTTTAATCTACTTTTCTGTAATAGGAGAACTGAGTATTTTTCTTTTCATTTGATCACTGCTTTTTTACTTACAGAAGTTTCTTGAACTTTCATTTAATTTTATCCCAAATTCTTCTCCTATCACTTTCAGTAAATCATTCATTTCTTTCCCATCTAGTGCAAAAAATATTCCATCATCATTATATCCAAATATTCAAAAATAATCTTCCTGTATTCTTCTGTAGTAAATGTACTTTTACTGTTCATATCCTGTAATAAGTCTCTGGACTTTTATTATCCTTTATTTTAAAGATCCATTTGCTTCCCTGTTTTTTAAAACCACTTGCTTCTTCTCTGTCTATAAATATCCTTGTGCAGTAATTTCAAATTGAAAGAAGTTAGTAACAGTGAAGCTTATAATAATTTAGAAATTGAGTCAATTTTTGTCACATAACTTCACTTACACTTTTAAAACTTGGGGCATGTTTTGAGAGCTATCACTCTCACCCTCAGTTGAAGGTCGATTGATGTTGGCAACATCAGTAGGACTCAATCCCAGGTGGGTGTCAAGATGGTGGCATCTGTAAGACTGGAGTCGGAATTAGGCTGATGAATCTCCTGAATCTATGCATTGGAAATGGATGTGAAGTGTAAGTGAAGATGTGTAACAAACATCAACTCAAATAATTTCTAAATCCATGTACAGCTTTTTTAAGCAATTCTTTTTTCTTCTCTTGCTTTTATTTTTTATTTTCTTTACTATGTATAGTAAGTAGGAGAAGTATTGCATTCCACCCAAAAATTTGATATCAAGATTCACCGGAAATACATGTTTTGAGGCCCTCTGAATCCATAAAAAAGCCTTTTTAGAAAAAGGTCCATATTTGTGTCCTTGAACAGCATAACTCAAAAAGAGAAGTCGGATAAACACCAAACTTGGTATTTAGGTTCAACATCACACAAAGATTTTCAAGAAAATCCCCCCACTCCAGACTACCCTTTACATGGAACATTTTTTGATAATTTTGATTTTTTTAAAAATGGCAAACGATTTTGATTAAAATATCATATGTTTAAGATATTTTCATGGCGAATGAAATGTATATCATGAATTTTCTAGGAATGTCCCCAAAAGTCCTCTTCATTCTGAATGACTTCTGCATAACAGGTAAACTGTAAGAGATAGAAAAAATTTTACTACACAAAAAACCTAGATCTCATTAAAACACACAATTTATGTCCTATACATTTTTTTGTTCAGTGAACCATTTCTGAGATATTCCTTGTTGTTTTTGTATTCCTTACACAGCCTCTTTGTACAATATCATATGATCTTCAAACTTTGTGGCAGTTTCTTTTCTGGATAACTTTTCTTTCAATTTGCATTTGTTGTGCGTCTTCATCTTTGGATGTGTCTTGAGTGTTCTGCATCTTCATTGTTGGCACATTCTGTAAGCTGCAGTTTTGAGCTCATCCTACCTTTATCTCTTGTGTGAACTGCTTTCTTGAAAGCATTCATCATGAGTTGTTATAATTCTTTTTTCTTCAGAATACCAAAATCTCTATCCATTAGGCATACCCAACACATTAAAAGCTTTACATTTTTTGTGCAATACTTTTCAAGTAACTGTTTTCATATGCTCTACAGTCAAACATATACATACATAATTCTCAGATTTGAATATGTCCTGTCTATTCTTCACAGTGGAGTCTTGCGACTTGTTCGATATGTAGGTTTTAGTTCTAACACTTTCTCCCTGTATAATTTTGTCCAGTTTGGAATTGAAGATCTTTGAGCTAGCTATATCAAATAAATTCCTGTTAAATTTTTCTACCTTTCCATTTAATTGGGATGAATAAAGCATTATTTTTTCCATTCTTGATACCAGTTTGATATATTATCATTTATGTACTCCACTATCACATCTAATAGTTCCTACTTAAACACTGTGCGTCACTTCTACTTTTATTACGTATTATTCTCTTACTACTTTGGTCTTGTTTGCTAATAAAAATGCTATGCAGAAGTGCATATAATCATCTAGAAAAGCTATAACATAGTGTTTCCGATTCCAATTTTTTTAATCTGTTAGGCCACATGCAGTACAAGGGCTACTCAGAAATTTCTAGTCCTGACTAAATTAAATGATCGCAGAAAAAAAACAGAAATACCTGCTACATGTGAAAGACCATATTATCTGTCAAGAAAAATAATATCTTTTCCATTTCACCATGAGACACCAGAGGAAGAAACATTACAGTGTGCAGGTTAGTTGAGTCAATAAAATAGAGTTGGACAAAGGGCATTTTGCATTTTGATACTTTACAATTTTAAATAGGTTTAAATTGGGCAATCACTTGAAAGGTTTGCACAGCTTTTGGAGATGTTTCCACTTTCCATGTTAAGTTTTCATTTGAATCACATAATTTAAAAGACGCTCAATCTGCTGCTTTTTCATTCTTCCCTTCATATCCATTTCCTCTCTAGTAGTGAATATTAAGAACATGTCCCCAATGTACTGAGACTGTCCTTTCTGTCCATAACATATTGATTTAAAGACAAAACATGAGCAATCAGATATAAGTGTAATTTTAAGTTCTGAAATAAACAAGGCATATAAAAATGACATATTATATGTTCCCATTTAAAATATAATTGAAATAATTACAGCCATATAGTGTATATAGTGAGCCATTTGTTGTTATCCTTGCAGAAAATTGAATGCATGGCTATTGTATACAAAAATAGCATTTGCTTGGAAAAAGAAAGCAACTGGCCCTTATAGGCCTGAGCAGTCAATAGAGCACCTTCATGTCTGACCCTCTGTACATTTTTTATCGTTCATTGGGCTTCTTCAGGTTTCTTTTTCTTGTCCTCACTTCTGTTTGTCAGCTCCATAGCAAACTTTTCTGTCACTCTCCAAACTTTTCTTCATGTTGGAGCCTACTTCTACACTCAGGTTGTGTAAAAATTTCATCCTGGCTGGCACCCATCATTAAAACATGCAATAGCAACTACATCATTTTCATTGTTTCTAGACCAACAAGCACTGATTTTCGTATCCGCTCCCATATGCAATGGTTGAAGCTGTCATTTGGATGCAGTGTCGTCCATGCATACATGTTTTTAGTAGCTCTGGGTTATTGAGATTCCTGAATATAAGTTTCAGTTCACACAGGATTGGTTCTGGCAAAGAATAACTGTATGAATATGTTGCACCTTAGCACAGGAGGTTCGTAGAAACAATTCAAACATGGAAAGCTGTGGAGTAGAAACTTAGGGGGGGGGCCTTTAAAAGGGGTGTGAAATTAAATTGAGTTTTATTTATGGACACTCTTAACTGCTGCAGTTCTTAGCGTCCCATTCTATATTGTGCCTGAAAGAGTGGTAATTTTGCTCAGAGGCCTCTGTATTAGGCTTTAGGTTCATTTACGTGCCAGAAATCTACGACACGGGACCCCCAGCTTTACTTCTCTTCTGAAGGAAGCCATGCTAAGGATTTTTACGCCCAAAAACATACATTGCCCTCCACCGGGTTTGAAACTGCGGCCTCGGGTACTAGAGGCTAGCATGGTAACTATTACATCACAGAGAACAACAAGGGCGTGGAAGGTGCAATATGGTATTTAAATGTGATTTTGAGAATTATAAAAACTGCAGTAGCTCATGGCTTACATGTCAATGGGTTCAGAAAAGAATGGTGATTTTATTAGCGAAAAGAAAGAAAAACTATTTTTGTTTACTCGATTGACTACAAGGTGTCCTTAGTATGTAAACTGAAATTGAAGCCTTAGTATCCAAGATTGGCCTTTAGTAGGACAACAGAGAGCATTGGCGGCAATTTTATGAGATTGTGTTGATTACCAACCAAACTTAATAAAATCATCTGGTCTGGTGAGTTCGATTTCAGGTTGTCAGGCTATGTGAATAGACATAATTGTATTTATGGGACAGATACAAATCCTCAGGTCCCTATTACATCTCAACTGAATCAACAAGGCATCAGTGTGTGTATAGCAGTATCCAGCAAATGTGTTAAAGGACCAGTTTTCTTTGATACAATTGTGAATTGTAACAGTTATCTAAACATGTTGCCACAACTCACGAACAGAGATGACTTCTCCAAACTGCACTTCCAACAAGATGGGATACCTTGTCATTTTGCTGTCCTGGTAAGGTACTACCTTGATAACACTTTCTCACAGTATTCTATGGGAAAATGTCAAGATAAAGGAGGTATGTGATGAGGCTCCGCATCACAGACTCCATGAGTCTTTGGGGGATGTTACAGAGTCCGATAGGCATCACCGTGAAATGTCACAGTCCATGTCCAATAGAAAACACTATCTTCTTGTTGGGGTGAAATGCCACTTGAGGTACCCTGACATTAGATCCAGGGTGAAAAATCACTGGGCTGTCTCAAGATGTCAAGATGGTCGTTAATCTGTGGCAGCGGAAAACAGTCCTTCTTGGTAACATCGTTCAGCTTCCGGTAGTCAACGCAGAAGCGTAGATCTCCATCCTTTTTCACTAGCACTACAGGGGAGGTCACGGGCTATCGCGTTCCTCTGTAATGTCTCTGGTCCGCTATCCGGTTGTGTATTTCCCTCTGCTTCGCTAGCGGCACACGGCGAGATGGCTGTCTAGTCGGTCGAGCATCTACGGTGTCGATGCGATGCATCATTCTATCGATACGACCGTAATCATCTTCTGATACGCTGAAGATGTCCTGGAATTTCGCCAGCAGGTTAAGGATCTGCTTCTTCTCTCGGGAGAGGTTCTTATTTACATCCTGAACAAGGTTAATCAGACAACCATCCAGGTTCTTGATGTTCGATTGGTTCTCTGTGTCTCGGGTTGGAGGTTTTATACAGTCGACCATTCACAATTCCGCAAGAGAGTCCGGCTAAGTAACTCTTGTCGGTTAGTGGAATTAAGGGCCTTCACCAGGACAGGAAGCAGCGACGTCACACGTAAATACCATCTCGGCGGGGTCCTCCTCCTAGAATCATGTTCCTCGTTTTGGGTTTCTCTGCCCGCGCCGTCAACACTTTCGCTCCACGATGGAACCACTTGCCGCCCTGTAAGCAAGAGACTCAAGACTACAACCTCCGGAAAGTTCAGCAGGACTTCGTCGTGGCCCCTTTGCAATATGAAGCGCCCGACGTCCTCCTTGGCATCGAAGAGCCGAACGGCGTTCAGGCCAAGGATGACTTCCTCGATCTTCGCGGAACGAGAACCCACAATTTAAGCCTGCCCCTGCCAAGGATCAACTCCAGGTAACCTTCCTCTCTTAAGGGTAGGGTTTCACCCGAGGCGACTCGCAGAACATAGCGCCAAACTGGTGTCATCTTTGGTAGTCCCCGCACCACATCGGGCCTAGCGATAGTAAGTGTAGCCCCCGTTATTACCAGCAGCTTGCGAGGACGGTCCCATATCCATCCATGCGCTACCAGATCATTCTCACCGTTTCCAGCTCCGTTCACGTGAAGCGAGGGGAAGGTTATGATGGTGCCGACGTGCCTCTCTTCATACCGGCAGTTAATAGTTTTCCTGATCCTCGGCTGTGTTGTTCCCGATATCCTTCCAGGCTCTCCGCAACTGCCGCCTTAGTTTTACGACGGTTAAGCTTTTGTGGTTGTCTATCGTCATTCGCGGCTGTCACAGCTCTGGCCGGCACTGGAGCGGTTCTTCCAGCCGTCATCTCTGCCGATTCAATGCGGAGAGCAGCAGTCAGGGTATTGTTAACGTTACGGTGTTCGACCGGAAGACGCTGTTATTTCACCTCCCTGTCTCTCACCCCGCTGCCTCTCCGGAAATAAATTCTGCTAGCAAATCCGTCAGAGCCCGGTGTGCCAACCTCTGTACCTCCATGGTGAATTATTGTAGCGTCTCACCCGGTAGTTGCACTCTTACCTTCAGCTAGGCATGGTAAGCGGCGACCAAGGTGAATGCTCTCCAAAGCGCACCTCCAACAGTAAAGTCATCAGCCAAGCCTCTGGCGGGGAAGATGCGAAGAGTTTCGGCTGCTTGCACTTACAGGGCTAAATCTGTGTCGTCTTCTCTGCCGCCGTTCAACCATTGCACACTACATTGCCCAATCCCAGTGTGAACGCTGAATTCAATCAGGATATTGAAACTGCGATTGCCACATATTCCTCGGTTCCAGAGCAGTTCAGCTGCACTTCGGCCCCAGAACTTCAGTGGCCTCTTCATAACCTACTCACTAACTCCAGGACTTGATCTTATCCCAAGTATCGTTTTAAAACATGTTACCACTAAGTATCTGGCAAGTTGAGCGCAATTAAAAATAAAAAGACAATTAAATCCATGTTTAATGCTGCTTTTCTACTCAGATATTTTTCATTATTATGGAAACATGCTGAGGTTGTTTTTCTTCCTAAACTTGGACTATCGCCTACCTTACCCTCTAGTTATCGTTGTATTAGCCTACTATCTACATTTTCCAAACATATGCAGTGATATCACTGCAACTACATATTAGTTTTTGCAGGCACCACTCTACAACCCATCAGCTTCTGCAATTAACTGAGGCAATTGCTCATGGTATTGAGCTTACATAACACACAGCCACATTTCTGGACTTTAAACAAGCTTTTGATCGAGTGTGGCACGCCAGTCTCCTCTACAAACTTTGGAACATTGGGTTACCAGATTATCTTTATCTTGTGATTGATAGCTTTCTCTCAAGTCATACTTTTCAAGTACAGATTGATCCTATTCTATCTGTGCAGCCAGACATGTCTGGAGTGTTTCAACGTTCCATTTTAGCACTTCTGCTGTTTAGTGTCTTCACATAAATGACAACCTGCCTTACCGCAAGACCTTCGCATAAACTTGTCAACATTGTGGTGTACGCTGACAATATCACTATTTCATATCTGATACCACTAATGGATGAGTGTTAGCAGGAAACAGGTAGTATAAATTCATTTGAAACTATTGAAGATAATGATTATTCAATCCAAGGAACATCACTAATACATGGTAACATGCAAATTATTTGTATTTCTAAAAAAAACATAAATGTATAAATTTCTTATTGGGACAATCTTTTTCAACTACAACCCCATTGATTTGTAGTAATTTCAACTTATATTTTCCATATCTGGATAGAATCCTGGGTATTTCAATCTTCCTCTGCTAAATTATTTGGCTTTACAAAATATTATAATCTGAAAGTCTTCTTTCTTGATATATACACTAAAGAACAAGTTCACTGCTATATTAAGATGACGTTATAAAATATGTATTATTATTATTGTGTTTATTTATTCAAGTATTAAGTGATTACTAAATTCAAATGTTCACAGCTCTCTCCCAGGCCATGAAATCTAGTGTAATAGCAAAGATTAACATCTTAAAACAGTACACCCATTCATATAGTTTTCCCGATTGTAATAGAGTTCAAACAATCCATGTAATGAATCTAAATAATACAACCAATATTTAATTGCAGACTTAAATACAACAACGTGTAATAGGATTTAGGTTTTTTGAAGAAACAGAAGGGTAAAGTTTACAATTTTTATAACTGATCAACAAAGAGTAAAACAAGGTTAAATGTTATTCACATTCCTTCCTAATGATAATATAAGTAATTTCTGAAAAGCAGATCTTCAATATATTTTGTAATTAAAAATATGCAACAAATTGAAATTATCTAACATATGCTGTTATTGCGGAGAATGCAGGTGTATTCTGTTTTATTACAGGCAAATTGTAATAAATCAATCTGGTTGTGCTATAAAGTAGGTTAAAGGTTAGGATTACATTTGGAAATAATTACCCATTCATTTTTCATCACATTTTACCAAATTTATTTTTTCATTATCACTACTATTATTTATCATCAGATTCGTAATCAAAAATTTCAACCTCACTGGACAGAGCTAATACTTTCTCATACCACTCCACATTTTCAGGTTTCAAATATTTAGTTACGGACAGTACATAATCTCTTTTTTGTTCTTTTACACCTGGTTTTCTTATTTCATTGAAATTGAGATCAATGTATTTTGAAGTGGAATATTTGTTAGCAGTTGTAGGATGCTTCATGTTTATATGCCCTACGTATGGAAGCCAATTTGTCGCAGTCACTTCGTGTTATCTTTTGCTGGGCGCCTATTATTGTATTACTACTTTGAATGTTGGATTCATTGTCCTCCGGCTAGCTATTATTATTATTATTATTATTATTATTATTATTATTATTATTATTATTATTAAGTCGAGCATATTTCTTGATCAAGGTGTGTAAACGGAAAGGATTTGTTACTCAAAGATAACACTGATAAAAGAATTTGTTTTTACACTTTTATTACCGTCACAATTAATTAAGTTCACGTATTGACTCTTGATACACGCCAGACTGAAACTGTTATATTTTCTAATACCACTATAATCACTTATTTACTGCACATTATTAATTCGCGTGTTTCACATTTATAACAAACTTCAAGACGCGAGAGATTCTGTAGAATTGCGTAACGTGTACTTTATGTATGCTTCCGTTGAACTACGCGACGTATAACTCACGAATACTTATGTTGAACTGATCGACGTATTACACGCGAATGCTTCTGTTGGACTGACGAAATCTGCAATCCAGCAATCGAGAACAGGTCGCCCAGGTTTACCTGGGCGGAATATAATCGCCACAGTACCTAGCCGCGTATGCGGCTTTACCTGTGCGATAAAGGAGGTTTAAAAGAATATACACAAGCTTTTGATTAATGTCTGTCTTGGGCGGGGTTTAGCTTTCTGCACTACCATTTGGCTGGGTCTCGGCGTTTTCTCATGGGCGGACTAGCGACCATGCGGTGACCAAGCCCAATGCTGCTTAACTTGGGCGACCGCTTGTGTGGTCGTCAAGCTAAGCAGGCCGGCATGGCAGCAAAGCAAGATGGGAATGCAGGTAATAGGATGGGGGTACTCAAGTTGGCGGCAGGGCGGATCGCTGCTAAATGGTCACTCATCCAGCTAGCGACCGGGCCCAATGCTGCTTAACTTGGGGAAGTTTGTGAAATGAGGGATTGGCAGACCTCAGCCTCGGGGGCCCAAGCCGTCTTTCGGCAACCGGCAGCTCTTCCTCCGCCGTTGTGCCTTGTGGTCATAGCGGCCCAAAGAGTTAACCAGCTGGTTGGGGTGGTAGGTGAGTTTCGCGTACATGGTGCGGGTTCTCTCCCGCACCACGTCCACGATGTATGGGAGACCGGAATGGGTATGTAGGATATGTGATGGGAATCTACGCCCGGTATCATAGATCATCCGAAGCGCCCTGTTCTGAACGGTTTGCAGTCTGCGGATGGTGGTCGCTGCCGCCGATCCCCAGACCTCGCAGCCGTAAAGAATCAGGGGCGGGATAATCGCCTGATATAGGCGTAGCTTGAGGCGTATGGGCATTGTGGAACGGAATACAGGGTACAGCTGCCTGAGCGCGGAGTGGCCGAGGCCGACCTTTGCCCTGACATGTGGTGCGAAAGTGAGGCCGCGGTCGAGCGTGACTCCGAGGTATTTGGCTGAGGTAACCCAGGGGATTCTCCTCCGCCGCAACCTCAGAGGCCGCTCGGGCCGCCACCGACGGACCTACGCCAGGAGAAGCGCAGAGCTCTTCCCCGGGCTGATGGCCATCCTCCACTTTTCGCTCCACCTGCCAATGGCTCGGAGCTGTCGCTGTAGTGGAGGGAAACAGAATCGGGCATTCTTGTTCTGTGCCATTATGAGGACGTCGTCGGCATATTGGCACGTAACAGTCCTGGGTTCCGTGGGGAAGTCCGACATGTAGGCCGCGAAGAGAAGCGGGGACAGTACACTGCCTTCCGGGACTCCAGCGGCTATGGGACGGACTGAGGAAACCTTCCCCTCCACTCTCACCCTGAATGTGCGATCCCGGAGGAAACTGCTTATCAGGGCGAGATAGGCGGGAGGGATGTCTGACTCCTTGAGTTTGTACAAAAGGCCTTGGTGCCACGTCGTGGCAAAGGCCTTCTCTACGTCCAGCAGCACTGCTATGGTCTTGAAGTTCTCCTGGAAGCCCAGGGAGGCCTTCTCGGCCAGTCGCAGTAACTGCAGGGTTGTGGAGTGCCCATGGCGAAAACCAAACTGATGGTCCGGGAGGAGCTGCCTTTTCTCAAAAAGAGGTGTAAGGCGGGCAAGGAGCAACCGCTCAAAGACTTTTGAGACGGTTGGGAGTAAGCTGATGGAGCGGTAACTGCATGGAAAGACCGGATCCTTGCCGGGCTTTAAAATGCATACCACCCGCGCCTCCTTCCAACTAGTTGGAAAGTGACGGAGGTGAAGGCATGCATTGAAAATGCGCGTCAAATGGATGACGGCCTTCTTGGGAAGGTGCTGGAGCATGGGCGCCGTGACGCCGTCATGTCCAGGGGATTTATTCGGATTGAGTTTTCGGATTTCGGAAGCCACCTGTTTAGGGGTGACTATGGGAAGATGGACCTCCTCGTGGCGCGGTTGTGGTTCCTCATAGAGGTAGTCCACAGTCGCTTCCACGAGCTCAGTAAAGTCTTCGTCCTGGGGGTCCTCCCGCGGTTCGAATTGGAGTTCTAAATGGTCTGCAAACACTGTGGCTTTCTCGCGGGGCTCGAAAGCGAGTCTCCCGCGAGTGCCGTGCAGAGGATGCTGGTACTGCGTCTTATCCTTCCTCAAGGATTTGATTATCCGCCATGGTTTCTTCTCCTGCAGGTTTACGGTCTCCATTGTTCTTTCCCAGGCCACCTTCCTGTGCACACGGAGCAGTCGCCTTGCCAGGGTTTTGAACCGCTGGTATACTGCCCCTATCCTGGGATGGCGGAAACGCTGCCATCTCTGACTTTAGCTTTTTATACTCCCACACCCCGATATGCCTAAAGATTATAACCGAGCTGCTATTGGTTAATAAAACGCGCCAACATTAGCGTCCATTTTTATATCCAATCAAAAATTACGAAAACAAATGCTATAGGGAAAATATTCCCGCTATTTCTAAGAAAAGCGCGCCAATCTGACGTCATTTGTTTGTCTCTTCTAATTAATATTCAACTCACCTCCTCGCTCATTGTTAACCGTTCTTATTGTCAGTTTCAGTGAGGCCGTGTAAACTTATTTCCTAACAATGCATATAATTAACAAACATCTCAAATCAATGTCATACAATAATGTTTATTTACACTACAATCACTCTGGCATTTACATTATTGTAATACAAATTACTGCCAAAATTTAAGAAATTTAGACCTTTTAATGAAGAATGAAAATGGTTTGTAGTTGGAAAAATAAAACTCAGAATCCAACACTTATAAATTAATTCTTATAAACGAGTTTTGATACTTTTTATTACAAAATTTGTACCTTTTGGCAGTAGGCACTCTGAGCTACTGAGTGCTGATGCTCAATCTTTGTTTAACTTTGCTAACATAGAGTTATGAAATAGTTCTGGATGTTTTCTACTCTCTTTCATGATGTTCATATACTCCTCAACTGCTTCTATATTCTCTACTTGTTTTAATAGATTGCCATATTTACCAAAGTTTCTATCACACTGACTGAAAAATGCCCTCTTAGAGGGAAAATATGTTCCACATCTACTTTTAAAAGTTTTAACAGCCAAGCACAGAACTTTGATATCACCTTATTTTTGTTTTCCCACCACATGAATCTGAAAATAAAACTATTTTATCTGTATGTGGCATTTCTTCAAATTTAAGTACAATAAAATTATATAGAAAATAACATACTACATTTGGATTTTTTTGAATTCAGACTCTAGAAAACAATAGAAAGTACTGCTACCATCGTTATGGCAATGTATGGTGAGTGTAAAGCCACAGCAACTTTTTGTAGAATTGAGCAGTTATATTATACAAGAGGGGGGAAGGTTTTGAGCATAATGAAATTCTCAATATGAGTAGGTTACAACGATTCTTACTTGTATCTGCCAGAATGTTTTATTTGATATTATTGTAACTCTTTTTTTTATGAAGCAGATATTGAACTTTGCATTCACTGTCTGGATGGATTTACTTTGAGGGATGTTTCATATTCAGACAGTAATCACAAATGTCTGTAAGAGTACTCACTGCTCCATAAAGTATTTATGATGTGTACTATAACCCATGTTCAGTGGCTTCCTTGTTTTATCATACAAAGACTGCTTGAAAGTGCCATGCAATTTTACAATATTTAACTTAGGATTTTGAAAATATTTTCTTCCTGTCTTTTACCTGTTGTAATTAGCTTCTTTGTGAGGAATCTGCTTCCAGTACTCTTCTACAATGTGCCACACATTTTCAGTTACTTTTTTGTGGTGATTGCTGTTTTCCTCTGTGCTCTTCTAGAACACCACCTGAAAAAAAAAGCTTTTCAGTTGTCCAGTTCACAAAAAATAAATTAATTCAGTGTCAAAATTTTTCCCTTTATTTGTTCTTCTATCCCTGTGTTATATTCTTCTGTTTTGTTATACATTTTTCATTGTTGAGAAAATGTTAATTCGAGTGTGCGTCTACATTAAAAATGCATAATTAAATCTGGTAAGAAGTAATAATAATAATAGGACTTACCTGTTTTAAAGCATTCTCTACAGGTCTCAATCTCATTTCTGAAATTTGTAATGTGGAGAGTAAAACCCATATCTGCAAATAGGCTTGTCATTTTGTACACTTATGGTGCAAAAATAGTCTCTCTCTCTCCTTCCCTCCCTCTTCCCCTTCTGAAAGACTTTATCCTTCTTCTTTATCATCATCATCATCATATATCCAAGTAATATTGCATCTTGCAGTAATTTATCCCCAGTATCCCAAAACAATTTGAATCAGTTCTTTTGCTCATCACGGCCAATGGCTATAAACGCCTGAAAAGAATACATTTATAAAGTTACCTTATCGTATTTTAACGCCATAACCTATTTCAATTATTACAGCGGAAGGTAATAAAATATGCAAAATTTTACTTTTGTCTGCAACATTTGTCAACTTTCTGGAATCTTCTTTTTTACCTTATTTCCAGTTGTGAGAGAAACTTGAGTTTTCCCGCGGTTTCTCTCACGTTTTGCGATATTTCTTTTCCAAGGACTACGGTCTTGTTCCCATTTTATTCCTTTACATAAAGATTTACAAACATAACATAAAAAAGACGATACTACTTACGCTGTTATTGTTTCTAATTACGAATTGAACATCCATACCCATTTATTTTTAACTTGTAAAGTTATTCCCCTAAATTCCTGATTTGAGATTTATCTCCAAAAATTTTCCTTACTGCTGTTCTCGAGTCTTAAACGAACCCATTTTTCTTTGGTCAAGGTACACACTCTCTCTCCCTCTCTCTCTCTCTCTGTCTCTCTCTCTCTGTCTCTCTCTCTCTCTCTCGTTCCTGGAGATTCAAACAGAATGTGAATGGCATTCTCATTACAGCTGCACACCGGACAGCAATTCTGTTCCAGGTTTCTTCTCATTCCCTCGATATAACAACAACGGAATTGAACTCTTGTATATCCTCTCTCAGACAAGAACGATTCTGTTGTAAACAACAAGGTGGATCGGACTCACTCGCCACGTGTTTGACAATGTTGCTCTAGTGTTGCATAGGTTTTGCAACACTAGCTGTAGGAGCGCTAACTTCTTTTCAATAAACCGAGTAAGTCAAGTGACTTATTAAATGTATGTGTTACCAGAATTAATACTACGTTGTAACAATTGTTACGCTTCGGGGTTTCTGTTTTAAGCATATAATTTGGCTCTTACCACTTCTTAAGATTTGCCTCATTTTAGTTTTATTTCGGCAGATAGACAGGCTGCTTTTAAATTACATAACACAAGTGTTCTAACGGATTTATGTAACAGCTGTGTACTGAAATGTGAGCCGTATTATGCAAGCTCCGCCGCAATACTGGGCGAATCCAACAGAGAATGCAATAATGAATCGTATAGTTACATATGCTAAACATCACAATGCATCTTTAATATCCAAATCTTATTAATAGATAAACATGCACAGTTAACATAAGTATATTTACGACTGAGGTAATATTAAACCTAGAGCGCGTCCCCCCCCCTTATGTTTAACAATAACCTCTCCTTAATATCACGAAATTAAAAGCGTATGTTTTACAGTTCGGAAGCATGGCTCCTATGTATGTTCACCTACAATACCAATGCAAGCGCGTAGCAAACGGTGTGACAATCTTACAATGGAACTAAATTAAGCCCTCAACATTTTATAGGCAAAGGAACTTACTGATAAAGGTACTAAGGCTGTTTACACATAATTTGCAAAACCTCACGTTACACATAAGACATTAATACTGCTTCATTAAGATCTGTCATCAGATACGAACAATTATGTACCTTAGACTTTAAGGGGCATTGTTTGATGTAACTTTAGAAAACAATTGCCTGTTCCTTTCTCGTCAAAAAACACAGTAATAGGAGTAAAGGTAATAAACTTAATATTGATTGTGCATAATTTTTTAAAACTGGAGGTTCAGTAAAAATCTTTATCCTGACGAGACGATTATGGTTGGTGTTTTTTATCTGGAGAAATATCTTGCTCCTCGTGCCTGAAAGTTAAATCAACTCTGCGTTATAGAAATATGAGTAAATGCTACTTAAGATTAGCAGAGTATTCATATGTGCTATTCATGGGGTGTCTATTCAACAATTACCATAGTATTTATTTACAAATACCATACTAACCTTACTGCTGCAAAACACAGCTGGTGGCCCAATCAGTATTCTTCGTTTAACTGTACCCTTTTTTTAACAATTGAGGAGGAAAGCTGAATATAGAAGGGATTTCACTTTGGTTTAAAAAATTTACATTTTCTTCCCCAGGCCTCAGCTGCAGCAATCGTCTGTAAAATGACTATAAAATATTTATTTGTAGTAAATAAATTACTTTCAGTTTTCCCTTCGAACAGCTTTAACCCACTTATTTAAGACATCAGGCCTTGAATATGGAACCTAATTTGAATATTAAAATGACATAAAAACTGCTAAGTACGCATGTATCCTGTTTTAAGTTAATTATTTATATGTTACATTGATAACGATAAGTGAATGGTAATAATTTAAAGAATGCAATGGTGTTTACGCAACTGCAAATACTTAAACCTTTGTCGTCAGATCTTTGGGTGTTATTTCAACCATACACAGCACAGTGTATTCCAATGAAATGACCTCAAATTGACCTCCACAATGAAATCTACACGTCCATTATGGCGTCTTCTGTGCAGACGATGGTTCGGTTTCATTCGTAATGAGTTCCGTTTATCACTATCTTCAGTAAATCTCTACCTCCGTGGTTTTCTGGATTTATGAAGTATACTAGATAAGATGTCGGAAGCGACTCTGCATGATAAGTGATATCTAAATAAGCAATCACTCGAGAACTGCTTTGTTCTAAGAGGGTCGTAGGGTATTAGGAATGCAACTTATTATACAACTGTTTCATTAGTAATACAAGTTAGGCTGCATATTATTCAACAACAATCATAAGAATAATTCAAGGGCTCTAAAATATCCGTGGTGTAGGTATATGCAGGATACAGAGAAATGAATCTAAACATTTGTAGACTTTTCCCTTCGCAAAATTAATTCGCGTTGAGCAGTGATTAGAAAACTGCTCGCAATGCTGTACTTCTTAGAAGCGGTTATTTTGCGATAGCAAATATAAGAAAACACCCATGAACTTACCTCCATCAATAAGGGGTCTAACAGTGTTACATCTCACTATTTCTATCTCTCTCATTGTTCCCTCCCGCGTGTTTATAACAAGATCGTTCTAGTTTGGGAAAGCTTATAGCAGCATACAAATTTTGTCTGTGTATATCCTCAAATCTGGTTCTGGTTATCCTCTAAAATCTCCTCGGCAGATTGTCTTCACTTAATCACTCTTTCCCACCCCATTCTGAATCAGTTCGTATCCAATTTTCCCAACCCAGCTCACGTCTTTTAAAGTTGATTCCTGAAATTATTTTAACATTCTTTCAAAATGTGCCCACTTGTTGCTCTCTAAACCAATATATTATTTTTTTTCCCTTAATCCATCTTCTCACATTTGTCGTTCCCAATTCTAACAAAGCACCAGCATTGACTGCGTTTTGCGAAATACTTAACACTGTTTTACACAACATTTAGTATTTTATCCATTTCTTTGCAGCTATCCTCCACCCTCCATACCTCAATACCATAGGTCTATCTCGAATGCACAAGAACACTGTATGCTCTTTTCCCGCAAGCTGCACTTATATTGGCTGTAAAATATAAACATTTCCTTAGTCAGAGAAAACCTTTGCTATTTTTCTCACTGCTACCATATCCCCTAAATATGTAAACTCTCCAACAACGTATATGTCATTTCCTTCTATCAACCACCATTCTCAGTATACGAGTATTTCCTTTCTTAAACTGATTCACCGTGTATTAAGACGGCTAGTAGTAAATATACTTAAAACTTCTATTTTTGTTTTTATCATAATAAAATTCTCCATATTTTTTTCTGAAAAACAAAACATAGACTTTGTGCACCCTAAAAGTGCTAAATGCTGAACAATTACAGTTTTTAAAAATGACGGCACATTTGTGTCAACGCTCTCTTCATTTTTATAGTTTTTCCAAATGTAGATTCTGAAGGTGTGAAGATATTCCAGAGGTCAGTCATTACTTTGAGGATGCAGACTCCAAAGGATACCAGAAAGTGTTAAAAAAATTGAGCTTTATTTATGTACGCTCTTTAACTGCTGTGGTTCTTAGCGTCCCGTTCTATAATGGACGTGAAAGACCGGTAATTTTGCTCAGAGGCCTCTTTATCAGACTGAGGTTATTTTATGTGCCGTAAATCTGCGACACGAGACCACAGGCTTTACTTCCCTTCCCTTCCGAAGGAAGCCATGCTAAGGATTTTTACACCTGAAAAAATCCATTGCCGTCCGCTGGGTTTGAATCCGCGACCTCGGGGACTAGACGCTATCATGGTAACCACTACACGACGAACACCAGAAAGTGTGTGAAGCCAGCTCCTGTAGTGATTTGAAAATGTGTACAAAAGAGATTAGACACACGCTTAAGAAAATGAAGGACTTGAAGGGCAAAAACCTGGCAAATCGTAAATGTCTTGGTGGACGTGGACGCCTTACAGATGAACTAGACATGTTGCAGTTTTATTATGGACAAGCTATAAGGCAGAAAAAGTGCAATTTAAATGCAATGAGACAGACAGTTTGGGATATATTTTCCATTAAGTCATCTACAAATGAAAAACCATGTCAACAACTCTTCCCACCTGGAAGTGACTCATGGTGTGGCCATCAAAAGACTGAAATTGAAGGTTAAACCTACAACCATGAACATTTACCTTCCTATGATGGCGTGGAATCTATTAAGTCTATATATGAGTCATTCCATGTCATCAAATCTCTTCGAAAATGCTTGTATGCATTTGATGCTTTGAAATAGAAGACACGTATTTCTTTTTTTGGTCCCTAACTGCAATGTTTTGAATACCAGTTAGTCAAAACTTTTGAAAAAGTGGGTGCGCCCCCATACATATTCGCTTTTATCTGCTGTTCAAAATTCTCGTATAAACTCCATATTGGATTCATTTTAACGCTAATGGAATCTACACCCAACATACGCTAGAATGAGTCGTATTCAACAGATTAGTGATTTATTGCAGAAATTTTAATTTTTAAAGATTTCATTTTAAGTTATATACCGATAACCTAAAAATATTCCTTAAATACACAGGTATTTTGCGTTTAGTAGTGTGCGCATGTGTAAAGTTTCAAGAGGGCGTTCGTTCAAATATATTTATAAGAAAATATTTTCTCAGACGGAACTCTCTTAATGATAACGTAGCGCAGCGACTTCCGTATATAGTGTGAGACTAGAGGGGATGGCGCAGCGACACGCAGCTGTTATAAGCTACCCAAGGTTTTTCTTCTGAATCACTTCTGTTTTAAAATACTAACAAATCTTTATCACGCCAAACCAGATTAGGCATCTCCTTTCACAGAGACCACAGTTTATGTCGTTTGTGAGTTTAATCTGTTAAATTTAGTTGTGAATATCCATTAAATATTTAATATGAGTAGTACCGGTATCGCTACAAAACAGTTGCTTCAAAACTAGTAAACACATGCTCGATAGAAAAAAGAATTTGCGACCAATGAGTCGTAAGGTGCTTTTAAAACTGAAAATGAAGGATGTAGAACTGTCCCCACAGCTAAGAGTGTGTGCCCCATGTGGTATAAGAATTTTTAAACTCCAAATACGAGTGGAAACAAGAATGACGTTTGTGAATCTAGAGTTGCTGGACCCACTACCTATAATATCTGGGTAAGTCAAGTAAGTGAAATTAGCTCAGAAATTGATAACCCACCTTTACATCAGAGTAGTGATGCGAATAAAATCAAGGAAGGTGTAGATGTTTCAAGTCTTAATAGGTACTAGTTTAGTATCAATCTTAAACGTATTACCCATAAAGAAAAGGAAACTGTCTAAAAAAAGTATCAATATCAGAAATTACAAAAAATAACAGAAAAATTTCAGGAGAAGGTACTATATAGTGAAGGTGAATTGATCCCAAAAGAAAAACAACATTAATGAATAATTCAGAAGCTGATAAATTTCATACTACACAAAACTGGAGCTTAAAAATCAGACTTGGACTATTTTCGAAAGCTGGTCTTGCAACCAAATTAAGGAACATTTTGGCAATAATGTTTCGAACCACAGATAAAGGTAACAAAAACATTAGCTTCAGAGAGAGGCACATGTCAACTGGTAAACGTTAGAATATTCCGTGGTGGAAAAAAAATAGTTTTACATTTCAGGGCTATGACGGGGAAATATAATCATGTTTTCGTTAAACGAGAAGGACAGAAAATGAAATAAATTAGAAAAAAGAGAGATTGATTTTGTGCAATCTAGAAGAAACTCTCCACAGTTTTAAAGATAAATATATCCTGATATCAAAATAGGTTTCTCAAACTTTTCTCAGCTGAAACCTAAATAGTGTAAGTATAAAGTTGGCCTCGTAGCTCAATCAAGCCTGCTGTGCGAGGGGTCTCGGGTTCGATTCCCGGCTGGGGATAGGAAGCTTTGTCTAGCCAAGATTATTCTCTATCCTCCCCCAGAGTCTGGAAATATGAATGGGAGTGTGAATGAGTGTGTGATATAATGAATAAAATCCAAAGTTTACCAGAAATCCAACAACAAGCGAATACGAGTAAATACCTTTGCCTATGGGCAAGAACATGTTCCAAAGGAATGACTCCCAATAAGACCATTGCAGTTAAAGCCGGGGTATTAACGGAGCTTTAAAATAGGGTAAGTATACTTCTAAGCACACAAGGTGCGCATTCTGTTTGTGTTGTGCTCATCATGAGAATGTTAAACTGATACTGGATGGAGTAAATATTTCTCACATCTTACTGCGGATGCAGGTATTGTTCTCTATAGCTATAAGAACTGTCTCTCTCAAGTAATTTGTAACTCCCATCACCAGATTGCGATTTAAAGAAATGTGTTAACTGACCAGGGATTGAAAACGTGGTCAACAATATTCGGGACATTTGCAAAGAAAAAAGTATAGAGCAGATCACTTATAAACAGTGGGTAACCGTAGATCGCTAAGATTTAGAAATAATATAATCATCTGTTGAAGAGGGTTTCTGGAAAAATGTCAGCAAAATTGTCAGATCTTTTAACTCGTACCTTTATAGCTCATCAACAGTCTGTATTTTTGACTGAACGAAAGAAAATTTGATCACAAATTGTAATTTGTGACTTTTCTGGAAACTATACCTTTGCCGTACAAGATTCCGTTCAGGAAGTACATTGGAACAATAACCAGGCAGCTGTCCATCCATTTGTAATTTACATATGATGCAGTAATTTGTATCATAAATTATTTAAATGTAAAGAGTGATTACAGTATGAATATGCATTATTATGTGACATTGATTTGAAATGTTTGTTGATTGTAATTATTGTTGGGAAGTAAATTTACACTGCCTTACTGAAACTGACAATAATAGCGTGCAATAATGCAGCGAGGGGGTGAGCTGTTTATCATTATTGGAAACGAGGAAGTTACGTAATGTTGGCGCGTTTTTCCTTGAGAATCTTCTGGAATGTTTCCCTAGAGCATATGTATTCATAATTTTCATTGGATATAAAAATAGACGCTAATGTTGGCGCGTTTTATTAGCCAATTGCAGTTCAGTTATAATCTTTAGGCATATCTGGGTGTAGGAGTATAAAAAGCCAAGTCAGAGGTAGATCGCACACAGTTCATCAAAATTCTTTGTACACTACACGTCGCATTCCCGTCAGTTCATCGAAAATATTTTGTATGATACACGTCGCCTTCAGTCCAGCAGAAATATTACACGTCGGCTATAGATTCACAAGTTACGCGTAGCAGAATTATGAAAAATCTAAAGTGTTGTAAAGTTAATTATACAAAAGGTTGAAGTACGTGGATTAAAAGTGATCAGTAAGAAGTTATTATAACAGTTTCAGTTTGGCGAGTGTCAAGATCAATGTGTAAATGTGATAGTTAACGTGTTCGACAATAAAAGTGTAAAACAAATTTCTTTCATCAGTGTTATCTTTGGATAAAAGATTCCTTTCCGTTTACACAACCTGTATAAAGAGAAGTGCTCGACCCAAGAAAAAGATAATAGCTAGCCGGAGGACAAAGAACCAAAATTAAATAAAATAACTAGCATTTTTTTTAAACAAAAAACTAATACTGCCGCAAATTGCTAACACCAGATGGAGCTAAAACCTAACAAATGAATGACGTCACAAGATGGCTTCAACGCGTGAAGTAAACACAAATTGCTGCGGTATAGCTTACGTATTCTGTTTTACGTAAATTATTATATCTTGAAGATCTTATAGTTAGCTCCACGTTGTGGTGCCAATTTACGAGAGCAAATATGTGTTTACTTCACGCGAAACCATCTTGTGTGACGTCATACGTTGGTTGGTTCATTTGTTCTGTTTGTAGATTCCTCTGGCGTAGCAATTTGTATCAGTTTTAAATGTCCACCGGCTAGCTATCATCTGATCTGGGTAGGCATGTTTTTCTTACAGGTTGTGAAGCGGAAAAGGAATCTTTTATCCAAAAATTACTAGTGAAGAAATGTGTTTTATAATGTTTTATTGTCGAACACGTGCACTAACACTTTCACAGATTTATCTAGATAATCGCCATACTGAAACTGTTTATAATAACTTCTTATCACTTTTAACTCACGTACTTCAACTTTGTATATTTAACTTTAGAATATTTTAGAAAATTTCTCGTACTTCTGCTGCGTGTAACTTATGACGAAATGAAAGACTGATTGGCGACATGTACTGCACTGAGAATTCCGTTGAACTGCGGAATCGACGTGGAGTGTACGGAGAATTTTGTATAACTGAGGGGCGATCGACTTCGAGCATGGCTATTTATAGGCTTGCCTTAAGATACACCTAAAGATTATAAATGAACTGCTATTGGCTAATAAAACGCGCCAACATTAGCGTCTATTTTACTATCCAATGAAAACCACTAATACACATTACTTTTATAGAACATTCTGGAAGCTTTTTTTACTGAAAAGGCGCGAAATATTACGTAACTTCCTGGTTCCCGGTAACGATAAACAACTCATCCCCTTGCTGCATTATTGTTAACAGTTTCAGTAAAGCCATATATTATTTACCAATAATAATTATAATTATTAAACCTCTGAAATCAATGTTACACAAAAATACATATTCATATTAAAATAATTATTTACGTTTGAGTAATTTGTGATACAAATTACCGTATCATATGCCCCACTAGAAACATAATTATAAATATTTATAACTTGTTTGGAATTTTATAACTTGTGTTTTTAGTCTCCTAAATCTTGGAACACACGCTATCACTTTCACTTAACACTTCACACGTATTTAACACACGATATGTTTTTTTTTTATATTGCCACTACTTACTGGCTCTGGTTTAATTAATTTAAATATTAATCTGACATTATAATTTTTATAGCAAATACTTTACCCTAAATTATTTAATCACTGCTACCAATTTGTTTACTTTCTTAAGTTGTTGACTAAAATTTATACATTTAAGATTTTTGTAATTATTATACACATTTACCAAAATATTTACCCTCTACACAAATATTTACATCTCTTAAATCTAGACAATGTTTCACCTTTTCTGTTTTCTACATAAGTACTTTTTTTTGAATTATTTTTACCATTTTTGTTATTTTTAATTTTATTTTAACAATACTCTTGGAATGGTATTTACGTACTTTACTTTAATATCATATTAAATTTCAATCTTTGCATTCTTAATTTTCAAATGTTGTTACAGTTACTAAAAGTTTAATTTACTTATTTATTTATTTATTTATTTATTTATTTTTAAAACATTTCTCTCTTTTTTTTTATAACTTATTTATCTTTTCAAATAACATATATATTTAGTTAACCCTCTTACGTTCCAATACATTTCTCTGCAAGTCATCTTTAACTATCCAGCATTTACTTTACATCTCATTGCTATTTACCCTCCTGGATCAAATTGTGTGTGGCTAAACATTACTCGTAGCCATAACCTAACCTTCAAATTATTGTTCATGAATAACCTATTGTATTCATATGACATTTCGTTCCCTGATAACATTTGAAAACAATCTACAGTTTCTTGAATTACACATCTTTTAACAACTTTCATTTTCAATTCTTCTACTATCTTTTTAATTTGAGAATACTCTGACAAATCTGTACTAAACTGTACTGGACTGGAGTTTTCATTAAATTTTGGAAGTGGAAAATCACTTAAGATATGATTGTAATTTTGCAAATTCCCTATTCCCATATTTAAATTCTCTAGTGTAACTTGTGTACTCTGAGTTTCAGCATTAGCTATAGATGAAGCTGCCGCATCACTCACATTATTTGTCATACCTGAGGAACTACCTCTATCATTATGTTGTACATCGGACACATGCACATCACATATATTTGCCCTTGAATTCAATTCTAACCTGTTTACAGTACCTTGCAGATTTTCTATTGTCTGTTCCAATTTCTTATTATTCTCGTTTTGAACATTTTGGTGTTTGTTAATTTCAGAAGTTAGCTTTTGATTCAAATCTTTAGACAAATCTTTAACTTCATCTGACAATTTATTTCTCTGTTTTTCTGACTCCTTCTGAATTTCAGATATTTCCCCTCTGAAATTAACTTGCACCTGTATTAAATCTGCATTTGTAGCCTCCATCATCCCTTTTAACTCACTTGAAATGCTACTCATTCGGCTACCTAGCTCTGTACATTTTACATTAACCTCATTTTTTTGGTTAGATATTTCCCTGCTCATGTCTAACATTTTCTTTGAAACCTCGCCTATCTCATTTGCTATCATTTCCTGATTTTCATTTCTCATTCTCATCATACTACTATCTAGCTCCATGAATTTCTTTTCAATTTCTTCCCTGTTTTGTTCTAAGCTTTTACCAATATCTTCTCTTAACTCCCTATGACTCTTTTGCATATCTTCCCTGTTTTGATCTATTTTCTTTTCTAATTTCTCATTATTCTTACAAATTTCTTCCCTTAATTGATCTGTAATACTCTTACTAATATCTTCCCTCAATTCTTTATTATTCATTTCCATTTTCTGAGTTAGTTTTTGTTCTAATTTCTCATTACTCTTACTACTATCTTCCCTTAATTCTTCCCTCAATTCCCTCTTATTCTTTTCCATATCTTCCCTTAATTTTTTCATATTCTCATTCATATTTCTCAGCATTTCCATCATACTAACATCAAAATTAACATTTCCTGCTATTCTATTCTCACTTTCTACACTAACATTTTCATCTTCAAATCCCAAAAAATCTGGGCTATTTCCTGTACTAACATTTTCATCTTCCATAATTATTTCCTCTGAATTATTGGTAGCCATTGTTTTTTTTATCCTACCACTCCTCAATAACATTGAAAGTTATTTACACTTAAAAAATTAGGATACTCTAACCTTACTAATGCTGTCCGCTGATGTATCTTTGATGTCCAGCGTTCTGCCCCTTTCTCCTAGATTTGTATGTCGCTTCTGCGTTGTATGATGATGAATCTACGTTGTCTCGATGTTTTTGCGTCCACTTATCCGCGTCGTTTGTCGCTCCTCGTTTCTGGAATCTGCGTCTTGTAGATCATTTTACTGCTGCTTTCGTTCCACGTCCTGATTATGCTGATCCTTTCCTGGTCACTTCGCCTTCCTTTCCTGGTCACTTCGCCCCACGTTGGTGGCGCCAATTTGAAGTGGTATAGCTTACGTATTCTGTTTTACGTAAATTATTATATCTTGAAGATCTTATAGTTAGCTCCACGTTGTGGTGCCAATTTACGAGAGCAAATATGTGTTTACTTCACGCGAAACCATCTTGTGTGACGTCATACGTTGGTTGGTTCATTTGTTCTGTTTGTAGATTCCTCTGGCGTAGCAATTTGTATCAGTTTTAAATGTCCACCGGCTAGCTATCATCTGATCTGGGTAGGCATGTTTTTATTACAGGTTGTGAAGCGGAAAAGGAATCTTTTATCCAAAAATTACTAGTGAAGAAATGTGTTTTATAATGTTTTATTGTCGAACACGTGCACTAACACTTTCACAGATTTATCTAGATAATCGCCATACTGAAACTGTTTATAATAACTTCTTATCACTTTTAACTCACGTACTTCAACTTTGTATATTTAACTTTAGAATATTTTAGAAAATTTCTCGTACTTCTGCTGCGTGTAACTTATGACGAAATGAAAGACTGATTGGCGACATGTACTGCACTGAGAATTCCGTTGAACTGCGGAATCGACGTGGAGTGTACGGTGAATTTTGTATAACTGAGGGGCGATCGACTTCGAGCATGGCTATTTATAGGCTTGCCTTAAGATACACCTAAAGATTATAAATGAACTGCTATTGGCTAATAAAACGCGCCAACATTAGCGTCTATTTTACTATCCAATGAAAACCACTAATACATATTACTTTTATAGAACATTCTGGAAGCTTTTTTTACTGAAAAGGCGCGAAATATTACGTAACTTCCTGGTTCCCGGTAACGATAAACAACTCATCCCCTTGCTGCATTATTGTTAACAGTTTCAGTAAAGCCATATATTATTTACCAATAATAATTATAATTATTAAACCTCTGAAATCAATGTTACACAAAAATACATATTCACATTAAAATAATTATTTACGTTTGAGTAATTTGTGATACAAATTACCGTATCAAAATACACAAACATTATAAGAAATACACTCGCAAATTGGCTCCCAAACGTGGGGCTACAATAATGTTAAATAAATACAACATAAATACTGTCGCACATAATAAAACAATAGCTCAAAACAAAAAACATTATATTATCATATCAGAAAGTTTAAAACATGGTAAAGCGTTTAAAACGATGATGTCTATCTGTTCCAACGCCAGTTCACAAACATCCTAAAAAAGAAAATTAGAGATCTGGAAAAAGTAATTTACTTTTTCTATGATGCTAGCGTTCACAACAAAACAGAAAACATACTGTAAAAACGTGTCATGAGGAAGATTTTGGAGTTGCCACCGAATGGAATTTCCTTGCCACTTCACACGGCAAGCGGTCTTGCGATGTAATTGGGGGCGCTACTAAACGGTGAAATAGCAGCGAAAGCCAGTCTCCAACTAGGACAAGATTCCATCACAACACCCCATAACTTATTTACTTGGGTGCAGAATCATATTACAAACATTACATTATTTTTTACTGTTAATCAGCACAAACAAGAGTGTGATATTTTGGAGGCAAGATATAAAAACCAAAAATCAATAACAGGCGCGTTAAAACTACATTGTTTCGTACCGTTTTTAATATCTGAAACTGTAGTGAAGCAGCATTCGTTTCAAAGTGAAGGGGAAAAGGTTTCCGTTTAAACGAACCGTGCTAATTTTGATTTAGGCCTATAGATTGTTTCCTTAAAGCACCGTGCCTTGAAACGAACTTTGAATACTTTGTACATCGTTCCTCACATTCATTGTCAGCTACATTAGAACCCAGCTCAACCTGACAGCGCGGCGTTCCGAATAACCACCAGCCCCGGTTCAGTTCACCGTGCCACACGACTAAGGAAATAATTTAATTTCTAACGAACCAGGAATGACGTCCTCGTAATATTTTGCATGCTGTTATAAAAAGTATGGAACAAGCAGAGAGATTTATTTTAAATGGCCGATATCATACATGAATTTAAATTCTAACACTAAAAGCCTTTTTTACAATTGGATATATTTTGTTTAAAATTGATTATACAATATAGAAAGAAAATTAATTCTCTTAGCTTTCAAATGAGATATTTACAAACTCTCTAACATAACAATTCGATGTGATACATTTACATGACTTTATCTACCGTCTATCGTTTATTGGTGGGTATACAAACTATTCTTACTAAAGCATATTTTTCCATCTACATTTTAATCCAAATAAACCTCTCCAGAAACTGATGCATTACACATTTCGTTATACAGGATGACGCTTTTATTTCTTTAATTGTTTTAAAACGAATTATGCTAACGACAACGTATTATACCTAAAATTCATAGGAATTTTGGGAGATTATTTACCTCTATAGCAAATGTTGAAAATGTCCTCCATTCTGCACAAGACACAACTCATCACGTCGTTCTATGTTATTGGCCACTCGTTGGAGGACTCCGTTGTCAATAGCTTGAATAACCTGTGTAATGTTGTGCTTCAGATCGTCCAATATCTGGGGACGTGTGGCATAAACCCTGTAATTTAAGTAACCCCATAGAAAGAAGTCGGCGATGTCAAATCCGGAGATTTCGTGGCCACAGGTTCTTGGACATTATCCGGTCGTTAAAGAAACTTGCAGTTAGTGGCATGGATTCATTTGATGTATGGCATGTAGCGCCATACTGCTGAAAATATCCTTGGGTCAGCTCTACATCGTCTAGTTTCTCAGCAAACTCCATGAAAATCCGTCGCCACTCTGCAGTGTTCGCATTGTTTTAAAAAAATTGGTCCCAATATTCTCTGTGCGGAAATTGCGCACCAAACTCCGACTTTAACTGGATGCATAGGTGCTTCATGAATAACATGTGGATTTTCGCTTGCCCAATAGCGTGCGTTATTTAAGTTCACATAGTCGAACAAGTGGAGCCGTGCTTCATCTGTGAACCACGTGATGGACAACATGACAGGATTTTGCACAATGAACGCCTGACACCAACGGCAATAATTCAGTCGTCTATCCTATTCTGGTTCCTGTAACTGAGGACAACCATAATCCTATACGGCTTTAGGCCTGCACTTTTCACAGCTCTCTGACACATTGAGTAGCTGTATCCTGTCTCCTGCGACAAACGTCTTAATGATTTTTGGATGAATTATCCAGTCGTGCTCTTGCGTCAACAACAACCTGGGAAGCCTAGATGAACGAGTTTGCCTTTTTCACTCACCAGAGATCCAGCTGTTTCCAATTTGTTTACCAGTCCCAGAATTGTGTTTCTTTGGGGAGAATTCCGAACACCAAATTCTCTCTGGTATGCCCTTTGAGTAGCTGTAATTGAATCCGTAATCCAGTATTGGTTTACAAGGAAGAGTCATTCATTTAATGTGTACTCCATTTTCAGTTGATTAGAATAGAATCTTAAAAACAGTTGCCGACAATAAAAGTAACAATTACGAATAAAACATGAACATCTGCGCATCTAGTGACAGACAATCCAAACTCCAGAATATCTTGTTTTATTTGGTTCTAAAATTGGGGCATTGAGTGAATTTCGAACAGACTAATTAAGAAAGAAATGTATCAGTTCTTCATTAATCACCCTATAGATACGAAAGGAATAGCAATAGTCAAATGTTTAAGAACAGGACGCTATACGCTGGCCTTAAAATTCACACTGCTTCCAAGACATCGCGAGAAACACCTGAATGTTGATAGGACTTCCAAGAGAACGGCCAAGTAATGAACAATTCAAACTTTAATAATGGATATCTCGGAAATGTCTTATGGGTCACAAATTTGATTTGAAATAAATTGTTTGTTTTAAAGAGCCTTACATTTTTGAGTAGTACGTTTTCGTCTATCGCTTAACGTTTACCAGTTATAGAGGATTATACAAACCTCCTTCCGAATAAAGTGGACTTTACAGCTATTCCCAGAAAATGCTATATACACATTTTAGTTTTAGTGTAAATATGTCTGATATATGGTATTTTAATCAAAATCGTTGGAGCCATTTTTATAGAAAATAAAAAATCTCGAAAAATGTTCCTTGTAAAGGGTATTTTAGGGTGGGGGATTTTCTTGAAAATCTTCGTGCCGCATCTTTAAAATCGAAATCTCTGAATCGAAATATCAAGTTTGGTATTTATCCAACTTTTCGTTCTTTAGTTATGCTGTTCATGGACACACACACACACACACACACACACACACACACCTTTTTCTAAATGTCTGATGTAATACAGTCACATTACCTTCTCTACTCTCTATCGTTTATTGGTGGGTATACAAACTACTCTTACGAAAGCTTATTACTTTCTCTACAACATACATATTAGGTAGGGAAGGTATTGAATTCCACCCAAAACTCGATACCGATATTTCAGCGAAAATACATGTTTTGGGGCCACCTGAATAAAAAAACATTTTTAGAAAAAGCTTCGTCTATGCATCTGTGAACAGCATAACTCAAAAGCGAAAAGTCGGATAAATACCACACTTGGTATTGATGCAGTAATTTGTATCACAAATTACTTATATGTAAATAATGATTGTAATATGAATGTGCATTTTTATGTGACATTGATTTCAGATGTTTATTGATTGTAAATATTGTTGGAAAGTAAATTTATAAGGCTTTACTGAAACTGTCAATAATAGCGCAATAATGCAGAGAGGGGGGTGAGCTGTTTATCATTATTGGAAACGAGGAAGTTGCGTAACATTGGCGCGTTTTCGGTAGAAACTTCTGGAATATTTCCTAAAGCATATGTATTCATAATTTTAATTGGATATTAAAATTGACGCTAATGTTGGCGCGTTTTATTAGCCAATTGCAGTTCAGTTATAATCTTTAGGCGTATCTGATTGAAGGAGTATAAATAGGCTAGGTTTGAGGTAAAGTCAGTCAGTCCTTCAGTTCGCCGAAAGCATTCATACATTACACGTCGTATTCCCCCAGTTCATCAAAAATCTGTGTACACTACACGTCGTCTTCAGTCAGTCAGTTCGTCATACATCGGATATAGATTCACAAGTTACGCGCAGCAGAATTATGAAAGATCTAAAGTATGGTAAAGTTAAATATACAAAAGATTTAAGTACGTGGATTAAAAGAATTATCAGTAAGAAGTTGTTATAACAGTTTCAGTTTGGCGAGTGTTAAGATCAATGTATAAATGTGATAGTTAACGTGTTCGACAATAAATGTGTAAAACAAATTTCTTCATCAGTGTAATTTTTGGATAAAAGATTCCTTTCCGTTTACACGACCCTGATCAAGACACATGTTCGACCCAACATAAGATAATAGCTAGCCGGAGGACAATAAACAAAACTTCAAATTCTTTCGAACACTAACACTGATGCAAATTGCTAACACAAGATGGAGCTACAAACCGAACAAATGAATGACGTCACAAGATGGCAACGCGTGAAGTAAACACGCATACACAAACATCACAAGCATCAACATTATAAGTAATACCGTCGCAAATTGGCAGTTAAAATTATGTAACCAAACAAAACAAAAGCAGCACAATATAAGATCTTCAAGTTCTAATAATTTACGTAAAAACATATTACGTAAGCAAATAATGTTACAACAAATTGTCTACCACAACGTGGGGCTACAATAATTCTACTTCAAATTGGCACCCAGAACGTGGGGCACGATAACCAGGAAAGGAACACGATGACCAGGAAAGAGGCATAGTGACCAGGAAAGGAACACGATGACCAGGAAAGGATCAGCATAACCAGGAAGGAGCAGAGTGACCAGGAAAGGAACCAGGACGTGGAACGAATGCAGCAGTGAAATGATCTACAAGACGCAGATTCCAAACTACAGGACAACAAAACGACGTGGACTCATCATAACACAACGCAGAAGCGACATATAACCTAGGAGAGAGGGGCAGGAAGCTGGACATCAAAGTAACAGCAACAGACAGCATCACAAACGTTAGAGTATCGTAATTTTTTTTAGAAAACAAAATTGTAACCTTCAAATGTACTTAAGGAGTGGTAGGATAAAGAAAACAATGGCTACTAATAATACAGAAGAAATAATTATGGAGGGAGATAATGTAACAGTTAGCTGTAATTCAATACAGGTTACAGAAAATAGCCCAAACTTTTTAGGATTTGAGGGTGAAAATGTTAGTGCAGAAAGTGAGAATAGAATAGCAGGAAATGTTAATTTTGATGCTGGTATGATGATGGAAATGTTTAGAAATTTTGGTGAAAAATTAGATCAGATTAAGAAGGAATTAAGGGAAGATATTGGTAAGAATAAGGCGGCGCCGTGGCCGAGTGGTTCGACCGCTCGCCTCCCACCGAGGCGGACCGGGTTCAATCCCAGGGACCTGCATGTGGGATTTGTGGTGGACGAAGCGGCGTCTGGGCGGGTTTTCTCCGGGTTCTCCGGTTTCCCCCGCCATTCATTCCACCAACTGCTCCATCATCACCTTTCCTTTCATCCATTTCACCCACATTTCGCTTCATCTACTTCCTTCATCCCATACCAGGCATCGGGCTGATCACCCATCCTGGATGTTCTGTCTGATCCATGAGTGTCTGCTCCTCGACGGGCCTCTGACCCCAGGCACCCGCTTGTAAGTCCTGGGGGGTGTAAGTCCTACACAAGAGGAGGGTAAACAGATAATGAATGAATGAATGAATGAATGAATATTGGTAAGAATAATGAGAAATTAGAAAAGAAAATAGATCAAAACAGGGAAGATATGCAAAAGAATAATGAGAAATTAGAAAAATTAACTCAGAGTAATGAGAAATTAAGGGAAGATATGCAAAAGAATAATAGGGAATTAAGAGAAGACATTGATAGGAGTTTAGAACAAAAACTAGATCAGAATAAGAGAGAATTAAGGGAAGATATTGGTAAAAGCTTAGAGCAAAACAGGGAAGAAATTGAAAAGAAATTCATGGA
Source organism: Deroplatys truncata (assembly GCA_030765065.1). Lineage (NCBI taxonomy): Eukaryota > Metazoa > Arthropoda > Insecta > Mantodea > Mantidae > Deroplatys > Deroplatys truncata. The sequence continues at coordinate 20,449,676 of CM060976.1, read as the reverse complement.
GCTAGATAGTAGTATGATCAGAATGAAAAATGAAAATCAAGAAATGATAGCAAATGAAATAGGTGAAGTTTCAAAGAAAATGTTAGACATGAGCAGGGAAATATCTAACCAAAAAAGTGAGGTTAATAATAAAATAGAGCATGTTACTGTAAAATGTACAGAGCTAGGTAGCCGAATGAGTAGTATTTCAAGTGAGATAATAGAGATAAAAGAGGTTATGAATGTAGATGTGAATAAGGCGCAAGTTAATTTCAGAGGGGAGATATCAGAAATACAGAATGAGACAGTAATGCAAAGAAATAAATTGTACCAGGATGTTCAAAATGAAAACTCCAGTCCAGTACAGTTTGGTACAGATTTGTCAGAGTATTCTCAAGTTAAAAAGATAGCAGATGAATTGAAAATGAAAGTTGTTAAAAGATGTGTTGTTCAGGAAACTTTAGATTGTTTTCAAATGTTATCATGTGATGAAATTTCTTATGAATACAAGAGGTTATTCATTAACAAAAATTTGAAGGTTAGGATACGGCTACGAGTAATGTATAGCCACACACAATTTGATCCAGGAGGGTAAATAGCAATGAGATGTAAAGTAAATGCTGGATAGTAAAAGTTGACTTGCAGAGAAATGTATTGGAACGTAAGAGGGTTAATTATTTATATGTCATTTGAAAAGAGAAATAAATATAAAAAAAATGTTTAAAAAAAATTAAATATTTAGTAACTGTAACAACATTTGAAAATTAAGAATGCAAAGATTGAAACTTAATATGATATTAAATTAAAAGTACGTAAATACAATTCCAAGGGTATTGTTAAAATAAAGTACAAAATAACAAAAATTGGTAAATATAATTACAAAAAACATATTTATGTAGCAAATAGAACATGTGAAACAGTGCCTAGATTTAAGAGATATCAATATATTTGTGTAGAGGGTGAATATTTTGGTAAAAATGTTAAACAATTACAAAAATCTTAAATGTATAAATTTTTTTCAACAACTTAAGAAAGTAAACAATTTGGTAACAGTAATTTAATAATTTAGGGTACAGTATTTGCTATAAAAAATTTTTGTGATGTCAGATTAATATCTAAATTAATTAAACCAGAGCCAGTAAGTAGTGGCGAGATAAAAAAAAACATGTCGTGTGTTAAATACGTGTGAAATGTTAAGTGAAAGTGATAGCGTGTGTTCCAAGATTTAGGAGACTAAAAACCCAATTATAAAATTTCCAAACAAGTTGTAAATATTTATAATTATGTTTCTAGTGGGGCATATGATGCAGTAATTTGTATCACAAATTACTTAAATGTAAATAATGCTTGTAATATGAACATGCATTTTTATGTGACATTGATTTCAGATGTTTATTGATTGTAAATATTGTTGGAAAGTAAATTTATAAGGCTTTACTGAAACTGTCAATAATAGCGCAATAATGCAGAAAAGGGGGGGTGAGCTGTTTATCATTATTGGAAACGAGGAAGTTGCGTAACATTGGCGCGTTTTCGGTAGAAACTTCTGGAATATTTCCTAAAGCATATGTATTCATAATTTTAATTGGATATTAAAATTGACGCTAATGTTGGCGCGTTTTATTAGCCAATTGCAGTTCAGTTATAATCTTTAGGCGTATCTGATTGAAGGAGTATAAATAGGCTAGGTTTGAGGTAAAGTCAGTCAGTCCTTCAGTTCGCCGAAAGCATTCATACATTACACGTCGTATTCCCCCAGTTCATCAAAAATCTGTGTACACTACACGTCGTCTTCAGTCAGTCAGTTCGTCATACATCGGATATAGATTCACAAGTTACGCGCAGCAGAATTATGAAAGATCTAAAGTATGGTAAAGTTAAATATACAAAAGATTGAAGTATGTGGATTAAAAGAATTATCAGTAAGAAGTTGTTATAACAGTTTCAGTTTGGCGAGTGTTAAGATCAATGTATAAATGTGATAGTTAACGTGTTCGACAATAAATGTGTAAAACAAATTTCTTCATCAGTGTAATTGTTGGATAAAAGATTCCTTTCCGTTTACACGACCCTGATCAAGACACATGTTCGACCCAAGATAAGATAATAGCTAGCCGGAGGACAATAAACAAAACTTCAAATTCTTTCGAACACTAACACTGATGCAAATTGCTAACACAAGATGGAGCTACAAACCGAACAAATGAATGACGTCACAAGATGACAACGCGTGAAGTAAACACACATACACAAACATCACAAGCATCAACATTATAAGTAATACCGTCGCAAATTGGCTCCCATACGTGGGGCAGTTAAAATTATGTATCCAAACAAAACAAAAGCAGCACAATATAAGATCTTCAAGTTCTAATAATTTACGTAAAAACATATTACGTAAGCAAATAATGTTACAACAAATTGTCTACCACAACGTGGCGCTACAAGAATGTTACTTCAGTATTTAGGTTCAGTGCCTTCCAAAGATGCGTTCAGTACCTTCCAAAAATTATAGATCTCTTTAAAATACAAAATTTGCTTAAAATAAATTTTTCTGTGGCACAAGCCGTTTATGAGATAACCATTATTATAGATTCGAATTGTTCAATACTTTTTTAAAGTTTCATCGATTTTTAATTGTTCCTCGCGATTGCATGGAAACAGTATGGAATATAAGGTCGGCATGTAGCGTCCAGTTCTGAAACATTTGACTGTCGCTATTCTCTTTGTATCTAAAACGAAATGGTAATGTAGCTATTTTTGCAAATGTTTATTTGGATTAAAATGTAGTAGACAGAAAACTAAACTTTAATAAGAATATTTTGTATAACCACTTATAAAGACAAAGAGTAGAGAAGGTCATGTGTATGTATCGCGTGATATTTGTTTCTATCTACTACATTCTAATCCAAATAAACCTTCGCAGAAATAGTTACGTTACACCTTTCGATATAGACACAAAAGGAAATGCGATAGTCAAATGTTTAAGAACTGACTTACACCATACAATGTAGTCTTTCCAACTATCTTTCTGTCTATTCTTGTGGACTGTTCGCAATTCAACTCTCACTGGAATATATACTTAAAAAAATAACCTACATAATTACATAATATTCTCCGACTCGTTGAGTGCTTTAATATTTTTTCAACAAAACTCAAATCCCCCTCCTCTAAAATACTGTTAAAGAACTTCAGAAACCGTATAACCAAATACTAATCTCAGGTAAATCCGTATCATTCGCCTGGACTCCCTCTCATGTTGGAATTCTGGGTAATGAATGAGCTGATCAGGCAGCCAAAGAAGCCACCAAACATCCCCCTCGGGACATCAGGATCCCACACGCGGACTTCATCAACTTCATCAAAAAGACTTGCATTTATCAATGGAGACAAACGTGGAAAGCCAGATCTAGAAGCAAGTTACACGATGTCTACATTTCCGAGTCTAAACTTCAACAATATCATTTCAACCGCAAAGACCAAGTCGTATTAACTCGACTACGTATTGGACATACTTCTTTAACGCAAAAACATCTCAACCGTGACCTTTCTCCTGTGTGCGACCTCTGCAGATCCAATCTCACAGACAACATATCGTTACAGCCTGCCGTCGCTATGTATAACACAGAGAAAGATGTGACATCCCTAACAACCTACCAAACGCCCTAAATTCAGCACAACAAAAACTTTAAACTTAATGAAAGCGACAGAATTGTATAACAATGTGTAGCACACCTATCTAGATAATTCAATGTTGTATGTACTATTGCTGCTTAAAACGTTGTATTTTCATTGTAATCATGTGCTGTATTTTAAAGTAGTCGCGATATGACTTTAAAGTTGAAGCGACAATAAGGAATATGTGTAAGTGTTATACGCTGGCCTAAAATTCCATATTGTTTCTATACAACCGCGAGAAACAACTGAATATTGACAAAACTTAAGGAGAATGACCAAGAAATTAACAATTCGAACATTTAATAGTGAATAGCTCAGAAATAGCACATGCCACAATAAAACTTATTTGGAATAAATGGTGTATTTTAAAGAGATCTATATTATTTGTGTAGTACATTTTCGTCCATCGCTTAATATTTACCTGTTTTAGAAGATTATACAAAATTCCCTTCGAATGAAGAGAACTTCATAGGATATTCCCGAAAATTCAAGATATACAATTTATTTGTCATGTAAATATCTTTAATATGTGTTATTTTAATAAAAATCGTTAGTGATTTTTTAGATAATAAAAAAATTCAAAAAATGTTCCGCGTAATGGGTAGTTTGGGGTGGGGGAATTTAGTTGAAAATCTTTGTGTCGCATCTTTGGAATATACTGAACCTAAATAAGAAGTTTGGCACTTATCCGACGTTTCATTTTTCGTTATGCTGTTCACAAACACACACACACATGTTTCCAAAAATGCTTTATTTGGATTCAGGGCGCCTCAAAACATGTATTTCCTATGAAATCGCGGTATTTTTTAGTGGAATGCAATAGTTCGCCTACTTACTATAGGTATTAGAGAAAAAATCTGATGTATTATACTCACATGACTTCCTCTACTCTTGTACAAACTATTTATACAAACGCTTATTCTCCATATACTTCATGTTAATCGAGATAAACATTTGCAGAGTCCTTATTGCTAATTTTCTTGTAGATGTAAGGGGAATATGTATTTACAAAGGCAATATAGAAATACAGTAGCCTTTAAGCACATACATATCTCTTAATAGCTGGCTGCTAGGTGAAGCACCATTCCCTTTCCCACAAATTAATATTCTTTGCATATTCAAGACAAAAAAATGAATAACGAATTCCCATTTGAGAAAAGTATTGAAAAATTTAAGGGAATAACAAGTAATATCTCGAAAATGGTTCACTCAACAACAAAAATGTATATGACATAAACGCGATCTACATTTTTTGTGTAGTAAAATTTTGTCTATCTCTTATGCTTTACCAGTTATGCAAAAGTCGTTCACAATGAAGAATACTTTTGGAGACATTCCCAGGAAATTCAAGATATACATTTTATTTGTTACAAAAATATCTTAAACATATGATATTTTAATCAAAATCGTTAGAGCCATTTTTGAGAAAATTAAAATTTTCGAAAAATCTTCCATGTAAAGGGTACTCTGGGGTGGGGGGATTTTCTTGAAACCTTCGTGTCGCATCCTTGGAAGATACTGAACCTAAATACCAAGTTTGGTGTTTATCTGACTGTTCGTTTCTGAGTTATGCTGTTCACAGACAGACACACAGACGCATACACGGACATGTTTCCAAAAATGCTGTTTTTGGATTCAGGGGGTCTCAAAACATGTATTTCCGGTGAAATCTCGGTATCGAATTTTTGGGTGGAATACAATACTTCCCCTACTTACTATACGTAGTAGAGAAAGTAAAAAAGGAATAACTAAAGAAATATTCCGAGACCAAACAAAATTAATATATAGATCTAATAAAGAAAAGAAATAGCTAATTATACTCTAACATCTAAATAATTAGAATTAATAATTAGCTTAATATTCATTGAAACGAGGATTATACCAGAAGGAATCAACTTTCTTAAAAAACAGAAGTTTGGTTATACTGACACTAGTATGGCCAACAATCATATTTAAGATACAATGCTAGTGTTTTAAAATAACACTTTTTTTCAATTGCATAGATTCGTTCAGCATTAGAAATGTTATTCAGAATGGAGTAAAATAGATAATGGCAAAATCAACAATATAAGTTAAATTGAGGTCAGCCATATGAGTCCGCTCTGGCACCAAACACTTACAGATGATCGCACATATTGGTTTACTGAAAATTTTCCATTTCGGAATCACTTCCGGAAAAAAACAGCAAATCCGGTGGGAGACGACTCTTGATCCGGGGAACAGCATCAGATCTTCGTCTTAAGCAGAAGTACACTGCGACAGGTATTAAGTGAATATGCTTAAAAAATGTGTGAGCCTGTAGGCGAATGCGTGCACAATGGCACTGAATCCAAGTTCAAGATGCATCTGGATGTTTTAACATACCAAAGTGCGTCCAGTATAAACCTTACAACTTTATTTTGAAAGACCCGCGGACGATTAATTTTGTTTGCGATTGCACCTCCCCACATTGGACAAGCATACGTGAGTAAAGGACGAAGTAAAGACTTGTACAAAAGAGAGTCACACGGTATTTGCAATGAAAGCTTGCAGTTACGAAGCAATACAACTTGCGTATTCTGGAATAAGCGATTTGATTTTGAATTACTGTGAGAGTTCCAGGTCAGTCGAATATCAAAATGTAGGCCAGGATATTTAACAGCGTCATCACTGTTAACAATCTTACGTTTAATAAGTTATACAAATTAAATGGAGTTTTATTTATGTTCCTTAGCGTCCCATTCTATATTGGGCGCGAACGACCGGTAAGTTTACTCAGAGGCCTCTATATCAGGCTTCAGGTTCTTTTGTGACGCAAGTACTACGACACGGGGACCCGGCTTTACTTCCCTTCCGAAGGAAGACGTGCTAAGGGTTTTTACGCCCGAAAATATCTATCGCCCTCCGCCGGTTTTGCACCCACGACCTCGGGAACCAGAGGTACCCCTAGATCATGGAGGACGACTTTCCAGGGATATGGGAATAATTTGTAAAGTAATAGGAGGGAGAACCATGGAACGACGCAATTTAAAAATCATGGCTTCACATTTATTGTGGTTCATAGAAACCCACTATTTATCTATACATGATACTAGAATATTCAGAGAAATCTGTAATCTATGAGGAACGGCATCTAGTTTGTAGTGAAATGGTGATATCGTCAATGTACATCATAATGTTGACAAGTTTATGCGAAGATCTTGTGGTAAGGCAAGTTTTCATATGTAAAGACACTACACAGCAGAAGTGCTAAAATGTCTCCGCTCTTCCGTCTGGAGCTGGCTGAGTTTGAAAGTACACGCGACCTTGATAGACCTGCTCTTGTTAGTGCGGTGGTTATACATTGAGGCCAGCCGAGTAGAACGACACCTGGAAGTGAGTGAGTGAAAGAGTGGGGTTTAAGGGCCCATCGACAACTAGGTCATTAGGGCCCGCAATGTCGCCGCTACTGTGCACACGGTCACAACGCCGCAACCTGACCCGTTTTTTGTCAGTACTGTGGCACTGCCTGTTTGTCAGCCGAATGCACGCTCTCTCATTCCGGAACCGCCGCTTCTACTGCTCTGCCTACTTTGACCATTGACCACTACTTGACCTGTTCTGACTTTGACCATTACACAGGTCAGGTGCAGTGTTCTCACTATTCGCGCAGCCGCAACCAAAGCACTCGAAGACTTTCCAGGCACCCAACAAACGACAGCTCCGGGCCGGACGACCATCGGAACCTCCCCACCTGTGACGGATCCTGTTACCACAACCGATCAGCCCTTGCCGCCTAGGACCTACATACTGAGGTTTTGAACATCAGCTCCCACCTGGACAACCTATTTCTACGAGGGTTGGAAGTGGAGACGAGTCGCCGGATGTTGGCGGTGTCCCATCTCTTTGCCATATCAGGGCAGAGCCCTCTACTGTCAGTGGAGAGGATTTAGTTGAGTGTGGGTAAAACGGGAGAGCAAAATTTGTTTCAGAATGTGTGATTTGCTTAGGGGGGGGTTAATTTTGATGAGGTTTTGTTAAAAGACAGGAGAGATAGAAGTGACGGAAAATGACTTTTAGAAGGATGCTGGAGATGTTTTGTAGTGATGGATCAGAGGAAAACCTTTTTTTTTTGATCATATGTCGGTGATGATGGTTTGGGTTATGAGCCAGTGTGACCCTGGGTCATTTATAGCGCTCGCCGGGGTCGATGCCGTTCTACCAAGCCACGGATAAGTTCGTTGAAGCTAGAAGTGAGGTTGTTGTAAAAGGGGACAGTTAGGGTGTGGATGTGTTGTTTGATTGTGGAAATGCGGAGGTCTTTGTGGAGTTGGGGATGTACCAAGATGAGTCGGTTACTATGCGGAGGAAACGGGATTGGAGGATTTCTAGATGTTGAAGGTTGTTTCGGCTGCTGCGCCCCATACTTGACATCCATAGGTGAGTCCTGGCCTGTAGATTTGTTTGTATAGTAAACGTTTGTTGGGCACTGAGAGTGTGGAGCGACTGCCACAAAGAGAGTACAGCATCCCGAGGCGTTTGTTTAGTTTGTTTGCAGTCTCCTGAAGGTGATTTTTCTAGGTGAACTTTGTGTCTAGGAAATCATCGCCGACATCATTGCCACCGTATTCGCAGCAGACTCCAAAACGCCAACGAGCCTCCACAACATCAAAGTCGGAATCCAGGACCTTCTGCACTGTCACCGCTGCTTCCACATCTACCACTCAGGCCTTCACCTCCAGCTGCGAACTACAAATGGACTCAGTCGCCTCCTCTCTTCGGTCCCTGGATGAAGGCTTTACTCAGCTCCATAGACATCTGGAACAGCACCTACCTACGCAGCACACTACTTCAGCACCACCCCTTTGAACACAATCACTTCTTACGCCACAGGATCTCGCAATAGCAACCATGCCGCTAAGCTCAGTGCCTCCAGATATCCAGGTCATGGAAGAACTCTCCACACAGAGGGTGGAATGAGCTCGACAAAATCTTGCGAACTTTGAGAAACTCCTCAACTATAAACACTGCTGAGTACATCCCGCAATTCCCATGGACTCTCTTGGGGCTAACAAGTACTCAGGTACACAGATCTTTTATTTCAATAAAGTTCTGCTCCTAACCGCCAGGATGCCAACCATGACCTACACCCGCATTAGCATCTTACCCGCTAAGTTTGACGCAACGTAGACGCAACTAACAGCGGTACATGACGCGGGATCCCGCTACATCGTTTTAAACCTATCCAACCTGCTCCTATTAAAAAAACGGGGAAAAATGTCAGATTGGATAATTTTTTAATGCTTTAATTAAAACATGTTCTCACTGTGGGATGCAGAAAAGTAAAGGAAATAAGTGAATTACTTCAAATGAGACATACCTATCTAATATGCCACAATTCTAAAGGTAGAAAGATAACGTTATTTTCTTTCCAGGAAACATAGCTGGTGGTCATGAGCTTATCTGTTTGAGGCCATGTGGTTTAGCTTTAAATGTTCTAAACGCAGAAAGTTATGTATTTTCGACAATTTCAAATCCCATACTATTTTAATGTGGTAATGAATCATTTATAAAGCTTCTTAGTTTAGTGAATTTTAAAATCAGCTATCTCTTTTAACAAATGAAAGAGGAAAGCACCTATGTAGCTACTTTTAATAACGCTTAAATATGATATAAGTATTTGGTGAATATCTTAATAATGCTATTTATCTTTTGGAAGACTGATTTTGAGACTTATATGAATTTGTACGTGTAATAACCGCATGTTTTACAGTTGACTGGCGCTAGTTCTATGATTGTACTCCTATATACCATCCATCAACATCCCATCTGACTTTTGGCGGGATCACGTGATGCCCTCCAAACCGAAATTGAGGCTTTGTCGACCTCTATGGGATAGCGAAAAACTGGCTCGTGGTGCTCGGGGTCCAAATTCTCCAAATGATATAAAAAAACAATCAGAGCCGAAAAAATCGCGTATTAAGGTAAATAGTGGTATTGCAGATGTCGTGAAATTGAATTGAGCTTTTCTTTAAACATGACATCGTCATCGTCGACAGAAAACCTTAACTGAGTTTATACGGGTCATGGAAAGCACAAAATAGGCTGTGTATTACAATATGGCTGGCGTAGGTTCTAACGCATCAGTTTTTTGCATTCAACATATTAAAAAACAAATTTGTTGATACATTGCCATTATACAGTGATTCTTTCTGCATAAACAACGTTTCGATAGTTGACAATAGGTAGTTGATAGTGTATAATATAAAGTGTTGATCATGATACCAAAAGGTAAACACCACAGCTGTTGTGATGTTTACTTTCGTTTGAATGAATGCCGTCATTTAGGCTTACCTTCTATCCAGTATTTTGGCATTCCTCTAGTGATTTATGTTAAAGAAAAGGGTATATGTGGTTGATTCTATTTAAGTATATTAATATTTCATTTGTAGCATACATGGCAAGCTTGACTCTTCTGCTCCAGAATGCATAAGCCAAGAAGAATCAAAATCACAGACTTGAACCCGAACCTCATATGTGTGTTGTGTGGCGGATATTATGTGGATGCCACTACCATCATAGAATGTTTACATTCATGTAAGAGCTTAGATTTTATTAATCACATTTAATAAGTAGAAGTAGTGAACTGCTTGACCTAGACACAATATTATCTGTCATAGATTTTGTGAGATTTCTTATAAATTATTGCATGCAGTCCGAAAATGATGCCAGTGGCAATACGTTGAACAAATAAGGATTTTGATTTAAGGGAGCATATGCAAAATTGTAATAACATATGACTTTTGAGCACAGGTTAATTTTTAGAGCGCCCAGTGGTTACACAAGAATCTTTTTAATGCAAAAAGCAATGTCGGCATTGTGTTTCAACTATATGCTTGAAAAATTTATGTGTAGTATACAGTGCAAATGAAAAGTGAAGAGCCATCAGATTAATTTAATATTTTGGCCATTGACTGTATCAACTAGTCCATATCTGTTAATGTTTTTTATGTATTTATCTAATAAGTAACTAAAGAGCTAATAATTTGGAAACTTAAGCTTTTAGGTACTACTTTGATGTTGGATTATGGTGAAAATAGAAGCTTTTAACTTACAAAATCGGGGTTTTTTGCTATCCACAGTAATTCTTGGTTAATGAGGAACGTTTTGGTGTAGTAAATATTGCTCTGGGAGTAATATATTGCCCACCCCCCTCCCTTTTATGCAGCCATTCTTTTATAGTTGTTTTTGCGGGTTTTGGTGACTTTGGGAAGGAATTGCTGCCAACATGAATCAGTCGAGTTTTAGACATGCAGATCCCTCGGCTATGCCTTGATGCTGAGGGCCCTTAATCGTATTTTCAGCTATGTTGGGATTTCAAGTGTTGGCAGCAGAAAGTCAATGCAACCAACATTCCCATGATGCCATGGGTGAGATGCATGCAATGCGACTTCTGAGAGTCAGTAATATGGAACAAAAGTGACAAAATATGCCATATATTCATGAAAATAACTAAAGCACAATGTCATTTTTTCTTTATTACATGCAATGATGTTATGAAATCAATAAAAAGTTGTGCAGTGTATGCATGGTTAATGTGTATAGTGATATTGACCAATACCAAAGTTTATCCAGCTTTTATAATAAATTCTCCAGATGGTTATTTAAATTCAACCGGAGCAAGCTCCAGGTCTTCCTCAAATAGAGACCTTCTTTCTCTTTGTGTGAAAGAAACTGAAAACATAAATCTGAGAAAGAATGTGTTTTGTCATTTTTATTAGTGCATTAATTTTGTAATTGCTTTTCCTGTTAAGAGAACTACTTCAGTTTTATCCCAGTAAACTGAAGGGATATTTAGCAGTGTAAATTGACTGCAAAAAACACGTGTCACACAATTTCAGATACTGTTACATTGTAATAACACAATCAAGAAGTTTTTAAAGTCAATATTTACTGATCCATGGTGGTGCACCATGGGCTACTTCTATAGTGTTTAAGCTGCATTTATGTGTTACAGTGAAATTGAACACTTGTGATGGTTCAGCTGATTATTTAATAGTATGGCCAATATAATTTGAAGAAAATCATGGATTATAGCATTGGCAACATTTTTTATGCCATTTGTGTCAGGTTAGGAAGCTTGTGAAGACGTGAAATATTGTAATTTCCATCTCACTTCCATTAAAATTTTGATCATTCTGAAATGCTCTTCAGTTCCATATCATTGTACTGCCTAACCATTCTTTAACTAAAACATATAAACCTGATTATATGGCGCTTTCCTATTAACTGTCTACAAATGAATATGTCGCTTTTATCCTCTTGAGTAGTAAATCCTAGGAAAAAAAGCAATGATTTTATATACTACGTAGTTTGTTGTTCCACATTTATAACCAGTTCTCCTACAAGGCTCAATTACCCATTGTACATTCTGAGTCCTAGCACTTTTGCATTGTCTCTAATAGGTTGGTGCATATAGAAAGTATGGACATATTGGTCTGTTAGTCCAATAGTTATGATGCCAGCTGATGGAGAACATCAGACTTGCCAAAAGCAACAAAAAATGGCCAGATGCAACAATGATGAATTCCAGTATACTTTGAGAAACCTAGTGCAAGCCTCATGGCAATGATGGATTGAACCAGTGTAACATAAAACAATCTTGTTGGTTACTTTAATGCAGAATTATGTTAAGGTTTAGTATGAGAGTTCTGCTTATATCTGCTGAAATTGTAACGAGATTTTCAGGTTGGATGAGAATTTAATTGAGAATCTGCTAGCAGATATTCATGATTTGCTTACACAATTTGCCTAAAACCCCTTGTACTTGATCAAACCTGTTTTTCAATTCAAGAGTTTACAAGAAAAATTGTCAAATATATTTCAATATGTAACAAGAATGGACAAGACCTGGCAAGACTTGATAAATGTGTATTTACACATTGTCTTTTTGCCAAACCGAATCCATTGATAATTTATCGCGTGCAAAGTAATTTACCATTAGCACCACAGTATAACCTGCAATTAAATATTATTCTTTATAATCACATTGCATTTTCACGTATTGTAGCCCATGAAATGGGAATACAATTAAGGTATACAATTGAAATAATACAAATTTATAGGTTAACTACATTAACATTGCATTAATGCATTATTGTATACTTTGCCTTGCAATTTCTTCATATGTCTTCATCTGGTTGTAGTAATTCCACAGAACCCACTACGTTTAGACATGCTCAATTTTCGTATAACCTACTCAGCTGGCATACAACATCCCTTGCTCTGGAAGTCATTTTTATTTACTTCAGCCATGTTGCAGATTTAATGACGCACTAAATATTTGCATTTTATTGGCTAAAGCAATTAAATCAAAGCATGTTCTTATTTGCTTTCAAGACTTTCAAAGACTTTAAAAAGTAGTGGAAGCAATTTGTTAAGAAAAGTTGTGAAGTTTGACAACTCTTTCTTTATATATAGTTGAATAAGCTTATACATATAGAATATATACAGCTTATGCTGTAATAAGCCAAATTTTAATTTCAGTCATACTTTACTTTAGCACTTGCTTGAATTCTCAATATTGTCCTAGAATATTAAGCATTTATTAAGAGAATAATATATAGATTTGTTTGACTTCTGTGCTTACCTTCACTGGTTAGTTTATGGTTTGGACAGTAGTACGCACTTTGTGACTATTGTAATTTATGGAGTTCGTCCTGAAGGGCTGCCAATGTTTACAACACCACAAGATTAAAATAATCTATAGAAAGACTACGAGGTGAGAGTAGACAGCAGCAAACTGCAGTGAAACTATAGTTCTGTGGTTTCAAGATTTACCCGAGGTTACAATAAGTTAGTAGGTTTATATGGACTGGGTTCAAATAATGGGTATATTAGTAACTGGGCATTTGACATCTCTAACACTGCTATTCTTGTGGATTAATCTAATATGGTTGCGTTGACATAGTTAAGAAAGTGTCTTAAAATAGATGGTTGGGAGGGTTAGAGTTTTCTGAAATATTCAAATTCCGTCAAAGCTTTCATTTCAGCATTTAAACATGTTTTGTTTGTTTGCTTACTTGTTGGTCATAAGGTTCACAGTGAGCAAGGTGCAGGGACATTGAACACATCATACAAATGTTATGTTCTTGCTAAAGATACTTTCATCAACAATGGTAATTATACATAATGTTGGTTGTTTGGTATCTAATGTTGTGCTGTTGACAATGAAGCCATTCGCTCTCTAACACTAGTATTTTGATGATAGGTTGATGTGTTATTCGAAAGCTGGGCAGTGGAGTAGGTGGTTATTATACATAATGTAAAACAGGAAGAAATAGGGAATAAATTGTAATCCATTGCCACCACTTGCAGCATATACCTTTAAATTAATTAAGCATTTGCCTATTGTATGACACATTATTAAATATCATATAGAGAATGAGCATATAAAGATGTATACAAATGTGAGTGAAGCTTGTTGCGAGCCATCTAGGTGACCAAGAAACCAAAGGAGGTATATTGATGACACTGTTCAAGCTGAGAGATTTTCACGCTGAGCCGATCACCCATTGCTCAGCACTTGAGCATTCCACTGGTTCAGGAAGTGAGAAAGCAGCATGCTCTAGTACACATCCAGACATGTAATAAATGCAAACTAGTGATCCATGCTTAAAGAAAATCAGACAAGAATATAATATCCAACTCTATCTTTCATTACCCATTAATAAAAATAAAAGCAAAAACAGGTTTTTCATTATACATGAGCCTTTCATTACTTAAAAATGAGGCTGTTTTCATTTAAAAAAAATCTGATATGTTACACTCACATGACTTTCTCTACTCTTGTACAAACTATTTTTACAAACGCTTATTTTCCATATGCTTCATGTTAATCGAGATATCAAGATGTCAATCTTATTGCTAATTTTCTTGTAGATGCAAGGGGAATATGGTAGGTTTTAAGCGATAGTCAAATATTTCAACGCTGGTTGCTATGTGGCGCATTCCATTCTCTTTGCATGTCCAGGACATAAAAAAAATGAATAACAAATTTGAGAAAAAGTACAAGTATTGGAAAATTTAAGGGAATAACACGCAATATCTCGAAAACGGTTCACTCAACAAAAGAAATGTATATGACATAAATTGTGTATTTTAACGCGATCTACATTTTTTGTGTAGTAAAATTTTGTCTATTTCTTATGGTTTACCAGTTATGCAAAAGTCGTTCACAATGAAGAATACTTTTGGAGACATTCCCAGAAAATTCGAGATATAGATTTCATTTCTTATGACAATATCTTAAACATATGATATTTTAATCAAAATCGTTAGAGCCATTTTTGAGAAAATTAAAATTTTTGAAAAATATTCCATGTAAAGGGTACTCTGGGGTGGGGGAATTTTCTTGAAAACCTTCGTGTCGCATCTCTGGAAGATACTGAACCTAAATACCAAGTTTGGTGTTTATCCGACTGTTCGTTTCTGAGTTATGCTGTTCACAGACACAGACACACACACACACACACACACACGGACATGTTTCCAAAAATGCTTTTTTTGGATTCAGGGAGTCTCAAAACATGTATTTCCGGTGAAATCTCGGTATTGAATTTTTGGGTGGAATACAATACTTCCCCTACTTACTATACGTAGTAGAGAAAGTAATAAGTTCTTTTTCAATTAACTTAATTTATAAAATGTTACTACATGTAATTGAAGTATATCAATGTGTCATCCAAGCATGTAGCACAAAGCTTTTCAAGAAAACCATGTGAAACTTTTTATTAATTGTTGATTTTCTCAAAAATGCCTCCAACAATTTTGATTAAAATACCATGTTTAAGATGCTTGTATGACAAACTGCATATCTTGAGCTTTTTGGGAGTAGCCTGTAAAGCCTTCTTCATTCTGAATAACTTCTAAAACCTTAAGAGATAGACAAAATCTTACTATAGAAAAAATGTAGATCTCATTAAAGCACACAATTTATGCCAAATCGTTTTTTTGTTTTTTTACATGAACCATTTTACGAGATATTCTTTGTTTTTGGTTTTTTGAAGATATTTGAATGAAACAAATGCACATTTACTGAAATTGTAACCAATAAGGATAAATCTACTGAAGGTAAGCATTGGTTGCATTTGTATTTGATGTTGACAAAAGAAGTTTTATTACTTTCTCAACCACGTACATTGTAGGTAGAGAAGGTATTGCATTCCACCCAAAAAATTAATATGTAGATTTCACCAGAAACATATGTTTTCGGTCCCCTGAATAAAAAAAAAAGCAGTGTTAGAAGAAAGTCCGCATGTATGTGTGTGTATGAATGGCATAACCCAAAAACAGAAAGTCAGATGAACACCAAACTTGGTATTTAAGTTCAGTACCTTCCAAAGATGTGACATGAAAATTTTCAAGAAAGTAATTACCCTTTACATGGAACATTTTTCGAAAACTCTTATTTTCTAAAAAAAATGGCTAACAATTTTGATTAAAATAATATGTATTAAACATACTTACATGACAAATAAAATATTTATCTTGAATTTTTTGGTAATACCCATTGAAATCCTCTTTATTTGGAAGGAATTTTGTATAGTCTTGTATAACTTGTAAACATTAAGCGCTAGATGAAAATGTACTACTCAAAAAAATGTAGATCTTTTTAAAACACACAATTTATTTCAAATAACTCTTTTGTGACATCAGCCATTTCCGAGATATGTGTTATTAATGGTTTGAATTGTTCACTACTTAGCCATTCTTTTAAAGTCCTGCCTGCATTTAGTTGTTTCTCATGATCCATTGAAACAGTATGGAATTTTAAGGCCAGCGTATAGCGTCCAATTCTTAAATATTTGACTATTGCTGTTCTCTTTGTATCTATAACAAAACGTGTAATGTAGCTATTTCTGCAAAACTTTATTTGGATTAAAATGAAGTAGATATAAAAATAGTCTTTAGTAAGACTAGTTTGTATACCCACTACAATTCATACGAAACGAGAAGGAATCTGAAGCAAGCCAATGGAGCACCAGCAGGAGTGCTGCGTTGGCAGATGGTTTGTGAGTGTGACAGAGAGAGACAAGGCACACAGCATGAAGCAAGACATGGCCAGTGTAGCATACACATTAAACCCGATCACTTGGCGCAGAGTCCAGCGAGCATGCTTTCATCATGCTACCTTTCAAACTAAGACGATAATAACAATAATTATGTAAACATGGCAGTGAATGCATCCTGTATAATTTCAGTTTAAGCGCATAACATATAGTTAAGCAAATTAAAAATTTCTGTATGTAGAAAGTTTACCTTGTGACAGATGGATTATTCCAATGGCCTGGTAAGATCGGATGTAAACACGACGCTGCTAATGGTGGTGTACAATGGTCAAGGTCATTCAGTAACCCTCATAAATGTCTGCTTTGACACACAACTAAAGAACCAAATATCATAGATACACGGTTTTTGGACAGTCTGATTAAAAATGTTTAGTCCTGCTCAGGTATAATACTATAAATGATGAGTACTTAACAACTTTTAACAGCCTCGCTCTAGCGCTATTGACTGAGTGACTTTCACCAGCGCTATCTAGCTCCGCCTCAGATTCCCTCTCGTTTTGTGCAGATTATAATAAATGATAGTAGAGTCATGTGAATGTATCACATCACATTTTATTTGTTTGAAGACTTAGCTGATTTGGGCATAATATGCAGAGAAGCTTGTTAGGTACTTCACTTCTGCTTGGGTTGTGTGTGCAAACTAGCTGAAGATACAAGAAGAGAGCAGTTAGAGTCTAATGACCAGAATAGAGTACCAGGAATTTCCTGGTGTGGCATCATTCATCCATATTTATATCTCTCATATTAACTTCTGTGAATCATAAAGGATACCTTACTACATAGAAATATAAGTAAAGATATCATGCAATGTATTAGAATGAGTAAGCTGCATATAATTAGCAGGAGCAAAAATGTTCATACACACATAAGTCGTAAAATTACATGAAACATATGCTAATGCAAGTAAAACTGCTTCACAGCAGACATGCTATACACTAGGTGTATAAAAGATGATATTGTCCACAAGTTAACTGCAAAATAACGTTTTGTTTAAATTAACTGAGCTCTAATCCATGCATGGAACCATTCCATCCATAAGAGATGAAGGACATTTGCATGCGGTGGAACTGTTTTATCCAAAATGGCAAAGGGGTTAAAAGATTTGACTAATCACTTTAGCTTACTGTTTGTTTTTTCTTTCTTTCTTATACCTACAACTAATGTGTAATGAGAGTTTATCTAAACAAGAAGCTTTTGTAAGAAGAGTTAGTAGAGAAAGTGATATGAATGCAACACATCAAGACCTTTTTATTCTCCTTTTTGTTTCGTATTCTTCAATTCAATTAAGTTTTTATTTCTTTCATTTTCCGAAGCAGCAGTAGAGCACCTGGGCTCTAGGTATCTCAAATAGCTTTTAACATGTTAAAAATGGGCCTAAAGATACAGTTTTAGGCACCTAAATCACAGTTTTTGCAAGATAAACATTTGCTTTTATGTTATTTAAAATTTCATTTTCTAAAATCACAATAAGTTTAAAAATTCAATGAATTGGAGAGCATTAAAATTACTTAAACTGATTTGCTAAATTATTATGGCTAGAAAAAATGTTATTATGCCTTAAAATATTAATTTAAGTTTGCTAGTACATGCATATGACCTTAAAAAAAGATACTCTCAAAACTTGATAGATTACAGTGGAAATGCACCATGCACTACCAATGTCACAAAAAACCCTCTAGAGCTGATACGGACCCACTAACGTAAATGATGTTTGCAAAATACAATACAGTAGAGCCCCGGTAATTTGAGGTTTCATGTAATTTGAGCTGGTCTTAAGAAAATTAAAATTTTACATAAAACTAGGGTTAAATCCCATTTTTATACATTGTCTGGATGTAGGTTTTACGCACTTCTGAATGTGTCACATTTTGAACTTTCTTTCAATTTTCCATGTACAATACAGGTAAAACTGTCCACTTAGGGTTTTCATTCATAATGCACAGAAATAACCTTGGCCTCAGACTGCTAATGCGTTTCTATTACAGATGGACAGGTACCATTAGGTTTCGAGGAGTGTGCTTGCTCTTTCTTTGTTGAACCTTCACTAATTGGGACCGCCTGACAACCAGTTGTACAATGCATACCATCCTTATTGTTGTCCCTACATGGCGACAGTGTTCATAAAATATGTACGCCTAAGTAAAATACACATTTTACAACATAGGCTGACCATTGTTGTATATAGATGGTTGTGTAGTAACATTTTTACTGCAGCAAAAACATACTGTAACTAAGTACTCCCCCTCACCTATGGGAGTGGTCAACAAAATTCAACCAATTAAAATTTAAACAAATAAACAGCAGCAGAGCAGGGCACTGGCGCTGCTCCTAAAAGGGCAGCCACTGAGGAGCCTATAAAAACATAGTGCTACCTCCCATCACATCCCCCAACTTCAACACCAAACCGTCACCCTACAACAATCCATCCTACCTATGGTAAAGCCCTTCCAAGGGTAGTTACATAGCAAACTCACTTAGGTTCACCACGAGCCTACCAGATCGACTCCACTCCACATCTGTACTGTAATGAGCCCACCTGTATCACGTTAATTTTAAAGTGTTGTATGTACATATGTAACTGTGCGTTTTTTATGTTTTAATTCATACATTACAATGAGTGGTAGGAGTAAGAGAAAATTTGTGCCGTTGAATGTGAAACTGGAGGCTTTGAAAAGACTATTATAGACAAAGGAGAAACATTAAAAAAAAACTTGTTGCTGAGTATGGAGTCGGTGAAGTGACAGTTGGAGGTTGGCATAAAATTGAAATTGAGTTTTATTTATAGACGCTCTTTAACTACTATGGTTCTTAGCGTCCCATTCTATATTGGGTGTGAAACACCCGTAATTTTGCTCAGAGGCCACTTTATCAGGCTTGAGGTTCTTTTACGTGCTGTAAATCTACGACACGGGACCACCAGCTTTACTTCCCTTCCGAAGGAAGCCGTGCTAAGGATTTTTACACCCGAAAAAATCCATCGCCCTCCGCCGGGTTTGAACCCGCGACCTTGGGAACTAGAGGCTAGCACGGTACCACTAGTCCACGGAGGACGACAAAGAGATTGGCATAGAAACAGAGACAAAATTGAGAAGTTTTCATCTAACAAGTGTTCTATTTCGTCATTTGAACGCAAGTCAATGAAAAAATCTGAGTATGAAAAACGAGTGAAGCTTTGTTCATTTGGTTTACTCAACAAAGACAAAAAGGAAAATCAATTTCAGGGCCTATTCTGCAAGAAAAAGCTGTATTTTTTAGGAATGAGTTAAAGGAAGTTGAGGACGATTTTAATGCAAGTCCAGGATGGTTGGATAGATGGAAGAAGCAAGACAGCATAAGGCAGCTTGAAATTTGCAATGAAAAACTTTCTGCGAATTCTCAAACTGTTACGCAGTTTTGTGAGAAATTAAGAAAAGTTATACAAGAAGAAAATCTTACTTCTGATTAACTGTATATTGTGATGAAGCAGGACTAAATTATAAAATGCTTCCATCTAACACTCTAGCCCCAAAAGGAGAAAAGGCTGTCCCGGGCTACAAAAAACGTAAATAGAGGTTAACAGTTCTTGCTGCATCGAATGCAAATGGAGAAGATATACTGAAGTTACTGGTAATAGGGAAGTCTGCTAAACCTAGAGCTTTAAAAATATCACTGCTTCTGCACTGCCTGTTACATATGTTTACCAAAAATCTGCTTGGATGGACAAAAATATTTTTAAAAAGTGGTTTTTCAAAGATTTTTTTCCAGAGACCTAATGAAAAAGTGCTTGCCTTCCAAAGCAATCTTAACACTTAACACTGGTCACACCCTGATGAGGAAGAATTACAATGTGACGGTATTCACACATTGTTCTTACCTCTTAATGTGATGAGTTTAATGTAGCCTATGAACCAAGGCATTTTACAGTGCTTGAAAAAAAAAAGTATCGCCGTCATTTACTTCAGACATTTCTGCAAACAACAGAAGGTGAAGGAGCCATCAAAGAATTTAAAAAAAAAACGATGATAAAAGACGTAGTTTATTGGATAGCCGATTGATGGTCTGAAATAAAGGCGGAGACACTAAAAAAAGTCTTGGAACCAGATTTTATGGAATGAAATGGGTACCAACAGTACAGACGAAGATGATCTACCATTGACAGAACTGATGAAAAAGCTTGCTGGATGTGAAAATGCAAGTGAGGTTTCAGAATGGATGAACAGTGATGAATAGTTTGAAGTGACCAAACTTGCAATTGTTGAAATGGTTAGTGAGCCCGCTGAAGATAGTGGCGACAAGGAATTGTCTGAAGAAATTGTACCAATGATCACTCACACCAAGGGCTTGGCAGCACTAGATGTGACATTGTGTTATATCGAGTAGCAAGCAGAAGCTACTCCAACTGACACCATGCTTCTTAGAAGATGGCGCGACATTGCTGCTAAAAAATAGCTTCTATTTTAAAACAAAGGACTTTGGACAATTTCTTTAAAATGTAACTTATATTTTTGCAACTTAGAAATGTGTGCCCATGTATGTGCATATAATACATGTATGTACTAAATTGTTTTTTTATTGATTCTTTTAATCATTATTGTGCTCATTAGACATTTATTCATGATTTACCCATTGATTTAATGATATTTCCGTATAACCTGAGTTTTTTGTAATTCGAGGTAGCCCCAATTATCTTGAATTACCAGGGCTCTACTGCATATCTTAAGGACAGCAATATTAAAGAAGTGTTTTAAATACATTTGTAAAAGCAATAGAAAAAAATTGAGAAAACCTTCAGAACACTTGCATATCAACAGTTTTATTTAGATATGCATATTTTAAGAGATGGATTATTTTTTTTGGAAAACACTCACGAGGAGTGATAATGAAGGAAATGATGGGAAATCCACCGCTGACCCTTCTTGCTCTTTGAAAGAGATCTCCACCGTACTGCAGTCACTGACCAACACCAAAGCATGACATAAGAGGCCTAGAAGGGATAAGTATTATTTTTTCTTTTTACAAAATGAGTGAATCTACCTGATAAAGTACTAAAATAAACCAGTCGCTTTCCCAGAATGTCTCATTCCTACAACCAAACTATTACATAGTCTTTAAATCAAACCAACACCATGATATCAATACTTTGTCTTTCATTGCTACATGAAAATAAATTAATGGTAAAATAGGCAGTTTTAGATTTTAAAAGCATAAAATCAGACTCAAGGTCAAAATAGGCATTTTAGACACCATAAAACCCCTTCCATATGTTTACATTCTTACTGAAATGTTAAGATATTTAATAGTTTTAATTTATTCGTACACATAAAAAATAGGCATTTAGCCTAAAATCAGTGGTCTAATGAATAGGAACCGCTATTCCAGAGCCATTTTCTCACCGTTATCAAATTGTTCAGTTATTTCTTGGACTTAAATGTATCAACTATGTTTAAAAACCACTTTAAAATTAATTTTTAAAATCAAAGTATAGGAGCGCTATCTCCCTACCCCTCCTCTCTCCCCTTCCCTTCTGGAAGGCATGTTTTATAGCTTGGTTTATCATGTGCATGCTGTCTTAGAGGCATAAAAGATCCTATGTACTATCAGAGAGAAAGTATAATTTCCTCCCAGAATACCTAGAGCATAAATGAGTTGCTGGAGTAAAGCAATGTGCAGCAAGGGAGAAAGACGCATACACTTTCCTTCCTGAGAAATATTGAATCAAAATTTTAATTGAAAGTCAGTAATTCCTCTACTGTATTTGACTGCAAGAGAGAATACAAATGCCTAAACAATAAGACAAGTTAAAATATCTAATATTTAATTTTGGAAGTAGAATATGCTTGTACAACATAATTTTTACTATGTTGAGATCATTGGAATTAGGTAGTATTTTCCTATTGTTCTGGCATAATATTTTTGTACAGAGTTAAATGCAGAGGATGTATGCATACATTTTTTTGGATGTAAGGGTGACACTGAACTGTGCTGATGACTAACATTTAGCATTAGGAAAAACACAGCATGACTGATACTTATTCTAACCGGCATAGGTTTGGATTGAATTAGATTTGACAGATTGATTGCCTGACTGAGGCTTGAACCATGTATCTTTGGTTTACTGTGCCAGTGATACAGACAGCCCTTAAATTATGACCTTATCTGATACTTGAGATGTACTTAAAATGCTGGTTTGCAAAGCTGCAGTTAACTGATCTACAAGGTCGATACTGAAAAGTTTTACAATGCCATATTGTTTAAAACAAATGAAATTTGTTTATATTTGACAGTTACTTTGTAATGTTTTGCTAGTTGATTGTCATGCAGTTTGTTCCATGTGCTCTAATAGTTTGTTAATTATTCTTAAAGATTTTGTGTTCACCAGAAATGAATTTAACTAGAGAACATTTCCGGACTATGGTTTTTTACGATTTTAAATTGTCAACACCTAAACAATGTGAAGTTTGTTTTAGAAATGCATTTGATAAAGAAACTCCATCTAACGCAATAATTTGTAATTGGTACAGGGAATTCAAAAGAGATCAGTTTTTTCTTAGTGATGAATTTTGTGAAGTACGCCCAAGAATTGCTGTTACTAATAAAAATATTGCAGACATCATATGAATTTATTCGGGCGACATTGGGCATTGGCATGAGTCAAATCCAAAACATTTTACATCAAAGTTAGACGTTGTTGATGGATTCTACATAAACTGACTCCCAATCAAAAACAATGTATTGATTGGTGCAGAAAAACACTGGAAAAATTCCAGGGCAGCTCTTCAAATAGTTTGGAATGATGATGATGACGAATCTTGGATTTATTGTTATGATCCGGAAAAGAAAAGTCAATTGGCTCAAATCATCTTTTGAACAGAACATAAGCCTACAAAAGTCCAACGAATTTGTAGTGCTGGTAAGAACAGGGTTGCTATTTTTACTATAGCATTAGAACATAGATATACTGTTACTGCCGATTGGTACACAAATGTCTGTTTATTGTAGATTTTTTAAAAAGTTCTTGAAAAATTCCCAAAAGGAAAAATAGTGTTACATCGTGGCAACGCGTCACATACAGCAAAACTAACAACTGAGTATCTGGATGCCATTAAAGGTCAGCACCATGGACCCTCCACCATACAGCCCTGACCTGGCACCTTGTGATTTCTTTTTGTTTCCAAAAATTAAAATAAAATGCATAGAATCATTTTTTCATTATCAGATGAAGCAGTGGAAATTATAAAAATCTGGTTTCTGAAGTACCTCAGGTAGAGTGACATCATTGCAGGACTAGTTTCATCAAATGCAAAAATGTATTGATGTTAAAGGGAAAGACATTAAAATCATATAAATTTTTTAAAACTATTCCTGTTTGATTTTCTAAAACTTTTCAGTGTCACCTTCGTATTTACATTAGCATTCTTTCACATTGGCCATATGTACTCAAAGGCTGGAAATTTGAATAGAATTTTAAAAAATTCATTGCATTGATCAAGACTTAAATGGCTAATGCTAGGGATATGCACATTTTTATAGCTTGTAACAAATTTCTATTTTAGTTTCAGCATGCATAAGTTAAAAGCAGTGAAATACTAATAATTTTGTATTCACATGCTTTCAGACAAGTCTGCATTTATTTTCCCATTCTACAGTTATTGACACCAGTTGATTTTTACTTTTAATCTTTCAGCATTGGTTCTTATGAAGCTTATTTGACTACATTAGTTTTGAGGCATATACACATTTTATTACTCTTTTGTTTTATGGAATCTTTCTTCTAATTTTCTATGGAATTGATAAAGGCTGGTTCACAATAACCAAGAACAGTACCCAGAATGAGAACAACGGAATTAAAATACATGTATTATAAAGTGGGTGTTACTTAACGGGAATCTTTTCCTCAAACAGGAAAGAAGACTTGGTCAAGTTTTATACGTTTTCATTCTCGGGCATGACATATTAGATCCATATTGTGCATATTAGACGTAAAATCAACTTTGATATTGTCATAATACGCATTACCATTCTCATTCCTGGGGTATTGTAAACAAAAATGTTGTATGCTGTTTTGTTTTCTGTCCTCATTTTGTATTCTTGGGTTATTGTAAACTGCCTTAACCATTGTAATTTTGTGTCCTAAAATGCTACTACTCCTGTATTACCTCAAAGAAGGTGTTGAGAATGTGTCTCATATTTCTGTTTTGTTTCTTACAGTTTGTAAAGCATGCATTGTGCGGTACCTGGAAACCAACAGATACTGTCCCATTTGTGATGTTCAGGTTCATAAGACCAAACCTCTTCAAAACATACGAGCAGACAAAACATTGCAGGACATTGTCTACAAGCTTGTACCAGGTCTATTTCAAAGTAAGTTCTACATTGTGCTATACCTTGAAAATGGCCTTAAAAGATGCAGCATCCCGCTGCTCTAGTGTAGTTCTGAAAGTATTTAGAGCATCATCATAGTATCATCCATTATAGTGACACTGCTGCTGGCTGTAGTGTAGGGGCATTGTCGTCATGCAGATGAAAACGATAACAGGAAGCTTTATTGCTGCCAGATGGATCAGTTGTCCTCAAGTTTGTGTGTTTATGCAATGTGTGGACTACCTTCCTACGTAAAACATCTGTCCTGTTTGCCAAAAGATACTTTCTTATACAGCTGTGCTTCTTGCAATATTCATATATTCATGTGCTTAATTATTATGCAGAAATAAAATGAAAGCTTAGAAAACAATAGATTGGCATTGATATCAAAGCAGAGAAATGTTTAATTCTAGAACATTTCAACAATGATTCCATATGACAAGTGAAGTTCTGAAGTGAATACATAGCTCAATCATTCAGAACTCATGCTATGAAAAATGGTTTATTTATTAATTTTAAATCCAAATTATAAAGACAATGCACCAATGAAGTTTGGTTTAAAAAAAAGGAAAACTTACTTTTTTAATGTTTTGTTATGTTCACTCCTGTATTTATACTGCATTTTTAATTTTTGAATTGTTTAAATATTTATAGCATAAGACCATACTGTCACGTGCTAAGTTGTGACACTGGGGGAATAGCTAAATGAGGGATTGCAGAGGTATAGACAATTATTAAAACGCTTGGCTAAAGCGATCTGACTATATTATAAAGAGTTAAATTTCTACCGTGTGATAGTTGGGTTTACAAGATCAGGGATGATGATGGTACTAGCTAACATTATTATTAACAATTTATTTTATAGTGCTTACCTTGAGAAACGTCTTGTCGTGGATGAGGAGAGCCAATACTCAACACGACTTTGTCAAGCCGCTAGTGGTGCCAAATGAAACCATCTGGTGCGGCCGTGCAGCGGCCGTCGACAGGTACCATAGCGGTCCCGGTCAAGTTACAACAATGGTCTGCCAACATATGGTCTGGAAAATGCGTAGGCTTAAGACTTTCATGTGATTCACAGGGTGCAGCTAAGAGCCGTGCAGCGGCCGTCGACAGGTACCATAGCGGTCCCGGTCAAGTTACAACACAAAGTTCCCCGAGCAGAGCTCAAGCGCTTGCTTTATATAGAGTTGAATACCCTAGAGGGGTTCATTTTAATACCGTGACAGCTATTACCAAATATGGTCTGCCAACACCCTGGAAAAAGCGTAGGCTTAAGACTTTCATGTGATTGATCCACAGGGTGCAGCTAAGAGCCGTGCAGAAAGACACGTACTCCTAAGGAAATGATGGCATAGTAACATCCCTTTGAAATGGCAAACCACTGTTTCCTGTCATGTATACAATTTACTAAGACTTGAGCAGAATTAAGAAATATAAAATATGATTCTATAAGAATTCAGAAACTTGTGACAGGTTAATAAAATAATGTTAATTAATATAAAATAATAAACATAATATGGATCTCCTCAGTCATGTTCGTGACATATCCCGCAATGCAAGAAATGGTGACGCCTGGCGCCAACTAAAACAAAGAAAAGAGAGCAAAGTGGGAACCGATGCTCTTGTGTGTAAAAATAAAAATAGGGGGTGACCCAACATCGCAATATACAATCATAGACAAAGAAAATACACTAACAGAGTCAGAAATACAAGGGTAAAAGCAGGGCACATAGGCAACCACTCATACTTGCGAGGTGCAGATTCCTAAAAACAATTACAATACTGAAGTTTGGTCCTGTGTACTAATAAAGAATTATAAGTAAATGTGTAGCACCTGAAAAAGAAATAAGGAAAAGGAACCAACAGGACTTGAAAGGGAAAATCTACAAAGGAAAGAGGAAAGAAAAGTTCTGTTGTAGCTCACTGGAGGCAACATGTTCAGTTCCATCATCACAGACTCCAAGAAATACCATCACAGAAATGTTTGTTGTTTCAGGTCACACATAAAACATATCTTGATGAATAAGGTAGACACACAAGTTTATACATTCCGTACACAGTCCATGAAAAATCTTTGGTACGCAGCCAGCTATCTAGGCGAGATTAAGTGCACATGTGTCATCTCGCTATGTCCAATCCTCACCGGAAGTAAGTCCGGTGAGAAAAAAAAAAACATGATGGCTGCCAGCATGGTACAACAGTTGCAAAGAAGCACCCAACATTTGAAGTGCAATGTTCCTCTGGGAAAATATAGATGCAATGTCCATCCCAGGGTAAGCATAAATGTTTAAGGTGGTGTATAGCAATGAAATGCTGCCAAGATCTTTGAGTGTCCCGTCATACAGGTGGAGTCCATGGAGTTCGCCAAAAAATACAAAACAAGGAATTAGGAAAAGAATATAAAATAGAAAAAGAGACAGTGAATAAGAATGTATGGGGTAGGAAAGCAAAGGCAAAATTATCAAAAGTAAAACGGAGAAAGGAAAACAAAGGACCAGAAAACTTAAGATAGGTCAGAAAAATATCCGTTAAGGCATATACGGGAATAATCAAACTGGAAAGGAAAGGTAAGACAATTAAAGGTGCTACAAGGACATCGTAAAGAAAAGTAACATGCAGGTATATACTCTAACAACAAAATGATGCATGTAATCTAGCAACAGAAGACAAATGCAGAATGAAACATCGGAGTAACTAAAACGTTAGTTAAATGCAATTTTGAAAAATTCAAGTAAACATTAATGGAAGGTATAAAAAGATTGGCGGATGTGTCACACACCAGCGTCTAGCATGACAGATTTGTCTGTTACACAGATGTCCCACTAAAATAATTACATAAAAGATAAATAACACCAATTAAAGTATAAAACATGCCGAAACATGAACGTAAGTATTAATGCAATTTAAAAAGTGATGCTCCCTCATTAACAAAAAAAGGAAATGCATAAAATAAGTGAAATCGAGAAAATATAAAATGAAATTTGTAGAATTCAGACAATTTAAAGAAATAAGATTTCTTAAGGTGGTACCATATAAAGTCAATGTGAACATCGTAAAGTAATCTGAAAGGATGCCCAAGCAATAATTGCAAAATTAAAGGTGTTTTGGGGTAAAATAAAAAAAAAGGAAAACAATTATCAAAAATAAAGAAAACTGAAATGATACGAATCGTAAGTTACTAGAAATCACATTTAATATCACAGTGCATATCATGCAATGTAAAATTTAAACAAAATAGATGCATAACACTAATAAATAAGAGCATCCGTAAGATTACAAACACTGTCACTACAATATTGTAATAAATACCATAACACAAAGGATTAAAAGTACAAGGCTCCTGCAATATAAGATGCATTATTGCATCACACATAAACATATTTGTTAAAAATCAATTACAGAAATCTAGGAGCACGCAAAATAATAATCTAGAAAATTCTGTTACAGGGTGTATACCCAACAATGTGCAATAAAAACAATACCGATATAAAACTTCCATAACATCTCATGTTTAAACAAAACAGAAAAATCTTCTTTAACTATCACTTCAAATAGTAATTTGGTAATGGGTCCAACTAATAAAGTAATAGGCTAGAGGTTGTCAGAATTAAAAAACTACATAACACCACTCTCACAGGGGAATCTATATCCCATCTAACACATCCTTTGTTATCATAAATTGGTCAGCAGTCATTACACTTCAACAATATCTCTATGGATTACTATTTCTTGAGACCCTGCGGATTACTCAAGAGATAAAATAATCATAACATGTCGTGAATAAACAATATTCTCAACACGGATTATCTTTTCAAGGGACCTCGCAGTTTAGCGGCGAAAACAATAATATTTTATACATATTAATCAATCCTAGAATTGGAGGGGGGCTCTCACGGCATACCCTCCGAAAATAAAATGATGACGATGTCTAACTCATACAATAGGTATTAACAAACTTAAATTCATGTCAAACGAAGAGGTGAAGTTCGGTTTGCCTTAGCACCATAGACCCAGATAAAGTAGCACCTACTCTTATACAAAGAGTAGAAGCATAAAGTGATACATATTATAATAGAGATAACAATGCAAACATGTCACTGTAGAACAATTGAAATCTCACATATATATAATAAAAAAAAAGGAATGACATTACCTGAAAAAACCAAGGTGTCGACTTCAGTCTGTGTTGAATAGGAGTGAGAAGGTACGTCCAATAGATAGTCCCTCAGTACGAAGTAAATGAAAGACTATCCGGTATGGTTATGTGATCAAGCAATCACACTATACCCCCGCTGCTGTAACGTTGCACTTGACAGCTAGCGTTTAAGTTGGTACACTCGCAAAAAAACAGATGAAAAGCTTCAACCGTTTGACTTCCTAAGCCAATCACAAGGCAGTATTCCGGATGGCCGATGACAAAGTGGAACCGGAACTAGATTCGGCTCTGTTGCCGGATGTAACTATTCCCAACCACGTGCTTCAGTTTGTGAATCTCTAGCACGAGCGCCGAGTTGTTCTTTGCAAGTTACATATTGTTCATTGTTATTTATATTTGTGGCTATTGTTTGATAGTTTTGTTATTGTTCGTTTATACATATATATTTACAATTATCTATTTTATATATATTTCATTCATATTATTTATTTAAACAAAAATTAAGTGCGACAATGTCTGAAAAACGATGCTGATCGCCGAGTGACGATTCATGAAGTGAAAATCCTTTGCACCGAGGTGTGCCACTTGATAGTCAGGCATTGGAACTATAAGGAGAATCCGGGAATTCTTTGAGCAGGAAAAGGAGTACGTGAAGCATCATGGCAATCCCTCTATTCCTACCGATAAAGCCGTACAACGAACTGCAGCAGCTCTTGGACTAATAACGAGAACTGTTATACACAAAGGAGTGAAACTCCAAGAGAAAGAGGACAAAATTCCTGAACCATCTGGAACGCAACAGGTATTTCTATCAACTCCAGGGAAGAAAAGAAAGCAGCCTCGTCCAGTCACAAATCTTGATGATTTCCAATTAGACGCCATACGTAGACACATTTATGCCTATTATCATAGAAAGGAGTATCCGACCATACCAATGCTGCTTATATCGCTTATTTTCAATTAACAATAATAATACGAAATAGTTATTATTCATCGACGTTCGCTACTTGCATACACTTTTTGTATGCGGCTTAGACACGATAGAAAGGAGAACAATCAGCTGTTGTTATTTACTAGCACTCTGGCAACGTCGCAACCGCAATGTAGCCAACCTTATGCGAAGCCGCACGAACTGTCAAGTGCAAAGATACAGCGGCGGGGGTATAGTGAGTTGCGGCATATCAAGAAAAAGTACATATCTGAAATCAGACCTTAAAAGAAAGCAGTAAGTCTTCTGTACGATTACAAACAAAAAAAGAAAGCAAGGAGATTTTTTCATAAATAGTAATAAATTATACCTTTCAGAATCGGCAAAACAGGAGAGCATGCATATCAAGTAGCTAAATAAAGCTAAATAAAATATAAAAGATCAATAAACAAATTAAAGCAAGAACGTGACACAAGAGGCATATGAAAATAGACATTAAAATCTTAAAGATCAAGATCGCTCCAGGGTGTAACTATAGGTACGGAAGAACAGTAAAAAATATTACTAAAAGTATACAGCAATGATTAACATTATGGAAATGAAGTGCATGCCCCATTACATATAAATACGAAATAAGTGCAAATAACATCATACATGAAAGTCCAGTGAGTATTCCTGTCATAGAAAAAAAAACATTGGGGAGACATATCCATATAAAAACCAGATAAGAATGACAAATATAATTAATTCAAAATTTGATGAGTACCTATCGGAGAAAAATTAAGGTTGTTGTAAACTATAGTGACAGGTACCAACTGCCACTAATTCCTTAACTCATGAAGCCTTGCATGAACAAAGAGTTTAAATTCCAAGATTTTTATGTCACATACATCAGCATTGGAGATTTCAGAACGTAACGGTCAGGAATCCAATGGCATCATATACTTTATTATATGTCCATGAGGGGATGGTGTACCATATACAATAATTATTTCATGTAACCCAAAAATACATATCACCTCATAGGGAACAGAAAGCAGAGGCAATAATCAGGGAGGAATCATACAAAGTAACTAGAAATACACAGAAAATTTGGGCACTAGGTCAGGGAACCATATAAGATAATGCGGATGAATGAATATCTAAATAAACATAGCCAGTGAAATGATAAGAGGTTTCAGTAGGACAACCACAAACAGCTGATAACTTGTTCCTGAGAGCGAGGAATCTGTTCTTGAGCCAGTGTGCGAGAATTAAGTGTATGGACCAGCAAGCAACAAGAAAGTCATTTAAATGTAAGCACCATAAGAAACACAAAGTAAATAAGAAAAATGCAGCTTAATACTGAGATGCATTTAATCAAAATTATACAAAATCTTTTAATTTATATTAGCAAAATAAAATCGATATTCTTATGGGGAAAAGTAGATGGAAAAACAATATGAAATAAACATCATACAGCGTGGTATTTGTTGTATAAATGTAGAATATTTATTAATCAGATTAGAACATCATCGCCAAAACATAAAGAAGTCACAAAACAATAAATATATATCAGGTGAATGTTTCGAAAAGAAGAAAAAGTGCTGTAAGCCCACGTATAATTTAAAAATATGTAACACGATCGGAAAAAGAACCCAATGTTAAAAAAGAATGAGTGTAGTACACAAAGTGGCAGATTTACATAAAAATTAAGAACTTATGTCTGTGTATATCAAACAATGAAGATAACATTCCATTAATTGTGCCAAAATGACAGAAATTTAAAATAACAAAATTCATGTGTCTATAATCTTTCATAAAAAAAAAAGAAAATAATTGGGGTAGTGTAATATTTATCTATAGCTTGTTTTTTCTATACTAAACTATAACCAGAGTTGCTATGTAATAACATATCCAATGTAGTTTTGAAAAACTGCAGTGGGAGTACTAAAGGATTAAGGTAGCGTGTTATGCATGTTTCATAGAGACAATCCGATTGATGTAAAGTTTAAATAACGCACCGGCACCAGAGGAACAAAACGAAATGGCACTCCGAAAATCAAAAATTGTATTACAAAAAGATGTATTCAATAACGTGACAAAATGGGTATACTGTCTCGCCTTCTACAACAGCTGATGCATTGCATCGTCAGAGATGTACATGTTTTCTATATGCTGCCTATCAGCTAACAAAAACTGCGAACCGAAAATAGATCCATCACCCCATAAAGGGTTATCATTGGACTGGAATAAAGACGGATAGTCATCCTAATATATCGTAAATTTTTAAGATATCCAGTCGCAGAAAGCAGAAGTGCTAGCATTAATTTTGCAAAATAGCGACACGGGTGGATGAATCCAATATTAAAGAGCGAAAAAAGAGTACTGGAACTGAGGTTTCATAAAAGGATATACTTGATAGGGTATAGAAGTTCCTACCTGCCGTCACCTTTATAGGTGGCATTTCAATACATCTGCTCCATACATTAGGGGTTGTAAGGCTCATTAAAATATACAGAAACATTCTTGCAGTAGCCATATCTGCAGCCATGTATCTGTAACTCCTTAACTAGAAAGTATATTATCAGTTGCACTTGAACGAGAGAGACAAATATTAAAGTAATTGGTTAAAATATCTCTTATTTAATGGTGGACGTCTCCAAACCAAAATACCTGGGCACACAGCCTACAAATCTATATGGGCATACAGCCTATTTATCCATATGGAAAAAGAAGTTATCTTCGTCAATTTCCTAAAAACAACTATCCCACATTGCGATCCACTGGGATCTCGCAATTCACCCTTGGACAGGGGGGGGGGCAGTGTGTTCTCAAAAAACTAAACAAAAAGTAATAACCCTACAAAATACCTGACAAACCCTAAGTATGTATAGCAATAAATGAAAAGAAATTATTTATAAAATAAGAATAGCTACTTAGAGCTGGTAACGGCTAGTTAATCCAAAGTATAACAACAAGAGGCGGCGAGTTATCCACTTCTTGCTAAAAGTCCCAGTAACATAGTTTAACGTGTCATAGGAAAAATACTTGCGACATTGAATCCGAACTTGATAAAGAATTTACATACGGGCGATGAGATAGATGAAGATGGAGTATGTCCATGATCCATTATTAAAATAAAGAGATGAAATAGTTCCAAGAAAATTTATAAAAACGTACAACGCAAAAAAAAACTCAAAGTGAAAAAACTAGATAAGTATAATATATAGAAGTGGTTGCAAATATACAATTTCATTAAAATAGGTTCAGTACCTCAGAACTAGTTTCGAGGAATCACTTCCTCATCGTCAGCTGATTGCAACTCAACAATCTGCAATAAAATATTATTATTGTATTATTGACACGTAAAGATAAGTAACATAAGATTGTGTGAAATAAAGCACATAAAGTGGAATTATGAAATTATTTGAAAAGCCACAGGTTGCTATGAGAGATTCAATCGTATCAATGTCACACAAGTGTAACTAAGCATTTGCAGGAAGTAATCTACTCAGATAAGTGTGTAGCAATAAATGTATCGTTACAAGAAAAGAACATTACGGTTTAGAAAAATTCAGCCAACCGAGAGGTGGCATTTTATATGCAACTCTTTCGCACGTTTGAAAAGATAATAAAAATCCAGGAGTTATAATTTGACATCATAAACCATAAATTAACAAGTTATTACTATTCAAACGAGTATACGAAATATTAGAATAAGTCATAATAATGAACAAAGAAATTAAACAGAAATTGGGTGCTGTCCGAATATCCGCATTAAAAGTGTAACCAAAAACAACAAATCATACTAATAATTCTCAGTAAAATTCCACATACAAGTAATAGTGATAGCTTGTAAATTACCATTATAAATATAATTAAAGATCAAAATATCTGAGTGTAATTGTGGTTATATTGTTTTTATACCACTAGAATTGTAGATTTTTATAGCAAGAGATAATTTGTAGGCCTACTTAATATTCATATGAGGAATTAAAAAGTAAGTAGATACCAACCTTAAGAACGCTCTACCAGTGTCATAAATAAGTCATACAGTGTGGTTTCAGCGACATTAGGACTACATATAATTTCAAGTTACTGTTACCTATCCTGGTTTGGCTTTTACTTGTTTTTAAATTAGTGTTATGGATATAAATGCAAAAAGACATATTTAGTAGACTCAGGACTCTATGCTGTATTATTTGACATACTTGGGCTACAACTAATACCATCAGATTGAGATAGAAATTAAAAAGTAATAGAACAAAATAAGAGGTAGAGTTTTCCTAAAAACTATGAAGTAAAACTAAATTCCCAGAAAAGTGTGCAACTGTTAATTTATAATACAACATTCATGCATTACATGATAGATAAGAAAACAGTTAATTGAGGATTGGATTTTTTCTATTGATCATTATTGGTACTGATTTTGCTGCACTTAGCTATACTACAATTAAAGGAGAAGGGACAAAAGTTACGAAGAAAAAAGAGTAGGGAAATTGTACCATTATTCGAATCTTTCTGTAGTTATAAATAAGATTATGTGAATGTGTTACGAAATGATAAGGAAGCAGATGTGAAGTGGAACATCACTGCGGTGCTACATCCTGAAAAGATACTATCAACAAGGACTGAGGGAACATTATCAGGTCCGCATGTATTATCTTACCGCTAAAGGTTATTCCATATACTAGAATATATGTAACACATAGTGGAAATAATGTTTTTCTAAGGCTCAATATTAAACGGCACAGGGGACACTATTCATAATACAGTAGGTAACCAAAAAGGAAAAATTCACATTGGCTTCCTATCTACTTTGTAGAAATATTTAAATTAAAGAACTCAGAAGACGTCGTTCTGCAATACTATTTAATGCGTGTCTTGGTTTAAGACATCTCTTATAGTTTCAATTAAGTGCTCAGTTTTACGCATTAAATTGCTAACTGTCATACGCAGTTCGGCATTTCAAATTTCTAAGCTTTTTTCTTCCAAAAGAGGATGCTCCAATTCTGTCTTCTTTTTCTGCCGATAAGGAGAAACAGCAATCTTGTTTAGCGTTTTTCTGCATATCTGTTTCTCTTCGACTGTTAGTCGTGCATATGAATTCCTATAAAATATGTTAACAAATAGTGTAGCTAAGGGTTCTGACAATGTAATTTTTAACTTGGTGAGCAATTGCTCCATTACAGGGCAGGGGGGCGGCGGCTGTGGGCGCTAAAGAGGTAAGACTTTTGGGGGAGTCAGAACGTGAGGGTGGTGGTGGGGTCTATTGCTCATCTTAATAGAATTATCACCCGAATAATGTGAAGCCATACTTCATATAAAAAAAAGTGGCGCTCCACCACAACCATGGATACAACTATCATAACGACCGTGATAGAGAGGTACGGATTCGAACCATACTTTTCAAGAAAAGAATTATGAAAAGCCCGGCCTCCACCATAAACATCTTATAAGGAATCAAAATAGAGGTACGGGATCGAACCATACTTCTCAAAAATGATTTAGAGTATCCGGTGCCTCCACCATAAATGTCACGTGCTAAGTTGTGACACTGGGGGGAATAGCTAAATGAGGGATTGCAGAGGTATAGACAATTATTAAAACGCTTGGCTAAAGCGATCTGACTATATTATAAAGAGTTACATTTCTACCGTGCGATAGTTGGGTTTACAAGATCAGGGATCATGATTGTACTAGCTAACATTATTATTAACAATTTATTTTATAGCGCTTACCTTGAGAAACGTCTCGTCGTGGATGAGGAGAGCCAATACTCAACACGACTTTGTCAAGCCGCTAGTGGTTCCAAATGAAACCATCTGGAGCGGCCGTGCAGCAGCCGTTGACAGGTACCATAGTGGTCCCGGTCAAGTTACAACACAAAGTCCCCAAAGCAGAGCTTGAGGGTTTGCTTATATAGAGTCGAATCCTAGAGGGGTTCATTCTAATACCGTGACAGCTATTACCAAATATGGTCTGCCAACGCCCTGGAAAATGCGTAGGCTTAAGACTTTCCAAGGATCATGTGATCCACAGGGTGCAGCTAAGAGCCGTGCAGAAAGACACGTACTCCTAAGGAAATGATGGCATAGTAACATCCCTTTGAAATGTCAAGGGAAGTGGCAAACCACTGTTTCCTGTCATAATATATACAATTTACTAAGACTTGAGCAGAATTAAGAAGTATAAAATATGATTCTATATGAATTCAGAAACTTGTGACAGGTTAATAAAATAATGTTAAATTAATATAAAATAATAAACATAATATGGATCTCCTCAGTCACGTTCGTGACAATACTTTTATGGTTGAATGTTTAATTTGCTTTTTCTCTAATGTTTTTCAGCAACTTGTAATGTTGAAAATGCTCCTTACAATGCAAAGTGTTGATTCTGAAGATATTAGTTTTAATAAATTAAATATATTTGTGCTCCAGGTTGATGATGAAATAATGAGTCTTTACTTCAGTGCATGATAATCAAGAGAACAAAACGTTTTTACTATGTCGGAGTTTAACAAACCTCAAGTTGCTGATAACAAATATAAATGTTGTTATAATTTAGAGGATTTTGTGAACAGTGATGTAAACTAATAAATCTATTATTTTTGAGGTCAAATTGTCACACATAGATCACTTACTTTTAATTGTAAGAACACGTTTCCAAAGTTAATAATGAAAGCATCACGCTTACAGAACGTATCCTTAGCAATTAAAAGTAAGTGATGTATGAATGACAGTTTGACTCAAGCAATAATAGAAAAATTTTATATTTAATATTTCAAATACAATTATAATTTAATGATACTGAACAATTATCATAATATTATCTTTGTGAATTGTTGTTGCCACCTTTTAGTTGTGTGCTTGTTTGCAAATGTGTGTTGATTAGACTTACCATTCTGTTTGTTTAGTATGAGTGACTTATGCAAAGTGCATGGAGTAACAAAATCAGTAAACTGCTTATCCTGCGTAGATAAGAAACAAAGTGAATATGCCTTGTTACATTGACAATACTTTATATGAAGAAGGCCATGATAGAGCATAATTTTAAATTAATCATGATTTAAGTTAAATACATTTCATAATTAAAACATTAAACATATGTAAGCAATTCTCAAAATAACTAATTAATAATAGCATGGATATTAATCAGTATTCATAGAAAAGATGAAAAAAGTCATAACTGAGAGAACGTAGGCTTTCACGGCTGGAGTCAGTATAACTGGAATTTATTTCCGGGATGTTTTGCCGTGGTCTGCTAGAGATAGATGTTCCAGACGTTTCGTCTACAACTACGGTAGACATCTTCAGTGGCGCTGTTGAAGTTTTCTAGGAGAAGGTTATGTTGCGTCTGAAGTGCCGGCTGTTCATGCTGCTATACTTATACTAAGACCGCTCTCCGCTGATTGGTCCGGTGCCGGTCGGCTGGTGGGAGGGGTCCAGCTGCCTTAAAGGTGTATATAATTCTGTCACAAATGCCTCTTCACAAAGAGAATTATGTTATAAGGTAATTAAATTATTAATACGTTATGTTGGTGAAAATTGTCCCTCTTGAACACAATATTTTAATTTTTATAAATATGTATTAATATCTATCATTGCTTTCAGTTTAATGCAATGCAGTAGAGTCTGTGTTATATGTTTATTTTATTCTTTATGGCAAAGGATGCAGAAATTAATTGATACTGTATAGGCCCCAAAATAAGCTTTTGATCCAAATTTCAACTGCAAAAAGTTGGCTAGCAGCTTATATTCACTACCTTGGCTTTTTCCATACCTTTGCTCTTGTAATGTATGCCCATTTGCAACAACACAGCTAGCATCTAGAACCGAAACTGGCAACATTTTATTATGCAACAATCAGAACTTTTACCAGCGTTTTTGGCATTAACATTGTGTATCGCATGTTTGTGCCTCTCGAGTTATTCATTCTCCCGCTACAACCTTCCTTGAGCATAGGGTAACCCTGGTCCTAGGCTGACGATCACATTCTGCATCTCCGAGCTCATCAGGGTAACTCCTGACAGCGTGTCTCGATGCAGATCTTGCAGAGCCTGCTAAAGACACTACTGCAACCTTTACACCCAGTTGATGATACTGTTCTGCATCTCCAGTTTATCAGATTAAGCCCTAACAGCATGTCTCGATGCAGATCTCTGGAGCCAACTGAGGCAAAGGCATCTTGTTTTCTTTTATGAACCCTCATGTTGTAGATCCAGACATGCAGCTAGAACGTCAATGTACTGACAAAGGACCACAACAGGTGGTATGTGAATTTCTTGAAAATCTTGTTTTGTTTTTCATTTGGGATGGTGTGTTGACCTTTTGTACTCTCTTTGTGTTGCCGGTTCTGTTTATTTTCTTATGCACTGTTTCTGTCTGGAACCCATTTTCTGTAACTAATGTTTATGTTGTTTAGGTCATGGTCATATTCCTCCTTGTTCATGGGGACGTTAACTATACCCCCGCCGCTGTATCTTTGCACTTGATAGTTCGTGTGGCTTCGCTTAAGGTTGGCTACATTGTGGTTGCGGTGTTGCCAGAGTGGCTAGTAAACAACAACAGCTGATTGTTCTTTCTATCGTGTCTAAGCCGCATACAAAAAGTGTACGTAAGTAGCAAACGTCAATGAATAATAACTATTTCGTATTATTATTGTTAATTGAAAATAAGCGATATAAGCAGCTTTTGTATGGTCGGATACTCCTTTCTATGATAATAGCCATAAATGTGTCTACGTATGGCGTCTAATTGGAAAGCATCTAGGTTTGTGACTGGACGAGGCTTTCTGTTCTTCCCAGGAGTTGATGGAAATACCTGTTGCGTTCCAGATGGTTCAGGAATTTTGTCCTCTTTCTCTTGGAGTTTCACTCCCTTGTAAATAACAGTTCTCGTGATTAGTCCAAGAGCTGCTGCAGTTTGTTGTACGGCTTTATAGCAGGAATAGAGGGGTTGCCATGAAGCTTCACATACTCCTTTTCCTGTTCAAAGAATTCCCGGGTTCTCCTTAACAGTTCCAATGCCTGACTATTAAGTGGCACACCTCGGCGCAAAGGATTTTCACTTCATGAACTATCACTCGGCGATCAACATCGTTTTTCAGTCTTTGTCGCACTTAAGTTTTGTTAAAATAAATAATATGAATGAAATATATATATAAAATAGATAAATATAAATAAATATATATATGTATGTATAAACGAACAATAACAAAACTATCAAACAATAACCACAACAATGAACAATATGTAGCTTGCAAAGAACAACTCCACGCTCGTGCTAGAGATTCACAAACTGAAAACGTGGTTGGGAATAGTTACATCCGGCAACAGAGCCGATTCTAGTTCCAGTTCCGCTTTGTCATCGACCATCCAGAATGCTGCCTTGTGATTGGCTTAGGAAGTCAAACGGTTGAAGCTTTTCATCTGTTTTTTGTGAGGGTACCAACTTAAACGCTAGCTGTCAAGTGCAACGTTACAGCGGCGGGGGTATAATCTGTGTGCAAGATTGTTGTGTACTGCATGTTTGTAGGGAACTGGATTGTAACTG
Source organism: Deroplatys truncata (assembly GCA_030765065.1). NCBI lineage: Eukaryota > Metazoa > Arthropoda > Insecta > Mantodea > Mantidae > Deroplatys > Deroplatys truncata. Next base: position 20,409,968 of record CM060976.1, on the reverse strand, counting down.
TTTTGTTTTAAGTAACTATTGGTGTGCATAAGTTAATTGAGTAAATGCTCAATGTTAGATGGTTTTCTTTCTTGATGATTTTATAATGTGGTGGTTTCAACCACTGTGATGTTCATGGTAATCATTAAATAAAGTTTTATCATTGCTTTATAGTGACTTATTAAATGATCATGTTTACTGCCGATTGGCAACTAGCTGAAGTATTACTTCTTCTTTACATTTCATAAATTCCATACCTGTAATTACAAACATAAGGTCCTTGGATAATGATTTGTAGGAAATTATTAAATAATGTTTTATTATTCCTGATTATTTATTCACTGCTATGGCTTATACATCACATGAGTAACAACTGTTATTCCTTGCACCCATATCATTATCTAATATATAATTTATGCCTGCAATAACACACAGCATCTTTGATAGTTATAAACAAATACCTTGCTCATCACACAAGTAACTACAATGTTACTCTTGCACCCCCAAACAATAGGTAATTACTACTTCCCAATAGGAACATACAACTGTTCATTTATAAGATGAGCTCTTTACTCATCAAGAAATAACTACGTTATTACTCTCTTAAAACTCACCTCAATAAATAAATAAATTCTCTTTTCACTATAACGTGAATAATAACTTTAAATAGTAACACCTCAACTTATTCAACAATTTTAAAGAGAGCACTTGATTAATCCTGTAGTACACATGGAACACATACAGTTATAAGTGAAACATGCACTGGAATTCATAATATTAACTGCATTAAATTTCCCTAACATAAAATCTAAAATGCCCCCTTAAACCTATTTGAAATACAAAGAGATGCAAATCACACTGCCTAAGATGCCTGACTTAAAACTGGTCTGCAAGGATTGATTATAAGCCTTTAAATAATCTAAAATATAATGCTTTAACCTTGTAATGTAATTTTCATCTCCTGGCTCCCTGCAGCTTCTTGATGATCTTCTTAATAGTGTGCGTGTGAACATGAATCGCTGCCATTCATGCAGTAACCTTGCAGCAAATTCACTTCCCAATTTCACATATTGCGAACTGATGCTCTGGCAACGGCGTCACTAATGTTGGCCACTTCTGCTTCGACGAGTATGAATTGTAATTCTGTTATCTAGCTTTTCTGACCTGCTTCACCAAGACATGTGACCACTTCTTTGATGACATTGCAAGGTCGTTTTATTGGGCACTTGTGTACCAGGCTAATGTTCATACGTAACCTGCTAATGCCGCTGTCGCCCTAAATTATGTAGTGCCTATTCACATATCAAGTACAATAGAATACTTATCGACAGCTGACTTCTTGTAGAATGTCTATATAATCTTGACTGTAATGCTATCCACCATAAGATACATTATGCCGACTGGCTGCCGATTATATAGCAAATTCTTGCCCTGCATGTAATGACAAGGACTGGAACGTAAGTATTCTTTTTTACAAAGGATCTTCCTTCCACTACGTGGTCTTAACATGATGCAGGCACACAAAATGTCAATACTTCATGTTAATTATGAGACACAGGCAGCCACACAACTCTATCTGTGCCCCTGTCTTCCCAGCCTTGCACATACCCATGTATTTGTTTTTCAATGAAGGACATGCTTATCTTACTAGTGAACATACTCCCTTTATGCATTGTCTGCTTATATAGAAACATCAATAGGAAAACCAAATGATATTATACTTAATACTATTACAATTTTTAGATCAAGGAAAAGTAACTGTCCAGTACATTCTGTTTCCATAGAGAAATTAATAACTTTATCCTGAAGGTTTAGCAGTTTTAGTGCATCTTCCAATGCTTTCCTGGGACTATTGCAAAAATATTGTCAACAAAGCAGTGAGTAGTACATAGTTTGAATAGCAAGGGGAATGCGTTTGTAATGTACTCATAAAAGAGTCTGCTAATAGTAGTGATAGTGGGCTGCCCATAGCTAAACCTGAGCTCTGTTTATAATATTTTCCATTGAAAGTGAAATAATTTTGTTCTATGCACAGTTTAGTTAATGTGATGTATTCTTGGGTTTCTTCTGTAGTTTTTCCTGTTGCTAGCAGCCAGTTTCTGATGTGTGTTTGTAGGTTTTTCATTGGTAGTATGCTTGGGAAGAGAGCTGTGATATCAAAGAAGACTAAGGTATCTGTATAACTATTTCTATATATTTTATTTTATAATTAGATCTAGAGAATTTTTTTATGCTTAATGTTTTGAGTTTTGAGAAGGAAGAAAATCTGCATATGAGCCATTTTGCTAATTTGTAGGTGGGCACTTATATTATTTGTAATGGGCCTCATTGCTTTTCCAGGTTTGTGTATTTTCAAAATTCCATAGATTCTGGGTAGCACTGGCTTATCTACTTAAATTTTATGTTGCTGTTCTTACTTTCTCTACTACGTATAGTAAGTATGGGAAGTATTGTATTCCACCCAAAAATTTGATACCGGGATTTCACTGGAAATATATGTTTTGAGACCCCCTGAATCCAAAAAAAAAAACATTTTTGGAAACATGTCCGTGTGTCTGTCTGTGAACAGCATAACTCAGAAACGAACAGTCGGTAAATACCAAACTTGGTATTTAGGTTCAGTATCTTCCAGCGATGCGACACAAAGGTTTTCAAGAAAATCCCCCACCCCAGATTACCCTTTACATGGAACATTTTTCGAAAATTTTAATTTTCTCAAAAAAGGCTCTAATGATTTTGATTAAAATATCACATGTTTAACATATTTTCATGACAAATGAAATGTATATCTCGAATTTTCTGGGCATGTCTCCAAAAGTATTCTTAATTGTGAACGACTTTTGCATAACTAAACCATAAGAGTAGACAAAATTTTACTACACAATAAATGTAGATTGCGTTAAAATACACAATTTATGTCATATACTTTTTTTTTTGTTGAGTGAACCATTTTCGAAATATTGCTTGTTATTCCCTTAAATTTTCCAATACTACTTCTCAAATGGGAATTCGTTATTCATTTTTTTTATGTCCTGAACATACAAAGAGAATGAATACAACACTTAGCAACCAGCTCTTAAAAGATTTGACTATCGCTTAAAGCCTACCAGTTCCCCTTGCATCTACAAGAAAATTAGCAATAAGATTAACATCTCGATTAACATGAAGTAGATGGAGAATAAGTGTTTGTAAAAATAGTTTGTACAAGAGTAGGGAAAGTCATGTGAGTGTAACACATCAGATTTTTTGTCTATTAACGTACAAACATTGTCTTACATTCAATTGGTTTATACGTCGGTTTAGGGGATTCTGTCTAAACCAGTTCATTATTTTATTTTTTATTTAATTCTGTCATTTGCAATTGCAGCAATAATGAGGAATAACCTTAATTAAATCTTCGTTTGACATGTGATTTGATACAGAATGTTTTACAAGATACCTTCAAAATCTCTTTGAACAGGAGCCCCACCTTTATTGGATGTCAGACCATTGTGCAGTGTACCAATTGCGTCAGTCTAGCTGTGCCCCTGTTGAAAATTTATGACATATATAACCTTGTACATCTAAACCAAGCTGATTTGGATCCTATTTCTTTACTGCATGCGGTTTATTTTAGATCCATACCCTAGTTAGCAGAGTAGCGTTATGTATTTTTTTTATATAATTTTTCTTTTTACAGATGAAATGCGCTATAGGAGGGAATTCTATGCTAAGCACCCAGAAGCTCAGCCAACAAGTCAAATTGATGCAGGTGATGTGACAGACCATGCATACTTCTATGCTGCTGACGAAGCAATAAGTCTTTCATTGGAGTATTACCACTCTGAAGAATGTTCACAACAGGTGAGCACAAATAAGCAGATATTTTAAAACAAATATATAACTATAATAAAGATTTACAGGAAAATTCAGAGCTAGATTTTATTGCAGAAAGGCGAAATTCAGTATTTTTATTTTAGTGAAAGAGCATACATATTTCAAACCATTTTTCTGAAACAGTCAAGATTTAAGATGATTTTCTTTTCTTGCTCTGTTCAAATTTACTACCTCAGCCATATCAAATACTAAATGCAGTTTCTTAGAAAACTACAGACCGTAGCTCACATAAACATTTTCCATCTGAATTTATTTAAAGGTGAGTCGGAATTGTTACACTAACATCACTTAAGTTTACTCACTTAACATGTTTCGGGAAACCGTTGTTCCCATCCTCAGAAGGTTAACTCGACTGGCCCGTGTTGTTGGTGTTTCCGTTTTTTGGACTGGATCCTGTGGTGGCATCTTGTGGTGGAGAAATGTACTTCCAGAGAGGATTTGGTGGCGGCAAATCAAAATTCATTAGATGTGTGTTGTGTTTTTGAATGGTGATCTTCTCCCATGCATCTAATTCGGCTGCAAATTTGGCTGGTTTGACTAATGTAATATTGGGTTTGATGTTGTGATTAGTGATCCAAAAATGGTGTGAAACTGCAGATTTGTCCATTTGTTTGTATTTAATACATCTCATGTGCTCCTTTAGCCTAGTTTCTAGGTTTCTTTTTGTCTTACCTATGTATACTTTATTGCAATCTGAACAATTGATTTTATAGATTCCAGCTTTTTTGTCTTGTGGAATGGGGTCTTTTAACTTGTTACAAAGTAATTTCTCTATGTTAAATTTGTTCTGTGGAGCTAGGCTGATGTTATGTTTCATGAAAATCTTCTTAAATTTGTGAAAAGTTCCTGGGTGGTATGTGAATTTCTTGAACTTTAGCTCTTTATCTTGCTGGCTGAGATTTGTTGTGTTTCTGATGTGCATCTGTCGTTTGAATTTTGCAATTTTTTTGTCAATAGTTGTTTTGTTGTACCCATTATGTATTGCTGTGTCTACTATATGCTGGTATTCTAACTGGTATTCTTTTTTATTTAAGGGGGTATATACCAGTCTATGTGTTAGGCTGTTTAGTACTGCATGTTTGTGTGTGGTTGGATTGAAACTCTTATTTTTTATGTAATTAGTAGAGTGTGTTGGCTTCCTGTATATGCCAAAGGTTAGGTTCTTTTGTTCTCTGATGATTTTTAGGTCTAAAAATGGTAGCATGCCTTCTTTTTTTATTTCTAAGGTGAATTTTATTGATTGGTTCTGTAGGTTTAGTAAGGCTAAGGAGTCTTGTATGAACCTATTAGGGACAACAGCGAAGATGTCGTCAACATATCTGTGCCAAACTTTAAACATGTATGGAAAGGAAGTTGTTATGTGTGTTTCTAAGTAGCTCATAAATAAATCTGCCAAGAAGGGTGAAAGTGGGTTGCCCATGGTTAAACCAGTTGGTTGTTGATAGAACTTCTTATTGAAACTAAAACAATTTTGTGCAATGCATAAATTGGTAAGTTGTATGAGGTCTACTATTTCTTCTTCAAGTAGGTTAGTCTGTTGTAGCCATTTCTTTAACTGACGCAGGAGTTGATCTGTAGGAACACTTGGAAATAGTGCAGTGACATCAAAGGAAACTAATCTGTCTTCTGGTTCGAGTTCCAGGGATTTTATCTTCTGTATTAAATCTTCTGAATTCCTTATGTTTTTGCTATTGAATTTTGGTAGTGAAGAGAATCTCTGTACTAACCATTTTGCCAGTTTGTAGGTAGGAGAATCAATATTGCTGACAATTGGTCTCATCTTATTACCCGGTTTGTGTATTTTAGGTAGAGCATACATTCTTGGTAGAGTGGGGTGATCTGGTTTTAATCTAGATTTATCAGTGTCTGTTATAGTTTTGCTTTCCTGGATGGTTTGATTGAAGGCTTTTAAATGTAATTTTAATGGGTCTTCTTGAATTTGTATGTAATTTTCTTGTTGCAGCATATTTTCTACTCTGGCAATATAATCATCTTTTTGCAGTACAACTAGTTTATTTCCCTTGTCAGCTTTTGTGTATACTACTGGTTTTGATTTTAATGTTTTGATCACATGTTTGGTTGGGAAATTGTTATGTTTATCTGCTTGTATTTCTTGGAGAACCATTTCACATTCTTTTTTTATAGTGGTTTTACTATTTTCATTTAGGTTGTAAGTAGCAATCTCAATGTCTGCGACTATTTCATCGGTTGTTTTTGTGTAGCCAACACATGTTTTTAGGCCAAGGTTTAATACCGATAATTCTGCTTTGGTGAAAGTTACATTTGAAAGATTAATTACGTCTGGGTATGACGTCGTTTTTTCATTTTTTAGGTTAGGTTTATATGAATGTTGCTTCCGGCGTAGTATGTCTAGTTTTTTCTTTAATTTCAGCGTTTTTGTTTTCATCCTGTAGCTAAGAATAGTGAGGAATTTTGATTGCATGTTTTGCCAAAGTGGGTAGCCGAGTGTGTCCGTTAATTTAAGGTGAAGAGCATATAATTCCAGTTCCAATTTTTGTAATTTTGCGTAGTGGTTGTTTCTCTCAATTATTATTACTTTTTTATCGGCTGATGTTTGGTGTTTGCTGTTTTTGTCATATTTTACAATTCTCCTTACAAACTTTGGTGTGACTTTGTTTTGTATGCATAAGTTTAAAAAACGGATGTCCGCAAATGTGTTTTTTCTCTTTTCTTCAAGTTTTTGGTATCTTTTGATGTCACTTTTTATTCCACTGAAATCTGTATTGAAATTTAGGGTTTCTAATCTTACCTTGTTTTCTGCCATGACTTGTATTTTTTCCAACGTGGTGGCCAATTATAACTTTTGCTTCTTGTGACTTGTTGGTCATAAATTACGTTGATATTGTAATGAAAAGAAGCTAGAAACAGTGATGTGTATTGAATTTATTTAAAGGTGAGTCGGAATTGTTACACTAACATCACTTAAGTTTACTCACTTAACATGTTTCGGGAAACCGTTGTTCCCATCCTCAGAAGGTTAACTCGACTGGCCCGTGTTGTTGGTGTTTCCGTTTTTTGGACTGGATCCTGTGGTGGCATCTTGTGGTGGAGAAATGTACTTCCAGAGAGGATTTGGTGGCGGCAAATCAAAATTCATTAGATGTGTGTTGTGTTTTTGAATGGTGATCTTCTCCCATGCATCTAATTCGGCTGCAAATTTGGCTGGTTTGACTAATGTAATATTGGGTTTGATGTTGTGATTAGTGATCCAAAAATGGTGTGAAACTGCAGATTTGTCCATTTGTTTGTATTTAATACATCTCATGTGCTCCTTTAGCCTAGTTTCTAGGTTTCTTTTTGTCTTACCTATGTATACTTTATTGCAATCTGAACAATTGATTTTATAGATTCCAGCTTTTTTGTCTTGTGGAATGGGGTCTTTTAACTTGTTACAAAGTAATTTCTCTATGTTAAATTTGTTCTGTGGAGCTAGGCTGATGTTATGTTTCATGAAAATCTTCTTAAATTTGTGAAAAGTTCCTGGGTGGTATGTGAATTTCTTGAACTTTAGCTCTTTATCTTGCTGGCTGAGATTTGTTGTGTTTCTGATGTGCATCTGTCGTTTGAATTTTGCAATTTTTTTGTCAATAGTTGTTTTGTTGTACCCATTATGTATTGCTGTGTCTACTATATGCTGGTATTCTAACTGGTATTCTTTTTTATTTAAGGGGGTATATACCAGTCTATGTGTTAGGCTGTTTAGTACTGCATGTTTGTGTGTGGTTGGATTGAAACTCTTATTTTTTATGTAATTAGTAGAGTGTGTTGGCTTCCTGTATATGCCAAAGGTTAGGTTCTTTTGTTCTCTGATGATTTTTAGGTCTAAAAATGGTAGCATGCCTTCTTTTTTTATTTCTATGGTGAATTTTATTGATTGGTTCTGTAGGTTTAGTAAGGCTAAGGAGTCTTGTATGAACCTGTTAGGGACAACAGCGAAGATGTCGTCAACATATCTGTGCCAAACTTTAAACATGTATGGAAAGGAAGTTGTTATGTGTGTTTCTAAGTAGCTCATAAATAAATCTGCCAAGAAGGGTGAAAGTGGGTTGCCCATGGTTAAACCAGTTGGTTGTTGATAGAACTTCTTATTGAAACTAAAACAATTTTGTGTGATGCATAAATTGGTAAGTTGTATGAGGTAGACACAGCAATACATAATGGGTACAACAAAACAACTATTGACAAAAAAATTGCAAAATTCAAACGACAGATGCACATCAGAAACACAACAAATCTCAGCCAGCAAGATAAAGAGCTAAAGTTCAAGAAATTCACATACCACCCAGGAACTTTTCACAAATTTAAGAAGATTTTCATGAAACATAACATCAGCCTAGCTCCACAGAACAAATTTAACATAGAGAAATTACTTTGTAACAAGTTAAAAGACCCCATTCCACAAGACAAAAAAGCTGGAATCTATAAAATCAATTGTTCAGATTGCAATAAAGTATACATAGGTAAGACAAAAAGAAACCTAGAAACTAGGCTAAAGGAGCACATGAGATGTATTAAATACAAACAAATGGACAAATCTGCAGTTTCACACCATTTTTGGATCACTAATCACAACATCAAACCCAATATTACATTAGTCAAACCAGCCAAATTTGCAGCCGAATTAGATGCATGGGAGAAGATCACCATTCAAAAACACAACACACATCTAATGAATTTTGATTTGCCGCCACCAAATCCTCTCTGGAAGTACATTTCTCCACCACAAGATGCCACCACAGGATCCAGTCCAAAAAACGGAAACACCAACAACACGGGCCAGTCGAGTTAACCTTCTGAGGATGGGAACAACGGTTTCCCGAAACATGTTAAGTGAGTAAACTTAAGTGATGTTAGTGTAACAATTCCGACTCACCTTTAAATAAATTCAATACACATCACTGTTTCTAGCTTCTTTTCATTACAATATCAACGTATTTTCCATCTGCTTTATGTTGCTGTGTAAATTTTACTGGAAGATTTTTGTAAAATGTCATCATACAATGCAGAAATGTTAAGTACCGGCAACACAGAAATAATCCTTTTTGGCCTCACACTGTACACAAATTTGAAGTATCAGTAATATGACTGTCCCTGTGGACTGCAATTTCACCAGCACACAAATATTGTTGTGGCCTTGTATCATTGCAACATGAACTTCTAAGAAAGAGTAGCCATGTTAAACTTTCTCTTCTGTATAACTTATTGACAAGTATATAGACATGTAATAAATCTTCTACAGATGCTGACAAAAATATTATGTGTATGTGTACAATTTTACTCAACAAATTCTATGTTCATCAGTCTTAAAAAAAACTTAGCAGTCTTAATAAACCATTTCATACATTATTATATTTTGAAAACATCTCAATTTTCTTGAAAAAATTTTTGAGTCGCATCCTTGGAAGATGCTGAACTTAAATACGAAGTTTAATTGTTGATAAACTTTTCATTTTTGAGTTATGCTGTACACCCACGCACGCACACTTTTTCTGAAAATGACTTTTTTTTCGGCTTCAGGGTGCCTCAAAACTTGTATTTCCAGTCAAATCTCAGTATTGGAACTTTTGGGTGAAAATAATACTTCCTCTGCTTACTTCAAGTATGTAATAGAGAAAGTAAAACACAGTTTTAATTGTGGTCACTAACATTTCTGCTTAATTATATTTGAACTACTTGGAATCATTGAACTTAGCATTCCTACCATAATTTCCTATATTATGCCAACCTCATTCCATTTTAAACGATGTGGTTTGACGCTGTGTTTAAAGCAGTGGAAATTCTTATTTCAGTTTCTTGTTTTTGTTGAAATCAATTTTTTGTTTGCTGTATAATTGTTTTTTTTTTATTCATTAACTCCCATTGCAGAAGTTTCCATGCTCTACAAGACGTTATTTTCGGTGTCCAGCAGCTGTTACTATAGCCCATCTTCAGAAACTAATTCGGGCAAAGTTTGGGCTTACAGGTGATTATCGTGTTGATATCATATACATGGACAAAATCTTGAATGAAGAATTCACCTTGATGGACGTAGCATACATCTATAGGTGGAGAAGAGTAAGTACTTATTTTGTGCAGTTTAAGCTCAGTAGAGGTTCTGTTTCACATTCTTCTCGTTTCCAACAAAAAATGTTGTAAATGGAGGAAGCATGTAAATTCATTGAAAAAATGAAAATAACATTTTAATATGCACATAAACAGAATAAAAATCCTTATATACTGCAGTGTAAAAATATATTGGGTTTTATTGCAGTTAGTGATGAATGCTAAGGTAAATGAAATTACATTTACCAGATATTTTAAAACAAGAATCCATTTAAGTGTAGGACAGAGATATGACAGCACATGGTAAAAGAAAAATATAACTTTGGGAAGAATATTGAAGGGCATACACCCTCACAAAGTGCTCTTAGTATAATGCATGCCTTGAGACCCAGTACACATGAAGAATTAACTAACATGTGGTACCATTCTCACATGAGGTAACACTTCATGTATCGCAGGTTTGTGTGTAACGCATGCCGCCTATTCTATACTGTCATTAACCTCTTTCCCGATATGGTTGAGTATAGATGTCCAATGTAAAATGGGCCTGAGAGATATGGACATATCTAGGATTCCAGCAAAGAGCCACCTTATGGATGAAAACCTGTTGTTTGACATATTTTTTCAAAAAATGGAGTTGATAGCATGTCATCTGTAGATCAGTTGATGTCTAATGTAGGTTTTCGAATAACACCCATGAAAATAATCATGACAAGTAGCCTGTAAAGCTCATTCTATCTGACCACTTCAGAATCCTACTTTTAGATCCTAATTTGCCTTTTGAAGTCAGATCTTTACGCACTTTATGCTTATTTACATTTGTTTCAGTAACCGTGAGAGCTACTACCTAAATCTGCAGTAAGAAACTTAGTGAAAAAAAAATCAATTGTCTGGCTATCACTTGTAAGCTGGTTATGAAGTTGTGCACCACAGATGAACTCCAGAAAATGCACCATTTTGTGCTGCAATAGTTTTTGGAACTCCACAACTCTGTCTCTGAACTAATACCTGCATCTTCACTGCTACCTACATTGTAAACATCAGCTTCATAACTGCAAAATTCCATCAATACCCAAATCACTGCCTTACATCAAAAGTTCTTTAACATTCTCTGAAGTTATTTCAGAAGCTCCAATACTTGCTACATGAACTAATTTAGAAGCTATACCGCTAGGAGAAGCCAGGATTTGAACTCGGAATAACAAGTTTGTAATTCCCTACCCAAGAGAATCTTGCCTCATTAGTGTTTAGTTCAAATATACAAAAACAAAAACCATGTGGTGGCTAGAATGATTCTAGTATGAGGTTGCATATTATCTATCTCAACAGCTGAAAATTGTATAGCTGCTCTAAGCATAACAAGCTAAATTTAATGCGACAAGCAGATGGAATCATATTTCGTATCGGCCTAATCTAAACCCATAAACATATACTGAATGGTAATTTTTATCCGTGATTTCCTACATGCCAATAGAGCAAGAATTACATCATAGTTAACTGGTGACCGTGAAGCCATATTGTGAGAGGGCTGATTGTATTATTTAGCTATTAGCATATTTAAAATTAATGTTGGCTACATTGCAAGTCGATCATGGCCATTTTGATACATACGCACTGCTTTGTTTTGCTGAAACTTGTATAGAATTTTGCATTGTTTTCACAATCCACTGCTCCTATACTATTATTGTTATTATTATTTCTTATTTAAACTGTATATGGTACTGTGAAATAATTAACCACTCATAAGCATGTTTGTATGCAAAATTATGATTTTATAGTTTATACAAAATACAAGCACAGACACTGTAACTTGTTGCGGTAGGGTAAGAGTATGGGAATATATAACCTCACCTTTTGTGCAAAATTTTAACTGCTGATATTATACAAGTTTACGGTATGTTTCGTTTTCTGTGCTCAAAACACTAACTCTCTTATCCTGGCTTTTCTCATTGTACTCCTTAAAATGTTTTTTTATTTGAGGTTTGAATTTTAATTGTTGGCAACGTCACTGGCAACTTAAGATATAATTGAATCGCTGTACCGAGATCAACTACCTAAAAAATTTGCTTAACAGATAATGTTAACAAACAAAAATATTAGAATGCTTCATACAAGTAGGATGTTAGCAAAACATTCCCATTATACCTTGCATTTTGCTGATGGCAATATTTAAATGCAACAGCTAGAAATGTTCAGTGAAAGCAATGACATTAACAGCTTTATTTTTTTACTGCCTGTGTTCTGTATTCGACCAATACTTTTTCTAATGTCATCCACCTACTTTGCATTGTACCCAGACAAGTGACAATGATAAAAGTGAGTTTATTTCTGTATTCATTTGGAGTAAATCCACATTGCAAACAAGCAATATTATTAAGTTCTCAAATATTTTAAACCTAAGGACATTATTCCATATCTGGGTAAGTCACTTATCCTTTCTCAATGTCACAGAAGCAATAATAATTCGTAATGCGCCAATTCCTTAACGTTTTCAGGGCATTTATGAAATATATTGAGAGTTTTATTCAGTTTTCACAAGCAACATACTTTTAGCAGAACACGCATCTCAAATGAGGCAATCATAATGGCGTTACTGTCGTGATTCTGCTGCCAACATTGCAGTGAAAAATTAGTGGAAGGTAATATGTGCTGCCAGCATCTGAAAGGGAAATGGATTACAAACAACAAAGTTGGCAGTTGCCACTTATTTAGTGCCCTAAGCAGCAAAGCGTAGCCGAGGGATGATTTATTTTTTTAGAAGGTGAGGGCACAGGAACACTTTTGCAATTAAGATGGAAAACACGCACTTACAAAGTAAATGTATATGTTTAATGGTACTAATACAGAGAATGAATTTTAATGCACTTATTCTTAACTTATTTAAGGTCTGAAAATCGGCGGAACTTAAAAAAAATAAAGTATTGAACAAATCCAACCATTAATAACAGATATTTCGCAAACAGGTGATGCCACAAAAAAGTTATTTGAAATAAATTGTGTTGATATTGTAATGAAAAGAAGCTAGAAACAGTGATGTGTATTGAATTTATTTAAAGGTGAGTCGGAATTGTTACACTAACATCACTTAAGTTTACTCACTTAACATGTAAGTACTCACTTAACATGAATCTATAAAATCAATTGTTCAGATTGCAATAAAGTATACATAGGTAAGACAAAAAGAAACCTAGAAACTAGGCTAAAGGAGCACATGAGATGTATTAAATACAAAAAAATGGACAAATCTGCAGTTTCACACCATTTTTGGATCACTAATCACATCAAACCCAATATTACATTAGTCAAACCAGCCAAATTTGCAGCCGAATTAGATGCATGGGAGAAGATCACCATTCTAAAACACAACACACATCTAATGAATTTTGATTTGCCGCCACCAAATCCTCTCTGGAAGTACATTTCTCCACCACAAGATGCCACCACAGGATCCAGTCCAAAAAACGGAAACACCAACAACACGGGCCAGTCGAATTAACTTCTGAGGATGGGAACAACCGTTTCCCGAAACATGTTAAGTGAGTAAACTTAAGTGATGTTAGTGTAACAATTCCAACTCACCTTTAAATAAATAAATTGTGTGTTTTAAAGAGATCTCCTCCTCCTTTTTTTTTTTTTTTTTTTTGTTCTGTGTGTAGTGCAGTTTCATCTATCGCTTAACGTTTACCAGTTACACAAGATTATACAATATTGCCTCTGAATAAAGAGGAGTTCACATGCTATTTCCAGAAAATTCAAGATATATATTTTGTCATGTAAAAAGCTTTAATATATGCTAATTTAATTGAAATCGTTAGAATTGTGGTTTAGAAAATAAAAACAAAAATCGAAAAATGTTCCAAGTAAAAGGTGGTTTGTGGTGGGGATTTTCTTCAAAATCTTTGAGTCGCATCTTTCAAAGATACTAACCTAAATACCAGGTTTGGTATTTATCCGACATTTTTTTTTTTTTTTTTTTTTTTTTTTTTTTTTTTGGAGTTATGGTGTTCACAGACACTCCCGGACCTTTTTCTAAAAATGCTCTCTTTGAATTCAGGGTTCTTCAAAACATGTATTTCCATTGAAATCTTGGTATCCAATGTTTGGGTGGAATGCAGGACCTTCTCTACTTGTGTGCGTGATAAACTAAAAAGGTCAAGAATCTGAGTTGACATTCGTTGCACGCCATGTTATTCCTCACTGTTTACGTGATTTGGTATTTACAATATGCCCATATCACCTCGCTTTAACTACCTTTTACATTGCTTTGCAACATTCCGTTAGCCACAATTTTTTTTATCACGTTGGCACTAACACCTTACAAGATGTCAGCCATTGCGGAACGGTCGCCAAGAGGGGTCCAATATTATGAATAAATTAACAGTTCCTGCATTCCTTAAGAAAGCGCACTACACAATAGTGTGTACATATAAAAAACACCGGTTCCGTAAGTTTCGTAAAATGTAATACCCTCTACCCGGATATGGAATAATGTCCAAACTTAACCTTAGGTTAGATATGGGAACTTGAAGGCCTCTAGTAGTCTGTTCATCATAGTATCTCCCTACATCACAAAGCTTGTAGTATATTGGGTACATTCAGCAGGCAAGTGCTGTAGCAGCGCTGCAGGATTTGTTGAATGCACCGCTGCAAGTGGAAGTGGGAATTTCATAATTTGTTTTCTGGATCACTTATGCTTTGAATCCTTGCGGTGAAAGTATGTGGAAATATATTTATTGTAGAATATGGATCAAGAAGAAATTTTGCTATTTGTGTTTGTATATAATAGCTGAAGATGATAATGATGTTCATGATGAAGTAATTCCACTTGAGAATGCCAACATTATGGCTATTACTTATGGAAAAAAATGGGGAAGGAGATAGGGCAGTCCCTGTAAGAAACCTGAATTTTTCTGAGAAAATGTTACCACAATATTTTTTAGGTGAGATTCGCAGTCATTTTCGAATGTCACAAACAGCAGAGATAGGTTCAAATTATAATTCATTCTTATATTAATTTGTTTTAATAAAATACTGTAAATTATTGCATTTGTTAATACAGCTTGCCATATGTGTTAGATGCAACCATGTGTAACACTATTACTTTCTCTACTACGTACTTGCAGTAAGTAGAGGAAGTGTTGTATTCTATCCAAAAATTTGATATCGAGATTTCATCAGAAATACATTTATTGAGGTGCCCCAAATAAAAAAAAATAGAAAAAAGGCTCATGCTTGTATAATGTGCTTGCGAGAGAGAGAACAGCATAACTCAAAAACGAAAAGTTGGACAAATACCAAACTTGATATTTAAGTTCAGTTATCTTCCAAAGTCATGATACAAAGATTTTCAAGATTATCCTCGAAACCTAAATTACCCTCTATCTGGAAATTTTTTATTTTCTAAAAGAAGGCTCTTAACGATTTTGTTAAATTAGTATAATTAAGGATATTTGCATGACAAAATAAAAATGTATATGCTATTTTTTTAGAATAGCATAGGAAGTCCTTTTCATTTGGAAGCCTATGAAGTTCTCTTAATTTGGAATGAATTTTGTATAGTTTTGTACAACTGGATACACGAAATTGTACTACACAACAAAATGTAGACCTCCTTAAAACACACAATTTATTTAAAATAACTTGTAGCATAAACCATTTCCAAGATATTCCTTATTGTTTCAAATTGTTCAATACTTTGCCATTCTTTTAAAGTCCTTTCAATATTTAGCTGTTTCTCGCGATATTATGGAATTTTAAGGCCAGTATATAGCATCCACTTCTTAAACATTTGAATGTTGCTATTCCCTTTGTAACGAAATATGTAATGCAACTATTTTCTGAAAGGTTTATCTGGATTAAAATGCTGTTGTTGTTCACCAATGACACTGGGGATTAATTGATCAGCATCATTATCCCTCTGGCTTCCCAATATATAGCCTGTAAGTTATCGCTTTTAAGACCTTTGCATATGGCGAGATGTTGTTTGTTCAGGATGACATCTTCTTCACAGAGAGTGCACTTGGGTGTAGGTAGGCATCCTATCTTGTAGAGGTGTTCTGCAAGGCACTCGTGGCCAGTTGCTATCCTAAATAAGGCCACTGCAGTCTTCCTTGGCATTTTTTGTATATCAACTCTATCTTTAATATTCTTATAATCTTTATCCTTTAATTTATCTTCTTCATCAAATCTCTGCTGTCTTTTGAAATGTTGTTTAATGTTATTTAATTGTTTGTTTATTTCTATTTGTCCTACAGGTTTTATTTGTTGTATTGCACCTTTCTTTGCTAATTGATCCTCATGTTCATTGCCCAAAAGTCCAACATGATCCGGGATCCATTGTAGAGTGACATGATTTCTAGTTTAACTGCTTTAATTAGGCTTCTTATTTTTTAATATTTCTTGTTGTTTTATTATTGTAAGTTACTATTCCATCTATGGCTGATTTTGAGTCTGATAAGATGACTATTTTTTGTTTTATGTATGGTCTATATAAAATGTTCTTTAATGTTGCTTTTATAGCTGTTAATTCTCCATCATAGTGGTTTGTTTCATCTAATGTTAGATACTGTGAAAAATGTTTACAGTGTACTCCTGCACCAGCATTTTTTTTATTGATGAGGGATCCATCTTTATATATTTGGAGCCGTTCTTTTTGTGGGTAACTTTCATTTTCTGTAGCTATTGCTATGGCTCTCATTTCATCTGGTGTATTGTTTTGTTTGTGTATTGTATATATCAGGTCATTCTGATATTGTATGTCAATATATTCTATTGGACTCATTACCTCTGTTGTAATGATATTCTTGTATTTTAAGTTATTAATATATGTTCTGAAGCTTATTTGAGTTTTTAAATTACTTATACTATCTACTGTGTGGTACCATTTGTATCTATTTCTATTGACTTGCAGTTTTTGTGCTAGAGTAATTGCTTTCAACTCATGTTCCAATTCTATAGCCATGTTTTTTGTGAAGCTTTGTGTTACTGTAATTGGTGTTGTTTTTACAGCTCCTGTTATTATTCTTAGTGAATTATTTTGTGAAATTTCTAGTTTACTTTTAAGTCTCTTGTTTACTGTTGCTAGTAGTTCTCCTCCATACAATAGGTTAGGTTTTATGTATTGTTAAGGAGGTCCATGTTTCCACCCCATTTTATTCCTGCTAAGCATTTTAAAATGTGATTTTTTTGTGTTGATTTTATTCATTACATTGTTTATATGTTCTTACATTGATAGTTTTTTATCTAATTTTATCCTTAGATACGTTGTTGTAGTTGCTTCTTGTAGTTTTTTGTTGTTGATTTGCAGGCATATATTTTTCTGTTTTATGCTGCATTGTGAATAGTTGATATTGAGTTTTTCCTGTATTTTGAAGTAGATAGTTTTATTAGCTTTATTTATTAGCACCACATATGGACGCCAATTTGAAATAGATGGTTTGTTACGTTGTTTGCTGCTACGTATGAAAAGCCGATTTGAAGTAGTTTGTATTGAAGGAGTTGTATTATATTTCAACTGTTGGGGAACCGAACTTGTAGTAGATGCAACAGCACGTATAGTAAACAGTTTCCGGTAGCCTTTGCCCCAAATGTATTTTCAAGTTGCCTTTGCCCCAAGTTTAAAAAATATTAACTTTGTAATTTGACTGTTTCTTTAGATATTATATTTTATGGCCTAGGGGCTAAATATGGGGGAGCTAGAAAACTGGTGCACTAGACATAAGTTTTAGATGTAAGCTTTATTTGTATTATTGTAATAATGCAGAAATAAATAAAATAAATATTACATATTATGTTTTATGTTTGCCTCGGCTGCGTCAGTATTATTGTTAGAGACATGGAAGTCTTGGTAGGGTGTGATGGAACAAGAATGTAGGCTTATGCAGATTTTAAGTTTTAGTTCACTCCTTTTTATTAATCCTTGACACAAATTAAATAGTACTTCACTGATATAGAGTGCTGTGAGATTCTTTTTATTAATTAATTACACTTTTTACCACGTAAAACTATTTTTCGTCTAACACGAATACGTAATTAAATCTCTTGAGCATCCGATTAATATCACTGTCTGCAGGCAACTGACTAGATTTCAACCGTCTAAACTTGTAAATTTCTGTATTTCAAGTCTCTGATTGGCTATTTTTACTCCAATAGAATACCTGCATTTAACTAAAGCTTTTTCTGGTTGTTGATTGGCTATTTTTTTTTTAAACTGTCACTAAAATTACATTAATGCTTACAAGAATCACAAATAACATTTAAACTCTCAAACTCATTATTGCCTCAAGGTTACCTCATTGTTAGCAACGTTTAACTTATTATTCTCACAGCTCTTACATTATTAAATTACGTAATACATTCACATAACATTATTGAACATGTTTACAGTAATATAAGCATATGCAATGACTGTTACATACATTTTACAAATTATTACATACACCTATTGCTTCAAGGCGGGCTGTTATTGAATTTACATATTATAATTTGACTGAAATTATTTAAGTGTTAAAAACACTGCCTCAATTTATTTCCATATTATTATTATTAGTCCACTGTTCTAGGGTTATGATTGTATTCTTCATTGTTGTTTGTAGAAGTACATCTACTAGGTCATTTATATATATAGAACAGAATAGCACTTGTAACAGACCCTTGAGGTAGTCCAACCCTAAAACCTTGATTAAAATGAAGTAGATAGAAAAATGAGCGTTCAATAGATTAATTTTATACTCTGTAATAAATGATAGAGGGTTGACAAAGTCATTTGAATGTAACAAATCAGGTTTCTTTACTTATTTGCGGTTAATAGAAGCCAAAGCAACGCGTCTATTTAGGAACATATTAAAGAACTCAGAACATAAAAGTGCAAACGAGTAAAATTTTGTATTCTGTAGGATATTTATTAATGGCCATCAGTTTAAATACTAAAATGCACCGTTGCACTTCTAGACAGTAACAGAAATGTTTAAAACTGGTTCCTATTAGCATTATGTAGTACCTACCTGTGGTCTCGGGAACAACTATTTACACTGTTATTGCTGCATGAATACTATAGAGGATGAGGTTTAATAATCTGTTAAATAGTTCTAAGACTAAATCAAAGTCTTATCTTCTTCTATCCTTTTATGCAGCTCCTCACTGCCAAAGATATCGTAATCAGAAATACCACCGCCATTTTCTTCTGCAGGCTTTTGCATTTCACCTTCTTCAGATATCTCCCTTTTGTTGCCTTCACTCTTCACCTCCTACATTCTGTACATTCTGTACCTTTGATTACAAAACTCTCTATGACATTTTCAAAAAGGCCTTCTTCAATATATTTGTATTCCTACTTAATAATACATTGAAAGGCATTTTCGCACTTTTCCACGCTGTTGTCAACATGGCAAAGTTTCATAAATAACATCATTTAATTTAAAATTTGTGTTCTGACCAAGCTATCCATTGCTTTATCAGTCCAAATAAGCCCTACTATGTTAAGATCTGGTGATAGCACAGTAATTAGAGAACACTGTGTGCATGGCCTACAATCTGTCAACGTAAATTACCATTTACTTCGGTTACAAAGCTCCAAATTTAGCATCCTTTCATGGAATGGGGCAAGTCCTGCATCTTACTTTGGTATGAGACGGGGTCATTTCCAACTGCTCACTATGTTATGGGCATCAATCACCAAAACAGATCAGGGAGGCAAGCTAGGAATTAATTTTTTCCCCATTCATTGTGTGATGGTATTCATTTTTTTTTATTTGTACATAAAAATATGCAAAAGGCAATAATTTCCTATAAACACACCAAAACACAATATATACAATGCAGGTTTAATTACAGAAACAGCAGGGCGTCATTTAGGGGGGCATTACAACATCTGTACTTTTAATACAAATATTTCACATTTAAAAAATAAAAGATTATTTTCTTTTAGGCTAAATATATCATTGAAATCCACTTGAAAATTCAGGAAACAGCTTCAGGCAATTTTGCCTCCCCCCCCCCCCCCCCCAGCAGAAACTGGAATGGCGCTCCTGCAGAAACATACACGAACTAATTAATACATGTAAGTTCAAGATAGCATAAGCAAACAACTGGCAAGGGAGATATTGCTCAAGACTACTGCTACCGCTAGACTGAACTGATTGCACTCACTGCACATACCCAAAAATTGGGGCTCACTCACTGTCTAGACTCACTTGGCCCACTGACTGCACTCGTTAGCTTCACCATTGCTAAACTTACACATAACCTCCAAATACTGAATATCACACAAATGTCGCCAACATTCACGCTTGTGACTATGTTAGGTTTTGAATTATCCTTTTGTACCTTATGAAGTAACCATCCTATGTGTTTCATCAATAATAATTTAACCTCACTCTTTATATCCCTACACATCATACTAGTGAATTGCTACACTGTATTTTGTATAGCATTTAACTTACTTTTTCCATAAAACCAAGATGCATTTTGCTGATAATATTCTAGGCACATTATACTGTTTTAAATAGTAACTTTATTTTAACTATCTTCCTGTCGTAACCATCAAATTATTTCAGTGCAATATCTCTTTGCAACTTGAATCTCATTGCTGTCGTATTCATTTATTGGACCACCTCTACAATGCATTGTTAAGCTTTCTGTTTCTCAAAAACATATTATAAAGAAATTCATGGTTTATATCAGACAAAATTATGTCCAGTGCCCAAGCAGTCATTTTCCATCTTATTCTTGAAGAGTGCATAAACTCGCTTCATCAGCGATAGCATCAATGTCAACATTTCTAGTGCAGGAAATCACAGATAAAAATTAACACCCAGTACATAAAACTACTCTCTTGGCACAGGAAGAACAATAAGCATGCATGTGTGTGGTTGGTTGATGTAACAGCATCCAACACTTTATTATATTTATTACATGCTGTGTATTAGGCCAGCTACAAACACAGAGCTTGAAAAGAAGAACTGATTTACTACTAATAACTGTTTGCTTCCAATGCAAAACAAGTGTTGAACCATGATAGTGTTCGAGAAGAAAATGGAAGAACTCTTTTAGCTCCATAAATCAAAATCAAAAACACTTTTTTTATTTTTTTTAAGAAATACAGTAACTTGTTGGTGCATACTGCATCTAATATCCTTTTAATTCAGATTTTGTTTCATTAAACTATCATAAAAAATAAGAAAAATATAAAGGTTTTTTCTATAAAGCAGAAATTTAAATTGTGGGCCTTTTAAATACCTAGATCAGTTTAATAGGTATCCAGGAACAATCAGTGAGGGGTTTAATGTTTACAGCCACCTGTTTTCTACAAACATGTGCTTTTCTTTGTCAATTATACACCACATTTAAAATAATAAACGAAGTAGTAGGTAGTAGTCATTTCCCACTAATGATGGAAATAAATGTTCTGGAACAGAGGGTAAAGAATAAAGAAACAGTTAAAATAAAAACAATAAAGGTGTATAAATGGAGAGAAGTATTAAAAGAGAAGTTTGTGAAAGAATTAAAGTCAAAGGCAAGCCAGATTGTGGAGTGTGGTATAAAAATGGCTATGGATGAGGGAAATTCAGAAAAAGTGTTACAGTTACTAAAATTATTACTAACAAGAGCAGGAGTAGGGATGGAAAGAAGGCATAGAAAAGATCAAGAAATTAAGGGGTGGTTTGATGAAGAATGTAGGAAAAAAAAGGAGGTATTTAAAGAGCTTATTAGTTGGAGGAGGTCAGAGAAAGAAAGGGATAGACAAAATCTGGTGAAACTTAAGGGGGAATATAAAGGTTTGCTTGAGGCTAAGAGGAAAGAATGGCAGAGAAGTATAGAAAAGAATCTAAAGGCAGCAATAGAGAGTAAGGATAGTAAAAAAATATGGGAAATAGTGAGGATGATGAATAAGAAGAGAGAGGACAAAAACGAAATTACACCGAATGAATGGATAGGGTACTTTAGAAGGCTAATTGGAGATGGGAAGAGAATAAAGTTAGACATGAAAGAGGTAGGACAAGGAGGAATATTTAATGAGAAATTAGACAGTAAAATCACAGAGCTGGAAGTTATCCAGCAAATAAGGAATATAAAAAAAGGTAAGGCAGTAGGAATAGATGGAATACCAGGGGAATTCTGGAAAGTACATGGGGAAATGCAAAGTGGGCTAACAATGATGACAAAATTATTAAATAAAATTAAAGAAAAGAATGATGTACCAGAATGTTGGAAAATAAGTATGGTGGTACCAATTTACAAAGGAAAGGGAGGAGCAAATAGACCAGAGAATTACAGGGGAATAAGTTTATTATCAATATTAGGAAAAATATACACAGGTATACTGGCCGATAGATTAAGAAGCTGGGTTGATGAGGAAGGAATACTGTCAGAATATCAAGCTGGGTTTAGGAAAGGTAAACAAACAATAGACAATATATTTATAATAAAGACTATAATAGATAAATACTTGAGCAGGAAAAGAGGAAGGATATATATGTTTTTTGCAGATTTTGAAAAAGCATTTGATACAATAAATAGGGAAGCATTAGCATATAAATTAAGCAAGAAAGGGGTAAGCAAAAACTTTATAAAAGAAATCAGAAAGATTTATAAAGATGTAAGATTCTGTATAAGATGTAAAAATAATGGAGCTACAGAAATGACGGAGCAAAAAATAGGATTAAGACAAGGGTGCAAATTGAGTCCTATACTATTTAATATATTCATAGATGACATATTAGAAAGAGTGAAAGGAAAAAATCTGCACTGCCCCATAATAGCAAATACAGAGATACCAGGTTTACTATATGCGGATGATCTTATGGTCGGGGCTATAACGGTAATTGGGTTACAGAAAGTAGTCAACGGAATACAAGAATACTGTGAAGAATGGGGAATAAAAGTAAATATAAATAAATCAAAAGTTATGTATTTAAAAGAGGAAATAAACTAAAAAGAGAAGAGAAATGGCAGATGGGGGTTTAAAATTAGAAGTTGTCAAGGAGATGGATTATTTGGGGGTGAGGTTGAGCAGTAATGGTGAATGGGGGGCGCATACCAGGAAGGTTGTGGCTAAAGGAAAGGCAGCAATGACAGGAGTAAGGATGTGCAAATATAAATTGGAAATGCCAACCAACTAAGTGGCTAGAAAGAATGTATGAAACATTGGTGGAAACAAGAATGTTATATGCAGTAGAAATTTGGGGAGGATCTGAATTAAGCAGGAAAATAGACCAGAGCTACGGAATGTTCTGTAAAGAGCTATTGGGACTAACAAGATCAGCACCAGGGGAAGTAGCATTAGTGGAATTAGGAAGAACAAGAAGAAAGGGAGTGATACTGGAAAGGATATTAAAATTTTGGTTTAGGTGCCTGAGAAAAGATAAAGAGGAAATTTTAAAGATATGCATGGAACAACAAAAGAGTATGAAAAATAAAAATAGCTGGTGGACAGGGGTAGAAAAAATTATGGAGAAGATAGGAATGGGAGATATTTGGAGAATAGGAGAAAGAAATAGCGATGGTTTCTGGATAGCAGTAAGAAACAGAGTGGAGGATATAGAAAGACAAGAGATTTGGGGAAGCTTAGAAAATAAAAAGTCACTAGGGTTCTATAGATTAGTAAAAAGGAAATGGGGAAGAGAAGGGTATGTGGATTATTGTAATAGAGCAGGAAAAGAAGCGTTTGCATGGATGAGAACAGGAGCAATGTATTTGAGAGGGTTAAGAGGGAAAAAAAATGGAACTTGTGAATTATGCGACGATAGCGAAAGCACAGAGCATTATATGACAGAATGCAAAGAATTAGCAGAATGGAGACAAGAAGTATGGGAAAAAATGGATAGGAAAATAGTAGCAATTAAAATGCCAACGAGAAAAGAAGAAAAGCAAATTAAGAATATGGGGGAGTTCTTAAAGAAAGTAAAAGAGAAATGGAGTAGAAAAGTAAGAGAGATAAGAAAGGTAGAAAGGCAAATGGAGGAAGGAGAAGATGGGCAAATAGGGATAAAAGGTAGTAAGGAATGTTTAGAGGAGCCAGAAGGCCAGGGTGCCAGGCAAAAAGAGCAGCATAGCTGGCAAGGAAATTTGTACATATGTTAAGTTAGTTTATAAGTGGAACATTGTAAAAAGAAGTATGTAGGAAAACGTACAAATAAATTATCTATCTATCTATCTATCTATCTATCTATCTATCTATCTTGTCAATTATATATGATATAATCTTGTAGATGCAAACCCAAACATTTCCACTGCACTTAATGTTGCAGGAAAGGAGAAAAATATATAGAAACATAATTTGTGAGTAACCTCATCAGATGTTGCCAGTGCCTTAAAGGGTAACAAATTGCAGGCGTATATTACCAAGAATAAGCTCATGAAGTTGAAAAAAGGAAATTTAAATAGCGGAAATGTCTGTTTGCTTCCAAAGGTTTATACCATCATCTGTAAATAGTACAATAACAACATATTTCTTACATTAATGTCGCTGTTGTGTTGATTAACTAGTATTGATGAACTGTTGTGTTGATAAATATTTTTATTATACTATTATCATATTTAATGTTTTATGGGCTCTTAATTATCTCATTGTTCTAGATTCAATCTTTGGCTCACAGATACATTCTTCTTTCTCTTTAATATTGCAGAGTTGTGTATTGCTAACAACACTCTTACAGTACTGAAGGTTATTGTAAATCTTAGTACTATCAATTGTTGATTTTGTAATCATAGTTTAGATAATTTTATATACTCTTGAAATGAAGGGAAAATAGCTCTGAAGAATCCATCAAGAAAAATGTCATAGTATTTCCTGTTTCTTCGTATTTTTGGGTGGTGCAACTTTATTCCCATTTGGATGTATACTTTAAAAGATTATTATTATTATTATTATTATTATTATTATTATTATTATTCACCATCATCATTGGTGCATTAAAACAACTAGGTACTTAGTGCAGTGGGGAGTTAAGTAACGCAATTACAGTTACAGATGCTGTAATAGTATTATTAGAAAGAGCATAAAGAAAGCAAATGTGTACATTGGAAAGCAGGTTATTAAAAAGGATCCAGATATTTTTGCTTTTTGTTTCTGAATACTTTAAGGTTTGCTGAGTAAAATTATTGCATTCAATAAAACAACTAATGTTATTAACAATATGCAATTAGGTGTAAGAAATACAACTAAAACACAAAATACACCATTATACCCCCGCCGTTAAATCTTTGCACTTGACAGTTTGTGTGGCTTAGCATAACATTAGCTATATTGTGGTTGCAATGTTGCCAGAGTGGCAAGTAAAGAACAACAGCTGATTGTTCTCCATTCTATTGTGTCTAAGCCGTATACAAAAAGTGTACGTAAGTAGCGAACATCAATGAATAATAGCTATTTCGTATTTTTATTGTTAATTGAAAATAACTCAGCATAAACATTGCAACGAATGTAGAATAAATTACGCACTTTTGACAATATAGAAACAAAATAATGCAAACTTGCCTGCTACAATGAGGAAAAATAAAACATATTATAAGCATACAATAACAAAGTTATTTTCACTCACCGATTTAAAACTGCAATGGCTCAATTTCATCCAAATCTCCATCATCATCATCCTCTTTCTCTTGGAGTTTCACTCCCTTGTAAATAACAGTTCTTGTGCTTAGTCCACTAGCCCTATACTGTTTAACTTATTTATTGACGATATCTTGGAAGAGTTGAATAAGGATAGCTTATATTTACCCACAGTAAATAATAGAGAAATTCCAGGATTACTTTTTGCAGATGATTTAGTGGTAGCTTCTATTTCAGTAGGAGGTCTAACAAAAATTTTACATATTGTCGTAACCTCTACATTTTCAAATAAATCACGGGGGGTAGAGCATGGTACCGGATTTCAAAACATCACAAACTACACAAGGTCCGACGGGGCGAGCTCAACAAAGTTCCTAAACACCTGAAAATTCCTAAAAATATATGTAAATCATTGTGTGGAAGGAAAGAAGGAACTAACTACATAAATAATTCACATGTAAGGAATTTAGATGTACAATATATATATTACAATAAAAGAAGATACATGTTACCTTCCGCTGACGAAGCGTCCTCATTCACATGTCTGCACTGGTCGTTATGTTGGAAGAGACAGACTTAGCGTCAGACGCTTACTCAGAAGAACCGGTTTATCCCCCACTCTTATTACATCATTCCAGTCTGTACTACCAACCTAACAGTCACCAAAAATAAAACATTACCATAACCGAATTTTAATACATATATTTCCACAACCAAATGCCACATCTCCCCCTGGCTACCCAAATCGATGTCCCCGTCGAAGCAAGAAGGATTTTTTTTTTTTTACACAAAATTACAGAAAAGAAAATAAGTGACATACTTCACAAAATTATTAAAAAAAAACAATATCTGGATATTTACAAAGGTAAGATGGAGCAGAAATGTCTCTCAAAGAAGAAGTTGAACACCTGTTAACGTGTGTGTGAAGCTAATACAAACATAATGGAGTCTCGAGTGCCACCGACAATGTTTATTAAGATGTCTTGTCTGATTAAGTGAGACCCGCACACGCACATTAATTCTTGCTGCCACTGTTACACACGCACTACACTACACCAAGTCTCGACGTATCTGTTTATGGGTGGAATTGTCACATCACCCACAACGATGAAGTTTCAGCCGCAGAATTTTTACTGTTGATGCAAGTCGATGATGATGTGGGGAGCAATCACTGACTTGGATTGCCCCCCGAACAATGGCTCCTTTTGCCATATGCAGTCTGTTAACCGGTAGCAGCTCTCCATGGTGTATATATATATATATATATATACAGCCTCTGGCATGTCTGTACATCGGGGTCACTCCTCTGGACACTCGAGCTCCCGAACCAGCAAAATCACTATAACATGAATTACAAACAGGTATAACTTGTGCTCCCAAAACATCATCATACATAAAATAAGAAAATAGTATGTCATTTAAAATAATATGAACAGAAAATGCCACAAATTTTGCAAAAATTTACAAACATTCAATCTTAGTACTGAGAAAAGGAAAAAAATGATTACACATTGACATAAAAACTGAATTTTGCAAAGGGTTACAAGCCAAAATTTTACAATAAATGTTTAAGAATCAAAGTAAAAAGACATGAAAGGGTCAGAATACATGAATATTATGTCAATTATATCCATTGTCTACTCATAATAACACAACACAGATATAGCAAAACATTTGGGATCCCAATATTAAATCTGACCAGCTGGTACAACTAACAAAATGAATAAGCGCACTTATCATTAATACATACGTACATATGAAACAAAATCATTTACAATAACCATGTCTCAAATAACACATCACACTCACTTTAATAACTACTGTAAACATTACTACATGCTTCAAAATAAACACCACATTACATGCATCAAACTACAAATACTCATGCTTTACTCTCAATAATACACATTCTCCTTCACATTACTATCTTTATCCTCCCATCCTTCCTATTAGCATCATTCTTGTGATCATTATCATCATTCCTATCATCGTCATCCTAGTTGTTATCATCATCAGTAATTACTGAGAAAATAAAATATTCACTGACATGTCTCATTCAACTAGCTGCAAAATCAAAGATACCTGACATAGGCATAAACTGCACAAATCACATTAACATTTCAGGAATGACACAAATAATATAGCATTACACTGTTGCATCCACATCTACAGAATCAAAATGAAGCTGGAAAATAGATGCTACTAAAACTTGCTGTATAAGATGGTACTAAAACTTGTTGCATAAACTCAAAAAAATTATTCTCATTGCATTACATCTCTTTTGTGAACACATCACACACACTATACTGGGTACATTTCAGCAACACCAATATGCAGAACATCTCTCGACTCGTCACAACGAATTTCCAGGTACGTGTTAGCCCTCCTGAAAGCTCAAACATTCAAACTTCAAGGGTACATTATAGCTATCCCATCAAAGCCGACATTACAATCATCCCATCTCACTACCGCCATCGGAGTTACTCTTTGGCACTCCCACCGAGGCAAATCTTCCATATACTACTCACATAACCTCACACAAATACACAAAATTTATGCAACTACTTCTGCAAAGAAAGATCACAGCATCATAATGAAACACAAAATCAAACCAAAAGAATGCAACAGAACAAAGCACATCATTACCAAATTAACACTTTCACATATCAAATTAAACACACAGTGCACATCAGAAAAATACACTGTAGCATAACATAACAAACCAAATAATTTCCATTGCCCAAAGCAAAATCCAAAATTTTCAGTACACAAAATGGTGACAAAACCTTCAATTTAGCAGAAACATACATAGCACAGTTCATTTCTGAAAAGCAAAGCCTAATTAAGCATTGGTCAGTGAAGCAAAATAAAAATTTAGCATACCTGTCTTCATTGTGAAACTTTTCAATTGTTCAAAATATACATACCACACTTTGGTACACACAATATGCACATACTTACAGATTGTTTTTCTTTTTCTTTTCTTTTTACCACAAAATTCCAGTGCAACTTTCCAAATTCTGATAACACAAATATAAGTGCACCATCAACATCCAATGGGGGTGGATAAGTCCTGCTGGTCCATATTGGATGCTCGTTTAACCTATATAGGTGAAGATACTGGCACAGCTGGTGGTAGCTGAAACTTTCACTCAAATTAGTCATTTTAAATACTTTCAAAAAAAATTGCGTAACTAGATAAATCCAATCACGGCAACGGTGAAGCAAAATTATTAGTAGTACTACCACGGCAAACATACCCGAGTACGGTGCACAATACAAATTTTTTTAAAAAAAATAGATGCACCTCACTTCACTTTTTTTTTCCTTTCTTTCTTTCTTTCTTTCTTATACACACACGCAACTTAATACACAAAACACGTGAACTGTAAAATATTTGCTTCACATTCTAGAATTGTTGCTGAAAAGCCAAACCACGCAAAGATTATGCAATATTACGCAACACTAGCTAACACGTGGCAACCACATTATTAAAGTTTAAAATACCAGGGAAATTTCCAGAATTCACAAAAAACATAAAATTTAGAAAGAACAGTGCAAACATTTTTTCATAGAAACAGAATTTAAACAATGGTAAGGGGAAGAATGAAGCCAAAAATTAAGGACGCTCCGCCAACATGAAGACAATGTAAAAATTTCAAAATAAAGATCCAAACATGGGACTTTTAAAGAAATACTTTTAGATGAATTTAGAACACAAAACCACAATTTTCAAATAGAAACCCTCACCATTAAGCCAAAACTAAGGAGTTACATGTTCCAACGAACACGTGGAGGACCAAATCACGTAAACTACATTTCAGGCTGAGAGAAAAAAAAAATTTGCACTTCAAAATCTCAAAATACCCGGCGACTCACGCCAAAATGTCGTAACCTCTACATTTTCAAATAAATCACGGGGGGGTAGAGCATGGTACCGGATTTCAAAACATCACAAACTACACGAGGTCCGACGGGGCGAGCTCAACAAAATTCTTAAACACCTGAAAATTCCTAAAAATATATGTAAATCATTGTGTGGAAGGAAAGAAGTAACTAACTACATAAATAATTCACATGCCAGGAATTTGGATGTACAATATATATTACAATAAAAGAAGATACATGTTACCTTCCGCTGACGAAACGTCCTCATTCACATGTCTGCACTGGTCATTATGTTGGAAGAGACAGACTTAGCGTCAGACGCTTACTCAGAAGAACCGGTTTATCCCCCACTCTTATTACATCATTCTGGTCTGTACTACCAACTTAACATAGACACCAAAACAAACATTACCATAA
The DNA here is from genome assembly GCA_030765065.1 of Deroplatys truncata. NCBI lineage: Eukaryota > Metazoa > Arthropoda > Insecta > Mantodea > Mantidae > Deroplatys > Deroplatys truncata. The sequence goes on along the minus strand of CM060976.1, from coordinate 20,380,195 downwards.
CCGAATGTTAATACATATATTTCCACAACCAAATGCCACAATATCATATATTCATTTTGTAAGAAATGGGGTTTGAGAATAAATTTTAAAAAATCAAAGATAATGGTATTTAAAAAGAGCTATAAATTGAAGAAGGGGGAAAAATGGTATGTGGAAGGGGAAGAGTTGCAAATAGTAAACAAGTTTGATTATTTGGAAGTGAGAATAAGTAGTAATGGGAGATGGAATGATCACAATATAAGTGCCTTAGCTAAGGGAAGATTAGCAATGACTGCTATAAGAATATGCTTAAAGAAAATAGCAGATATGCAAATTAAATGGTTGGAAAGGGTTTACAAAGCTGAAGTTGAAGCAAAAATGGTCTTTGGATCAGAGATTTGGGGAAGTGACAAAGGATGAGAGATGATTGATAAAGTACATAGATTGTTCTGTAAATGTATGTTAGGTTTATCTATTTCATCACCTAATGGGGCAGCAATGAAGTTGGGAATAGTAGGTAGCAAGGATATGATAGTAGAAAGGATACTTAAATATTGGCATAGACTGAAATCATTGGATGAGCATAATATCTTGAGGCAATGTTTAATAATCCAAGAAAAATCCAGTGCTGGGATGAACTGGGCTCAAGGAATAAGGAGAATTTTACAGGAAATAGGAATGGGTAACTTATGGGAGGAGAGAGAGGGGCTAGTTAAAGGTTTCTGGAAAGAAGTGAGGAACAGAGTGGAAGATATAGAGAAACAAGAATTATTTCAAAGTCTGGAAGGAAAGAAAAGTTTGGAACTATATAGACAATTAAAGGTGGACTGGGGAAGGGAGAAGTATGTGAATGTAGGTAATAGGTTAGTGAGAGAAGTGTGGGCCTGGTCTAGATTAAGTGCACTTAGACTAAGGGGAGATAAAAGGGGAGAGAATTTGCATAGGTCTCCTCTTTGTGGAGAGGCAGATAATGATTTGCATTATATAATTGAATGTGAAGAAACTAACTTGTGGAGAGATCAGTTTTTACCTAAAGAATGGGAGAATGTTAACAAGGAAGTGTTAAAAGTTAGCATAATCAGAATACAAAAGGAGAGGGATGTAAAAAGAATAGGAGAATATATGGGGAGAGTAAAAGAAAATTGGTTTAGAAAAATAAAACAATATGAATTTGTTATGACCCACTATGCATAAATAACCATGTTGTTAAAATGCATGATGGACTAAAGAAATAAAAATAGCAACTCAAAGTAATGTATTAAAAATTGTAAGATTTTTGTATAGCATTAATGAAAGAAAAAAAAAAACATGCACGCACAGAGTCCAGGAGCTGCTGCAGTTCGTTGTATGGCTTTATCAGCAGGAATAGAAGGATGCCATGAACCTTCACATACTCCTCCTATTCAAAGAATTCCTGGTTCCTTCTTAACAATTCCAATGCCTGGCTATTAAGTGTCACACCTCGATGCAAAGGATTTTAATTTCGTGAATCATCACTCTGTGATCGGTGTCGTTTTGGAGACATTTTGTCACACTTCAAACCTTGTATATAATAATGAATGAAGTGTGTATTTGTGTGTGGGTGGGTGCGTGCATGCGAGAACGAACACCAACAATAACAAAACTATCAAACAATAACCACAAATATAAATAACAATAAATAATATGTAGCTTGCAAGAAGAATTGACGCACATGCTAGAGATAACAAACTGAAGCACGTGGTTGGAAATAGCTACATTCTGCAACAGAGTTGCTTCCAGTTCCGCTTCCACTTTGTCATCAACCACCTGGAATGCTGCCTTGTGATTGGTTTAGGAAGTCAAAAGGTTAAAGCTTTTCATCTGTTGTTTTTTTTTTTGGGGGGGGGGGCAAGTGTACCAACTTAATCGCTAGCTGTCAGTGCAACATTTCACTGGTGGGGTTATAGTGGCCACATTATTTCATATATGTTGACAAGCAATTCAGCTGATAGTGCATGTTAATTTTACTTTATCAGGCAATTTTATCTATTTTCTGCATAAAATTCAGTTTTCCTCCTCTGTTTCTGGAGAGAAATTCTTCATGAGAGGTAATTACACACATTATTTTATATTTATTCATTTATTTATTTTACCTCTGCTATACCTGTTTGTGCCATACAGTTTTACTGGTTCTAAACTGCCATGATATAGGCATATGACTGCACATGTCCTCAGATATTTGACTATGGGTAATCCTGAAGTCCTTTTATAAGAGCAAATAGGTTATTGTTATTATTATTACTATTATTATTCTTGTTTTTATATAAACAGTATTATATAGCAAGCTCACTTGCATTCACATACCAAACTCGGGCATACTGAGAAACTTTCTAGGTTAAAGGAAAATGTGTTCATTACAGCTTGGAATTGAACGTAATACCCCTTGCAAAGCAATCAGATGCTCTACCGAATGCACTACGGGCCAGATATATATATTCAAAGACACAAAACTCTAGTTTTAATTTTCCTTTAAATACAAAGCAAATGATTTACTGTTATCTGTACACTCTTAGAGTGATCCCAACATAAACAAAAGATAACATATCCTTCTGCCATTTGCACCAAGATTACTACTGAGTTATCAGAAACACGTGGTAAATGTAAACAACGAAATGATGAGAGCATCACAATTTTTATTCCGACTCTGCAGGCGGCTCTATCCTTTCCATATCTGAGTCATCAGTATTGGTGTCACTGCTGCTGCTTTGTTTATCGGCGTTGATAATAAGTTTGTCAACAAGAGAGTCGCTCAGTTTATCCAAATCCCAAAACAAATCCTCTTCTTTCAGAACATGCTGTTAATTTTTCCAGGATTCAGTGGTCACATACATAAGAACTTGTGTTATGACTTTGACATCTCGTATTTTAATCGTTGTGTTACTTGTTGCACGTAGCCTTTACTTGACTCCACACCATTTCAATTGGATTCAATGTACAATATGGAGGCAATCAAAGTACTGTGTTATTAGTTTGTTGTGCTAAGGTATCCACAACATATTTGTCGTACTTATGATTGATATTTGTCTCTTGAATTGTTCAGAAAACTTCATTTTTCACTAAGCTTTTGTCACATGGAATATTTTTTGCTTCCATCCAGGCAATAATATAATTCGTTAACCATGATATATTTGGTAGATGATCAGCTTTCGTGCTGTGATAAGGAGCATTGCCCATGATCACCACACTATTTGGTTCAAGCTTTGGCAGAATTTTTTTGAACCAACCCCTAAAAGCTTCCCCAGTTATTTCCTCATGGTAGTCCCAGTTTTCTTTGATTCTAAAAGCAATTCTCCTCCTTCACAAAGCCATCCTTATTCCCTATATGCAACAATTTAAGCCACTTGCCCTTAACCCGAGGGGTTTCTTAGGCCAGTGCTCAATCCTGAAAGAAATGCTTGCTGCTTTGTTTGCACAGTTTTATCAGTCCACAATTTTGATGTCATGTACTCCTCATTAACCCAGGTTTCATCCAAATAGTATATCTTACATCCTTGCTCCTGGTACCCCCACACTGCCCTCAAATAGTCCTGTCTCCACAACAAAATGTCATCATGATCAACAATTTCACTCTTTCAGTTTCTATTTACAAAGTTGAAATCAAGCTCACGCGTGACTGTAAAATGTTGTCCTCCTGAAATTAGGTCATTGTTTACTTGTGGCAGCATTTTATCTATTGTATGTGGTTCATTTTTTAAAAAGAAATTGTGCACGATTATACGAATGTCGAATTTCACAAACTCATCACACTCTTCCATAATGTACTTCACATGTTTCCTTCTTTTTCTTTCTTTCTTTTCCAGGTGTTGTCACTTTCCCCATCACTACTTTTTCCTTTCGAGCACTATTTATACTCGTAGCCAAAACACTGGTAAATTCTGAGGTTGGCTTTACTATCTCCTTTATTGTGAGTGTCAGATACTTCGCACACAACTTTGAAAATACGTTTAAAACAATTGTTTTCTTGCCGCTGGTTAAAGACTTGCCTGGTTTATGCTTAACATAACATGTCTCCGTAGAAACAGAAGCACAAGGTTCGTTACTGTCAGCCATGATAACAGAGCAAACTGACTGCTCGTGCCTTGCCTTGTTTAAACAACTGAGTCAGGCGAGATGCATCTTGTGAATTGGAGCGCATCAATTTCAAACTTCGAAAACCTGTTTCATTTAGTCAGCAGTAATCAAATTCAAGTCATAAATACAGTACATGTTATTTATTACTGAATACATCCTCAAATTTAGATTGCTAACATGGAAGTACTTTCTTTGCGAGCGTTGCTATTGTGTTGTACTTGACTGCATACAGTCATGCTAGTGATGTCATGTAAGTTTGTTTTGATTGGGATCACTTTAAGGGTGAATCCAGTATAGACACAAGACAAAACAAGGCCCACCACATGGAACAGTCCTGCCATCTAGCGACATAACTTTGCATAAGACATACTATTTTGAATACAGCACATGAATTAATGGCACCTTGGAGTTCTTTAATGTTACTAACATGTTACTGGAATTTGAGATGTTCAGCAACAACAGCTTAACAGTGAATTTTCTTACTTTCATATGAGGTCAGGACTTTAAAATATTTCACAGTAACACTCATTTCTTTAGCTTTTTTAACAAGCTCTACTAATGTTAATAATCTGTACCCAACGTTTTAAACTATTAATTCCAACTGATATTGGCAGAGAAAAGCATAACTTCTCTTTGCAAAAGAGAAAACATGCTTACATGCAATTCTTAGAGCAGAAATATGAGAACAGACTTATGTGGGTGCCACATAAATAATATTGTTTTAAACTTTTTTAGCTCTAACGTACTCTACATAAGAACTACAATTTATTTACATACAAGTACACAATTTATGACGTAATCTACATCCTAGAGTAGACTAGCTTTCTTTAAGCTGGTCTAGCTCACTATAGGGTGTATAGATTAAAAAAAAACAAAAAAAAAAAAAAAAAAAAAAACATACAGGTATACCAGGCAATGAGAAAGCAGATGAAGCAGCCAAGATTGGTAGCGAAACTCCATTTTGGGTCCGGAGCCTGTACTGGGGGTGTCCTACAGACCAGTGAAACAGGCTATCAAGTGTTGGGTTCAAGCAGAACACAAGAACTACTGGAACTCCATTGAGGGTTGCAGACATTCCAAGTTGTTTATTACAGACCTGGACAACAACAGGGCAAAGTACCTGCACTATCTAAACAAAAGAAGGCTTGCATGGGCAACAGGATTCATTACAGGACATTGTGCCCTAAAGTTTAATCTATACAGAATGGGATTGTTCAACAATCCTATCTGTAGTAGATGCCTAGAAGGAGATGAGACTGTTACTCATCTGTTGTGTGACTGCCCTGCTCTTGCGAATCAAAGAGCAAGTATTTTTGGCAATCACTTTCCAAAGATAGATAAACTATTGAAAGCCTCAGTTAGCAGTCTGGTTAAGTTCATAACGAGCAACAGAGGGGATGCACAATAGATCTTTGAAGAGGTCGCAGTGCTTGGACATAAAATCCACCCCTTTTTAAACTACAATATGAAAACAGATGCCTTTACTAATTTTTGCATGTACTAGGATTTGCATGTGCTGCAAGTATGATGTTACCACATAAAGGGGAAAAAAATTACCAATTTCTACCAATGAATTCATGTAATCTACAATAGGCAGCTTAGTGGAACCACATGTTCTTGAAGCTGCTCTTTTGCTACTCATGGGAGGTTCAGAATTGCTATATGTAAACACAGAACCAGGAAGAATTGTATAAATGATGAGGGGGAGGGGGGAATAAACAGGGTTCTGTAGAAATTTCAAATTAAAAAATGAAAATATAACAACACTTACACTGAAATGAGAGTTCTAATAAAAAACTACTTCAAAGTTCAAAAAATACTTTAGCATTCCAATAAATACTGCAGCAGTATATGATGATACACTGAACAAACATAACATTAGCATACAAAACTGCTTCCACTTCACCAGAAGAGTTCAGTCGTGCATCTATATGTTTATCAATTATTCACTTATAGTTTAGAATTTAGTAAAACTAATATGCCATAGTAGTTGCCATCAGTTTTTGAGATTAAAAGAATGTTTTTAATATTAGCTTTTTTGTTTGCAGAAGACACCGCTGGATCTGACATACAGGATATTTGAATGTTGCTGGTCCAGTAATAAAAGAATCAAGCTAGAACATAATCCTGATCCTTCAGTAAAAGATCAAGAGCAAACTCCAAGAAAGGAAGAGAAAATGGAAGTGGATGGAGCATTGGAAACTAATGCTAAATTGGAAACAGAGATCGGGGAAAATAATAGTGGTGGTGCAGAAACTTGGAAGGAGGTGCAATTGCAGATAAGTGAAAATGGTGTTATGAGTGTTACTGATATTAGCGCAACATCTCAGGGTGAAGCAAATAATAATACACTGGAGAATTGTATTGCTGAAGGATCTTATTGCTTGAAAACAAAGTATATGGAGAATGAAAAGGTGCTGAAAACAGAAGAAGTAATAAAAGACATGAAGGATTCTGCTGCCGGTGAAGAAACAAAAGGTACTCCAGCAACAGCCTCTCCAACTCTAACCACTACAACATCTTCAATTTCTTTGGCAACTGCAAGTGCTACTTCCACTTCTATGGCTGTGACAGTTACTGGTACAGCTTTGCAGAATTGGCCAAAGAAACTAGAGCAGCAGAAGGCAAGTTTGGGAGTAGTGGCACCGACATCCTTCACAGAGGCAGAAAATACCAAACCAAGCATTACACAGTCAGCAAAACAAAATCATTCCCCCACTGTTAGTCAGCATATACTTCCTTCAGTTGTTACATCTTCAGGCAGCAGTACAATAACAACAACAACACCGGTTCCCAGTCTTGCGTCACAGCATAAAAATGATTTAAGTGTATTTACAAAGAGACCAATGGAAATCAACAAGAATATTAAAAAACAGCAACTTTTACAGTCACAACCTCTATCTTTGAAAGTTTCAACTGCTGTAACAGCACCAACTGGTAAAGTGAAAGACAGTATTGCCAATAATGTTGCACCAAAGAGAGATCCTTTAAAAACAGCAGTAGTGGCACCAACACAATCTATATTGACTAATTCTACTGCAAGTAGGAAACCACTTACTTCCAGTGGTAGTTCGGCACCTGTTGGGTACAAGACTCTCAAAACACCTCCCAAAAGCTGGAATCAGAGTATTACTAGATTAAGCTTTTTATCATCTGCAAAAAATCATACATATGCAACAAATGCCCCATCAAGTGTCTGTGAAAGCAAAGTAAATGATCAGTTAGGAAGACAGCAAGGAACAGAGACTGCAGTGACGAGTGGACCTAATAAACAGCAAGGGCACAGTACTGCTGTATCAACATCAGGAGCGCCAGCATCGCCCACCAAACCAAACAGGTTTTTTAAGATGCGAATGCCTCGTTACTTAGGAAACCCTGCATCTGGAGTAAAACCGATGTATCAGGTTGCAGCTTCCATGAGCAAGCAGGACTTAGCTTCACAGGCTACCAGCCAGGTACAATCAAGTTCAAAGCCATTATATCAAATGGCAGCAAGTCCACATAATGTAACACCAGCACACAGTTCTTCTGGTGGACAAAAATTGCCATACTCTACCCAAGCTCACTTGCACTCAATGATGGCTTTTCCCATGGGGATGCAGCAGACCAATAAGGTAGAACCTTGCCCACCATCATCAAATGCAAAACATTTTCCATTACCTGCAATGAATCAACAAATGAGAGATTGCAGTTCATCAGCAGCACATTTGCTGTCTCAGTCATTAGATATTAAACCCATCTACACTAATTCAAACCAATTGCAGGACAAACATCAAGATGGTGGGAATGTAGTGCCTCCTACATCATATACATCTTCAGCTCCCAAAAGCGTAGCTGCAGTTAGTGTACCTTCCAATAGCAGTCTTACATCCACTCCAAAGTCAAAAAGCAGTTCAGTGAATAAACAAGAATGCATGCCTCAGAATGGGAAATCTAAGCCTGAGGTCCTCTCTCCCTCAGCATCTAAACATAATAATGTAACATTAATGAAAATAGATCCAAAAACTTTGAGTCCCATTGTAGTTGGAGCCAATTCTGCTCCAAATACTCCACCCCTTCCACATTCACCATCTCCTCCATCACCTATGACTCCACAGAACCTCAAAACACGGTCACAGCCATTTCCTCTTCCAGCACATAGTAACTCCAACAAGGGAAGCCCACCGCTGGGTTCGCCATTTCTTCCTAATCTTCTTTATCCTAGTTTCCCATTTCCTGGCATGGTTGGTGGTAATCGGATGGGGGCAGGACCACCTGCACTTGTACGTGCGCCTGGAGGAATGGGTTTGGGTGCTTACCACCCTCTTCCACCTTCTATCAATATGCTGTTTAATCCCCATCATCGAACTCATACTCACAACTCACCCAATTCAGGCTCTCAGTCCCCTAGCCTGATACCACCTCCAGCAGTCCAGAGGATTCCTGCAAGTGGTTCACATCATAAGAATAGCCCAAGTCCTACAGGAACGCTTAACAAGCCTTCACCTGCACACAGCCCTTCTCCTCTGCCACAGCCAGCTAAAGCACATATGACATCAAGGTCATCATGTAATATATCACAGACTGTTAGTGGGCCATCATCAAGGCAGAATACAGAGGGTGAAAGTGCAGAAAGGGGACTGCAGAAGACTGCTTCATTGGAAGTGACAAGAACTGTGAATGGAGAACAAAATGATGGTGTAACTAGCAGAACTGCAGATAACAGTGGGAATCAGGGTAGTAACAGTAAAGTCAGTAGCAACAATAGTGGTGATGGTGGTAGTAGTAGTGGTGATGGTGAGTGTAGCAGCACTAGTGTATCGGAACAGGGTATTTCAAATGTTAACAATTTCATAACTGAAAATAAAGTGGCCACTTCAAGTGGTGAAAACGGACAACAAGCATCAGATACCAAAAATGAGAATTCTGATGTAACACATAATCAGCCAAACCAAAAGCAAGAAATAAATGAAACGGGTAACAACAAAGAGGAAGAAAGCAAGAAAAATGCAGCTGAAGAAAGTAAAAAACAAATGGAAAAAACGTGAGGTATTGATACCCTGCAATTGAAAAGCTTTTTTCATCACTACTGCATCAAGGGTATTTAAGTGCAGGTACATTCTAACTTTCTGTTACATAGTATTATTCATGATTAAAAATATCTGTTGCCTTCTACAAAATTGGGTGGTTCATTGCACCAGTTTGTGCATTAGCACAATTGGTATTTGCATGGTGGAAGAACTCATATATTGTTAAATGACCCACCTGTTGTAGCTGATCAAGTGCAATCCAAATTGCTTTAGCTTATTGAAAATTGTGATAACAGAAGCATTCACTAGTCTATTCTTTTTAAGAGGGCATTCATCACTCTATAGGGCAGCACAAATTACTTTTTAATACTCATGTGATTTATATACGTATAATTATATATATATAAAGTATGTTGATGCTCATAGACTTTATAGCGTTAAAGATTTTTGTAATTCTTTAGGCATATACATATATATATATCTATATACACATGCACATTGATTTACCATTGCATATCTGTTACACCTCCTTTCTATCTAATATTGTTAGTAAGCATAAACTAGCACTAGATTTTGCAGTAATAGTTTTCACTTTCAGAATTACTCCAGTTATTGTTCAGGTTGTTGTTGCATTTGAGATTTAGGATGCATTGCCACTGGATATTTGAATATCGTTGCTATTGCATTGTTAAATATACATTACCACTTATTTGTAAGTATGGGCTAAATACATGGCACTCAAAGGGTGCTTCTGCAAATACAAAATAATATACACAGTAAGCATAAAAAAAAAGGAACGATTTAATTGAACTTGTAGTTCATATCTTCCAAAGCAGTTAATATTTATTCTAAATGTGCATACCCCAAAAATAAATGCTATGTATACACAAGGTGCAAATCAAATTACTGGATTTAACATGGGAAATCAATTTTTCTCAAATACTCCTTCCTCTGTTGATTTGAGAGATATATTTTGTAAGAATTATTTTAAAAACATTTAAAAAGGAATAGAATCCAAAAGTAGCAAGTTTTTTTGTTTATTTTAAAGAGAAAGTAGTGTCATTTGTAGTAATTTTGTTTCATTATCGTGTGCATGACTCATTACAAGTTTGTAATAAATGAGAATCATGATATGAAAAAAAGATTATGAGAGCTTAGATTACTCGCATATATGTTTAGAGCTGTTTATCATACCTATCTTATGTCACAATCCATTGTTGTCATGCTCTACCTTGTGTCTCAGTTCTCAGATGACTTGTGTTATCTTATTTGTTGGGCGCTTATTGTTTAATTTTTTTTTTAAATTTGGGTTCTTTGTCCTCCGGCTAGCTATTATAACTCAGTCGAGCACGTGCCTCTAAGCAGGGTGTGTAAACGGAAAGGAGTTGTTCCTAAAGATAATACTGATAAACAAATCTGAATCTAGACTTTTATTGCCGTCACGCTTAATTAATAATTGACATATTTAATTTTTATAGAAGCCTGACTGAAACTGTGATATTTCTGAATGTAAATACAGTCGTTTTAGTTGTCGTGCACTAATTACTTCGTGTACTTTACATTTTTATAACTAACTCTGCGACGAGCACCTCATGAGAGATTCTTCAGAACTGTGCGACACTTCCTTATGGCTCGAGAATATATACTCCACCTCGAATTGCCTAAACATTATAATATAGCTACTATTGGTTACCAAATTGTGCTAACTTTATCGTCTGTTTTGGTCAGCCAATCACTAATACTAACATATATGCTCTAGGGAAGATATTCCCTCCATTTCTAAAAAAGGCACACTGCCCTGACGTCAATTTCAGTTTTCTCTTCTTAGTGACAAACAACTCACCCCCTCGGTTTATTGTTACCCACTTCTATTGTCAGTTTCAGTTAGGCCGTGCAAACTTATTTCCTAACAATCCTTATGGCTAACAAACATCTAAAATCATGTACATACAATAATATTAGTGTACACTTCAATCTCTCTGGCATTCACAGCATGTTATGATATAAAATATTGCCTCACTTGTTATGTTTATCATTGGCCTATTGCAAGGGGCATTGGAATTAGTAGGTAGGAAATGGAGGACAAACAGAAGGACATCTTATGACACCACTTTCAAGTGTTAAGTGATTCTTTAGGCCAAAAAAATAGTAATGAAAGGCAGGAACAGAGTTCAATGTAGCTGAGAGCAACGTTCACTTATGGCAGCAACAGAAAATGGCATTATTTGTAACTAAAGCTAGCAGAAAGCTACTTGTAGTGCTGGCAGTAGTAACTGTTCATTGCAAATGTTTATGTAGCATAGGTATTTCACGTTCACTTTAAAAGGTAGTGGTAATTTCTTAACATTGACTGTCTTGTAACAATAGGCTACTTATAAATACAGGTATGTTCTGAAACGTTATGCAGAAATCCACTGTTGTACAAAATAAATTTAAATAAGCATATCGTATCATTGATGCATATTATATTAGCCAACCAATGCTTTTTATTATTTTAAATTGCAAATTTGGAGTGCGCATTAGATTCAATGATGCACCAGATTCATGTAAATGCGGTATTATTTTGTTCTGTTTGCTTGTTTTATTGGATTGTATGCTTTATTTTGTGTATATGTCCTGTACTTAATAATGGGTCATCATTCATCATTTAAGAGGACATCCACTGCGGCAGGGTATAGTGCTAAGGGATTCTTCAACAGCAAGAGCTAGAATACAAAAGATGGTAAAAAATATTCCTGTAAGAGATGTAAGTCCCTTAGGCCACAACACTATTCAAAATGAAAACTCTATTGCAAAGTGGAAATTTACTCGCAATATTGCATTTTAAGTACTGTGCAATTAAGTATATGAACACTCATGTTAAAAACGTTTCTGCTTTCGACCTTTACAGTCTTTAATTCTCAGCTTTAGCTGTTACATTGTAATGAATCATTACTGATAGAAAGGACTAGTAAATAAAGGTAAAAGTTTTTAGTATTGCATTCTGATTTACCTTGTAACTCTTAATACAATAGAATTGTAAGATTTTTCTTTGAAATTAACAGAGAGAGAATATTAGAGAAAAACTTATTTCTCATGTTGATTCCTTTTGTCCAGTGGTTTTATTTCCAACCTGTAGAAAGAATAGTGCATTACTTTGTATTAATAACCTTTGTTTTATATTTTACTTTAACGTTGTTTATACTGAGGATTCGTTACAAAACTGCATAAGTAATGCTTTTTATAGCTTTTCTTAAGAATATAGTGAAGAGATAATCTGACCATATAAAAGAGGATAAGTATATTCAGCATATATGTGGGGGAAATGCTTAATGTCTGCTCATTTGGCTTAAACTGATGAAAGCAAAAAAAAGCTTTTGAAACATGTTTAAACATGAATGAGAATAGCATGGAAAACAACCGATCAAATACTACATAGTCATTAAAGGTTTTTGAAAACTTCTTGGTTTATTATGCATTTCTGACAATGTGTATTATACATGCACGTGTCTGAGATTCTCCCCATTAATATTTTATCTTGTCTTGAATAAATATAATGCTTTGAGAAGATTCATTGGTTCTTGTAAATCTGGCAATATGTTGCATGCTCCCTCTCTTTTAATTCAACCCTAATTGTAGGTTCCCATTTAAAAAACAAATTAAATTGACCCTAAAAATGACTATCATAACATCCTCCAAACAAAACACGACTAATGGCATTTACTTTCCCGCATAATATCAAGCCACTTTTATCAAAGACATTTCTTTCTACAATGCGTAGGTTTGGAGATATTGTACAGTCTGAACTTAAATGGTCCACCCTGTATGTATTTTACAACCTTGTTTATCATTTTACTTTTTATATGATCCCTTTCTATTAAGGTGTAACCCATCCCTTCCATGACAATATATACCTGTTTGAGTCTACATACACTTATATACCTATTGTATTTTGTTATTTATATCATTTATGAACTGCTTAGTATAGTCTCTCTGTTTATTACACTGTTGACCACATAGTTTGCTCCTGGAAAGCAATGCACATTCACTTGCATTGTAAACTTCTTCCGTGATCATTTGGACATTTTTATTTTCCTGTCTGGTTTGCGCCCACATGTAACACCACTACTTAGCTTTGAACTTTTCACTATCATCTTTTACTTTATTTGGTAAATATTCTGCTTTTACACCTCTGAAAAGTTTCAATTTTGCATCTGTTCGATTGAGTTTACACTTCTTAACATTGAATCTCTATATACCACAATGCTTTCTTTTTCTTTCGCCATTCATTTTTGCTTTATCTTGTACTGCTGACTTCTGCTCTTCTCTTTCCTTGCTTTTAGATTTATCTACTTGTATTTAGAGTCGCTTTCCTTGTTGTTTTCTTTTGTTCCATTTCATTCCACCTATTGTTTATTTAATATCTCAAACCTGCTTGCAGTAGTGGTGGTGTAAGATTACATCACTTGTTTCCTGCTTTTGCATTTCTGTTTTCATTGTTATCTCCTCTTGAGCATTTTTTATATATCTTGTCGAGAAGTTCAATTATCTTTTAAGAATGCTTTCACCTCCACTTAGAGCCACCCACATGCTACTTCAGACTTACTTTCTTTCCTCCCCTCCTCTTTTTTTTCTCTTTATCTATATTTTGGTGGGCAATACCTTAATTTTTGCCTTTTATATTTCAGTTTTCATGACACTCTGATTTATTTTCTAACTCTTTTCCAATTTCTTTGCTATGTTTCTGCTGCTTAGTGCCACTATCCTACACTCTGCTGCTGTCATGCTTTACGATTTAACCATTGTTTCAGTTTTCACAGCATCCCATAAAAGTTTAACCCATTCCTGATTTGCAAAACTGTACTTCTCTTCCTTCTTCTTGATAGTGTAATTTCAAAATCTGGAGACTGCATCCAGCTGTTCCAATTTGCCTTCAAAAGTTCATTAAATGGTTTATTAATGAGAAAATCTAAAAGTTGAAGTTGACTAGATCTGCTGGAATTATAGGTACTGGTGTTCTCAGTTACTGAGTTTTATTTTTTAACATATGTTAATGAGTAGTAGCAATCTCTGTCCTATATTAGTAGGGCAGGCTTCTTCTACCAGATCACCTAGACCAAAGTTTATCCATCATGACTTTTCCATTTATCCATTCTCTTTTGTGGACATACACAAACACTCTGATACCACTTCTGTAGTACTTTAGGTCGGCCAAACCAAATTTATCTATCTATAACTTCAGTTCTCCATCCATCCAGCCTTTTTTGTTAACATTTACAAGCATTGTTTTAGGCAGTTATTGTTTAGGTAGCATCTTCCTTTTAAAAATCAAAAGTGTTAAACAATTTTGTCCCACCAGCAAAGCAGGATAAAGCAGTTATGTGAGTCTCTTCATGTCCTGAAGTTCTGAGAGTAACATTTCTTGGAATCTACAGTTCTGTTATAGGGCATAGAAGTCAGTGGAGTCTTGTCCTATTTCCTATTTACACAAGTTCAAAAAATGTTTCCCTTACATTAGTGATGAATCAATATTAAGTAATTTTGTCTTCGTACTTGGCTGGCATTTGTTGTAATAGTTTTGTTTTAGTGCATATATATAGCTAATATCTCTTCCTGAATCTTGACACCATGCTCTTGATATAGTAAAATTATCAAATCCTCTGTAAGTGGTGTTGCTTTTGATTGATAAATTATAATTTTTTTAGACACTTAAGTCTTTGACTAAAACGTATACAATACTGCTTTAAGTTCTTACCATCCTGCAGTTTTACTGCATAGGTTATCTATATTGTGATTTGATTTTTTAGGTCCTCTTCCTGATTATACCAAGTTCTTATATTTTCTCAGTATAGGGTGGCCCTAAATGTCTTTCTGCAGCCTTATTCCCACATTCTATAAGATAATGCAATCACCTGTAATTTGTATGCATTAGTGCAGCAATGCTGATGTTTTTCAGTCATAATTGGCCAAAAGAAAATTAACAGCAGAATTTTATTGACATTCATAACAAGTGGAGAACTTTAAATGAACAGGATATAATAGAGGTGTGCATCCTCTGAATTCTGCATAACTAGAAGGCTCTCGTGCACTGCTGTCTTTAACTTGTAACAGAGAAGACAAGGTGCATCCTGATTTTCAACTGTGTCTTATACGGCGGCCAATTAAAGGAAACATTCACTTTGCACAAAGGGTATGTGACTATCTTTACTGATAAATACAGTGTTCCAAATCATTGTGCACTTTGGACATTAAAGAGTTGTAAAACGAGCTGATACTCCCATGCCAGTGCTGACTGTCCCCATTAAATGTTCTTTATACTGTTTTGTCTTCACTGCATATTCTCAAATACTATGTAAAATTTTTCCTGTCCATAGTAATTTTCCATTTTCTACCTAATAATAAATGTGTTATTTGCTATTATGCAGATATCGGAATCCATGCTACATTCCTTCACAATAAAGAAGTTAACTCCTAATCATATTCAATAAAATGTATTTGTTAATAAAGGGTTTGTTATTCCTAAACAAAACATCTACGTTGCCAAAAGTGACATAAATTGCAAAATATTTATCTTCCATATACTTGGGAATTACTAGAAATATTTCCACAACTACTTGAATGAATTATATTTATTTCTCAATACTCAAAATTACATAATTTAATTACATACATCCGCAACTACTTATTTTGTAGTATTATTTTTTTAAACCTATGCTTTTTGAGGAAAAGCTTTGAATATAGCAATGAACATCTGTATGTTCTATTCTTGCCTTCTTTTCCTGTCAGTGGACAGGAATATTAGCTGCTTTGGAAAATATGAGTTTAGCAAACTTACTTTGCTTTTTGCCTACCATACATACAGTTATATATTTGTACAGAGAATGGTCTGGAATATGAATTTGTATCTTAAGCAATGTGCTAATATAAAAACAGAATCCTCTTCTCCATTGCATACATAGGTTGAAACCAAAAATCTGTTAGTTTTACTTTTGAAGTATTGTTTGCATACATGGTAAAACTAGCAGACATTTTAGCACTGGAGAATAGTGAAGCAGGCAAGTGTTCAGCAGCCAGTAGCTTCCATTTGTTTATTCCACATATTTAAGATATCTCTGTTGCAAAGAAAAAGTGAATGTTTTGTGCAAACTTCAGCACTCAGATTTATGTTTACAGATCTATTATCTCATAAGTACATAACTTAAAGCTAAGCCATTGGTATTATGATCAAACTGAGAAGCTTAATTATTGAAATGTATGGCATTTCTCTTTCTTTCTCTCTCTAGTTGGGTTTTTTATGTTTTGCACTGCTTACATTATAACAGTGCAAGTCTTTACTAAATGTGTAGTTTTGGAGAATGAAACAAAATGAAAATATAAGAGATAACTAGGAATTTAAGGCAAATTAGTTTCTCAGCAAAATTAGTTTTGACAATGCTGAGATTTTTGTAATTTAACTTGAACCTCTTTGTTTTAGTAGAATTTAAGGTTTTTCTCTTTGCAACTAATTTGTAGAGCTCTCTCCCTCAGCACTCTCTCTTGGTTTACATCCTTTTTGCTACTGAGAACATCTGATACAAATCCATTATTAAGAAATATGGATATATAAAGCCAGAAAAGATTGAGTCATATTTGAAAAATTCTTAGCCAGGACTTGAACTACTGATCTTAAGCTTGTTGTGCTACTTATTTTTGACCACTGTCTTGACAGCATCTATGTGTTAGATGCATGTGATTTCTGCTGCGTAGATATTGCACCATCTGTCACAAATGCATCTTCACCAAATTCAGAAACACTTTATTTTAAATGACATTCTTGTTCAGATGGCTGTAAATTTGGCATTTCTGGAGCACAGCTTAAGCAGCAACTGATTTTTAAGTCTCTTCTCTCAACACGGAAAACTTGCATTATTGTTACAACAAGCTCAGAATTGAAACAAAGGAGGAGAGAGAAAGAACTTGTGATTATAACTTTTGTGATACCCATTGGTGGGACATTGAGCTCAAAATTAAATTATATGTAGTAATTATTAAAATAAATATAATCTTTTAATTTACAAAGTATCTGTAGGTTTTATTTTATATAAGTGATATACAGTGCTCTCATTTTACAAGGAAATGTTGCATCATTTCATTCCTCAGCTTCCTGCCTCTGCCCAATCGCAGCATATGAAACTGGTTCTACAGAACATCCCAGCAGTTAGCTGCTTTCAATATTGTATCAGAATGCATGTTTAACTGTTGCTTTTGTATTACGTAATAGATTGGAAAATGAAGTATGCTGTCGAACAGCAAGTTTATTTGGTAGAATATTATCTACATAAAACAAGATGACTGTAGAATATATGTACAGAGGTTTTCTCATAAATATTCAGGCATTGCTACAAAATCTTGTATTTCAAAGTTGATGGAAAAAGTGGTGTACAACAGATTCAATTTATGACATACTAAGGAAGTGGAAAGGACGTGTTTTAACTGAAAGTAAACTTAGGGATAATTCAAGTACGGTTAGAACTAAGTTCCAGAAAATCATTTGATTATCTAGGGCAGGAAACAGACATATTCATTAACCATATATGGTGAGCAGTAAACCTGTATACATGTATTTTTAATATTAATGTAAATTCATGTCCTTATTTTATTTTGTAGTTGCTTAATGTCTTGATTTGCCAGTAGTAAGCATAACGTGCAGGAAAGTGTGGACTGGAATTCTGCTTCACTGTAATCAATTATTAAAGTTCCCCGTAAAATGAGATCACTATACAAGATAGGCAGCAGAGCTCTCAATGTGAATTAATTAGCCTTAAAGATAAAATTCCTCTACAATTATAGAGGATATAGAAAAGAAAGACAATCAAGAGAAAATTATTATGCCTCAAAAACAATTTTTTAAACAAATGTGATGTATTACACTCATGACTTTCTCTACTCATCTACAAACTATTGTTACAAAAACTTATTCTTCTATTTCTTCTTAATCTTCAAAATTTACATTTACATATTTTGTTGTGGCATACAGTAGGCAAAGTAATAGTAGATTTTTAAAAAGCATGTTGCTTTGTGATGGCTTTGAAATTCTATACTCTTTGCATGGCCGTGAGAAAAAAAAACAAACAAATAACTTCCCAGTGAGTTAAGCATAAGTATTTGAAAATTCAAACCAATAACAAGGAATATATCTGAAATGGTTAAATAAAAAAAAAAGTTATAAGACAAATTCTAACGAGACCTACATTTGTTGTGTAGTAAGATTTTGCCTATCTCTTACAATTTACCAATTATGCAAGTGTTGTTGCATAATTGAAGAGGTGTTCAGAGGCTATTCCAAGAAAATTCAAGATATACATTTCATTTGTCATGAAAGTACCCTAAACATATGGTATTTTAATCAAAATCATTAAGAGCATTTTTTGAGAAAATCAAAATTGTCGAAAAATGTTCCTTGTAAAGAGATTTTCTTAAAAATCTTTGTCTCACATCCTTAGAAGACACTCAACTCAAATATCAAGTTTGGTATTTAACCGACTTTTCATTTTTAAGTTGCGTGTTCATAAACACACACAAACTTTTCTCTATAAAAAGAAAAACATTTCTATTCAGGGAGTCTCAAAACATGTATTTCTGGTGAAATCTTGGTATCAAATTTTTGGGCGGAATACAATACTTCCTCTGCTTACTATAGGTTATATCGAAAAAACTTTCTGAAAAGATTGTTTTGCATCCAGAAACCGCTAATCAGAATTATGACTAAGTTAGCAACATTTGTGATGTATCCATAAAAAAAAGTCATTATGAGGGGCTGGTTGAATAATCATCATCATCATCATCATGTTTCTAAAGTCCCTTTTAACAACTTAAATCTACAGAGATGGTGAATGAAATAATTGAAATGAATCCTCAAATGAGCTCAGGGTCCAAGGAGCTGAGAAACACCTGGCATTCATTTGATAAAATAAGGGAAAATCCAGTAAAAACCTCAACCAGATGACTTTATAAATGAGTTCTGAACTCGAGCTCCCTGGATTGGGACGTAAACATGTAATAGCCTTGATCAACATATCTGAAAATTATATAAATTGTCTACTATTGGTAAACCTTGTGGAGAAGGAGAGGATGTGTGCACTCTAAAACAGTCAAGTTCTTCAGGAATAAACTGCTGCATTTTAATATCAGAAATTACTGATGTTTTGTATTCTATACAGACATCCATTTTCAAGGCAACTTGGAACCCCCAGGCATGCAAGCAGACCCAAATTGGGTTGGTGTAGGTAAGGATTGTTTGCATGATGACCTCCCAAGTCTTCTTCCAGTTGACACTTATGTTGTTTATACCACTGTGCCAGGTTGGTAATCTTCCTTATTGAAAATCAGTTTTCACTTATTGTGAGTTCATATTGTTAGCCTTTATTGAAAGTTATTTTTGTGCTAAAGCAGATTCTTGGTAAACTTACCAAAATTGAGTTGATCATTTAAGCATTGTAGCTTCTGGTGCTAAGAAAAGTAGGAATCAAAGTTCTTCTACATTGTCATGTTGATCTTAGCAATATTGTGTCAACCCTTAACTCATGAGGTGACTTTTCTGTAATGTATACTACCAGGTGCAGTCCCTGGAACCCCTATACGAGGGTGGTCTGAAAAGTTTCCAACCTCAGCATGAAGATGGCAGCACTCATAAATATAAGCTAGTGAATTTCGTTCATCTGTTGACAGTTACTCACCAAAGTTTCAGCCATTTTGGACGCTCAGTTGTTATGTAACAGTCGTTTGAGTGAGGTGATGTGAGTGTTTTTACGAAAATGGACAAAATCGAGTATCGAGCTGTCATTAAATATTTGTTTTTGAAAGGCAATACGCCTAAGCAAATCAAAGATGAGTTGGATTCTGTGTATGGGGACTCTGCACCATCATTTACCACAGTGAAATTTTGGGCAGCTGAACTTAAACGTGGCCGTAAGAGCTTGGGAAACAATGAACGGGACGTCCAAAAATTGCAACTACTGATGAAAACATTGCCAAAGTTCACCAAATGGTGCTAGATGACTGCCGAATTAAAGTGAGAGAGATAGCAGAGGCTATGAACATGTCAAAAGAACATGTTTGTCACATATTAAATCAACATTTAGACATGAGAAAGCTGTCCGCGCGTTGGGTGCTGCGTTTGCTCACGTTTGACCGAAAACGTGTTCGAATGAACATTTCCAACACTCTGTTGGCGCAGTTTAGGCGCAATAAATCCGAGTTTTGGCGCCGATTAATTACTGTAGATGAAACTTGGATACACCATTATACCCCCGAAACAAAAATATAGTCCAAACAGTGGACTGCAAAGGGGGAACCGGCTCCAAAAAAAGCAAAAATTGTTTTTTCGGCTGGGAAATGATGGCAACTGTTTTTTGGGATAGTCATGGAGTTATTTTAATCGATTATCTTCAAAAAGGAAGAACCATTACAGGAGCATACTACGCATCATTACTTGACAAGCTGAAGGCAGAACTTGTGGAAAAACGGCCACACATTTGCAGAAAAAGAAAATCCTGTTTCACCAAGACAACACACCGTCTCACACCTCAGCGGTTGCAATGGCGAAAATCCACGAATTACGGTTTGAACTGCTTGACCATCCGCCTTACTCACCAGATCTAGCCCCAAGTGAATTCTTTTTGTTCCCTCATTTGAAAATTGCGCTCGGAGGAAGAGATTTTCGTCAAATGAAGAGGCAATCACCTTCGTGAACAATTATTTTGATGAGCATCGCTGGGAGAAGTGTGTAGAGTTACAAGGAGACTATGTTGAAAAATAAAAAAAAGACCTTCTGAAAAAATGTCTTGTATCTTTATTAGGTCGGAAACTTTTCAGACCACCCTCGTATTTAAACCATGATTTAAGCCATAAATCATTTGAAAATGAATGTCAAAGGTAGAATCAGAGGACTGAAAAAAAAAAAAATTGTTTGAAAATCCTTGCGCAGTCTGAGAGGCCAAACCTTGTGTGTTAAGGCTTAAGATTCCATTTATAGCAACAATGTATAATAACAATGCCTAGTTTCTTCTTTTTTCAGGATCTTAAAAGGAAATCTGTATAAGCATGTCCAGATATTTTCACTTTTTCTACCACTTACCTATAAGTATAGTTAGTTTGTATACTACTAAAAAATTTGATATCAAGATTTCAATGGAAATACATGTTTTGAGGCCCATAGAGTCCAGAAAGAAAGGAATTTTAGAAAAAGCTTTGTGTATATGTGCCTGTGTACAGTGTAACCCAAAAAGAAAATCTCGGATAAATACAAAACCTATTTTATAAGTTCAGTATCTTTCAAGGAAGTGACACAAAGATTTTCAACAAAATCCTTCCACTCCAAACTACCTTCTAGATGAAAAATATTTCCTTAGTTTTGATATGTTCAAAAATGGCTCTTTAACAATTTTGATGAAAATACCATATGTTTAAGAGCATTATATGACAAAATCCAGAATTTTCTGTGAACAGCCTGTGAAGTCCTCTTCAGAATGAATTTTGTACAACTAATAAATCATAAAGAGTTGGACAAAAAGTTAGCACACCCAATTTATATCAAGTAAATTTTTTTGTGGCATTAACCATTTCTGAGGTATTCTTTGTCATTGGTTTGCATTTTAAAATACCTTATATTTTTTTTTTAATTGCTAAATCACTATTCATTTTTTCCTTCTGAAAGAGTGGTATCGCAAAGCCATCACATAACTCATATTTTAAAGATCTGTTGATTCAACTTATTGTATACTCCATGTACCTACAATGTAGTGCACAATAAAAGCACTTCTGAAAACTTAATGTCAATTAAAAAGAGTGGATAGAAGAATTAACTTTTGTAAGAATAGTTTGTAGAAGAGAGCATAGAGAAAGCCATGTGACTACCATCAGATTTTTCAAATCTAGTTCGTGTTTTCCAAGTATTGTCCAATGTGAAGATTCATTTAACTAAAAGCCCAGCTTGCTAGCAAGTCTGAAAATTATATTTTTGTCCCTCTTGAAGAGTGTTAAAATTTCATATTTATAGACAAAATTATTATATACATTTGATTGCACATACATTATGATGGTATGCATAGCCTATTTAACTCAGGTAGGACCTTTTACTTCTATATTAGTTTTGTCTATTTATTATTGAAATTATGAATGTTAGAATTATCTGCAGATTTAACCACAGTAGTAATTTTGGAGTGGGGGGGAAGGGCTAATAATAATGTTAATTATTTGCTGTAACAGCAACTTGATTGTTTTCAAACTTTTTCATGTTGCATTGGGTTAAATGAGCACCTTAGGTTTTAGTATTCAAAAGCAGTTTACCTTTTGCATTGAAAATAAAATATGTGCAATGAATCTCAGTTGTATGTTGAAGTTTACCTTTTTGACAATAATTTTGACCTTTTTAATTGTATAACATGCTATGGTGGACAGCACGTTGAATGCTTAAATCAAGGTGTATTGCATTCAGAGTGCAAGAGTCAAAAGCATTGGTTCATAAAAAGAGCAGATATTTGCTTTGCCTTTTTGCAAAAAGACTCAACCATGATTACCTATAACAGGCTTTCAGGAACTCAATTATGTTGTCACCCATAGCACAACTTCAAGTGATTGTTGAGTTTATGTAGTGTTTTCATTTCAAAGTTGTAATCTTTGTAGCAGGGATAAAGATTCACTCAGAGAGAGAAAAAGGGTTATTAAGGACACCAGGAAGTGATTGCATTTCTGCCATACCGAAGTTATGCGTACAATTCAATTTCAGTTTTTGTTACTAAAATTTGCTGGATTAAAATGAAATTTGGGAGTCTTAGGGAACAAGCGTTTCTGCATTTAATTAGTATATAATATTTGGGATAAATTCAAAAACTTTTATGAAAAAGTGGCATAAGTCACACCATGTTTTCTAACAAAAAAAGTTTGTACCTCATACTTCAGGTACACTTTTCTTCCTTAGGGTTGAGTGTACAGACACCATTTTTTTTCCTGTGATACTTAACATATAACTTGAGATCCTGAACTAAATTAAATTTGGATAACATAAATATGAAAAGGTAAAAAAAATGTTGCATATCTAATGACACAAATGACCTATATTTTTTACCAGTTACTATTTTTTCTATCCATCTTAAACTTAATATTCCAAGAAAAGGTTAGTTCACTAGCTACATTAGGTAGCTATACATGTACAGTAAAAATTTCATGACAATAGCTTTGATAGTTTTTGAGAAAAGTGTACCTGAAGTGTTAAAAAATGAAGTTACGGGAAATTGAGTTGAAAGTGCAGTTTTTGCTTATTTACTCAGCCAGCCCCATATTCCTCATCACTGTGGTTATTTTTAGCTCCTCTCTTCTTCTTCTTCTTCTTCTTCTTCTTCTTCTTCTTCTTCTTCTTCTTCTTCTTCTTCTTCTTCTTCTTGGGCCTAGCCTTGCCTAAAAGTCTGAGGGGATGGGTACAGGAAGCAATGTGCTTCCAACTGCAACTTGACTTCGACATCGGGATTTATGGCCATGCGGTCTAAGGCATGATAGGAGTAGCTAACCTATCAAGACCAAGGATTCGTAGGATCGAATCTTGGTAAAATGCATGTTCTGCGCTCAATTGAAACTGTGGAAAAGGATGGGGAGGGCCCAACTAAAGCGAGCGGTGTGACGGCACGGTTGGATGCTTTAGCCTTGCCTAAAAGTCTGAGGGGATGGGTACAGGAAGCAATGTGCTTCCATCTGCAACTTGACTTCGACATCGGGATTTATGGCCATGCGGTCTAAGGCATGATAGGAGTAGCTAACCTATCAAGACCAAGGATTCGTAGGATCGAATCTCGGTAAAATGCATGCTCTGCACTCAATTGAAACTGTGGAAAAGGATGGGGAGGACCCAACTAAAGCAAGCGGTGTGACGGCACGGTTGGATGCTGACAGGTTTCAATTGAGTGCAGAACATGTATTTTACCCCTTTTTTAAAAAAAAAAAAAATCACTCCCTATATTGGGCAGCGGTTTATGAGACCAAACAATGCTGCAATTATCATGTGTTCAGATGGCCGAGCGGTTTAAGACATTGTGGCATGATATGGTTACGCTGCATAGTCGGAGGTTCGCGCCCCAAAGTGAATTTTTTTTTTTTTTTTTTTTTTTTACTCTCATTGTTAATTAATGAGATCAGACAATGCTGCAGCTATCATGTGTTCAGATGGCCGAGCGGTTTAAGGCATTGTGGCATAGTCGGAGGTTCGCACCCCGAAGTAACAAAAATATTTTTTCGTTTCTAACTCATTGTGCACGAGGTTGTGGAAGATGGGAGGCGTGTCCTTGTGCCGCCATATTTAAATGACCAATTTAAAGGGCTTACTAATCGTGTAACATACCATGTTATATATATATATCATTTTAAAGCTAAGGAATTGTACTTTTTTATAGAATTGAAAACAAAGAATTGATATTTTCGCTGAAATTCACTTTCCGGTGTCCTTAAAGATAATTCGTTGCATGCTGTTGTTTTGGCATGTAACTTCAAGTGTGTCATATCTTTGGACACTAAGCAAGAAACAACCTTACTTGTGCCTGAAATGAGTTGATTTGAAAGTGCTTATGTGAAACTCTTGTTATGGATAGACATTTTGAACTGTCCATTTCAACAGAAGGAAGAAATATTGCTGTACCTAGAATTAAGTATTTAACTTAAATATTAAGTAGGGAAATTTAATAACCATGCAAACGAAAGTTAAGTTTTCATGCAAGGTTATTGTGTGCATTGTTGCACATTGAAAAAGTGTTGGCAGTTCCATTAAATTGTGTTGATCTGTTTTAGGATTTCTCTCATCTGTATTGGAACTCTCTATGAATGCAGTTAATTGACAAATGTTTCCTTGGAATTAGCTTAATATTTGATATAGGTAATTACTTTAATGTTTCACTAGCGTGTTAGATACGTATCAGATTTTGCACTGTAGGTTAAGAAGCAGAATGCCCTGAAACATAATCAGTTATTAGTCAATTGCTCTCACTGTTAAATTTCATAATTCTCTAGTTTGAAAATATTCAGGATGCAAATTAAATGTTTTAGTGTTAAACTGTTGAATACGAGATATTATTATAACTCTCTGACCTCACTAAAGAAACACAGTCCTGTTGCCTTACATTACACGCTTTTTTGTTTAGAAAAGAAATGACTTGGATTGCACTTGATATTTAGTATGGTGATATCTTGATCTGTGATTATCTTAGACAAAAGCAAAACAGAGTAACAATAATTCTACTTCCCGCATAAAAACTAGCACACAAATTGGTGAAATAGCTGGAATGTAATGTCGTTTAAAAGTCTTATTTTTCTGGCAAAGAATTTTGCGCTCTGTTGCTGCTTAGAGAAAATAAAGTTAAAAATGAAATTAAATAATTTCTACTATTGATAAAGTAATAATAATTGTAATAATTATTGTTTATGGTATGTTTTTAAAAGTGCAACATATTTCAGAATAAGTGAAAGTGAAATTGGAATACAGATACGTTGAAGCTTTTTCTAGTCTCTTTGGACATCTATTTTTTGATATAATGGTGTAACATAAGTTAACAATAGAGATTTTTACAGGGAATACATAAGAAAGGAAATGAATGAAGATTTCTAAATAAAAGATTTTATTGTATATCAGTCCATAGATTTACAGATAGTTATTATATGAAAAAATAATTATGTTTTGCATACCTTAGATTTTGGTATGTACAATTGTAAATATGTAAATGTTCTTTTATGGTGTCTGAAGTAAATGCCATAGCTTTGGAAGTGAAAGTATTACTCCCATTTTCATTGAAAAACCAGTGCTAAATTGTACAGTGGAATCTACAAAAATTCCATTGCTGTGATATTTATTTCAAAATAAATGAGAGCAAAGGCAGTATTTTTATGTGCTACTTATAAGCTTCATTGATTTTTTTTTTCTCCTCTCTCTCTGGTTTTGAATAAAGTGGCAGGACATCTTGTGCACCTTATATCCTTGAGCATTTTTAATTTGTCATTCAATAATCACTGTTATTTGGTAACATCGGCATTACTATTTTCCCATGTGCTAATATGTGGCTTTCAAGAATACTATCAAAAATGCAAACAAAACATTAAACATATATATAGGAAAACCATTAGTTTATTCCCATAATCATAGCAAATAACATATGAAAACCACACAGGAAAAACAATCAGTCACCATTTGTGTATGCTGAGTTATAGTGATTCAAAGTTTGAAAACAGCTTCTTATTAAATTATTGGTATCTAATGGAACTTCTTTATATCATATTGTATAAAACTTCAAAACATACTAAGTAAATATACTTAGAAGTGTAGCTGACCATCTATAAGTGCATTTTGTGTCTGAAATAAATTGATGCATGAAGTTGTATTAAAAGAACTATCAGTCACAACCAACATTTCAAAATGTCTTTACTAGAACAATAAATATTTATTTTTCTTCAACACAAAAAGGAGTAAATAACAAAACTATTGAGCTCCATGTTTTTACTGCTTCAGTACAGACAATTAAAAACTGTGTTCATAGTTCTCAGCTTTGCAAAGTATTGGAACTATCCTAAAAGCTTTAAGCGTCATAGGTTATATTTTTAGAATCTAATTCTATACATATTATAAAATTCTTCATCTGCAGCATTTTATAACACTCCTTATAGTGATCCTGGTTTATTGGAGATACATAGCTGGTTAGACTTTGTACGTCTTAAGTACTGCACTGTGAAGCAGGAAACCCTAGAATTAGAATCATTTATGCGTTTCTTAATATCACTCATTTGAGCCAAAATATTTTTCTTCTTTGAAGCTGCTTTCCTCTTATCAAGATTTTCAGTTTCTATTATCATTTTCTGGAGACATTTTCACTGTTTAAGTGAGCTAATTGCATACAAACAACGAAGAAAAATTAGTCTTAACAATGGTCACTATGACAAAAAACAGAAGTACATATTAACAATTGGCGAGACCTGCGCACATCCAGAAAATAGGTAATTAAGAAACCGAACTGGACTCCTGTCACTTTCATACAGCACAATATTTTTAAAACACTGTGTACTTCAGACTGCGATCGATTTCTAGATATACTACCTATCTGAGATAACACATGCAAGAAGTACCAGATGGCTTTACCAGCCTAATTTCTGTAAAAAGTGGACTTTGATCATTCTTCTGTGTGGTTTTCATATGGATATGGTTCCTTATGATGACTACCGTGATAAGAATAAGCATGTCAAAGACATAACTTTCTTCAGTCTCTCTCTCTCTCTTAATGAAATGAATTTATTATTTGCATTGTTGTTTACTTCATCACACAGCATAGTGGTTGATCTGTGTTTCATGCATTTATTTCTTAATAGTCTTCTCATTCAATATTTTTAGCAATTATTTAAGGAGACAGGCACCCTAGACTGTAAGTTACTATGCCTCTACACCTTAAAAATTTGCCATTACTTATGAAGTTGTGTATGAATTTTGTTAAAATTGTTATGAGATGTTTTAAATGTTTTCAGATTATACAGATTTTACTGTCTCTACCACAGCACATCTTACCTATGATAGGTAAGAGGAAGTATTACATTTCACCAAAAATTTGATATCGAGATTTCACTGGAAATACACATTTTTTTTTTAATACCGTGAACCCAAAAAGAGCTTCTTTTTATTCCCCTGTTCCAAGTAAATCCCCTCAGTAGAAACTAACCTTGATATGATACTTTTATTTTTTTTTTCTTCCAAAAGTGGATCTAAAAATTGTTTTATAAAAATACCATATGTTTAAGATATTTACTTGACCACTAAAAACTATATATTGAATTTTCTACAAATAGCCTGCAAAGTTCTCTTCATTCAGAATGAATTCTGTGTAATTGGTAAATCATAAGAGATAGATATAAACTCAGTTCACACAGCAAAAATGTAGATCTCGTTAAAGCATTCAGTTTGCCTTTTTTTCTTCCCATTAACCCTTTCCAAGTTATTGTTATTGGCTTCATTTTTAAATACTTACCTTTTATTTTCTCTGCACTTTACCTATAGTAATTAGAGGAGTATTGCATTCCACTTAAGAGTTTGATACAAGATTTCACCAGAAATACACATTTTGAGGCTCCCTGAAACCCCCCCCCCCCAAAAAAAGCATTTTTGATAAAAAGGCATATGTGAGAGAGAGAACATCATAACTAAAGGACAAAAAGCGGGATAAATACCAAACTTGACTTAAGAAAGATCAGCATCTTCCAAGGAATGTGATACAAAGATTTTCAGGAAAATCCCCACCCCAAACTACCCTTAACATAGAAAATTGTTTATTATTTTTTATTTTCTCAAAAATGGCTCAAACGATTTTGATTAAAATATCATATGTTTAAGATTTTTCGATGACAGATATAATGCATATCTTGGATTATCTGAGAATAGCTGGTGAAGTGTTCATTCTGAATGATTTTTGTACAATTGTAAACTGCAAGAGATCTAACTGAACAAAAAATGTAGATCTTGTTAAAGCACTCAGTGTATTCTTGTGACGACTACGACTATGACCAAAGAACAGAGGGGACACCTCGCACATCAACCTCATGTGGATCTTTTGTGCTTACCACCCCAGGAGGAATGGATGAAGTGAAGAAATCGCAGGAGGCTATAGGTAGACCAGCTAGTTTATGCAGAGATTCTAGCAATTTCAAGCTAGATTTTGATGATCCAGCCACAAATGCAGACTGCTTAGAGAAGGCTTCTCTCTGGCTGAACCATGAGGCAGCTCAGAGAAGGCTGCCATCTGGCAGGGCTCAGAAGAACTTTCCAACAAGAAGCATATGCGCCATCTGTCTGACACCAACTGGCACTGCTTAGCCCCTAAGCCCACCTGAAACATGAAAGGGGAAAGAAATTTTTGGTAGAAGAGAAAACTCCCAGCATTCACCTTGTCAATAACCAGAAAAAACCACAAAAAACCAATGGTCAGAGTGGTCGAACCCAGAAGCTCCTGAATGTGAGCTTTGTTACTGCAAAGCAATCTCACTCTTTTTTTTTTGGGGGGGGGGACATTAACCATTTCCAAGATATTCTTTGTTATTGGTTTGAATCCTCAAATACTTTTGCTTTTTTCAAGTGGTAAGTCACTATTCGGTTTTTTCTTGTCTCCTAGGAGCCAGGAATATCTAAGCCATCACATAGCTATCTGCTTTTTAAAAATCTGACTGTTGCTTTAACCTTCTGTATCCTTATATACCTACAATAAATGTGTAATGAAAGTTTAGCAACAAGAAATAGAAGAATAAAGCTTTCATAAGGATAGTTTGTAGAAGTGAGAGTTGAAAAAGTTATGTAAATGCAGAACATTAGATTTTTTTCAAGGCTAAATTTCTTTTTCTCTCGTGGTCGTGCAAAGAATGGAATTTAATGATTTGTCTCAATTCAGCCTGCTGTGACCCCTTGTACCTACAACAAAATAGGCAATGAAACCATTTCTGGAAACATTTATCTCAATTAACAAGAAGTAGGTAGACAAGTAAGTTTTTGTAAGAATAGTTCTGTGTTAGAGGGTTCAGTTTATAAAAATTGTTAAATAAAAAAAAAGATAGTTCCAAAATGAATGGCTTAAGGTGCCACATTTTTTGCAATGCAAAAATGTGTTTTGCTGCCATCTCCTATTGTGTTTGTTTATCCCTTCCACTGCTTTCAGTTGGTTGTATTAAATTAATGGAAAAAGGTGGATCTAGGTTTTAAAGGTGAAAAAATTTAAATTGATCCATAACACACTAAGTGTTAATAACTATGTGATAAATATGTTACATCAGTGTATAACATTCCAGCCCCTTAGCACATGTAATTGGTTTATCAGAAAAGTGTATGCAAAGTGTAATTCTGAAAAAATGACAAACTTCAAATACATATCAGCCTTTATAAAATAAATCATCAATGTAGAATTATAAACAAACAAAAGAGTAAATAATTCTGAATACATTTGGAACACCTTAAAAATGTTAGCAAAATTTGTTTTGAACATTCAAAGCTAATAAATTGAAGTAGTTGTATTATTAGGAGGAGTTGTATTGTAGTTCTGCTGTTAGGGAGCCAAAAAAAACTTGATGAAGTAACTGCCCAACATATGGTACAAAGTTTCCGGTGGCCTTCGCCCCAAGTTTACTTTCTAGTGACCTCTGCCCGTTAGGAAAATCTAATTTGTATTTTAATGTTTCTTTAAATATTATATATTTATGTTTGCCTCTGCTGCGTCAGTATTAATTTGTAGAAACATGTATCTCTTAACAGGGGGTGATGCGGCTAAAGAATGTAGGCTTACACAAATAATTTTTACTTCACTCCATTTATTAATCCTTTGCACGATTAAATAACACTTCACTTATATAGAGAGCTGTGAGATTATTTATTAATTACTTGCACTTTTTAACATGTAAACATTATAATATTCTCGCCGTAATGAATTTTATATCTCACACTGAATACGTATTTAACTGCTTGTGAACGCGTATAGCATCCAGTTGTGAATGCTGTCTACTAGCGACTGGCACCTGAATTTGTACAATTTGCTCTATTTCAGTTTCTGATTGGCTAATCTTACTCCAATAGAATACTTTTATTTAACTTTTTAAGTGTTAAAAACACTGCCTCAAAATCAAGTGCAGTGAATAGGACAGATAGTTATTCACTCATGTTCTCTGCTTATTTCACATGTTTATACTTGTTTGATTGCACTGCTTGGTTACACTTCATTAATAGCTGAGGATGGGAATGTCATCTAATGGTAGACATTTGCTTATGGACCACAACCTACCAAAAAGTTAAAACTTTGGGTTTTTAGCGGAGGGTTACCAATATGGACCTAATAAAGGCAAAAACTACTTTTGTGTTGTATCAACCATAAAATAATATCAAAGTAGTTAACATGTATGGCAGTGAATGTGCCGTACATGGTTGTTTGTTCCATTTATATGTTGCCTTTAACATCTGTCATATCGGTGGCTTTGCTTTTGGAGCAATTGCTCATTGGCAGTGATGTTCACTTTTTCTCTATGCTGTTATTCTGTGGATTTTCTATTTAAACATAAATTTCATACACAAATTTACTCTCTCTTTCATACTTCCAGACTCTAGGGAGGATGGGGAATAATCCTAGCTAAAGAAAAATTCCCATCCTCCAGCCAGGAATCAAACCTGAGACCTCTGGATTTGGAAGCTAGCATGCTGATCACCAGACTACAGAGATAGTTTGTATGTTGATGTCCATAATGAACCAGAGTTTTTGTTCGCACTAAGTAAATTTGACAAATCATGTTTAAATCCTGTAAATATATGCATGGAAAAAATGAAAAATTTCATGTTTCTCTCACACTGAAGGAATACTGCCTTTTTGCTTTCTGCAGTTCAGTATATCAAATAATTTAACAAATCGGACTGTTCCAGTGGTATTTTCATTCGCTGGAATGTTTGATGAGGAGCACAAGTAAAGTGCTTCTGCAACAGAGGAACCAAAGATTTGAGCCACTTACTTTTCTTCAAGCTATTATTTCCTCATGAGTGTAAAGTGTAAATTGAGGTTTGAAACAGTTATGCATCTGCCAGGCAGGCTGGTACTAACAGAGATGGCTAAACATAAACACGGATGGATAAACATAGACTCCCAGCTTTTTGCTGTTGAAAGCATCTTGATTGTCCTTTTAAACTCCTTGGTTACAAATCGTTACCAAAAATTTTAAAAAAGTAGAGGATTTGGGTGCTTTTTATATTGATGGTACCCACTTTCCTTCCAGTTTCAGTAAATATTAGCATAAAAATATTGCAGATTTTTAATGACATTCTAGCTCTAAAAGGTAAAACAGAAGCTTAGTATCTTTACTGATAACTATCAAATGTTGTTTTGAAAGTGCTCAGCCTGAGAAAGCAAAAACAAGATTTCAACCCAACATTCTTTTATTTTTCACTGTAGTCACCTTTCAACATTATACACTTGGACCAACAATTATCTGTTTAAAACATTTATGATTTGTTCAAATTAGTAAAATAAGACTGTGTGTGACATGATTCCACATGTGAAATAGAACTCTGTCCAGAGGCCATTTGGGAAGAGGAAAAAATTGTTGGAAGTCAAATATGGTGCACATGGCAGCAGTTCAAAGTTCAATAATACAGCTTTGAAATCACAATTGAATGTGCACCAGTGCATTGTTTTGACAGAAAAAGATCTTTCTTCTTTAACAAACCCAGACCATTTTGCCTCAGAGCATCATTCAACTGCTCCAGCAAAGCTGCATAGTACTCTTTAGAAGGGTTTTGCCTTCTTGCAGGTAGTGTATGAACGTCTTACACCATTCTTGCCAAGGAACATACTTTACCTATTTAGGATCAGACAGATGTAACTACCTACTGCATTTTTGCTTTTTTTTTTAATTTATGCTACTGTAAGAAACATGAAATTTATCTATCTTAAGATCAAACAAATGTAACTCTGTCTTAATGGGTTTCTTTTAGCATCAACATGTATGTAATTCCTGAGATAGAATAGCTGTGAAGTTTAGCTTTTATCTCCATTCCTTTGTAAATGCATTGTTGCTGTCACTCTGTGACAACAATGAAATTCAACTTCCTGGCAAAAAATTTAAACATTTTGTCTGTTTTGAATGAGTTTGCAAACAACTAGGATCATAATAGAACCCAGAGGAAGAAGAAATGGAATTTACACGAATTCTGTAAGTATTAAAACCTGTTTATTACTATGCTTATTCTTATTTGTTTGTGTGTTGCTGATAGAGAATTGTAGGTGAAAAGATGAGATATGAGGCTGTTCATTGGTTCAGATTCAAATGACCCTTCATATAAGTCCAATGAGACGACACTTTTGAGTACACAAATGTTTGATACTAATGTACTGCTCAGTTAAATTTCTTTATTATATATAAAAAAACAGCTTCAAGTGTGAGCAGATTTTTCAAATTAAGTATCTTAAGCAGGAACTTCCTCTTTCAGACTCACTGTGTATGCTATTCAAGTGTTATGCTCAATACAGGTTCCAAGTTTAAATCACACATATTTTGATTTCACAAAACATTTGTGAATTTTTGTTGCAGTTTGTTAATTCTATATATAAAATGTTTGGATTGTGGGATCTTATAATCTTTGCATTCATAGAATAAATATATATATATATATATATGTACACTTCAGCCACAAGTTGCATAAATAACTATTTGCCCCATGATTATACACACTGTGGTGAAAATTTGTGAAGGATGCCACAGAAATTGCTGAGGATGTAGAACATACACAAGTAAATCATCAGAATAGAGGGGAAATTGCAAACAATGAATTGTTAATGCTGAAGAAAGTGATAAACCAAGAGAAAAGGGTAGCCATTAAAGAGGAATGGAAATTAATAAAAGGATCAACCAGAAGCATGGCATAGAGTATATTTATACGAGTAATTCCAAAGTTCCTGGAAGAAATGTTTCCAACAGTGTGCAGCAAGTTTAGTGAGCAAGACAGACAAAGTATACTTGGAGCCTTCTGGAATCTTGGGTCAGTTGAACTAATAAGCTAGTGGAGGAAGAAGAAAACCAATTGAATTGCATTTGAAGAGGACTTTATGAAAAATATACTGGTAATTTTATGCAAATGCAGGATTTAAAAGATAATGCTAACAATTATAACCCTATTTTTGAGACTTAACCTGTATTCAGTTTTTAAACAATCTCATGTAAAATCAAAAAAGCTTACATAGTAACATGTTTTGTATGTAAAACTGATGGTCTTGCATTTTTTCCTTGTGTTTTGAAGTAATAAGATCCACAACACTGAATGTACTTACATTTATGAGTGTTTGTTGTTGAACAAGACAGCTTGCACTATAATAAAAGGGTGTAAATTAAAAATTTTAAATACCAAATTGAAATTTATTTAAAGGTGAGTCGGAATTGTTACACTAACATCACTTAAGTTTAAGTTTTTAATGTAACAATTCTGACTCACCTTTAAATAAATTCAATACACATCACTGTTTCTAGCTTCTTTTCATTACAATATCAACCAAATTGAAAGTTTAGCCCTAGAATAATGCTTTGCCAAGGGAGCTAGCTCATGCACTAGTACTTGTGAGGTCCCAGGTTCTCACAGTTGAGGCGTTGAGGCTACGCAATTTGAACTCCTTCCAGTTTTCCTGGTCACAGTTGGCATGTCAGGAAAGCTGAATCAAAACTGTCACATGTCTGCTAAATCATACATATGAAAAATTATATATTAAGGATTAAAGGAACTGATAAGTGTAAGATTGTTCATCTTTTTGTGACTGCGGTTTCAGATTGATTTACTTCATCATAAGACTTTGATGCCCCCCAAAAAAGTGTTTCACCCATCAGTGGCTGATTCATTGCTTAATCCAGAGTTTGTAAGATGGTTTGGTGATATACTGGGCAATCAATTTGAAGCCTATTATAGTGTGCAGAAAGAAGTTTAAACTAGGTAATAGGAGTGGAGGAGGCTGTTTAAAATAGCACAAATACAAAATTGTGGTCAGGGAAGTTAGATTCAACATTATTGCTGGGAATCCTGGTAAATGCTGGGTTAGATAATTGGCTTCTGCAACTTTTCTTATTCTTCTTTACTTTCACTACTACTTGGATATAGTAAGAAAGTGTATTACAACCAAAAATGCAGTATTCATGGCCCCCGAGTACAAAAACAGTAGTTTGGAAAAATGTGTTTTCATGTGGGTATTGTTTGTGAACAGCATAACTTAAACATGAAATGCTGGATTAAAACCAAAATTGCTAAGTTCAACATTTTCCAAGGATGCGACTTGGGATTCTAGACAATTCCCTCACCCTAAACCACTCTTTACTCAGAAAACTTCTAACTGATTTTCTTTTGTCAAAAATGACTAATATTTTTATTAAAATGCTGGTTTTTTAAGATGTATGCATGACAAATAAAATGTGCATCTTGAATTTTCCACAAACAAACAAGAGTGAAGTTTTCTTCATTCTGAATGAATTTTGTCATTTCTTGTAATTGGTTAACCATAAGCAACAGACAAAAACTTATACACTAAAAATGTGGATCTTGTTGACACAACTTATGTCAGTCATTAACCATTTGCAAGATAAGGTTTTTATTGGTTTTGAATTTTTAAATACTTTTTCATTTACTTAACTCCCTAAAAGCTGGGTCCCATGCTATTGGGGTTGACAAACATCTGAAATAATAAGGGGCAGATGCACATTTTGCCCCCCCCCCCTCCATGTGCAACACTTATGGCAATATATACAAAATGCTTTGTATTTATTGTCGCCATTGATACTAACCAATCCTTATGAAAAACATAGTCTTTTATTTCTTTTTTTAACATGATCACCTCTGTGTTTCAAATTCCTATCCATTTCCATTATTAATTTACTTCCTGTTTTGCAACAAAATAACGTGTTCAGTTCAGAAGCTTCTAAACAAACATCCTTCATTGTTGATGGATATCAGTCACAAGGGAAAACTAAGCGGCATAGTAGTTGTTATTAGGCATCATAACTGCCTGGCTGACCAACCACTAAAAATCACAAAATTTGTAGACAATGAACCAATTGTAAGTGGGTCAGTACCAACACTACAAAATGTTATAACAGGATAAAACTTAATAGGAATTACTTTTTACCATATAAAGAAATATAGCAGTAGGTGTTACCAACTCCGGAGGTGAGAACATTAACTGATTCCCTCCCCCCAAGTTTCAAAATATGGGACAATTATCCTGGATAGGAACTGTGGGACATTTAGCACATATCCAGAACCTCTAGCGACCCTGCATGCTATGTATATGGACTGGCAAAAAAAAACACTAATTCAGCTGAGTAGGATTTAAACCATCAGAAATTACATTCAGATTAGCTACCAAGTAGAACAAGGAAATGAATGGTGCATCAGTGAAACGTTGGTTTAGTTACGCATGGGTGGATGTGGGACCAACTCTACAAGGAAATGATGTACAGGGGCATCACTTATTATTGCCAGGCCTGATGTACAAAGATTCTCAATCAGGATGCTGCATAATGCGTCAAGGAAGACCCTGCTGGAGAAGGAGGTATATCAAGAATTGTCATTTGATAGTATCAAGTTTATTTGTTGTCAGCATTCCAAAACAGAACCTCAATTCTGGATGCTTTACAAGTCTTTGATTCCACAGTGAACTTCAGCCAATGAATATTACAACTCAACAATGGAGTCATGCTGCATCATCCAAGGAAGAAGTCACATGCTGTGAGACTTGTACTAGTGAGGGGAGGTAATTTTAAGTGGGAGCAACATTATAGCAGCGGCAAAAGCATTGCTGATAAACACCATGCCTCTGGATGGTGAAAAGAGTTGGGTTTATGCAGAGTATTGTTTTTAACTTAATTGTTTGTAGGAACAATTAAATTATTTTACAAACAACCGCACATGGAACATATGAACTTACATCAAGCTCCATATCCTCCATGGTGAAATCAAGGCCAGCAACATACTTCATTCTGGAGGTCAGTACACGCCATGCGAGTTGAGCACTGTTGCAAACTGCATCCAATTTTCTTTTTCACATCAAGGGAATGTTCAGCTGCATTTCCCACACGTCTGGACAAGTATATGGAATGTTGCTTTCTATATACCACTTTCAGAACTAGCAGAATACTCAAAGTGTTCACACAATAGGTGATGGCTCAGACTGAAAATATTTCAGCTTGAGCATGTAGTGATGAGCTTTGTTCAAAAGTCTTTATACAACTTTACAATGCTAATTCTGCATTACTGCAGGGATACAAATATGTATGCACAAAGCTGCAATGTGTGTGTGTGTTCAAACCTTCATTCAGACTCCTTACTCTCCCTTGCATCTCTAGTGAAGTTACAGTATATTATGTCAATCAAATTTGTGGTTGCCCATCAAAATCAAAGGGGTGGGAAAGTTTTAAACTACACTTTGCAAACTAATTGGCTACCTGTCTTTTTTTCTTCTTCTTCTTTCCCTCCAATAACATATAATTAGTGTAACTTATTTTATATTCATCCTGTCAAAATTTTGTAAATAATGTAACTTGTAAGAAACATTATTAGAGGCCCATATTTCTGGTATTAATGATACCGCAAAATTTTCAAGTGACAAATTTGACATTACCAAAATCACATATTTGTAGAGATAAACTACTACTTTTTGTTTGTTTTTAGTTGAAGCCACAAAATATTGCAAAATGTTTTATTTTATAAAACCTACTTTAAAACGTGAAATGCTGTGAGTGATGTCAAGTTTTTATTGCTTAATTGTTTATTTGTGCTTTCTGTGGTTAAGGCAGCCTTCAAGAATGCTAGGAAGAGGAAGCACCAGTATATAACCTTTTTGAAATATAAACATGCTGGTGGTAAAGAAGCAAAGATGTTTTTGATTCCTGTGTTAACTTGGTGGGGCTCATGGATAACGTCTGTTCATTATGTTGGGGAATACTATGATCTCGAGTAGTTCAAGCAACTGACTGACTCTAATCCGGCAGTCAGCTACTTTAAAGAGGTTTCAAATTATGACAGCAACTGTTTGTTTTGAGGCTGCTTTTGTGAAAGAGCATTGCTCTGATATAGCTCAATTTTTGGAGGAGTGTCAATATCCTACAGTGCACAAGCTTGTGACTGCTTTGCTTGGTGAAGTGCAGCTCATAAAAAGCAAGGTGTCTGGAGAGGAAACACCCTTAACCCTGCATAAGCTGAAGGATGAAACCAAGAAGAGGGAAGATGCTCAAGCAATGAAATTAGCCAAATGCAGCATCAAAAAGCTGGAGAAGCTGTTCGCAGAAGATCCTGCAGGAAAAATCTTTCGCTCAACTGCCCAGCTTTTTCATTTATCTAATTTACTGGTAGTACCAGTATCCAATGAGCTCATGTCATCACACGCGAGTCAGATTCCACTTCTGAAGTGCCTCTCTAAAGATGCATTTCTGAAAGGATTGCTGCATTAGGCAAAGATATTTGAAGTGAAGCAGGATGTGGAACCTGAATTACTGAAGTGGCTGATGCAGGAATATCCTGATTTTTCAAGCCACTGCTTGAAGGAAGTATGGTTTCCAACTACAAATGTGAATAGTGAGAGGGGCTTTTCAGCATATGCAAACTTATTGTCAGACGGGCAAACAAATTTACGCCCAGAAAATATAGAAACTGCTGTGTTTGTACTTTGTGACACTTTCAGCTAAATTTTATTGTACTTGCTATTCATTTTTATGTGATCTTTTTTTTTTAAAGATAATTCTAATTATGATTTTTTCAATACAAAAGCAATACTTATTCCACTTGAGTTGTCATTCCTTGATTTTTTATTTTATCACTTTGAGCATTTTATTTCACTACATATCCTGGTCTCTAAACATTATGTTTATAACTTTTGATTATGTAATTTTTTTTAAAAACTGAATTAATAAGATGCTTTGACTTTGCACCCCATTACAAACCCTGCCCCCTTTCAGCAATTTAAGGTATCATTTCTAATTGGGGCCTATGATATGTAATATACCAAGTTTCATAACAAGGAAAAGGTAAAAAGCACACAAACAAAAGATTCTAAAAGTGTGATCTTTTGGCTTTAGGGTAGCTCATTATATATGTTAGTAACAATTTATACATAAAAAAATCCAGAATTGCCAGAAATTTTTAGTTAATGTTTTAATATGCATAGATTTTAACACATATTTGTGCTAAAAGCATTTAAATTTAAAGCACTAACTATTGCTCCACCTAAACCAAAATAAATTTAACACATTATGTACCAGTATAAAATCAAAATGAATGCTTATTTACATGACTCAGAAGTTGCAGATTTTACAACATAATACATTTTAAAATTTTAATTCTGAAATTTTTATGGGTCACATATCATGTATTTGACCTGCAAGATGGATTTTCTTCATAAATAGAGATGAACAGCGTCTGTCTATTCATATATAATGATACAAGTAATTTAAGTTTAGTCATTGGAACTTTCACACAGTGAAGCAAATAATGATGGAAAATCACAATAGGTCCTTGAAATGTGTCCTGCCAATGAGTTGGTAAGTAGAGCAATATGAATGTTTAATATCAATTCATTTTCCATCATTAAGTAATTTCAGTCCTGGTAAACATTAGCAACATTGCTGCATATAAAACCACAGTTACAGAACCATCTCGCTATCACTTCCATGATATAACACAATAGAAATGGAGTGCACAAAACAGTGATGGATAAGCCAGACCTTCATAATTGAATTCCTAAGAATACTGAAGGAATTCTGCATCCATGTTATAAACGTTACATCTTATACACTTAAACAGCAGAATAGCATAAAGCATCCAAGTTGCAAAACTTAACTTTATGTGCCAAGTTGTTCTACATATTAGTTATCACTCTTAAGCTAAAAAGCAACAGATGCAGAAAAATCTTTTATTTGTCTTAGATTATTTCAGTATCACTCCATACATATTTTGATGAAACATAAATAACAAACAAACAAGGAAGCTTTGAAGACTACCATCTCATAGGAAATGTTGCAATGATGAAATTTACTATAGAAAATGTCATGGTAATATGACTAGTTAAGAAGACATGGGCAACAGTTACCTTGGTCAATGCTGTGTGGTATGGCTAATCCACGAAGTAATGAATGTTTTCCTTTTATATATTCAGAGAAAATATTTTATTAAGCAAGACATGTCACAAAATTGAAGCTTACTTTATTTCAAGTAGGCCATGGAATGAAGTTTGTTAATATGCTGGAGTCATAAGTTTCTTTTCTTTTGTAATATGTATAGGTTTGGTTTGTTCTTATAATCCAGCCCTAGTATTTTTTGGGGGCTTGAGATTGTTAGTGGCATTTTTTGCGAGGCTTTTCCTCAAGATTGTAGCTTGAAGGATTCTGAGTGTTGGCTGTATTTGTTTATTTTATACTTATCTTAGCAACTGCATAGTCTCTCTTACTTATTCCTTGAAAATTTCTTTAACAAAATTGTGTGGTTTTCCTGTGTGAACATGGATATTGATGGTGAATCTATCACCTATCGTGTTTGTAATAACCTCACCTCAAGTTTATCTTCTGCAGTGCATGTAATATTTGGTTTCATTGCACTTGTGTTGGCAATAATAATAATAATAATAATAATAATAATAATAATAATAATGCAGTACAATCTTCTTTATGGATATGTCCTTCATGTAAATCCTTTGAGGACTCTCAGGATCTCAATTAAATCCTACTGAATTATATTATTTTTTCTTCCACCATCCCCATTCCACATGCTGTCCCTCCTATACAAACAGTCAGCAGCCTTACAGCTGATAAATGAATACATACTGCTATAAACAGATGCTAACAATAACAAGCATTGCCAGTGTTTTAGATAGTTACTTTATTATAACACTTTAATTAATTTAATTTTGCTCGTTTGAGCATGTTTATATGCGATTCTAGAGATCTACTCACTAAAATCAGTACATATTTTTTTTTAAAGGGAACACTGAAAAATAACTCACCAAACAGAAATTCTATAGCAGGTGACATCAACTTCACTACATTCATCACTGGAACTATCATCACTATTTTCACATAGATTTATTATAATGCTCTGAATATGTTCAAATCATAGTCCTTTCATGAAATCTTCCTGTTGCAGTTGTTCCACATGGGCAATGCATTTCTGCCAATCTTCAATAGTCACATATTTAATGGCGTTTTCCAGTAGTTTTCTTACGTCTTTAATTTTGAACATAAAATTCTTGTCTGCTACTTCTTTTATCTAAGACCATATGAGCTCAATAGCATTATATTGACAGTGGTATGGAGGAAGCCGCACTACTTCGTACCCATTTCTGCAGCAAAGCATCAAGCTCATACTCCTGTAATTGCTGTTATGTTGCCTAACAATGCAAAGCAATTCAGCTATTGTATGTGTAGAATCATGAGGTATATTCTTGTTCTGAAGCCATCACAAAATTTCACCTTTCTTGGAATTTGTGTTGGGAATTTTTTCTTTAAAGCATGGAGTGATAGCTTGCATTATCAATAACTATTACATATCCTTCTTGCAGACTTCGAAGGAGATTGGTAAACCATTCCCTAAACACTACATTATCCATCTCTTGATGATAATCACTACTGCTTTTTAACTGAAATACTAATTCTGCCCCTTCTATGGAACCATATTTGGCTGATCTGGCATGACAGATTATCAGATGTGATCCTTTACCTAATGGGATCTTGACCATTTCTTTTAGAATCCTCCCAGATAAAACTTTTAGTATGGTTTTGATATACTGAAGTTTTGTCAATATAAATAATAAGATGAGGGTGCTCCTGTTTCTTTAGCACATGCAGCTCTTGCTGCAACAGTATCTTTTCTCTCCATCAAAAGTCGTCGGCCATCATTACATTTTCTATATCTAAAGTCAAGTCTTCTTAAAATTTTGTGTGAAGTGATACCCCCCTGTATAGTCCGTCTATTTTGTCTTTTAAAACAGCTTTAAGCTTTTTAAGTGTGGGGTATTCACCATGATCATTGAACTCTTGTACTGAGCGACAGATTAAATTTTTCTGAAAATCATCTAACTCTGTCTCAGGTTTTTGACGTCTGATGTTTTTTCTTGGAGAGGAAAAACATGGCCCTGGTGGCCTCTGTATTTTCAATCACACTTTTATGGACTTCATCACATATGTGCTGCACTGTTCTTACAAACCTTGAAGCTTCTGCGGTCTTTTGTGCATCTCTAAAAAAAATCACAAATCTTTCTTGGCAGTTTTACAGGATTTTAAAAAAGTTATACACTATATACACAGTGGGTGATATAAATAAAAACAAGCAAAAGCTTGTAAGCTGCAGCTCGCAAGCAAGTTAAGAATTGAGCATCAGGTCGTGGTTTGGTATAAATAAAAATTTCCCCTCTTTGTTGAGCTATTGCTATCACCTACCAAGCTATTGCTCAGTGACCTTCACCACGACACATCAGATGAGTAAACAAACACGCCTATTCTTCTGTCAGGAGGCAATTTAAATCTTTACTGCACCTAAATATTCACATACTCATTCATGCTAATCACACTCTCATTTATGAAACCTAATAGAGGTACAGATTTTAAATAACACAATTGTAATTAAAGATTTTACAAATTAAATAGACATTGTGATTCAACGAACTTTCAACAGGTAACGTTCATCCCCTTTCTAAATCCAATCCCTCATTTCCTTATTTGATAGTATTACAAACGTGTCACAAACTGATATATTAAAGTAGATTATTTGTACTTCTGTTTTTGCACCTTTATATTAATATCCTCTGCATCTATATAAAATATCACTATGTAATTTCAAGAATTTATTAGGTGTTATCATGAATTAAAGTTATACTGGATGAAAGAGTTTATTTCGTTGAAAGTTAAATTTAAATTTGGTTTTATATGAAATTTTTAGTTATAATCCGGTTTTGATTTGTACGAACATTCTGCTCTACCTAAGTGTTCATTTGTGTTATCA
Organism: Deroplatys truncata; assembly: GCA_030765065.1. Taxonomy (NCBI): domain Eukaryota; kingdom Metazoa; phylum Arthropoda; class Insecta; order Mantodea; family Mantidae; genus Deroplatys; species Deroplatys truncata. Next base: position 20,337,610 of record CM060976.1, on the reverse strand, counting down.
CTTTGATTATATTACCAGTCTTCCGGTAATGAGAGTGGATCGCTATGACCTCACTCATATTTTGTTTAGCGTTATAGTACCCAGATGAAAACACATCAGGTTCTTTTCAGCATTGTTAGAAGGTACACCTTGTGTTTCATTTCTCTTTTAAATATCTGCACACATCGGAGTCCTTGCATCTTGAAACAATTTTTAATTTCTCTATCAGTTAGGTATAGCAAGTAGAGGAAGTACTGCATTCTACGCAAAAATTCGATACCGAGATTTCATCAGAGATATACGTTTTGAGAGCGACTGAATTAAAAAAAAACAAAAAAAAGAACAAAAAAAACATCTTTAGCAAAAGGTGTGTGAACAGCATAAATAAAATTAGTTCAAGCTTAGTATCCTCCAAGGATGTGATAACATTTTCAAGAAAATTCCTCTACACCAAAACTAACCCTTTTCTTAAAAAATGGCTCCAACAATTTTGATTAAACTGCGGCGTTGTTTAAGATATTTGCATGACAAATATAATTAGGTATATCTCAAATTTCCTGGGAATAGCCTGTGAAGTGCTCTCCATTCTGAATGACTTTTATGTAACTGCTAAACTGTAAGAGATCCTACAAAATCGTCCTACGCACCTGTGTCTGAACAGCAAACTCAGAAAGGAAAAGTCGTTAAATAACAAGTTTGGTATTTAAGTTCAGCACCTTCCAAACAGGCATCAGGAAGATTTTTCAAGGAAGCCCTCCCATCCCAAACTACCCTTTACATGGAAACTTTTTCCAAAAGCTTTATTTTCTCAAAAATGAGTTAACGATCTTGATTAAATATTTTCATGTCAAATGCATATATTGAATTCCCTGGGAATATCCTCTGAAGTTCTCTTCATTCTGAACAACTTCTGCACAGTTGGTAAACCATAAGATAGGTAAAATCTTACTATGAAAAAGAAAAGAAATAAAAAACTGGTCTCGTTAAAGCACACAATTTATGTCAAAGCATTTCTTTTTTCCATTTTTTTTTTTTAAGTTAACCATTCCCGAGATGTTCCTTGTTATTGGTTTGAATTTTCAAATACCTACTTATCATATGTAGTTCTTGCTTATCTTCAGAAGGTTGTGAAAGAATGTCGCTCCATAGGGATGAACATAAATGCTAATAAATGTGAATTATTTTTCTGTTCTGTAAGAGATGAATCTGTGCTCTTCGCTTTTCAAATCATTGGTCCTGGAATTAATATAGTTTCTAAATTCAAATTAAGCATCCTAGGTTCACCTGTTATAGCTGAAGGTGTACATAATGTATTCAATCATCTAACCATATTCAGGCAATTATTTTCCGGTTTATAATCAGCCATTTGCCATATATCTTATTTCCTGCTAAAAAATTGTTTCTCAGTATCCAAATTAACTTATCTTATGTGCACTACCTCACTTTGGTTGTTTCCTAACATCATTCAGGAAATTGATAATCTTCTGAGAACATACCTGGAATTAATTCTCAACACTGAAGTAGAAGATAGCAATTGGATAAAAGCAAGTTTACCTATTGCCTTTGCAGGAATCTGCATTCAAAGAGCGACAGACTTACCTGCTTTCCTCTTTTCTGCCTATAGTGTTTCTGATTTCATCATGTTTTGTCTCACTAATTATGGTGACAAAGTTGAAATAAGTTATATAGCAGAAGCTTTAGCAAAATGGGCAACTTTGTCAACAAAGATATTCCAAACCAACCCGAATTATAAAAATCTTGGGATTGAGAAATTACTGTGATCAAGCATGTCATCTTGCTTTACATGATAAAACAACAGGCTCTTGGCTCACAGCTTTACCTTCATTAATATCTGCACTCTAGTGGACGACATGTCTTCCAATATCGCTGTTGCTCTTTGTTCTTAGCTGTAAATTCTGTCATCCTCATGATTATGTATGCAGAATGAGAGTGGATGGGATTCATGGTTTAAGTTGCCGAAAGAACTCTGGAAGATTTTCCAGGCATGCCATGATTAATAATATCAGAAGAACTTTGGTTTCTGTAGGTTTTCCAACCATCTTGGAGCCTGTTGGTATCAGTAGAATGGATGGAAACAGGCCAAATGGCCTCACCTTAATCTTGTGGACCAAAGGAAAACTTCTACTGTGGGATGCAACCCGTGCAGACACACTAGCTACCTCTTACTTCGCAAGAAATTCTGCCCGAGTTGGCTCTGCTGCATTGTCACCCGTTTATAAAAAAAAAACGTAATAAATACATGGAAATTGCCAGCTACCATTTTGTTGTCTTTGCAGTGAAAAAAAGAGTCCTTGGTGTGCAGAAGCTAAGGCATTAATCACTAATTGGGCCAAAAGCTGCAGGTGATCACCGGTGATCCACGATAAACAGCATATCTTAGGTAGCAAATCATGATTGCTATACAGAGAGGAAATGCTTCCAGTATGATGGAGACATTTCCACAATCATCCTTACTTGGTGAAATTTTTATTTTACCTCATATGTCATTTAATTATACTTTTAAAAATATTTCTGTCTCTATTTAAAACTTAAGAACGCTCCTAGACTTTTATAATTCATGTTTTGAGCAAGAAAAGTTAGTGTCGCAGATATAATAATTTATACTAAAAAATTGTTGATTCAGGTAATTTTATCCAATATCTTTGTACTTTGTTTTTGCTTGTATAACTTTTATTGTACTTGTTTAAAATTAACAGTTCTTTAGGGAACTGATTTTTGCAGAGTATTTGTTTTGTAGCTTGTAAATTACTGAATACTGTTTCTGCAATTTTATAAATTGGCATTCTTTTCTTCACACAATTACCTCTGTTATTTAAGCATTTGTCATACCTGCCCATGTGCTTTAAACTTCCTGTGTTATAATTGGTTGCTGCCAGTCCATTAACCCAAGATATTTGGACAGAATTTCACCAAGCAAAGAGCAAGAAATGTTAGGGAAAGAAGTCTGTAACGTCTGTCTTGCATGATTTTATTGCTCACTTGATTCTTCAAATCATCTGTGATGAGTGACGGACATCTGGGTCGAGTTTCATCATGCACATTGTTCATTCATTAATGTATCACCATACACTTCCTTAAATGTAGGTAAATTCTGCAGATTTCAGCTTCCGTGCATTCAAGAATCCAATACCTCTCACCTCACATTCGGCAGGACTTGTATCACACAGTTCACTTTGAACAATCACAGAATGCATAACAACAATTTATTTTGACTGGCACTCTCACAAAACTGAGAAAAGATGTTGATGAAACCATTCGATCTTGGATATAAGCATTGATAGTGATCTGTGGAACAGGAATGCGCAAATGGTCCTTACATCCTGGATAACCCTTATAATAATTTGTGTTTAAATGTCAAGAAAACAATAGTCTCTGCTGTACCTCATTTTAAATGCTGAATGATCCACCTGCTGCCTGGCACTGAAATGTAATCCAAGCATAGTATTGGAGTTATGAAAGAGCAATTTGAAAGTGTGGGATGTTCAGTGAGGACATGTGAAAGCTAACAACCTGAGCTTAAACCCATGCATAAAGTAGTAATTGCCACAGACTGCATATTCCATTTGGTATTTGGGAAGCAACTTTAAGATATAGTATTGGCTCCTATCTTATTTATATTTGTTTTTATGTGCTCTACAATGAAGAGCATAATGAAATATATGTTCTATAATGAAATATATTCTTTGAAGATGTCATTTAGCACTAACCCTGTACAAAATCATCTTGTTTGATACAATTCATAATTATTCACATTTCTTGTTCTTGAATATAAAATCAAAATATTACAATGCTTCCAATTTCTTTTGGTAGCTAGCTTGTAAGCCTCTGGAATGCAAAGTATGGTATATCATTATAAATGCATAACATTTTTATTTGTAATAAATTGTGAAACAAAATACAGCTAATAGGCAGTTGAAATTCTTTCCACATGCTTCACTGCATCTTTCAGTTTCCAAACCAAATGCTGAAGTTCTTCCTGAGTGCACAAAAACTTTATCTTGTTTCCTTCCTTGGAGCTTGAGCATGACTCTGTGTGAAGCTGAATGAGATACAAGTAGTTACCCACCTGTTCTATGCTGCTTGCCTGTGAACATAAATTGAAATTATATAGCTTTAGTTGCACGTTTTTCATTATGATCAAAAATATTTCTACATTAGTTACAAGGCTAAGGGAAATACACAAACACATCATGGAAGTGCAGCACAGATTCTAGAAGATACTGCCTCAAGTATATTAGTTTGTTCTTTTAAATTCTTTCCTTAATTTGCTCTTTCTCTACCACCTACCTTAGTAGGTAAACTACTGCATTCTGACCAAAACTATGCTATCAATATTTCACCTGGAAAACTGCTTTGAGCCAGAGGTGATGGGCCAGAAAGGCTGATCCTCGCTAAAACTGTTCTATCATAATAATAATAATTGTCCTTCTACTTGCAATCTTATAAGTTTGAAATTGAATGAACACAGATTATATATAAATTGTAATTTCTTACATCTATGTTGCATGAGTGTGATAAACATACTGCTAGTTTCTTAGATCTGTCTTGTGCAGGTAAAGAACTTTGCTCTCCGCGACAGCATGCTGCCATGGGTAAATCCTGAACATCTAGCATGAAGATGTGTTTAAACTGCCTTCATTCATGGGCCAAGGTGCCTTTACAAGGACTTATAGTTATCTTCCCTTAAGGGGGGTTCCTTTCTGTGCTTATTTTCATGTTCTGGTAGGCCAGCCCTCTTATCTCTTTCACTTGGATTGTCTTAAAAATCATCAGCATCTCATACCTCACTTACAGTAACTAGAGAGGTGCAATATAGCTAAAGACAAAACAACCTTTCCTCGTTCATTTCTGTTCTCTAAAGGATTATGTACACAACTGGAAATCTGTTGTTAAATTTAAGAAAAAAATGGAATGGCTTCGGCCCACATTAATTGTAAGCACTATGCTTTTCCTAGAATGCATCATAACAGTAATTAATTGTTAATGAAGAGAGGACATTTAAAGACCAAGTATCTAACAAGTCAGGACTTTGATCTGTGCTTATTGCATCTGGTGGCTATATGTTATATTTTCTCAGTTTTTGCTCATAAAAAGTAAGAGTTTTTTTTCCACATTTTTTTAAGTTTCCATGCAGTAAAAATTTTGCATGCAAAATGTGCCTGTGTATTTCTCAAAATAAAAAAAACAAAAAATGCAAGAAGGTGATTAGCTGATTACACTTTCTGTTTAATTAGAAATTGCACAATTACAATTGGTAAGCATCTTATAATTCTTGGGGAAAAAGCCAGTGTGAGGTGTTTTCATGAATGCAATACAGAAATTTTTATGCCTGCTTTTCAACAATTTCTTTCCCCTCAGCGAAAAAATGTTACACCCTTTTTAAGAGAACTATGGCTTTGAATGGCTACTACAATATGAAAAAAATGAAAGATCTCTAACAATTGTCATTGTATCTGTCAGTATATTTAGGTTAATACATCCAAATTTCCACATTCTTTTTAGTAAGATGAATCACATAGTGTATAAACAACTTTCAATTTAAATCTGTACAGCAATTCTCTGAAAATGGGGATTGTGGCTCTACATAAGTGCAAGAGCAGAATTTGTTTACATGCCTATAAATGAATGTGCTCATGTAAATGTCACGGTGTGTGATACATACATAATGTACCTATATGATCTGTAGTGTTAGCTATTCATCATTGAGACAAAGTTCTGTATGTGTAAAGAGGGCTGTAACATGCATAATAATTATGGAATCGATTAAATTCAATATGTAGAGGAATCTAGAGGTAATGAGTGATTTAGTAGGAGATGTCTTGACGAAGGAATCTGGCCCATCATCCCACCTATACTAGTTGCCTCATTTATATAGCAAACTCTGGTGTCATGTTTTGAGGTAGGTTCTGCCAACATTATGGAACGTGCGAGCGAAGTGAGTGTGCTTTAGGTAACCACTAGTTGCTAATTAACGTAAGTTTATATATAAAAAAACTAAACCTAACCTCCCATGAATCAGAAGCCTAAGTTTATATCATAAACATCGTTAAGGAAACATGCTTGCTTCGCTCACATGTTTTGTCACTGTGTTTTGATAAACTGTGCAAACAAGGAATATATGTTTTAATATGTTTATTTACTCATTCTAAGCAATTCAGATGTGTGAGTGTTGTTAGTATAGCGATCGCAGGCCTATTGATAGAGAACAATATCGCATCATTTTTAAACCATCAACCATTGATTAACCAAATTTTGTACTGCACAGCTCATAACCTATCTCTGACAATAAATTTGATTTACATGGTATTTTTAAGTTAAATGTATAGTGATAGTATTCTCTGCAAAACTGCAATGGAGTTCTTTAATTATGTAAGAAATGCTCACTTCATATCTGATTTGCAAGCTGTATGACATTTTTTTTATTTTTATTTATTCATCATTAAGACTTCCACAAGCTACACAGCTGTTGGAGAAGATGCAATACTTGTGTTGATTGTCGGACGGATCCAAGGCATAGCCCAATGTTGAGGGCCCTAGGCCACAAAGCGTAGCCAAGGGATGAGTTTTAAAAGTAGAGGAGTGGAGCAGTTTTGCAACGACAGGACGTAGCCATAGTATCTGTGCATCTAAAACTAGAATGATTTGCTTTTTAATATGGATGCAAGTAATGAACTTTAAACACAGCTCTTTTTAAGGAGGAAGTAAAAGAGAAATTTGTCAATCTTTTTCAATACATAATACCCATAACACAATGGAATGCAATGGTATCCTCGTTGAAATTCAAATCTTCTCTCCATTTTCCATACAGAAAAATAAGCACCAATAATAATGAAAATAATAATAATGGTAGCAATGCGCCTGAGCTTTGCTAACTATAGAATCTAAGGAAACAGAAAACAAACTACTACTTTTTAAACTGAGGGATTAACAATTAAAGATGTAAATACCCTTTTTAATATTTTACCTTTATGCAATAATCAAGCGTCCAAGTAACATCCACAATGTGTGGGGGATGGACTCCTATGTTGTTGAGTGATGCTTGAATTTTATTTTTATTTTGTTTATAACATTTTATCAGTTTATCATTTCTGGTCGTTGTTAATCCATAGTCTTGAAGTAAACTAGCAGAAAGTGCATCACAGTTCATGTCACGTCTTGCTGCTTCCAACAAAAGTGATAAGAGGGAGGCGTAGGCATGCTTTGTGGTGTCCCCTTTGGAGTTACAAAGCTGAGCAACATCTGTAAAGGTAAGAAAAGTGTTAAGCCAATGTATTTGTGCTCTTTCCAATGAACAACAATTCTGAATTTAGAAACTGACTTGTTGCATTGGGCTTATCTGTTAATGCATCCACAGCCGCTTCTAGTAGACTTGTATAACATTCTTCGCTTATAACAGCAGACGATCCTATTAGTTTTATGCCTGCTGCTACATCACTAGATATATCCATTCTTCCATAAAACTATCAAATTTTCATCACCGAGTCCGGCAACATATAAATAGCCCCGTATCTCTTTATTTTTGTACTTAAGCTTCTTCTGTCAGGTTATTTTTCGACGCTAATGCCAACCATGAAGCTGCTTGTATTTAACCTCTACACAGATTAACATGAGATGAGAGACAGACAGTTAGTCACAGATTTATGCTCGGTGGTGTTCCGATTGTGTGTTATTTCTTCCTCCTCATAAACTTTCAGTGAAGCCAACTACCCTCTACTGAATACCATTAAATACTAGTAAAGCCAAGACGAGATTCGGAATTAATGAGATCTGATCTAAGACACATTTATTTTGACTCATTTGTGCTTTAATCAATAGCTCAGCTCACAACCGCCTTGGTAAAGAACTATCGTGTTCTCATAACAGCAGTATGAAAGGAAATTGCTTCTTTTAACTTTTAGAAGTTGGATTTGTTGTCGCCACATGTAATGCTGCTGATGTAAATAATTCAGACAAGCTGCTGTTGCAAACTACGAATCACAGGCCCCCATATTTAGTATATGTTCATGGAAACTGGACACTGAAATGTGAATGGAAAGTTATAAATCATGTACATTATAATAAGAGAAGTATGCACTAAGTGAATGGGTTTGTAAATTATACAGAAAAATAAAACCAAGAAGTTTTGAGAATGTTATTGTTCAGTTATTGTAGGTATGTATAATTCCAATATTCCTATCAGTTATATGCACATTTCGTTTTTCGGACAATTCAGGCTATGTTTGGCTTCATATACGTGTTTTTTTAACGGGTTATTGTGCTTTTGCAGACAATCCGCGCATCTTTCTGTGTGGATTGTTATACCCATGTTTATGCATATTTCACTTTTTATTTTCCCTTACAGAAAACGGGTAAATTGTCATACTTTTGCCCGCATTAGGTCTTACGCTTGCACTAACGTAATGTTGCCTATATAAGTGAAACACCTAAAACGGGAGGGTGAGCACCAGATATTGGAGAGACTACGTCATGTTCTAAACTCACTCCTAAGGTAATGTATGTCATTATTTTTCACCTCCTTATTCCTAATTTGGGTGGGCAAAAGTATGACAATTTAGCCCAAAAAATGGACATTTCAACCATTTTAATGCACTATTTAGTCAAGAAGATTGATTAGCGCATCCACTGTTCATAACAAAATATCAAAACTTTTTGGCAACATTTCTGCATAAATTTAACATTGCTTTTCCCTACAAATTGATAGAACAAAGATACACACATAAAAACAAGAAATGGATAACAAAAGGAGGCAGGAAACGATATCTTACTGAACTGAGTAAAATTAACCATACAGAATCTTCTATAAAATATTTCATGCAATATAAAAAAGTATACAGTAAAGTAATAAAGGCTGCAGAAAAACTTAATAGATACATACATTTTTAATGCATCCAATAAAAATAGGAGGGCTATATGGAATATAATAAAAAGTGAAACTGCCAATAGCAAGGTTATCACTAGAAATAAGATGTCACTAAATGTTAATAATATAACAATTGATAACCCTGTTGAGGTACTGAATATTTTCAATAATCATTTTACCAGTGTAGCAGATAAAGTATTCTTGCCTCAATCAAATTTAACAAAAAATATGATTAACAAACTAAACAGAAATGCTAAGAGTGATATTTAAAGCCAGTAAATGAAGATGAGATAAATAAAATCATTAACTTAAAAAAGAATACGTTTTCAGTAGGTTTTGACGAAGTTCCAGAATGTATAATTAAATCATGTAAAGACTATATAGCAATGCCGTTAACTGAAATTTGCAATAGTTCCATAAGTACTGGAACATTTCCTGATATCTTAAAAAGTAATAAAAGCAATTCCTATATTTAAAAAGGGTGATGCACAAAATGTTGATAACTATAGGCCTATCTTAGTTCAGTCAGGTTTTTCCAAAATTCTGGAAACAGTCATGTTTAACAGAATCTCCCCCCACCTTTTTTTTTTTTTTTGAAAAATATGTAGTTAGTGAGTTGCAAAACAGTTTTAGGAAAAACAAATCTATTCTAAATGCCTTTTATAAATTCATGAAACTTACATTAGAAGGGTTTGAAACAAACAACTCCACTATAGGGATCTTTATGGATCTAAGTAAGGCATCTGATTTGGTACATCACACTATCCTGTTATCATAGTTAGAAGCGTGTGGTATAAGGGTGACGCAGTAATTTGTATCACAAAAATGTAAATGTCAGAGTGATTGTAGTGTGAATATGCATTGTTGTGTGACATTGATTTGAGATGTTTGTTGATTGTAATTATTGTCGAGAAGTGGGTTTATACGGCCTTACTGAAACTGACAATAATAGCGTGCAATAATGTAGCGAGGGGGTGAGTGTTTATCATTATTAGAGACGAGCAAATGACGTCAGAGTGGCATGTTTTTCTTAGAATTTGCTGGAACATTTTTCCCCAGAGCATATGTTTTCGTAATTTTCATTGGATATAAAAATAGACGCTAATGTTGGCGCGTTTTATTAACCAATAGCAGCTCGGTTATAATCTTTAGGCATATTGGGGCGAGGAAGTATAAATTCAGTGTCAGGGTCAAGTTTCACGTAGTCTAACAGAAGCATTCGCGTATAAGACATCGATGAGTTCAACGGAGGCATTCATGGAGTATACATCGTACGCAGTTCATCAAGGTTATGCGTAGCAAATTTGTGAAAAATCTCTCGTGTCGTAAAGTTAATTACACAAAAAGTTGAAGTACGCAAATTAATAATGTGCAGTAAAGAAGTTATTATAACAGTTTCAGTTTGGCGAGTGTCAAGATTAATAGGTGAAAGTGAATAATGTGTTACGACAATAAAAGTGTAAAACAAATTCTTTTATCAGTGTTATCTTTGGATAAAAACTCCTTTCCGTTTACACACCTGTATAAGATAAGTGCTTGACCGAGAAATCATAGCTAGCCGGAGGACAGTGAACCCAACATTAAATACAATAACAGGTGCTCAGTAAAAGATAACACGAAGTGACTGTGACAAATCGTCTTTCATACGTGCGGCAAATAAACAGTAGCATTTTCAATTACAAATAATAATACCGCCGCAAGGGAGGGTGTGGATCATCAATGGTTTAAATCCTACCTTACTGATCGAAGACAAGGTCCTATCATAAGAAATGAAATAAATGGTTCTCAAATTAACTCGGATATAAAGGTAGTAAGCTGTGGTGTTCCGCAAGGACCTCTACTTTTCTTAATGTATATAAATGACTTACCACTAAATATTCCCCATGCTGAAACCATATTATATGCAGATGATACTAACATTATAATTCAGGGATGTAGTTATTTAGAATTGCAAAGTCAAGCAGATACTGTAATGATAAATATGATGCAATGGCTCTGTTCCAACAAGCTGATGCTTAATACCAAAAAATCACACTGCATGCAAATAGCATTATCTGGTATAAGTGACACAAGTGTAGCACCTAAAATTACATATAATAATGATGAAATACTTTATATTTACGAGACCAAATTTTTGGGGGTAACAATTGACAAATTCTTAACCTGGAAACCTCAATTCAGAACATTCTTCAAAAATTAATAATGCACACTATATAATACCTGTATTAAAAATATTTGTAATATACAAGACACTAAAAATGATATATTTTTGTTATGTAGAATCTGTTCTTGCTTATGGAATTTTCATACGGGATTCTGCCACAGAAATAAATATCTTTTTTGTAGCAGAAAAGAAAATACAAAAAAGATGTTTAGTATAAGTAGGATGACTCACTGTAAAACTTATTTTAAGGAAAACACATACTAACCTTACCCTGCTTATATATTTTAGAAACTGTTTGTTTCATAAATAACAACATTCAAAATTTCCAGATGAATAATACAGTACATGATCATAAAACAAGGAACAGCAATAAAATACATTTACAAGGTTCCAGATTTACTAAAGGAGTTAACTCCATTTTACATGTACAACTTAATCACCGAGAAAATAAAATATACATAATGATAAAAAAAATTCAGAAGAGATGCAAAAAGATTTGTAATAAATCATAGTTTTCAATATTTCGGATATCATTGTTAGCTGTAAGAAAGCAGACTTGTATTTAACCCTTGTTATTATACGTGTATTTATATGAATAATATCTACAGATTTCACATTTCAATTGTATTTGTACTAAAACTCTTCATTATGTACTTAGTGACCATTACAATTGTTTTTTTCCTGTAATTTTCTTTATGGGTTTTTACGTTTATATTTTATGTTATTGTATTAATTCGTAATACAGAGTTGTTTTTATTCAGTGGAAGAACGTCTAGAAATGATTTAATTTATAAGCTTTCTTATGGAATATACTATGTTTTACAATTCCAAAATTTAGTTTAGGCACCTACTCATGTAAGAAATTAGGATTTCTATATTTGTGTATTGCATCTAACTATACCTGTTCTTTTTGTACTAATAATTGCATTGTTAATGAAGCCAATATTTCTGTATTGAAATCAAATGGTGAATTTAAATAAATAAAATAAATATTACATTGGTAGCGGCTGGCATGCCGGAATATACAGTTCTGATGTTGGCATTTCAATAAGGCTCTGCGCGCGGCCGTCATAGTAAATACAGTCGTCGCACAGAATTACCAGGTTAAGTTAGGTTAGACAAGGTAAGGCAGAGGTTCAATAAAAATTATGTGTTTCGACCCTTTTTGGGGGGGGGCGCCGTTGCATTTTGTAAATCAAAAATAGGCAAAAATAAATAAAGTCTTTGTTTTGAAGAAAGAATAAATAGAATGCTCCGAAATTGCAGCTTCGCGTTCTTTATGTTTACCACGTAAATTGAGCTCGATTTATTGCAGATATGCATTTCAGTGCTCATTTTTTATTTCCCTCCCCCTTTCTTTCTCCCTGCAACAATCTTCTAGAGGAAAGTTAAAAGTCAAATGAATAGAGTGAACAGGAAATTATGTTGTGTAGTGTTGGAAGATTGGAGTAATATGGTCATTTTGAAACTGCTTGTGTCCATCTACTTTAGTGAGTGGGAGAAAAGGATATCTGATTGAACTGTAGAGTCATCGTTGTGAATTCGTTGATAATATTATGGACGCTGCATACTCTTGCCACCTAAAAGCAAACTGGGAATTCTTTCCAAGCCAATATCGCTTGCTGACTTTGTCATTCATTTTATTCATTTCTTTTTCTCAGTTTTGAGCAATGAAAAGTATTTAAGATCAGAATGAGTAATGCAAAGCATAAATTTTGCTCCTGAATTTGTACACTCTTTGTACACAGTTTACAAGAGCAACTAGCTATTTATTGCATTATCAGGGAAGGTACACATTGAGAAACGTATTTCCAACAAATAAAGAATATATCGTAAATGTTGCATTTGATGTTGTGAAACAGTAAAATAAAAGTTTAAGCAATTGCAGAAAATAGTGTGTTATAGGTGACAGAGCACATGGTGTATTGTATTTCACCTGAAAGAGAGAAATGAATAACCTGTGAAGTCCTTTTCATTCTGAATGAATTTTATTACTGGTAAATCATAAGAGAGAGACAAAACATAAAACAAAAATGTAGATCTCATTAAAACACACAATTTGTCAAACATTTTTGTAGCATAATTAAATTTTAAGCTATGCTTGTTATTGGTTTAGATTTTCCAATACTTTGTTGCATTTTGCTAAGAGTTAAGTTGCCATTCTTTTGTTTCTTGTAATGTAATGCAAAGAGTAAGAAATTTAAAGCCAAAATATAATAACCTGCCTCTTAAAGATTTTATCATCACTTCAGGTTCTTCTATCCCCCTTGTACATACAGGGGGGGTGATAAGTCCTCCTCACCCCCTAGTATCGGATGCTAATTGATTTATTTTAGCACAAATACTTAGGTATTAAGTGTCCAATATATCTATGTTCTCCATCATGCTGTAAACACAGTTCCATACATCTCCATGTTCTTCTTGACATATTCTTGAGCATGTCCGGTGTTATAGTGTGAAATGCATTCTCAACAGCATTGCGCAGTTCTTTGGTAGCATAATGACGTGCAGATACATGCACCGTAATGACTCCCCATAACGTCAGGTGTGGTGAGGTCAGGACTTCTTGGGGCCATTTCAAGGGAGCTGGTGCTGCTGATGAACCACGACCTATCCACTGTCCTGGAAAGTGTTCATTTAGGAACATGCGCACTGCAAGAGCATAGTGAGGAGGTGCCTCATCTTGCTGCAACCATATGCATTCTGTGAGCCCCGTTCCTCAAGCTGAGATATTAACCATGTTTGTAACGTGTGTAAATAATTTGCGCCATTCACAGTCCCTTCAAAAAAGTGCAGTCCAAGCAGATGTGATGTCATTGCTGCCCATATCAGTAACATGAGGCGAGTTCCTTTCTAACTGGACTGTGTAGTGAAAATTCTCTTTGGCCCAAAAGACAATATTTCTAGCATGTGTGCTGTGATAAATCACACATATATCTAAAAACATAACCTTGGCACGGTTCACTGCATTTGGAAATTGAGTTAACAAAGCACCGCATGCTAAAACGCACTCATTCCGGTCTCTATCTGATAACTCGTTTACGAACGCCAGTCGAAAAAGTCTGAGCTTAAGGTCTTTTTTCATGATCTCGCATTGTTGTCCTCGGTATATCGAGCTCCGAAGCACGTTTACGTGTCGACTTCATAGGAGATTGTTCAATCGAAACAGAGACTCCAGCATATGTTTCTTCTTATGTCTTCTTTCTTCCACTTCGTGACGTGTTTTTAACACTGCCAAAAGCAAATGCACGTCTTTCCCAATCCAAAATCTTTCCTGGAATGCTCCCTTAATCTGTTTCATAATCTGCCCTGTGTGTTGTCATTCATGCATCCACACACTTGTCACTAAGTGCTCCTCAATGGTGTAACTATGACTGCTCACATCTGCTATGGTTACAAACTAAAACTTGACTGCAGAAACATGTAACCATGAATTGCAACAATTGTTAAGAAGTAACATAGCTACATGGCTTAACAACATTTTATACTACCAACCTGCGTAATAACATTTGATACTCACAGGGGTGCGGGGTACGGGGACTTCTTACCCAACCTGTACAACAAAATGGGTATGAAACCATTTCTGCAAATGTTTATCTAGGTAAACATGAAGCAATAAGCTTTCATAAGAATAGCTTGTAGAAGAGAGAAAAAAAAAAAGATAGTGGGTTGAGGTCATGTGAATGTAACATCAGAATTTTTTACTTTCTCTACAGCATATGTATTTTGAGATTTCATCAGAAACACATATTCAGAGGTCCACTGCCCCCCCTTTCAAACAAAAATTTGACAGAGGAGGAGGAGAATTTTCTGATGAATGGCTGTAATGATTATGATTAAAATACCATATGTTTAAAATATTTGTATGAGTAATTAAATGTAAATCTTAAATTTCTTATGAATAGCTGTGAAATCCTCTTTATTTATATAACTGGTAAATCATAAGATGGACAAAAACTTAATACGCAAACCATCTACATTTTATTAGAACACAGATTATGTATATGTCAAATAGATTTTTCATGGCATTAACCTTTTTTGAGATATTTGTTGCCATTTGTTTGAAATTTCGAATTATTTATCATATATTGTTTTGAATTGCTAAGTCACTATATTTTGTTTCTCATGTTATGCACATGATGGAATTCTGAAGCCAGCATATAGCAACTTACTTTCTAAAGATTTGATTGTAACTTCAGTCTCTTGTAACCCTTTGTTCTGTAACAAAATTTGTAATGAAACTATTTCTGCAAATATTTATTCCAATTAACATGCAGTAGATAGAAAAATAAGCTTTTGTAAGAATAATTTGTAGTAGAGACATAAAAATAAACAATAGTGGTTAGAGAAGGTCATGCAAATGAAATGCATAAGATCTTTTTTTTTTTTAAAAATACGCTGCAAATATGGAATGGCTAGTTTCACATTGTCTTGCAAGATCAGGAAATAGTGGAGCTGTCGTGTCATAGTTGAAAAAGCAATACTATGTAATTCATAATTTGGCCTTTTTGTTTATATATTTTGTTGTAGCATATACAAATTGCACATTCATTTACAGTACTGTACACTTGATGTTTTCCAACCAATGAAATAACATTTTATGTGATACAGCATGTCAATTCCTCTTCTAGCTGCAGTAATAACAACAAAGATATTCATTTTGCAGTTAGCAATTTTCCTCAATAGATGGCACTGAAGTTCTGAATTAGTTTATAGAAGCATGTACATGACACATTTAATGTCAAAAAATCTGATGTGTTACACTCATATGACTTTCTCTACTCTTGTACACACTATTTTTACAAACACTTATTCTCCATATGTTTCTTGTTAATCGAGATGTTAATTTTATTGCTAATTTTCGTGTAGATGCAAGGGGAATTGGTAGGGTTTAAGCAATAGTCAAATATTTTAAGAGCTGGTTGCTACGTGGAGTATTCCATTCTCTTTAGATTACCAGGACAAAAACAAAAAAATGAATAACGAATTCTATTTGAGAAAAAGTATAAGTATTGGAAAATTTAAGGGAATAACAAGCAATATCTCGAAAATGTTTCACTCAACAAAAAAAAATGTATATGACATAAATTGTGTATTTTAATGTGATCTACATTTTTTGTGTAGTAAAATTTTGTCTATCTCTTATGGTTTACCAGTTATGCAAAAGTTGTTCACAATGAAGAATACTTTTGAGACATTCTCAGAAAATTTGAGATATACATTTCATTTGTCATGAAAATATCTTAAACATATATTTTAATCAAAATCGTTACAGCCATTTTTGAGAAAATTGAAATTTTCGAAAAATCTTCCATGTAAAGGGTAATCTGGGGTGGGGGGGGGATTTTCTTGAAAACCTTCGTGTCGCATCTCTGGAAGATACTGAACCTAAATACCAAGTTTGGTGTTTATCCGACTGTTCGTTTCTGTGTTATATTGTTCACAGACACACACATGGACATGTTTCCAAAAATCCTTTTTTTGGATTCAGGGGCCTCAAAACATTTATTTCTGGTGAAATCTCGGTATCAAATTTTTGGGTGGAATACAATACTTCCCCTACTTACTATACATAGTAGAGAAAGTAAAAATAAAGCATATTCCATGTTAAACTATAAAACTAACTTTCAGGTTTTTAAAACCATTTTTTTTTTAAAATCCTTTTATGTATATGATTCACATTTGTTAATTAAGTGGTATTGTCCCTTCAACATCTGATGATCAAGTAATCCCTTTACAAACCTAATACTATTTGGGACATTTTCAAAATAACCAGAATTTATGTCCACATTAAGCTGGTGTTTAAAGTTTTCATCCAGCTGCAGTAGACTTTCTTTATTTGCTTAGAATTTTGCTATGATCAAAAATCAGGTGTTATGTTCCCATGACTTTCTCCACCCATTTTTCTACACACTATTCATAAAAAAACTAGTTTTTTATGTCTACTGCACGTTAATCGAGATATATGTTTGCTGAAATGGTTTCATTACATATTTCGCTGAAGTACAAGGAGGATTGAGGTATAAACTCATACAAACTATACTGTATAGAACATAAAAATGCAGTAACATGACAGTTGCATATGTTTATTTTTTCTGGGAGTTGTAAATATTTTCTCTCCCCCTCCCCTTCCTCTAATTGGCAAAACAGGTTTGGTTATCTGCAAGATGCAGAAACAGTGCTCAACTGTTTTTATTACAAGTTTAATATTATGTTTTTATTGTAATAATTTAAGACAAATTATATTTGTTTATGTTTTTTCTAATTTAAGTTTTGCCTATGTTATGATTTCCAAGTTATATATGACAATGCGTTTAATGCAGCTAATGTTGAACTCTTTCAACCTTGTTTCAGCTGGGCAAGAGACCCTTGCTGCTCCAGCTGAAACAGTATAGAATGTTGAACTTCAAAGTTCATGCAAAACAAACGCAGCTAATAGAAAGAATCATTAAACCAGCTCCATTTTTTGTATATCATGGATTATCAGATCCACATTTGTTTTGCACAAAATGCTCAGGTTGTTTTTATTCTCCCTGGCATCCACTTATAGTAAGCAGAGGGAGTACTGCAATGTAACAAAATATGTGATATTGAGATTTCACCAGCAATACATGTTTTGAGATGTCTTAAATAATAAGAAAGAAAAAAGAAAGCCTTTCTATAAAAAGTATGTCAGAGAGAGAGAGAGAGCAGCACAACTCAAAAGCAAAAAGTCAGATAAACATCAAACTTTGAGTACATACAAGACAAAGCCTGACTTGCTACCAGGCTGGTCACTGGGCAGAAAGTTTGGGCGAGTAAGATGAAGCCGGGCTGGTTGCTGACTACCTGGCTTGTTTAAAAATGCATGCAGTTGCAATTTGCAACAGCGAGGATATTATTAGATAATAATGCAAATAAATGGGTAGCATTACAATCAACTGCGAGAAAATGGGCTGTTCGTCCAGTACATCTAGACAGAAACACCTTTGGTGAATATAATAATTTATATAAAAGTTTGAGAGACTTGCCAGAACATTTTTTTTTAATACTGTGGGCTGGAAATTCAAACTTTTGGCCATTTTCTAGGCCTGATGAAACCCAGGATGTAATAATCTTGGAAAAACTGTCATGATATCATATGTGAGTAATGTTGCTGATAGGCATGTTCCATGGTAGCCCAGTGGTAGAGCAACTGGACAGAAACCGGGAGATCCATGGTTCAAATCCCAGCTATGGCGTTGAATTTTTCAGTCCTCTAATTCTATCTTTCCAACCTTGTCATGCAAACAAGTCATTTGGAAGTACAATTAATCCATAAATTAAATAGAGTTTTATTTATGGATGCTGTTTAACTACTATGGTCCTTAGCATCCCATTCTATTTTGGGCGTGAAAGACTGAAAAGTTTGCTCAGAGGCCTTTTTATCAGGCGTGAGGTTCTTTTATATGCTGCAATCTATGCCATGGGACCACCAGCTTTACTTGCTTTCTGAAGGAAGCCATACTAAGGATATTTATGCCTGAAAAAAAATCCATTGCTCTCCACCGGGTTTGAACCCACGAGCTCGGGAACCAGAGGCTAGCATGGATCTGTCAGTTGTTACATATATTAGCTATACAGGTGGTGAGTCAGAATAACACTGAATAATTTTAAGGTATGATTGAGGGGTTCTACTTGAGTATTTTATTTTAGGGAATGTATGCCCATGAATGTCTTATCGAGCTACAGGGTATTGAACGTTTTTCAAATGCCGCACCAGGTTAGATGAAATTCTGCCAAACAGGTCACTACACATCTTTTGCTACAAGGCATTGGGGGAGTTTTGAAATAAGATTGGATGTATCTTTAATTGTAAACTACTCTCTTAACCCTAGAGAGGTGGCGCGGGGTATTTTCTGACCCCAGTCAGTTTTATTTGCAAGTTACATATAATGATTTTGAATACCTGAACCCTGCCTTTCCCTTACCTTTCACTGCATTCCTTGGCTTTTGTTAGAGGTCATTAGCATTGGAATACAGGTCATACATTCCTAGAATATAGGCTATTTGTGTTCTTCGGCTGAAATGAGGGCAGGAAATACCCCACGCCACCTCTCCCGTTGCCTGATGTGTCTCGTCTGCATATTGTTTCTGTAGTTACAGTGTGTTTTCAGCTGAACCTTCGAGAAATTGTGGTTATAATATTTACGTATTTTTAGTCTTAAACGTAGTGCTGTTTTTATATCAATATGTGTTATGAGGATCATCAGGCAAGCCCTAATAAGGGAAGTGGAAGAAGAGGAAGCATTAGGTGGTGAAGGCAGCAAAACCGAAGATGAACTTGAAATACTGAGTTCAAATAGTGAAAGTGAGCAAAGTGCAGAAGAGGATCGAGTTACGACATGGAAAATGGTTCAACCTCCTCAAAATTAATGTACTCGCTCCCACAAGATAGTGACTCACTTACCAGGTGTAAAATCTGCAGCTAAAAATGCAAAATCTCCTATAGAATTATTGCTTGAGAAAATTCGGCATTTTATAAATGCAGCACAGCCAGAAAATCAAGAACAGGAATTGCCAGTGAAGAAAAGAATGAGGTGTAATGTGTGTCCAAGAATGTAGACAGAAAGACAAAACTTTCGTGTGTAAAATGCAAGCAGCAGGTGTGCAAAGACCATAGTGTAGTCGTGTGTAGGAGCTGTGTGTGAATTAAAATATGAGCATCAACATATGTTCTTACTGTCAAGATGAAAAAAAACACACATTAACTGTGATACTTTATGATTATGGGTGAAGTGAACATTCAAATATGTTTTTGTGCTGCGCATCAGTCCAAATTGTAAGGAACTGTCAATTCAAAGTTTTTGTTTTATTTTTTAAAGTAGATTTCTACAACCAACAGTTATTTTAATACATAATGTATTACTCAGTATATGTAAGCAATAATTAGATAAATTCATTAATTCGGTCCATTTACAACAATCATTTTATTCCTGGGGTCGCGAGTGACCCCGCGCCATCACTAATGTAAGATGTACATGCGCCACCTGTCTAGGGTTAAATGGATTTAATAACTTGTGAATCTTTATTTAATTATATGGCACTACATGTACTCTGAGGTAGGTTCAAAACTGTTTTTAACTGATCTGCAGCTGCGAATACAGGTGTCATTAACATATGCAAATAATACTATTGTTGTTGAAATTTTCTCCACCATAATATAAATTACTTCTAAAAGTTAAAAGAATGTTAAATGTTGCAAATATTTGTTTTTAAAAGGCTTCAAACATAGTTAAACTAAGAAGAAAACAAGCATTGAACAAGTGCGTGTTTATAAAAGATGTTCAAAATGTGGACTTTTTGACTTTGGAGCTTAGTTGATAGCATCATTGTAATGATTGCCAAATTCTTTCAAAAATAGCTGGCATACCACGAATAGCATAAAATGCTACAAAGACCCTAGCCGTCAGCTCCTCTTAACTATTAACTGGCATCTCATACACAAGAGTCTGTACATGTCCCCAAAGGAGTTAGATCTGGTGAACGTGTTGGCCATGATTTCAGTGCTCCTCTACCAATCCAGTAATCAGGATACGTTACACTTAGGAAATCCCTTACGTCACTGGAATAATGCGCAAGTGCCCCATCGCCTTGGAACCACATTAACTGGCGTATTCCTAAAGGAACATCTTCCTGAAGTTCTTGCAAAGTATGTTGTAACATCTGTAAGTAAATGTGGCCCATCGAACGTGTAGGTAGTAAGCAGGGCCCTATGAGTGTGTCATTCACAATGCCAGCCCAAATGTTCACTGCAAACTGGTGTTGGTAATTTGTAACTCTAATAGCTCTAAGGTTTTCCTGTGCACAAATGTGACTGTTACACATGTTAAACATGCCCCCTCATGTAAAATCTTCTTGTCCTTCCACAATATGTTGTAGGAAATGTTGGTTAATGAAAGCATTTATGAAGAAATCACTGGACAAACTAGCTAGGGTGGAAAGTCATCTGGCGCCAGTATTTGTACTTGGATGAGATGATATGAGTGTAATAGATGTTCGTGCAGAATTTTAGTAACCAAAGACTGGCTTGTATGCATGGCATGTGCTATTGCATTTGTGCTTGTGGATGGAGAATTATGGACTCGATCAAGAACCTCCTCTTCTAGAGCCACTGTTCTTACATTTCTTTGGACTCCCGAATGATGAGCTTGTTTTTTGGAAAGTTCCTGTTTCTCGTAGTCAATGTACAGCAATAAAGGTGCTGTGATGAGGCAAATGTCTCCTGAAGTTCAGCATAAAGATCTTGTGCCCTTTTTGCATTTTCCGAAGCAGCACCATAAATGGAATGCATGTCTGCTAGTTCTGCATAAGTAAAGTGGAACATTTTTTACAATAGATTGTAAAACTGAAAGTCCTTTCAGTAAACGGAGCACTTTAGGATATCCTGATAGCTGAGATTGATAACCTATACCTCTTATAGGAACCACAAAGTCACAAAGTGCTGTATAATGAGTGATTGAATCCCTTACACTTAAATAACAAAACACAGGTTTTAGATTAATGGTAATATAAACCATGTTATAAACAGAACACAAGCAATATTCCAAAATGAAAGAAAACAAAGCATAAGTGATATTCCAATACCATAGGGGAACAGGGATTTGTTTGACAGAATTTCATCTAACCTGATGCAGCATTTGGGAAAGATTAATGTCCTCTAACTCAATAACAAGATTTTAACGAACGTAGATTCCCTAAAGAAAATAATAAAAAATATAACCCTTGAATCATGCCTTAAAATTATTCACTATTATTCTTACTCACTCTGTGTAAGTTTATTTCACAGATACATGGCTCCTAGTGCTTAATTTGGACATCCTGAGCTTAAATTTCATATGGGGTATTCCACTATTGGCCTCATAATTAAAAAAATGTGCAGCTGCTATGAAATGTCCTGCGACCTCTACGTATGCCAGTACCTAACAAAGAAATGTTCCAAAAATATCACAAGAAGTTTATGAAACCTGAACCTTTTTCCCCCATTGCTGGAAGCTATTGATGGAAAGCACATTTGCATTGTAGGGTAGAGAGCCCTATTATTGGCATCCCTCCAGTTATTGGCACTATTTTATTAAAATACAGATATTAAGCATTGTACCAAGTTGGTAACTGTTCAATGCATATTTTGTGCCTCAAGCTTCTTCTTAGAGGATGTTGATTAGTTCCCGCTATAAATCAGCGTTTTTTCATGACTATCTTCCAGATTGTAAAGTTGTGTGCATGTTGTTGAATTTTTGCACCTTTTCTTAGAGGTAAGTTAAGGATACAGTTTCACTGTATTATTATTTTTCAAGTATATACATTATCTAAAACACTGATATATAAACACTGGCTATCAGCATGCTTTGTGGAAATGTTTAGTGAAATATGAGGTTCCTAACCTCAATTTAAGCATTGTATGAGGTGTGCCTATTATTAGAATCAAATTATGTATGTATTCCAATTATGGGCAGGAGGTGCCAATAACGTGAAAATCAAGCATTAACATTAATATGTTTTAAATAAGCCTTAAATTGTATCTAACATTCTTATATTCAACTATTTGAAATATTAAGGTTTAAAAATGAGTGAAACAATTATTGGCACTAATGCCAATTACTGGAAACATATGTGCCAATTATTAGCAAGTTTCCAAATACATTTCTCATCCATTGTTAAATTTGTTACTAGATACGAGTTTCATCCATTATGGGCCGTCATCAGTCACACAAATATAGTAAGGAAGATCTTGATGGAGTCAGAAAAGATATGGCATTTAAGACTGCAGCAAAACTGTATGGTGTGCCAAGGTCAACCTTACAATTCCGTTGTAGTGTTAAGTTTTCCAAAACCGCACATGGACCTGCTCCAATACTGAGTGGAAAAGAAGAAAGTATTTTCGTTCGGTGTGTCGCTAAAGCTTAAATGATAAAAATTCATATATTTACTAAAACAAAAATATAATGTAAAATTGAATTCAGTATAATTTACTCCCTCTGAAGTTGCATATAAAAGTATTTATTAAAAATTCAAGAACTTTTTTAAAAATAGTGAGTCTAAAACTTATTTTGCAACAAGTTAACGTGTTTCTATATTCTATAAATTCTTTTAAATTCAATATTTATCTTGGTTTTATTTTTAATTATTTTTGTCAGTTTTATATTAATAATTCATAACATGATATGAAGTTACAAAAGTTATCATTTTATTTATTTATTTATTTCATAGGTGGATTTTTGAATGTGCACAGATGGAGTTCCCAAGAAGAAAGGAAGACATCCAAATGAGTGTTAAGGAATTCATGAAACAAAATAATCATCCTAACCCATGTAAGAAAAATATGCCCGGAAACAAGTGGTACCATGGCTTCCTGCGCAGACACCCTGAAATTGCTTGTAGGACACCCGAAGGTGATACTGCTGGTAGTGCTTGCGTAAGTGAAGAAAATATTTGCAGGTGGTTCAAGGCAGTTAAGATATCCTGAAAGAAGAAAATGTTTTTGATGTCCTGTCAGATTTTGAAAGGGTTTTCAATTGCAATGAAACAAACTTCATGTTATGTCCAAAGAAAAACCTCATTTTAGCACCCACAAGATCTAAGAATGTGTATGAAATGGAGTATAGTCAGGCAAAAGCAGCTCTTACTGTGATGTGCACATTATCAGCATCTGGCAAGACATGATTATTTACCCACTTCATAGAATCCAACAGGATATTATTTGCAAAGTTTCCTGAAAATTGGGGTATTGGTCGCAGCGACAATTGCTGGATGAAATCGGAAGTATTCTTTGAGTTTATTGGAAATGCATTTTACCCTTATCTTGTTCAAAACAGCATTCCACTTCCAGTTATTCTGTGCGTAGATGGCCACAAAACTCATCTTACTTATCACCTTAGTGAGTTGTGCAAGGAACTAAAGATCATCCTCATAGCTCTCTATCCAAATTCAACATGGATTCTCCAGCCAGCTGATATGGCATCCTTCAGACCTGTAAAGAGCAAGTGGAAAGCTGCTGTACTTGCATGGAGAGCACAAAATCTGAATAAAGCTGTGACAAAAAAGGATTTTGCACCCTTCCTTGAAACCATATTGACCTGAAATGCTCACTTAAGAATGGATTTAGAGCAACCGGTCTGTATCCATGAAATGCCGATGCAGTGGATTTTTCAAAGTGCATTGGCAAAAATGATCCAAGAGCTAATGTTCCAAGCACTGGTGTGAATACCAGAAGCTCAGAAATAAAACTAGTTGCATATGACAATTTCTGCAAAATTATGGGAGAGAGAAGAATTGAAAAATTTAAAAACATAAAGAAAATAGTGGAAGACAAAGAATATGAGAAGGAATTCTTTATCCTCTACAGGCTCTATGAGTGTTATCAAGATGCAAATGCAAATAAAACTGAACAAAACAGTAAACTGAATGCTGAAGAACAAGCAACTAATATACAGCATGGCTCTGAAAATGAGGACAAAGGTTCTGCAGATAATATGTATTGAGCTTCTGTCTATTGCACCATCACTACTCGATGAAAATAACAAAGATCAAGAAGTTAGTTCTGGAGATAATGTGCTAATAACACCCACTAAGGATAATAGTCTACACCAAATTCTCATTTGGTCAGAAACACCAAAGAGGAAGGGAAAGAGAAATATCGAAAGAGTTCCATTTGTTTTGACTTCAGGGAAGTGGAAAGAAGCGCTTGACTTAAAAGAGAAACTTAAGGAAGAGGCTAACAGAGAAAAGAAGAAAAGGAAAGAAGAAAGAGAAAAGAAAAAGATAATGAAAGAAGGACAACAGAAATTAAGAGCAGGAATAGGTAAAAAAAAATGACTGTTACAAACACGAGCAACCAAAAAAAAAGGTGGCAAAGAAGTCTCTCTTTGAAAATTTTGTGGTACAACAGACAACTTCATATTCTATTTCAGAGCATTCTACTAGCAGAGGGGGCGTTATTACGGAATGTGCTTTAAATGTGCTCATACTGTGGGATCTGAAAAGAAAGGTTTTGAATGCAGTAGCTGTAAAAAATTGTACGATGAACAGTGCATCCCTAAGGAACATCAACATCATATTCCAGATGATTCAGATGAATATCACTTCTTGTGTCATGATTGTTTTCCAATTGAGGACAACACTGATGGTGAAATTGATGAAATCACTTTTTAAAATAACAATTATGTTTGTAATAAACCTAGTTAGTGTTCCATAGGTCTAGTATCAACCTCTTATTGAAATTAATTAACTAAATAATAAGCATTATTATTATTAGGTTTCTGACATTGTTTGGTAATAACAAGACTTCCAGTTAGTCATGAGGGCCTATGTGTTAAATTGTAATGTTTAATGTAAACACTTTACTCAATTTTCAGCTGTGCCAATAACTGGGATTTTGTTATGAAACTTAATTTTTTTTCTTAATTACACATGTGTGTACTAAACTTTATCAAAAATATATTTGTTCATTCTTCCTAAAAGTGTGGGAATTTTGGTATAAAATTAAATGTGAATAAATGGAAGAAATTTGAATTTTTCATAAACAGTGTGCTTAAAGTGCCAATAACTGGGTAGTTTATCCTATCTCCAGTCCACACAGCTGTCATGTATTACACTTACAAACACTTTTATTTAGTATCCTTCAAGCCTGATTCCATAGAACTGGTCTTATATATTACAAATGAAATAAGATTTTGTAGTCTGTAAGAGTAATAGGTACCATCTGTGCAGCATACACACAGTTTCCTACTGATGCATGTGCAAACAGTAACCAACCAATAGCCAGTATCCAAAGAGAATGAGGGGAACCATTCTATCATTGTCAGCAGCTTGCTACCAAATAACTAAACATGTTCCATCTTGCATGCCTCCATTACAAACATTGTTCATTCTTTGCTGCTAGATAACCAACCTTAGACTTGCATGTACCCTTTGTATTCAAGTTCAGCATCTTTCAAGCATGCGACATGAAGATTTTCAAGAAAATCCCTCCAAACCCAAACTATTATTTGTATGAAATATTGTTATTTTTATTTTTTTTAAAAAATAGCTATAACAATTTTGGTTAAAATACTACATGTTTAATTTATTTACTTGACTAATAAAATGTGTGTCTTTGAATTTTATCTGAATAGCATGTGAAGTTCTCTTCATTCAGAATGAATTTTGTGTAACTGGTAAACCATAAGAGAGAGACAAAATCTTACTTAATAAAAAATGTAGATTTATTAAAAATATACAATTTATTTCAAATAATCTTTTTATGGTACCAGCCAAGCCAAGTTGTGATTGGCGTGAAGTTTTCAATACTGTCATCATTCATTTATTTCTCACTTGTCATGGAAAGAGCATAGAATTTCTAAGCTAGCATATAGTGACTTGCTTTTTAAAAATTTGACTATCGCTTCAGCTTACTGTATCTATTTTGCACCTAGAACAAAATGTGTAATGAAACCAGTTCTTCAAAATACGTTTATCTTGAGTAACATGAAGTAGATAAAAAGTAGCTTTTGCAAAAGAAGTCTGTAGAAGCTATACAAAAATAAATTAATGGCAGCTAGAGAAAGTCATGTGAATGTGACACATCAGACGTTCTTTTTATATACACAGAATTGTTTCAGCCAAAAATGGAGTCCCTTCCTACACATTTAAAAAAAAACTAAAATTATGTACTTGTATAACAACTTGTTGAGTGTCACTTCTAAACGGAGGATGTTATGTTATTTCGGAGATAAAAGATATATATATGCAAGCTGAATGTTTTATTATTTATCTCTTATTCATATTTTATAAGTTAAATATACATTTGCATAAAATATACATTTTATGCAAATTGCCTCTTTTTATGATATGAATGAATTTGAATACTTTTAACTTATAAAATATGAATAAGAGATAAATAATAAAACATTCAGCAGTTTGCTGCTAATTAGCTTGTCCCACAGAAAACAATGCGCTTTTGAGGTATTCTATTAATTTTATAAACTATTTGGTATATATATTTTAAATTATATCATTATAATAATAATAATAATAATAATAATAATAATAATAATAATAATAATAATAATAATAATATTGAAGAGAATAGATTAGCTTCATGTTGCATTTGTTGTCCTTCAATCACTAACAATTAGTACTAAGTAAAATGAATTAGCTGAATGAGTATAGGCAGTATCAGTGATTTATTAAGGCTGTTTATTCCTAGAGATAGAATTTCTTCTCAGGTGAAATGTTGGCAAAGCAGTATTTGTTTTTCAGGTTGTGCAATTGTGCATTGTTGTGATAAGTAAGATTGATTTACTAAATGTTGAAAGGAAAATGAATTAACTTTTGGTAGAAATTAAAAATAGTAAATGCAATCAGGACATGTTTTGGAGAAATCATAGAGTATCACAAGACTGTAACGACTTGGGCTTCACTTACAATGTGGAACTAAAAACATGCTTCACAAATGCACGTTATTAGCTCTCACCTCAGTTACAATTTTATCATAGCACATGACTTCAGTGAAGAGTTTTTGGTGTCAACAGCAAGTGACAGTGTAGAGAAGAACTTGTGAAACATGTTTTGTAGTTTCAAATTGTAAATGAAGACCAAAAGTGTTTGTCAGCACTTTCACAATTTTATCTTGTTAGAAATATTTTATTTAACTTTCATTTTGTCACCTATCACAACTATTAGTTGGTTTACTAGGTATCTGTTTTCAAAACAGTACATAAAGTAGTTTTCATTAATTGGTGATGGAATTTATCTCAAAAAATGTTATTGAATATAATTGTTATCAATGATATGCAGCACAACAATATGTGGAACATAGTTTAGATATACCATAATTAGTTGCTATTACAGTGCCAAAGTTAATTACAAGATGCATATAGATTCTCTTTAGTTTCATCTGGCAGCCACATGGAAAATAAAACAGAACATTATAATATAATCAGTACAAATTAAGGAAATGCCACTTTTGGTGTGTAAATGCTAAATTAGTTTTATTTTGGCATTCCCCTAACACACTATAGTCTAATCCTCCAGTCTATATTTAAGAACTCTGTGACCAGCTATTTATATTTTACCCCCACTCCTGTCTCCTCTCTCTTTCTTTCCTTTACACTTGGGTTGCTTTGATTTGTTCTTAATGTCAGCATGTGTCGTTCCTGGGGTAGTGTCCCATTTTGGGACAGTTGCCAAGACTTTGGTCTGTCTACCCAAGATACGCTCAGTGTATTTACGTGCATGGTTTCCATGTTTTTTTGAAGCACTAATGCCATTTTTCTGTTTTTAGCACTTAAAGTCTCATGTATTTGACATAACTGGTAGATCCCAGTAATGAAAGAAAAACATTTGCATTGTGATGAAACAAAACTCAACTTTATTAAATTAGTAATTTCATAATTAACAAAAATATGTTTTTATTCTCTGTAATTTGCTTTGAAATTAAATACAATTTTGGATACATTTTGCATAGATGTCTATTGCTTCTAGCTAGACACGAAACATCTTATACATAATACACATAATTTTTAAACACAGCCACTTTTTATAATTTCATACTCTGTTGGTTACACATGAAATTAATTTTTTTAACATTAGTGGATGCAGCTAGCAAGTCCGCACAAAGTAATACATAAAGTAATCACAATTTATGAGGGCTAGTTTAGTGTGATCTTATAACCTCTCCATCTTGAAACACTTATTTAATGTAAATGGTGTAGAAAAAGTAAGATTAGATATGCTACCTGGTTTGAGTTGCAACATAAGTTCAACAAAGAAACTGCTGAGTGTAAATTTAAAATACATTCTTAATTTATTTTGTTTAAAGGTGAGACTTTGCTCTTACAAGCATGCTGTATGATTTCAAAGTTGGCATTAATGCCAGCAGCAAGTTTCACTGTGTGTGAAGAAACTTATGCTTGATTCATTTCACAAACAGCACATTCTGATAAAGAAAATCACAACTTTACAAACTTGTATCATATATAAGTATTTTCAAATAAAAATAATACATTTTTAGGCAAATATTTGTTTTTTAAAGTAAAGCAATGACATTATAATCTATAATCATTTGGTGCAATAAAATCCATATACTATATTGTATAATTGAATTCTAGTATAGCTGTAATAAAAGTCAAGCTATAAAATAAAAATGACAGGTAAGCTATTCTGCATTGTATTCTATACTAAGAAGCAACACTGTGGCAATTGTTACCCTCAAAGTACAGTTGTACTGCCCTCGCTCTTCTGTCTTATCCATATGGTATGCAGTGAATGACGCACTAATTTAATCAAAACAACTATGCAGAATTAGACAACTGGAGCCTTTGTTGTATATTGCATGTTTTCTTTTCTTTCTTTTCCTTCCTTCCTTCCTTCCTTCCTTCCTTCCTTCCTTCTTTCTTTCTTTGTTTTAGATTCAGACAATTTGTAATACTTTTACAAGGTCAAAGTAAAGAAAGAAAATACACTTTCAAGTACATTACTAAGGAGAGGTACAACTATGTATGTATATCAGTCTAGTATCAAATCACAATATAAAACAACAAACATAACTTTTTACATTTGCTATTTTATATTTCTCTATTGAGTAGGATGTATTCTTAACAAGGTATGTAAGTTTTAATGGGTTTGATTTTTTTCACCTCTACTTTATTTAATTGGGTGAGGTAAATGACTATAAATCTTTTGCATTATTTTCAGTACATTTAATTTCTGATAAACCCGTTAATCTGTTACTAAAATAATTTTTTTTTCTGGTAACATGATTGTGAATATACATAATTTTACAGAGGGGATAAGAATTATGTAAGGACTGAGATTTTTACTTTTTTTTACTAGTATAGTAAGGAGGGGAAGTATTGCATTCCACTCAAAATTTCGATACTGAGATTTCACCAGAGATATGTGTTTTGAGCACCCTGAATCCAAATAAAGCATTTTTGGAAACATGTCCGTGTGTGTGTGTGTATGCGTCTGTCTGTGTGTCTATGAACAGCATATTTAAAAAACGAGAAGTCAGATAAGTACCAAATTGCTATTTAAGTTGAGTATCTTCCAAGAATATGACACGAAAATGTTCAAGAAAATCCCCACATTTTTCAAAAATTTTTATTTTCTATAAAACGGCTCTAACAATTTTGATTTAAATACCATATGTTAAAGATATTTACATGGCGAATAACATGTATATTTTGAATTTTCTGTGAATAGCCGTTGACGTTCTCTTCATTTAGAAGGAGTTTTGTATAATCTTGTGCAACGGTAAATGTTAAGAGATAGACAAAAATGTTCTACACAAAAAATGTAGATCTCTTTAAAACGCACAATACTTCAAATAATTTGTTTATGGCATAAGCCATTTCTGAGATATCCGCTATCAGTGGTTTGAATTGTTCATTTCTTGGTCATTTCTTTAAAGTCCTTTCAACATTCATTTGTTTCTCATGATTGCTTGGGAACAGTATGGAAGTCCAGTTCTTAAACATTTGACTATCTCCTTTACGTGTAACAAAATGTGTAATGTAGCTATTCCTGCAAAGGTTTATTTGGATTAAAGTGTAGTAGATATAAAAATAAGGTTTAGTAAGAATAGTTTGTGTACTCCCTAATAAACAATAGGGGGTAGAGAAAGTTATGTGAATGTATCGCATCAGATTTCTTATATTACTTTTGCATGTATTTCTTTTATGGCCTTTTAAATTTTTTTTTTTTTCCATTTATTTTTAACTGTTGCCTTTAACATCTAAGGTCATATCAGTGACTTTACCTCTGAGACAATTGCTCATCGGCAATGATGTTTGGGATTGTTTACTTCGAGTTTTCTGTTTTTAAACATTAATTACACACACATACATACACCACTACCACTCATACTTCCAGACTAGGAAGGCCTGTCTAAAGAAAAATTCTTATCTGCCAGCTAGAAACCAAACCTGGGACCTCTGAATTTGGAAGCTAGCATGCTAACCACCAGACTGCAGAGTCAGTCAAAATTATTCTTATTGTTCTTTTTTATAACCTAAACATGTTTTAACATTTTTCACTGAGCCTCATTTGAACAAACCACTGTCCATTTCGGATTATTAGGATAATTATAGTTTGTTTGTATAGGAGTAAATATTTATTTATTTATGTGTGGCAAACTATAAACTAGGTTACCAATGAATATGCCTTTAAGCTTAAGAGAATAATTATGTTATTAATAGTTAATATTATATTATAATTTAATAATCATATTATTAATAATTATATTGTAATAATACTACTTGGTAGAGGATTTGATCTTTTTAAAATTTTGAAATGCATTTCTAGGCACAATATTTTAAAGTGTTACTATCACTAAATGTAATTAAAATAAGTTTGAATGTTATTTCAATTTTTGGTCAGGCATTGAAGTTCCTGATGAAGGAGACATAGGGCATCATTGTAGCCCACTTTCAATACATGCACCTTACTTCATTACACCAAATGAAAGGTTAATTGTCATAAGAATGATGGTTATATGGAAGACATGGTAGAATGATTAGCAGCATAAACATAGTTACTGAGAGGAAACTTGCACAAGTGTCAGCTGCTCTATCCTTAACAAATCTCAATTAAGGCAGAATTTCACTCAGCTTGCTTGGGTAAAAGAAATTATGTAACCACTTGGCAAAGTGCTGATCATCATTAAAACTATTATCCTAGTGTTTTTAAGGTAAAAACAAAACAAATCTGATGTGTTGTATTTGCATGACTCTCTACTCACTCTTCTACAAATTATTCTTACAAAGGCTTATATTCAATCTACTTCTTGTTAATACAGATAAACCTTCAGTTCACATTTACATATTTTACTGTAGGATACAGTAGAAAAGCAATAATCCAATGTTTAAAGATCATGTCATTATGTGGCGGCTTTGAATTCCATGTTCTTTGCATAACCGCAATAAAAACATGAATAGCGATTTCTCAGTTGAGGAAAGCAATAAGAGGAATATCTCAAAAATGTTTAACTGCACAAAAAAATTGTATTTGATATAAATTGTGTGCTTTAACAAGATCTACAATTTTTTATGCAGTAAGGTTTTGTCTATCTCTTATAGTTTACCAGTTATACAAAAGTCATTAAGAATGAAGAGGATTTCACAGGTTATTTCCAGAAAATTCAAGATCTGCATTTTATTTTCATGCAAATATCTTTTATATATGGTATTTTAATCAAAATCGTTAGAGCCATTTTTGAAAAAATAAAAAATAACCAAAATGTTTCCATGTAAAGGGTAGTTTGGGGTGATTGGATTTTCTTGAAAATCTTCATGTCCCATACTTGGAACTTGTTGAACTTAAATACCAAGTTTGGTATTTAATCAACTTTTTGTTTTTGAGTTATGCTATTCACATACAGACCTTTTTCTAAAAATACTTTTCTTGGGGGGGGGTTAAGGGGACCTTGAAACATTATTTCCAATGAAATCCCTGTATTGAATTGTTGGATGGAATGCAATACTTCCTCTCTTACTATATGTAAGCAGTAGAGAAAGTACATCACTCTGATGAAATCCATTTGAGCTTTAAAATACCAATTTAGTGCTCTTTCTTTAAACATCAATTATTATTTTATCCTTGTTTATTCTGTAATTCATTTAATCTGTAAAATTGAGTGCTAAACCAATTCCATAATCCATAATATAACATGAGCCTATTTTTATTGTAGTAGTTCACTCTGAAGGAATGAATTTGCAGATTTGTGTTTAACTGATTATTCTTTTATTACTTATAGTAAGGCACTTACTGAAGCTAGAAGAATAGTTTCCCTTATAAAGCATTTACAGTTTTGCAGTCCATGTTCTATAAATGTTCATTGTGAATGGCTGATTATTCTGTGATTTACTGAAATTGAATGTTAATTCTAACATATCTGATGACTGTGAGTTCGTAGTGTGTTTTTCTAGCACTGTGCTGATATTGCTGCGCTTAAATGTAGTGCTTTATCAAACACTGCTTATGCATTCCTGTGTTCAGAAAATGAAAATATGCAGTGACAAAGAGTAAACACAAGTCTGTATTTCAAAACTAATGCTAGTCTACTCATTGGACATTCTGTCTTCTCCATTATTAAATTTTATGGACCTCTTGAGAGCATAGGGGTATATTTATAAAAAATTAAATAAAAGTTTTGACCAAATGCATCAGCTTGTCACAACATCTGCAATCATCCTATGAAACACTCTGTTTATCAAATGTGCATAATTCAGTTAAATTTTAATTCATACAGAATAACAAATACATATTTTTGAACATGTCAAAGCAGTAAATATTATTACAAATGAAAATGATGATTAGCAACTTTTTCATTGTGTGATGTATATACAACATACAGCACAAGAAACTTATTTTATAAATATTTACAAAATGTTTAAAAGCAGGATTTGGTTTCTTTCTTTTCAATATTCCGGATACCAGAAACAGAAATAATCAGCAGCGTAGTATCTCCAAGAGGAGGAATAGTGACAGTAACTATAGTTTGTTTAGAATTTATATCTAAGAAAGTGAAATACTAAGAAACCAATGTTTAGTTGTTTTTTTTTTTTAAGTTTAGCGTACTTTAAATGAAACGGGTGAAATAATGCTCAAATGAGCCTGAGATCTGTAGAGCTTAAAGTTACCCAAACATTCATCTTTTCAGGATAAGGGAAAACCCCTGAAAAAAACCAATTCCAAGTAACTCTCCTAATTGAGATTTGAACTTGGGACCTCTTGAATGTGAGGCAGACAGTTACCCCCACTCAGTCTTAATCATTTGGTGTATTATCAGATCAGGATAATTAAATATATATTTTAAAGCGGATTCATTAAATTTGTAGGGACCTAACTCATTTCTATTGAGCATTTATTCTTTTTCAAGATGGTCCTGGTTGAATTCATCAGCTGTATATAGCTGTTTTAGAATCATAAATATATTTAATTAAGTCTAATTGATTTAAATAAAATAAAATACAAATAAATTAATTTTCATTTAAACATTCTTCTACTGCTTTAATGAAAGAGTGCTAAATTTTGACCTCATTTCTATTAAATGAATGTTGATGATTCATAGTCCTTGTGCAATTGTGAAGTTGCCTGTCAGCAGGCTTTAACAAAGTGTTTGTAGGGTGACTGCCTTCTCTGAATACAACTGAAGTGCTGCAGATTCATGAATGGCTAAATTTTTTTCTTTGTGATTATTTTTGATGTCTCATATAAAACTGTCCCCCTTTATAACACGTTGCGGTTAATTGTTCTATTTTCCCTCAGGTTTTTCCGTCATGGCCAATTTTCAAGTGATTATTGGCTGTTGTGTGACTTTTTCTGTCTCTTTCTGTCTGCAACTCCCTCTCCTTCTCATGCTCTCTCTTTCTTTTTTAGCACTGTCTCTTTTTTCTGCCTCTCTCTAGTGCCTACAGCCAGAGCCAAATACCAGTGTTGTGTTTTGTTCTCTTGTATGGCAGGTACTCATACCTGTGATGTGACTCTGGTTTTTCAAGTTTTGTTATAAAAGACAAATTTGTTAGGCGTGGAGTAAGTGTTGAGCAACAGAACTTTTCTAAACAGTGAAAGTAATTTAAAGAAAATGAAGAAACAATGTTGTGGAATCATAATGCAGGTGAAATAAGCAGAAAGAAGCCTATAATTGGGAAATATTTTACATCAAATATATTTTTGTGTAGAAAATGCAATTTTTAATCATTCCTTCAGCGTGAAAATTTGTGACTAAAACGTGACTGTTTTCACCCAGAAACTGTTTGAATACTGCAATGATCTTTGCTATTAACGTGTACAATAAACTTCTATATTTCTCTTGAATAACAAAGAGAAATTCGGGTTAAGGTTTCCACTAGAAACATACTTGGAAGTCAGATACAGAATAACAGTTGTCATAAAAATGGCAGGTTTATGTGATTGTGTATTTTGTGCAGTGAATGTATGTTCATTGGATCACTTTAGTATGGGTTCCAGCAAGTGATGGTGAGGGGTAGTGAGAGAACGTTAGGACTGGAGGGTGTGAGATAGAGGTCACCATGACAGTAAGCTACCAATATGAGGTTGCTTCCTCTACAAGTGGGGGCTTTACTCGCCTCCTGTTCATGTGGCGGGGCAGTTTGTACAAACTCATCTACCGAGAACTCCTGCTTTTTTTGGCTGCTTTTGGAGTACTCAGCGCTCTCTACAGGAATGCCTTCACCGAGGAGCAGAAGCGGCAAGTAGAGAGAACCCTCCCCCATACCCTGCCATGCCCTGCCCCCTCAGGTGAAAGACAGGACGTACTCCTTTCGTCTAACATATGGTGCAGCTGAGATGATTGTGATGCTAACTGCTTGGCACCCTCTTCCCAAAGGAGAGGTACATTCTTATGATTCTTTTCCTTGGTCCTGTTTCCTTGTGATACTATGTTTTATTTTTATGTGATTAAAATTGCTGTCTAACAGAACTGATGCCTCATAATAAATGTTATTGTATGTCACAACATGTAAATAACATGCTTTACTGGTTAATTTATTATTTGCATTCAAAGAAAAGTCTTATACAAACTAAGAGATGATGTGGATGCATGCAGAACACATACTCTAATATAAAAATGTTTCTATTTTTAATTTGGATTTTCTCATTGTACATTCAATTATTGTTTTAATGCCTTGAAATAGTGGTTATCTGATTTGTTGGGATGGCTATGCTATTTACTGGCCAAGTGTCAACTCCCTTGAGTATCAAGTTGTGCTGGTTGTTTTGGGTTCCTCTTTTGTTAAATTTGTTGTGGTGGCAGACAGTAGTAAGCATGTGTGTATGAGCATAGGTGCCAAGTTTTGTTGCTTTATTTAGCTCTCAGCAAACTCAGGGTCCAGTACACACATTTAAAATTAAAGCTAGATACTCATTCAATCTTAGTATTGTTCTTGTATACTTTTGTTTATTACTAAACTGCTGTTTGAACATCCCGATCATGTTGTGTAAAACATGTTTAATTACTAGTGTTTCAAAATACAGCTTTAAATATTGCCTTAAATGTACACTTTGACTTTTATTTACAGTAGTGGTAGTCTTCCTAAGAACATACCATAAGAGCTATTGCCCTTATTTCAACTTCTGAAGTAGTATACAGTTGTAGTGCATATGTTGTATTAGAATTTGTCAAATGAACAGCTGAATATTGTTTAGGTTTAAATGCTTATCCTTTTGTATCCTGATATTGAGTACAGGAATTCTGGGTGCAGGAGGATTCACTCTAATATACATTATTACATCAATGTCTTCAAAAAATTTTTACTTTCTCTACTACGTATAGTAAGTAGGGGAAGTATTGCATTCCACCCAAAAATTCGATACCGAGATTTCACCGGAAATACATGTTTTGAGACCTCCTGAATCCAAAAAAAGCATTTTTGGAAACATGTCCGTGTGTGTGTCTGTGTGTGTGTCTGTGTGTCTGTGTGTGTGTCTGTGTGTCTGTGAACAGCATAACTCAAAAACGAACAGTCGGATAAACACCAAACTTGGTATTTAGGTTCAGTATCTTCCAGAGATGCGACACGAAGATTTTCAAGAAAATCCCCCCACCCCAGACTACCCTTTACATGGAACATTTTTCGAAAATTTTAATTTTCTCAAAAATGGCTCTAACGATTCTGATGAAAATATCATATGTTTAAGATAATGTCATGAGAAATGAAATGTATATCTCGAATTTTCTGGGAATGTCTCCAAAAGTATTCTTCATTATGAACGACTTTTGCATAACTGGTAAACCATAAGAGATAGACAAAATTTTACTACACAAAAAATGTAGATCGCGTTAAAATACACAACTTATATCATATACATTTTTTTTGTTGAGTGAACCGTTTTCGAGATATTGCTTGTTATTTCCTTAAATTTTCCAATACTTATACTTTTTCTCAAATTCGTTATTCATTTTTTTATGTCCTGGACATGCAAAGAGAATGGAATGCGCCACATAGCAACCAGCGATAAAATATTTGACTATCGCTTAAAAGCTACCATATTCCCCTTGCATCTACATGAATATTACCAATAAGATTGACATCTCGATATCTCGATTAATATGAAGCATATGGAGAATAGGCGTTTGTAAAATTAGATTGTACAAGAGTAGAGAAAGTTATGTGAGTGTAACACATCAGATTTTTTAGATGTATGTTGTTTTACTATGACTGGGAGGTTACTTTAATGAATATATGTGTGTGTAATACTATTGTGCAACCTTAGCTAACAAGGTTAGGATGAGATGTAGGTGCCTCCTCCCTGTGCGAGCACTTGCAGAACTTACTGCCAATTAATGCCAACTTTGAAATCATAAAGGCTTGCCTATAAATGTCAAAGTCACTTTTTAAACAAAATAAAATTAAGATTACGCTAAAACTTGGCAGTTTCTTTGTTGAACTTATGTTGACGTTCCAACTGAAGATTTAACTTGTTTTCTTTTAAAACTCCAGCAGTTTTATGCGTTTAAAAATAAACTGTACTAGCTTGCAAATCTAACATTGCAGAGGCTTAAGTGATAAACTATTTATGCATAATTTCCATGCACCAAAATGATGAAACCAAATTTCTTAATAATTAGCTTTCATTGCATTTTGTCCTTTGTAGCAAAATGTGCTTAAGCTAACGTACATATAACTTTCTTATCATTTTTACCTAAGGTAGCATAAGTATTAAATTGTGTGTGCGCGCGCGTATATGTAAGAGAGAGAGAGAGAGCAGCAGCACAACTTAAAAATGCTTAAGTTGGGCTTTTTTTAAGCATGCAAGGTGAAGATTTTCATGGAATTCCTTCAATTGTTGCAAACAACCCATTAATACATGGAACATATTCCGTTATTTTTTATTTTCTCAAAGATGGCTCTGACAATTTTGATTAGAACATCAAATGATTGAGATAATAACATAACAAATAAAATGTATGTCTTGAATTTTCTATAAATAGCCTGTGAAATCCTCAGCTCCTTCTTATTGAACTTTCCATAACCAAGAAATCATTAAAGCTATACAGGCAGAACAATGTCATTTTCTATGAGCTGAAGCTTTCCTGGCATTGTGAATACTCTAGATTTTCTCAGGCTTCCAGTCTGGTGTAGAGTTGGTTAAAAAAACGTTTCTGGAACATACATTGTTCCCATCTTCAGGGTAGTTGAATGAGCAAAGTTAGGAGTCCTCAACTTTTTTACTTTCTCTACTACGTATAGTAAGTAGGGGAAGTATTGTATTCCACCTAAAAATTGGATACCGAGATTTCACTGGAAATACATGTTTTGAGATCCCCTGAATCCAAAAAAAGCATTTTTGGAAACATGTCCGTGTGTGTGTCTGTCTGTCTGTGAACAGCATAACTCAGAAACGAACAATCGGATAAACACCAAACTTGGTATTTAGGTTCAGTATCTTCCAGAGATGCGACACGAAGGTTTTCAAGAAAATTCCCCCACCCCAGAGTACCCTTTACATGAAAAATTTTTCGAAAATTTTAATTTTCTCAAAAATGGCTAACGATTTTGATTAAAATATCATATGTTTAAGATATTTTCATGACAAATAAAATTTATATCTTGAATTTTCTGGGAATGTCTCTTTCTTCATTGTGAACGACTTTTTCGTAACTGGTAAACCATAAGAGATAGACAACATTTTAGTACACAAAAGATGTAGATCGCGTTAAAATACACAATTTATGTCATATACATTTTTGTTGTTGAGTGAACCATTTTCGAGGTATTACTTGTTATTCCCTTAAATGTTTCAATACTTATTTTCTCAAATGGGAATTCGTTATTCATTTTTTTGTCTTGGATATGCAAAGAGTATTAATCTGTGGGGAAGGGAATGGTGCTGCACCTAGCAACCAGCTATTAAGAGATATGTATGTGCTTAAAGGCTACTGTATTACTATACTGCCCTTGTAAATATATCTTCCCCTTGCATCTACAAGAAAATTGAGTCTGCAAATGTTTATCTCGATTAACATGAAGTAGATGGAGAATAAGGTTTGTAAAAATAGTTTGTACAGGAGTAGAGAAAGTCATGTGAGTGTAACACATCAGATTTTTTTTACTACCTCAGTGTACCTGACCTGTTTTCTAAGAGTTGCAGACTTAGCTCCACAGATATTCATATAAATATGGAGGACTCCTAACTTTGCATCATTCAGCTACCCTTAAGGTGGGAACGATGCATGTTCCCAAAACATCAGTTTCTAACTAACTGTACACCTGACAGTTACATCTAGAGTAATGTCATTTTAGATTTATCAATATTTTAAGTACTACACTTTGAAATGTTAAGTGGTTATTCTTTTGTTTCCCATGAGGTCATACAAGAGTCAGTAATATGAGGTTAGCCTTTATCAATCTGCTTTGTAAAGCTGAGCATCCTCTCAGCCTGCTCTGTGTAGCTATGCTAAAATGTGTATTATTACCTTTCTAGCAAATGTTTTATCATGACGAATAAGAAATAGAAAAAAATTCTGATGCATTGCATTCACATGGCTTTCTCTACCCTCTGGTGCTTATTAGTGGGTATATAGATTATTCTTATGAAAATTTATTTTCCTATCTACTTTATTTTAATCGAGATAAACCGTTCCAGAAATATGCATTGCACATTTCATTACAGATACAAAGGGAATAGCAATAGTCAGATATTTTAGAACTGGACTCTATACGCTGGCTTTAAAATGACATACTCTTTCCATGACATCATGAGAAACAATCAAAAGTCAACAAGACTTTAAAAGAATGGCTAAGAATTCAACAATTTGAACCTTTAGTAACAGATATCTTGGTAATGTCTGATGCCACAAAAACGTTATTTGAAAGAAATTGTGCATTTTAAAGGGGTCTATATTTTTTGTGCAATACGTTTCGTTTATCACTTAATGTTTACCAGTTATACAAGATTATGCAAAATTGCTTCCGAATGAAGAGGACTTCACAGGCTATTCCCTGAAAATTCAGATATACATTTTATTTGACATATGTAAATATTTTTAATATAAGGTATTTTAATAAAAACCTAGTCATTTTTTAGAAAATCAAAAATGTCGAAAAAGTTTCTATGTAAAAGGCAGTTTTGGGTGGGGGATTTTCTTGAAAATCTTTGTGCTGCATCTTTGTAAGATACTGAACTTAAATACCAAGTTTGTGTTTAATCCGACTTTTCATTTTGGAGGTATGCTGCTCACAGACACGCACATGGACATTTTTCTAAAAATGCTTTTTCTGGGTTCAGGGTGCCTCAAGGTATATATTTCCAGTGAAAACTCAACATGAAATTTTTGGGTGGAATATAATACTTCCCCTACTTACTAAACATAGTAGAGAAAGTAATATCTTCTGTGTGAATCCTATGTGCAGTGGTTATTTTAACTGTACACAATACATAGAGAAAGTTGTGTGATTGTTACACATATATTTTCTTCGCTTTTGTGACATTGTTTTTATTATGTGCTTAATAAAATGTTACAAAATTAAATAACATTAAACAATATTTCAAAAGACAGCAGAGACTTGATGAAGAAAATAAATTAAAAGATATAGATTATAAGAATATTAAAGATAGAGTTGATATACAAAAAATGCCAAGGAAGACTGCAGTGGCCTTATTTACGATGGCAACTGGTCACAATTGCCTCGCAGAACAGCTCTACAAGATAGGATGCCTACCTATGCCTCTCTGTGAAGAAGATGTCATCCTGAACAAACATCATCTCACCAAATGCAAAGGCCTTAAAAGTAATAGCTTACAGACTTTATATTGGGAAGCCAGAGGGAAAATGATGCAGATCAATTAATCCCCAGTGCCATTGGTGAACAACAACAATAACATAAAATGTTACGACAACCATCAGTTGAAGAATTTTTTCAGAGAAGCTTAATGCAAACATTTAACCCAGCACAGGAGGCATGGAGTTACAGAGATGGTGTTTTGGGGTTTGGTCCCTGGCAGCAACCTAGGGATTTTACTTTTCTATGCCATCTTTAGATCTACACTAATTCACTGTTATCTGCTACCCAAATCAGCTTCTGTATGGTCTTTTTCTCTTTTTCCCCCCTTTTCCTTTCTTTTTTTAATAGGGTAGGTCATATTGGACAGTAAATGAACAAAATAATTTAAATGATGCTCAAATGGGTCTGGGGTTACTAGAGCTTGCTTCACACTATGATGTGGGCTTCTGGGTATTGCTATGATAATCATGAATAAACCTGGTTGACATAAGTAAGGACCGTCCATTGTCATAGCTTTGACATTTGCACAAATACAGCAGAAGTGCGATGCTTAATCTCAAACACTAAATCACTTATTTTTTCTTTCTTTTTGAGTAGTGTTTAATGCCCATTCTTACTGCATACGACACCACTATGATACATGAAATTAAATGATAATTTGGGAAGGAGACATTCCAGGCCTAAGCTTAGGGTACTTCCCTGTCATTTGCCAGTTAAGAAGACTGAGAAAAACCTTAGACAGGAAGTAAGGATTTGAATCACAGACCTGTTTACAAGTCTGTGCCTTGACGATGACTGCTCCCTATGCTGGTGTAAGCATGAATGATGATATTATTTAAACTATTACAAGTTTCCAGTTAAAATTTGAATTTATTTTACAAAGCAATTTCATAGGTATTCATTCAGCAGCAAAATCTTGCCATGGATATGGCATTTGGGATGTGAATGCCACATCCCAAATATCGCATTATCTCTGCCAAGCAAATGAGTATCTCTGTGGTTTATATTCAACATGTTAAATAAACATACCACAGTGCTAATCTATATAGTTTACTCGATATCACTGGCTATTAACCATTTTTGAGAAACAAAGTGTGTTTTTCTTAAGTGTATGTGTGACAGTGTGCAATAAATTTTCCTGTAGTTGATTAATAGGTTTGAAATTAAATAAAAGTTATGCAAGACAAACTTCTGAAACCTCAAATTTATATTTTTGTATTAAATTAGCTATATAATACATGAACTTTTAATATTGACCAGTCTTAAATATTTCCTCTCAATATTAAACCCTCGTTTAAATATTTCCTCTCAATATTTATTACTTTAAGTATTTTTATTCATTATTATAATATAATTAGGTTAATTGGAATTAACAGTACCAAAATCAGAACATTGATTAAGAAAATTGATGAAGTTTAAAGTAGTACAACAATATTTGATCCTAGCAGACATGCGAAAGCTTGTTTATCATCTTAAAAAAAGTATTTGAATTACCAACAACATTCAAATGCACACATCACTTTCATTTCATCATTATTCTGCACCTGTAAAGGTTTCTCGAACAAGTGGCTGCATATACATAATGCAGTAGAGTTTTCTTACTCTCACTGGTAATGTTTATCAGAATATAAGATTCAGGCTTAATGAAGTTCATCCTTACAGCTTCAGTGATAGATTTCTACTTAAAGATGTTTCAACTGACACTAGCAGCTCTTTTTCTTTCAGAGTTAGAATAAAATCCTCAAAACTGGTACTTGTTGCTTTGTTAGATGCTACTGTTGAGCCAGCACAAATATGTTTATTTGTTTTATTTATTTATTTATTTTTTTTTTTTTTTTTGGAGTAACTTCCTTTAAGTAGGGAGGTCATATCATATAGTGAATAAATAAAATGGGCAAAATGATGCTTAAATGAGTCCAGGGCCCATATAGCTTGGAGTTATCTGACATTTGTGTTCTGAGTATAAGGGAAAACTCTGGGGGGGGGGGGGAACCTTATCCAGGTGACTCGCCCTTTGTGTGAATAGTAGAGGTAATCCTTCAATTGCAATTCCTGTGTAGGATGAAATCCTTCTATCTTCAATTCAACAAAGCTTTGATGTCTTGCATTTATATTTAACCCTAGAGAGTTGGCGCGGGGTATTTTCTGACCCCAGTCAGTTTTATTTACAAGTTATATATAATG
This sequence comes from Deroplatys truncata, assembly GCA_030765065.1. Lineage (NCBI taxonomy): Eukaryota > Metazoa > Arthropoda > Insecta > Mantodea > Mantidae > Deroplatys > Deroplatys truncata. The sequence continues at coordinate 20,294,655 of CM060976.1, read as the reverse complement.
ATTTCGGATACCTGAACCCTGCCTTTCCCTTACCTTTTGCTGCATTCCTTGGCTTTTGTTAGAGGTCATTAGCATTGAAATACAGGTCATACATTCCTAGAATATAGGCTATTTGTGTTCTTTGGCTGAAATGAGGGCAGGAAATACCCCACGCCACCTCTCCCGTTGCCTGATGTGTCTCATCTGCATATTGTTTCTGTAGTTACAGTCTGTTCAGCCGAACCTTCGAGAAGTTGTGGTTATAATATTTACGTATTTTTAGTCTTAAATGTAGTGCTGTTTTTATATCAATATGTGTTATGAGGAACATCAGGCAAGGTTATTAGCCCTAATAAGGGAAGTGGAAGAAGAGGAAGCATTAGGTGGTGAAGGCAGCGAAACCGAAGATGAACTTGAAATACTTAGTTCAAATAGTGAAAGTGAGCTAAGTGCAGAAGAAGATCGAGTTATGGCATGGAAAATGGTTCAACCTCCTCAAAATTAATGTACTCGCTCCCACAAGATAGTGACTCACTTACCAGGTGTAAAATCTGCAGCTAAAAATGCAAAATCTCCTATAGAATTATTGCTTGAGAAAATACGGCATTTTATAATTGCAGCACAACCAGAAAATCAAGAACAGGAATTGCCAGTGAAGAAAAGAATGAGGTGTAATGTGTGTCCGAGAATGCAAACAGAAAGACAAAACTTTCGTGTGTAAAATGCAAGCATCAGGTGTGCAAAGACCATAGTGTAGTCGTGTGTAGGAGCTGTGTGTGAATTATAATATGAGCATCAACATATGTTCTTACTGTCAAGATGAAAAAAAAAACACATTAACTGTGATACTTTATGATTATGGGTGAAGTGAACATTCAAATATATTTTTTGTGCTGCGGATCAGTCCAAATTGCAAGGAACTGTCAATTCAAGGTTTTTGTTTTATTTTTTAAAGTAGATTTCTACAATCAACAGTTATTTTAATACATAATGTATTACTCGGTATATGTAAGCAATAATTAGATAAATTTATTAATTCGGTCCATTTACAACAGTCGTTTTATTCCTGGGGTCGCGAGTGACCTCGCGCCACCACTAATGTAAGACGTACATGCGCCACCTGTCTAGGGTTAATGGAGAAATGTTACATATTTGCTAAAATCTTTATAGCAACTTTGCATAGCATCATTGATATTTGTTAAGCAAATTTTGTCACACATGTGTGTGATACACCCAACTAAGTCCCCAACAGAGCCTTTACCGTGTAAGGTGGAAAGATATACTAACTCATGCTTATCTTATTTCAGAAAGTGCAACATAATTATGAAGACACATAGTCTGTTATGTATACATATGGTGGAGGCACGGGTGTGACACAAAATAAATCTTAATTTTTTATGAAATACACAAATATTGCCTTAACACTCCAAACCCTAATTAATAAAGAACTAAGTAAAACCAGGGGTTTCAACAGCATGCTTCCATTAATTAGCAAACAAACAAAACCTTTTATCACATCTCTTATTCTGTGTTAAATCTCCTAACAAGGAAATACCAGATCCTTAATTTTGTGGTATAGCGCTTAAAAAGAATATATTGACACAGGTAGCCGAGGTCGTCAAGGTACACGCTCATAAACAGCTCTGTGGTTCAAATTCCGCCAGTAGTGTCCTGTCTGAGATTTTTTTTCCCATGTTTTCCTCAATCCTCATAACTGGCAACCAGGGAGATATCCTGGAATGTTTCCCTCCCAAATTTCCTTTCCAAATTACCATTTGATTTCATGTATCATTAGAGTCCCTGCTTGTGTTGCCATATGAAGTAAAAGCAGGGGTTAAGCACTATTCTACAGAGAGAGCCAAAAGACTACCAACCGGCTGCGCAGTGTTTTTCCTGTCCGCATCCTTGGCACTCGTTGCCGTCTGCCGCTATCATAGAAAGGCGCAGATGAAACCGTACAACATTTTTAAAGCTACTTTTAAAGGCTTTACTTAACAACTTTATGAAAGGAGATGCTGAAACTGGCCACCGTCATCCATACATTTTAGGCACCTCTTTAGGAAACTATCCATCACTCGCTGTATTTCATGTTGAGAAATGCTGGCAATTTCCTGGCAGATATTTTGTTTTAATTTTTCCAGGGTGTGTGGGTTTGTCTTGTATACTTTGTTTTAAGTTACCCCAGAGATAGAAATCGCAGGGGGTTAGGTCGGGTGGCCGAGGAGACCACAAATCTCTACTAATAATTCTGCCCTCAAACACACTTTTGTAAAGTTGTTAAAAGTAGTTTTAAAAATGTTGTATGATTTCATCCGTGCCTTTCTATGATAGCAGCAGACCTGCCGAGGATGCAGACAGGAAAATCCCTGCGCAGCCGGTTCATAGCCTTTTGGCTCACCCTGTATTTTAAAAGAATAATTTCTTGTAATGTTTGATTATAAAATCCATGTATTCCATCAAATTTTACTAAATCTTTGTCAAGTGCATATCTGTAAAGAATTAGCCATTTAGAAACTTTCTGAGGAACAATACAACCATTTCCTATTAGAAGTTCTGCTACCCATCATAATGATAGGTGTAGGCTTTTATAGCATGTCTATTTTAAATATTTGTAGCTATTGTACTTGCTTTTCAGATGGTTAGTGACCTTGTGCCAGACCCTATTTTGACAACAAAGGTTACAATTAATGGTTTTTGTACTTTTTTATTTTTTTAATTTCTTAATTTTTTTACTTTTGTTTTAATTGAGAAAGTAAAGATGTGCCAATTCATATACAAGCTAACAAAAAGAATTAGCTATAGTATAAACATTCCACCAGAATAAGTTGCACTTTTTGGCAGGGCACCATGACATAGTAATATTTAAAAAAACTAAAGCTGTAAGATACAGGCATAACAATGGGACAAAACTGTATATTCAAAGTCATTAGCACTCTGAATGTGTTTGCAGACTATTTAGCCAACAACGAATAAACAAGTTTAAAGAATCATGATGCAGTCAGTGCCTTTGAATGGGCAAAAGAAATTTGTAAAGCCTTTGAATTATATTTCCTTACAATTTGTCATTTGGTAAACAATTTCTGGTTTCCATTGAGAAATAATGAATTATTTACTTCCACTACGGTACTAATAAACTATTGTAAGCAATAAAAAAGTTCAGTATATCACAATAAACGTTTGTGTACTACTAAATGTAGTGGGTATAGAAATAAAACTATCTTTCTGATAGGACTGCATCTGTCAAAATGTGGGTTGGGCCTCCTAGGTAGACAGTAACCCTGGTTTTAAAAGCTAGGATCATCCGGGGATAAAAATACTCAAACTCTTGAATATAACTGTAAATCTATTGATTGCAAATCCAAATAAAAAATGCTAAGTCATGCAACCTTAATTCCTATATTCATTTTTACTTTTCAAAATGTTTAGGGTAATACTCTAATGGAAAAAAGAATTAAATCCCCATGTCATTTTAGCCCCTTCAAATAATGCTATTGTGATAACCTAAATATCTTAATGACTATTAACAATAGAAGAACAAAATTATGCATTAACTGTGACTAAAAAGGCTTATTTTCCTTTTACAGAGCAATGCCAGTGACAAAACTGCATAGCTTAGTTTCTGCCACATTAATCTCAGTCATGAAGTTTTGTACTCATACAAGAATATTGGTGGAGGCATCATTTCATTTTGTTTTTATCCTTTTATGTACATTTAAAGGACATGACTATAAATTATTTACATGATACTTAAAAGTTTTACGTAGATTTTCCATATTTAAATTCCTCTATACTATAAAATGCATTTTCAGTTAAGTATTTTTTTATGGTTTTCATCATTGGTTTTGTTTGTTTATATTCTTTATTCCAGTTGGTAGTTTATTGACTAATTCCCTTCCTACAATTTCGGTTACACGGTTATTCAGTGTTCCCCGTAGAGTTGTTCTGAAGTAATCGTCATTATTCCTCAAACTATAAGTACGTATATTGCAATTTTTTAATGTCTTTTATGTACAATAGTTTTTATACTTTCATATATATATATATATATATATATATATATATATATATATATATATGCATCGAGATTGAGCAGTTAAAATTTTTAGATTCTTAAACAAGCTTCTACACATTTGTTTATTATTTATTTTGCTATTATTTGGATGATTTTTTTTTTTTTTTTTTTTTTTTGTAATTTGAAAACTTTTTCCATTTCTCTTTGTATAATATTCCCCCCATATACCTTTATTTTTTTTATTATTATTTTTTTTTTTTTTTGATAATAATGTGCTACATGGATTTTAAATTTTTGTCAATGATCATTCCAAGAAAGTTTGTACTATTTAATTCAGATATATTTTCATCTTCTATTGTTGATTTTATGGTATTTCAATTGTGATTTGTTAGCTCAAAATTGATGCATGTTGGTTGTTTACATTTATTAGCTTATCTAGGTTGTGCTTTATGATTTTTAAGATTGAGTTTGCCCTATCTTCTACATCTTTAGCTGTCTGACCTCTAGTTATGGCTGTCATGGCATCAGCATACACAATGGCTATGCCTCCCTTTGATTCTATCTATTCAAATATTTTATTTATGTACATTAAGAATAGGAAGGGCCCTAATTTTGAACTTTGCATTCGCATTCAGATACACACTACACATTGTGTTCAGTTTTCTAAATATCTGAGTACCCAATTTTGTGCCAGGCCTCGAATTCCACATTTTTCTAATGTGTTGACCAGTGTTTTTATGTTCATACAGTCAAACACTTTCGATAAATCTATGTAGATAGCAATCACAGATTCACAGTCATTTAGAGCTTCTATTATAATATTATTAGCCTGTTGTATTACTTTTATTGTGGATTTATGCTTTTGAAAACCATATTGCCATTTCAGCTTTTTACATAATTTTCCAGTTGTTTTATCTATGATCCTTCCATTAGTTTTGAGAAGGTACAACACAGATCATTGGCTTATAGGCTTCTACCTCTTTCTTATTTCCTTTTTGTTTAAATATTGGTCTGACAACAACCTTTTTTAGTGAATTTGGAAAGATTTCTTGCATTAGATGTATTTGTAATATGTGTTAAAACTTCAACAATTTCATATTTAATCTGTTTTAATAATTCATTTGACACTTCATCCACACCACTCAATTTCTTTGGTTTTAACTTACTTATTTCGCTTATTACACTTTTTTCTGTCACTTCCAAAACTAGCATAGTATTTAATTGGCCTATATGTTTCATTAAGTTTCTATTTTTGTCTGATGAATGTTTGTTTAAGTTTAGTAGTGCTCATTATACATCCTGCACATTTCCCTTGAGCCTTTTATTTCTTTATAATTTTTTTGTATTGCTATGTTTTCGGTATTTTTATTTTTGGCTTGCTTATGGACTGTATTTACAATACTCCATATTGTTTTATTGTAGGTTTTCTATATAAGTTCTCTATTATATTTAATTTTTGCATTTTCTATTATCTTTCTAAAAATATCACTACCATTTTTTATATATCCCACTAATTGACCATTCATGTTTGGAAGAGTTAAAAAACCTCATCCTTTGCCACAAGATCTTTATCCCTCTGTCATCCATTTTGTACATATCGCACCTTTGCCAATTTTTACTTTACTTTTTTTACAGATGTAGTACTAGTCATTCTCTTTTGTAAAATTTTGATAGAATGTATTGTTCTTTTCATTTACAGTTTCTGCTTTGTATAACTCTCTCCAGCTTTGCTGTTGAAGTAAGCTTCTTAATTTTTTAAATATCCATGATTTATTTGCCTTTTATGTTCAGATATATTTGAAATTACAGCTCTATTTACATTTACTTTTATAACCTGTCCAAAATGGTCCCCATTCCTGCTTTTATTATGGTTAATTCCCATTTGGTTTCCTCTAGGTTGATACGAGAACGAATAAAAAAGTAACACACAATAATTTTTTTACAAAAAAAGTTTAATAGTTAAAACAACAACAAAAAAATCACAAATGAACTTACACCTTTTATCTACTTTTCGGCATAGTCACCAAGTTTCTCAACACATTTCTCTCATTGTGATACCAGTTTCAATGCCCTGTTCGTAGAATTCGCTTTCTTGGAGTATAGCCATCTGTGGACTGCTGATTTCACTTCTGCATCTGTCGCAAAGTGTTAACCGACCAGGAATTTCTTCATGGGACCAAACAGATGAAAGACCAATGGTGCAAGGTCCGGACTGTATGGTGGATGCTGGAGCACCTCCCAACCAAATTTGGTTATTTTCTGACAAACAGCAGCAGCAACATGGGGGCGAGCATTGTCATGAAGAATTTTGACATCTTCAGCATTCATGTTGTGGCGTTTGTCAAGAAGGGCACGACGCAACTTCACCAAAGTTTTCATGTAGGCTGCAGTATTCACAGCAGTCCCATGTTCAGCAAAGTCCACCAATACAACACCATGCATATCCCAGAACATCACCACAAGCACTTTCCTAGCAGATTGAGTCACTTTTAATTTTTTCTTCACTGGGGAACCAGCATGTTTCCACTCCATACTTGCTTGCTTGGTTTCGGGCGTGTAGTGGTATGCCCACGGCTCATCACTAGTGACGATTCCTTTCAGAAAGTAATGCCCTTCTGCGGTGTACTGCGTTAGGTGATCCAAGCTCATCATCATTTGCTGGTTATCCTCCGTGGTGTAGTGGTTACCATGCTAGCCTCCAGTTCCCGAGGTCGCGGGTTCGCCCGGCGGAGGGCGATGGATTTTTTTCGGGCGTAAAAATCCTTAACATGGCTTCCTTCGGAAGGGAAGTAAAGCCGGTGGTCCCGTGTCGTAGATTTATGGCACGTAAAAGAACCTCAAGCCTGATAAAGAGCAAAATTATCAGTCTTTCACGCCCAATATAGAATGGGACGCTAAGGACCACAACGTCCATAATTAAAACTACATTTCAATTTCATCATTTGCTGACCCTTGTGGTTGTCAGGTTCTTAGGCACCCAGCGAGCACTAACTTTACGGAATTTTAACATGTCATGAACAATATCGTACGCTGCACCATAGGAAATGTTGAACTGTTGCGATAAGGTTCGCAGTTGCACACGCCGCGCCATCTTTGTTGCGTAGTTCACGCTTCTCTCGCTAGAGCTGCACATGAAACAAAAAATACCCTCTGTAGTGAAAACGTCAAACTATATCTGTGTGAAATTGCAACATTCCAGCTGCAATACCAAGGCAGATGCAAATTATTGTGCTTTATTCTTCGATCCGCCCTAGTAGAAACATTGTCTATGCAAGTTCTAGATCGCTTTGTAATTCTAGTGGGGGTTCTTCTACACCAATTTTTAAGTTGTGCCTATTTAGTATTCTATTAATGTACCCTTAATAAAACTTCTTTATTTTCTTTTCTAATGTTTGACGCATCTCACAAAGGAGTTATCGCGGTATCGTTCGTGTTATCTTATTTGCTAAGCGCCTGTTATTGTTTTACTATTTTTGAATTTTGGATTCTTTGTCCTCCGGCTAGCTATTATTACTTAGTCGAGCAAATCTCTTGAACAGGGTGTGTAAACGGAAAGGAGTTGTTACTAAAAGATAACACTGATAAAAGAATTTGTTTTTACACTTTTATTGCCGTCACACTCTATTAATTTCACATAGTAACTTTTGATACACGCATGAACGAAACTGTTATATTTTCGAATGTAACTATACTCTCTTATTTGCCGCGCATTATTAATTCGCGTATTTCACATTTTTGTAACTAACTTTACGACGCGAGAGATTCTGTAGAATTGCGTAACGTGTACTTCGTGAATGCTTCTGTTGAACTGCGCGACGTGTAACTCGTGAATGATTCTGTTGAACTGCGCGACGTGTAACCCGTGAATGATTCTGTTGAACTGCGCGACGTGTAACTCGTGAATGATTCTGTTGAATTGCGCGACGTGTAACCCGTGAATGATTCTGTTGAACTGCGCGACGTGTAACTCGTGAATGATTCTGTTGAACTGCGCGACGTGTAACTCGTGAATGATTCTGTTGAACTGCGCGACGTGTAACTCGTGATTGATTCTGTTGAACTGTGCGACGTGTAACCCGTGGATGATTCTCTTAAACTGTGCGATACCAGCAATCGAGAACAGGTCAGTAGTATATACCCCACGGGAGCCAGACACCGCCAAATCAAGGTCATGGCGTCAAAGAGAGGTATTCCCCCGTCCTTGAGGGAATTCCCTCGACGCAATGAAACCTTGGCTTGGTCGGAGCTACCTCCCGTGGGGCTTTTTCTTTTAACACAAATTAAAAAAGAATTCTTGGAATTTAGTTTTTAATTATAAGGAAATATAGGTTAATTACTTGGAAATAGATTATAAAATATTTTAAAGTGACGTAAACTTTAAAAAAGGTCACGTGATAAAAAAGTATTTAAGACTAGAACGAATGATGTATAAAGGTTGTAGCGTGTTTGGCGTTTTTATTAGCGGTACATATTATTTTTAAAAATTATGAATGCGTACATGTTATTGATATTAGTGGCGTTTGTAGAAGCGAACGGCTACGGCAATAATAATATAGAGGATGAGAATTGTATTAGTTTTGGAAGATGTGGATTTAAAGTTGACGGAAACACGGGACATTTACAAAATGCAACAATGTGTCGCAAGGATTATGAATTGATGACAAATTGTTCGTGCGTATATAAAAAAGATAGTGTATGTAAATTTAATTCTAGATCCATGGATATAAAAAGCATTAAAAATGTATATACGTGCTTAAAACCTGTTACTAAATGTCAAGCGGGAAATAGATGTGGGTTAATGTATTATGGTAATTTTACGGTCGGACATGCACAGTGCGAAACAGGATATGTAATAAATGAAAGTTGTGAATGTGTTAAGAGTACAGCTACGCACGATAATGGTACTCAAGTGGGGTGTAATTTTAGTAGTATTTCTGTGAATATGATTACGAACAATAATAATTTAATATGGGTTGAAATGATGGATTGCAGAGAATTGCTTAATATATTTGATTTACCAGATGGAATAGGACTTGATTGGAAATTAACATCGAAAGAAACTGAATTCATTACTGTATATAGCATGATCGATGATATAAATACTTATTTTACGGATAATTATATATATGTTTTTGGAAAGTGTGGAAATGGGGAATGGAAATTAAATATAGGAAATAAAAATGTTATATTGGGAAGGGTAAAAAGATCTGTGTCTAGGTGGGGTGCAGAGGGTTCGTTTAACATAAAATCGGAATGTGCTCCGGGGTCTAGTTTTACCGAATCGGGAGGTGCAGGTCGAATTTCTGTAGAAAGTTTGAGGAGAGCTTCGGTTGAAAAATGTAAATCGGCTGTTAACAGGGTAAAGCAGAGACTTGGAAGAGAGTGCACCGAAAAGACGAAAACCTTAAATAGAGAATTTAATGTACTAGTAAAAGACAATAAAATAATTAAAGACGAATTGGAAAAGGCCACTGCAACAATAGCAGTTTTAAGAAATGATTTGGAAGTTCGAAATCATAATTTATCAAAGCATAAAGATTTGGTTAGGAATATTAAGAGTCACGCATATCATATATATGACGAGTTTCAAGAATTGAAAAAATTAATTACATCCCTAATTAATACGGGTTGTTGTACTGGCAATAATGGTGGAGACGAGAATTCGGATATGTTTGTAAACTACGATCTAGATGAGTTAGAAGGAGATGAAGAAAAAGAATATGAAATTGGAGGAAGGAGGAGTGAAGAGGAAAGAGCAGAAGTAGAAGGAGGCGATGAGTTTGAATTCATTACAAAATAAAAAATAAGGTAAGTTGGTGTATATTTATTTTTTATTTTTTTCCAATAATATAATATATTTTCTTTTGTTATTTAAAAAAAGTCACCATTAAAATTGTGCTTGTATATATATATAATGTTTTTAGTAATATTATTGTACATATATATATGGTTTTTTAGTAATAGCTATGAACATATTTATTTTGTAATCATTTTTAAAAAGTTTTACAAAACAAAACATTAGTTGCTAGATATTAAAAAAGATACAAGTTATCATTAGACATAATTTCTACATTTGATATTATATGTGTTTAATATAAATTGATCATTTACATTACTATAAAGTAACAATTCCGTCCAAAGGAATTCATCTTTGTAATCTGTTATAAATTCTTCACTCAGATTTTGATATCTGGTCACACTGGACCAATCTAAATAATTTGAATAAAAAAATAAGGTAAGTTGGTGTACATTTATTTTTTATTTTTTATCAATAATATATTTTCTTTTGTTATTTAAAAAAAAGTCACCATTAAAATTGTACTTGTATATATATAATGTTTTTAGTAATATTATTGTACATATATATGGTTTTTTAGTAATAGCTATGTACATATTTATTTTGTAATCATTTTTAAAAAGTTTTACAAAACAAAAAATTAGTTGCTAGATATTAAAAAAGATACAAGTTATCATTAGACATAATTTCTACATTTGATATTATATGTGTTTAATATAAATTGATCATTTACATTACTATAAAGTAACAATTCCGTCCAAAGGAATTCATCTTTGTAATCTGTTACAAATTCTTCACTCAGATTTTGATATCTGGTCACACTGGACCAATCTAAATAATTTGAATATTTTCGCATTGTTCGCTCCGATAATTTTTGATAAATACAAGTTAGCACCCAATCCATATTATCATAGCAACTATCTATTACTTTCTCTGTAATATTAATAGTTGCACACAACCAACACCAGTCCAACTTGTCTTTAAAGTAGATAATAAAATCTTCCGATAAATTTTGAATTGATGAAATTTTTAACCAATTAAATTTATCACTAAATTTTTCCATGACATCAAACGAAAAGTTTATTGTGTCTATGGATTTGTTTTTAACATTTTTTTCTATTATTGGTTCTAAAAACTCGTATTTATACAAATTGTAGTAATGTAAATCATCAAATTTTGAAAACATGTCAAGTAATGTCCCCGAATTAATGTTTACCAAAATATCTATAGCAACTTTTTTTTTAACTATAGTATCCACACATAAATGTTGCAAACTTGCCATTTTTTTAATTTGTTGAACCAAATTTTTTACTTCCTCTTAAAGTATTTCTTTTGCTTTTATTATGGTCAAAAAGCTTTATTTTTGGTGTCACAATTTTATGTATGACAAGTTGTGCTATAGCTTTATTAGGTGTAATGGTAGCAATTGTACTAGATAGATTAAATAAAATTACGTTTATTGTGCCAGTGTAATCTCTATCTAGTACTCCTCCCAATACAGATATATTTTTTATTGCATTACTTGACCTGTCACATATATATCCACACGTGTTTGGGGGAAATTTAACTGATATTTGGGTATCTATAATAATACTATCCCAAGGTGGGATAATTTCATTTTTTGGGCTATATAGATCGTAACCAGCCGAATTGTACTTACGTGTAGGTGTTGTTGCAGCAGAATCGTGTATGCTGTAGTATAGGGTATTTGTGTTTTCTTCTTCTTCTTCCTGGGACAGAGATTGTGTGCTGCTGTTGGATGTTGGAATTGGATTTTGCTCCTCCTTGGCTGATTGTTGAAGAGACGTTTCTTTATCCTCGTCCGGGATGAAGATCACATCACCATCTTCTTCTTCCTGGGACAGAGATTGTGTGTTGCTGTTGCTGGATGTTGGAATTGGATTTTGCTCTTCCTTGATTAATTGTTGAAGAGACGTTTCATCCTCGTCCGAGATGAAGATCACATCACCATCTTCTTCTTCCTGGGACAGAGATTGTGTGTTGTTGGATGTTGGAATTGGATTTTGCTCCTCCTTGATTAATTGTTGAAGAGACGTTTCTTCATCCTCGTCCGAGATGATCATAACACCATCATCTTTTTCATTAGAATTTTTGTTACTGCTGCTGTTGTTGGTAAAATCTGGAATTGGTTCTTCTTCTTCTTGGCTGCTGCTGCTATTAGATTCTGAAACTGAATCTTCTTCTTGGTATAGTTGTCTTAATCTAAATAATTCCTCGAAATACTCGTCGGGGTTTTGTGCATACGGCAGATCTTCTACACATGCATCGCAGATGCAATTGTGTTCTTGATGGTTATAAGACATTGTGTACAAAGTGCAGTACTTATAGCTTAGATTTTATACTATACGCTACACGTATGGGTGGGGGGAAATCACTGCATTGGGAAAGCACCGAGTGTAGCTGAAAGGACAAGGCCACTTATATAACTTGTTTACTGCATTGGGGAACCACCGAGTACAGAAGGACAAGGTCGTTTATGTAACTTGTTTGCTGCATCGAGGAAACACCGAGTGCAGAAGGACAAGGTCGTTTACGTAACTTGTTTACTGCATCGGGGAAACACCGAGTGTAGAAGGACAAGGTCGTTTACGTAACTTGTTTTCCGCATCGGGGGAACTACTGAGTGCAGAAGGACAAGATCGTTTATGTAACTTGTTTACTGCATCGGGGGAAACACCGAGTACGGCAAGGACGGCGTGTGATATAAATTGATTTGTCGCTTACGCTTTTAATACAGGAAAGGAAAAAGCATACAATCTTACGGAATACGTGAGTACAATGGAATCTTTTACTATTTTAAGTCATAGACAAAGAACCTTAAATAAGTTTTATTCAGGATATACAGAAACTGAAATATTAGTAGATACGATGGATATCGATGATGATTATGAAAGAGGTGAAATTGATCCTATGGTATGGATACATTTAATATTTGAGGAGTTTTTAAAGTTTGCTAACCGCGAATTGCTACATTATAAACCTAGTTATTTTGGCTTGTCAGTAACCAATTCGCAGGATCCTCCTAAAACCTTTCACGTAAGTGTTAGACGATTTGAACAAATTAATATGGAAGCAATTTTAAATGGTATAGAAAGAGTTATTCAAAGTAATCACAATTTCTTTCTGCATGGACCACTAAAATTTACATGTGTTTATACTCAAATTCAATCAGGTAACTGCTTTACTGATTGTCGAACATGTACACAAAATAAAGGCATTATAGCTATAGAAAACAATGATTTTTTATGTTTACCCAGATCAATTGCTGTAGCAATTGCTAAAATTGAAAATGACAAAAATTATAAATCAATAAAACAATGTGGGAAAGCTCAAACAGAACAAGCGATGAAATTGTGTGTCCTTATAAATAAAAATATGGGTTTTACATTGAATGATATAGTTACTTTTGAAAACAAGTTACAAAATAAATATTCTTTTACAGTGTTTGGAGATCATAATGGAAAAAAAGTTTTGTATAAATCTACAATAAACAGTGATAAATATATAGATCTAATATATCACAATAGTCACTTTAATGTTATTGTGGATATGCACAGAGCATTTAAATGTACATATTATTGTAGACCGTGTAATTCGCCATTTAAATATAAAAAAGAAAAACATCGCTGCGATTTTATTTGTTCAAAATGTCATTTACAATGCAATGGTTCAGATGATGAATTTGTTTATTGTCAAAACTGTAACCGCAATTTTAAGGGAACAGTCTGCTATGAAAATCACTTAAAAAAAGGTGTTTTTTATTCCAATAACATATCGGTTTGTGATACAGAAAAAGTTTGTAATAACTGTTGTAAATTTTATAATTTAAAAAAAAGGAAAAAAGTAACGCATGTATGTGGTGAAATTTTTTGTTACATATGTAATCAATATGTAACATCAAATCATTTGTGTTATATTCAGCCATATAAAAACAAATTATTAAGTAAAAATTTTATATTTTTTTTATTGATTTTGAATGTATTCAAGAAAAACCGTATAATTTAGAAAATGATACATTTGAACATGAGCCAAATTTGTGCGTTCTTTATCAAGCTTGTAACGAATGTATTGATACTTACACAAAAATGAAAGTTTGTCACAACTGTGGTATAAAAGAGTGGATATTCAAAAATGATCCTGTACGTGAATTAATAGAATATATTACACTACCACGCACAGTACTTAAAGATATAACTGTCATTGCACACAATTTAAAATCATATGACGGACATATTCTACTGAAATATATGGTGGGTTCGCTGGGTTGGACTCCTGAATTAATTATAAATGGTACGAAAATATACAGAATAAAATATAAAAACATAACATTTTTAGATTCCTTAAATTTTATACCAATATCCTTGTCTAGATTTTCAAAGACGTTTCAATTACAAGAAACAAAAGGATATTTTCCTTATTTATTTAATACTAAGGAAAATAAAGATTATGTTGGAAATATACCTGATCAAAAATACTATTGTCCCGAGTCTATGTCTGTAGATGAAAGAAAAGAATTTGAAAAATGGTATAATGAGAAGAAAGAATCTAATTACATATATGATATGAAGAAAGAACTTATCAATTACTGTCGAATGGATGTACAATTATTATGTTTTGGTGCATCTAAGTTTAGAAAAGAATTTATAAATGAAAATGATATTGATCCTTTCAGAGAATGTGTTACAATTGCTAATGCTTGCATGAATGTATATAGAAAACGTTTTATGCCTAAAGATACAATTTCTATATTACCATTAGGAGGTTATCGATTGGGTGATAAACAATCTCGTATAGCATTGATTTGGCTTTGCTGGTTAGAAAAAAAAGAAGGAATTTCGATACAACATGCATTAAATGGTAAAGAAGTAAAAATTTTAAATCATAAGGTGGATGGTTATAGAGAATCCGATAAAACTATATTCTTTTTTCATGGATGTTTTTACCATGGATGTATACACTGTTTTAAGAATAGATCGTCATATATTTACGGGTCGCATTATGAAACTATGAATTCTAGATACGAATCAACTGAGAGAATCACAAATAAAATAAAACGAGCACAATATAATGTTGTGGAATTATGGGAATGTGAATTTAAAGCTATGATTGAAATTGATAAAGATCTTGAAAGGTTTGTAAAAGAATTTTCTTCTATTATTCCTGAACCTCTTGAACCGAGAGATGCATTTTATGGCGGACGAACGAATTGTATTAAGTTATATCATGAAACTCAAAAAAATGAAAAAATATTTTACTATGATGTATGTAGTCTATATCCTTTTGTTAACAAAACTAAACCCTATCCTGTAGGTCATCCTAAAATTTATTTTGAAGAAAATACATTTCCGAATTTGAATCATGTAAAAGGTGGGCTTATTAAATGTAAAATTTTACCACCTATCAATCTTTATCATCCTGTATTACCTTTACGCATAAATGGCAAATTAATTTTTACTTTATGTGTTTCTTGTGCAAAGCTAGAAAATCAGACCACGTGTAATCATACCGATGAAGATAGATGCCTAAATGGAACATGGGTGATAGATGAAGTTAAAGTAGCAATTATTGAAGGGTATAAAATAATACAAATATATGAAATTTGGGAGTACCAAATAGTACAGTATGATTTACAAAATCAACAATGTGGACTTTTTGAAAAGTATGTAAATCAGTTTTTAAAAATAAAAGCAGAAGCTTCGGGGTGGCCTTCACACTGTGACACCGAAGATAAAAAAATAACATATATTAAACATTTTGAGGAAAAGGAAGGTATTAATTTAGATTCTGATGCTATAGATTTCAACCCAGGTAGACGAGAATTAAGTAAATTAATGCTTAATTCGTTTTGGGGAAAATATGGACAAAGAGATAATTTACCAACAGCCGAATTAGTAACAGAATATTCTCGTTTAGTCGAACTTTTAAACAACCCAAGCATAGAGGTTCATACATATCTTCCAGCAACAGATGATATAATTTATGTTGTTTGGAGTCATGTTAAGCAAAGTCCTAAATTAAATCGTACCACTAACGTTATCATTGCAGCATACACTACAGCTCATGCTCGTCTAGAGCTATATTCTTATCTTAAAAAATTAAATGATCGTGTATTATACTTTGATACAGATTCAATTATTGCAGTAAGTAAACAGAATGATTGGATTCCACCTACTGGGTCTTTTCTTGGATGCATGACAAACGAATTAGAAAAATATGGAAATGATGCATATATTGATAAATTTGTTTCGAGTGGACCTAAAAGCTATGCCTTCAGAATAAAATATGGAGAAAATACAAAAATTATATGTAAAATTAAAGGAATTACATTAAATTCTGGAAATTTATCAAAAATAAATGAAAGTAAAATGAGTGATATTGTTTTAAATGATAATAATATGACAATTACATTACGTAATACACAAATATCAAGAAAAGCATTATGGACTTTAGTTACTGAACCATCTATTAAAACTTTTCGTTTAGTAGTTAATAAGCGCAAAAGAACCTCAAATTTTGATACCGTACCTTATGGTTTTCAAAAAAAATTATGTCGTTAAAATGAACAAAATATCTAAAGCAACACTTAGTTGTATAAAACATGTCATCAGACTCGGACGATGATGTTAACATGAAGTATGATATAGCCGAGTTATCTAAAGTGCAACCTTTACGTTTTCCTTTAAAACGTAAATCTAATCAAGACATTTCTTTTTTTAAAAAAATTCCTAAATTATCATCTTTAAGTCAACCAACTAAGCGAAATACAAATTCAGAGTTTTCTTTTTTTAATAAAGTTGCTAAATTACCGATATTAAATAAAGCTAAAAAGCGAACTAAGGATGAAGAATATATTTTACCCTTTAAAAAAACAAAAAATTATGAATCCAATATAAATGACAATTCATTAAATATGAAAGAATTAAAAAAAAACGTTAATGTACTTTTTAATCCAACCTTACAACAAAGTTTAGCTTTAAATCATAAAATTGAAAGAAAAGAAAATACTAGAAATAAAGAAAGCTTAAAGCATAAGCTAAATACATATTCTAATTCGAATTTAAAAATACATAATGTAAATGAAAATAATAATAATAAAATATACAGAAACTTGAAGAGAAAGGGACTTTATAATGTAAATAATAATGAAATAAAATTAAAAAATGATTTGCAAAATAAAAAAAAAATTAAAAAAAATATATCTGATAATGATATAGAAATAAAGGATTTTAATCAAAGCGAAGTAGTTGATGAAAACTTAAAAAAAATAATTAAAAATGTTAATTCTGGTAAGGATATTGAAATGAGGGATTTTAATCAAGGAGAAATTGTTGATGAAAATTTGAAAAAAAAATTTAAAAAGATTAATCCTGGTAAAGATATAGAAATGAAGGATTTATCTCAGGGGGAAATTATAGATGAAAATTATAAAAAGTTTAAAAAAGTTAATCCTGGTAAAGATGTAGAAATGAAAGATATATCTTACAACGACGTAGAAAACGATATACCTTTTGAACGTTCCGAGGTAGTAGATTCAGATATTACAAAATTTAAATTTCCTAGTACAATACAAGTTACAGGGCCATCACGCAGTGGAAAATCTACTTTTGTTAAAAATTTGCTTAAAAATTCAGATAAAGTATTTAATCAACCTATAAAAAGATGCTTGTGGTGTCATCCTTCTGAATATCCACCTTCTTTTCCCACTGAAAAAGAATTTAATAATTGTACATTTAATGTACGTATGCATGAAGGAGTACCCGAACTAGAATCAGTTAGAAACGGAGATTTAGTAGTATTGGATGATCTAATGTACGAAGCAGATGGTAATAATGTATCAAACTTTTTTACCAAAGATTCGCATCATAAAAATTTTGGAATAATTTATATATTACAAAATATCTTTCCACAGGGTAAAAAATTTAGAACCATGTCTCTTAATTCTAATTATATTGTAGTGTTTAAAAACAATAGAGATAAACTACAGTTGGATAGATTATTTCAACAACTTGAACCGAGAAGATCTAAATTTTTATTAGAGGCATTTGAAAAAGTTACAGAAAAGCCGCACGGATATTTAATACTAGACTGTACGCAATATACCCCCGATAAATATCGCTACAGAACAGGAATATTACCTGACGAAATATTATCATCTTTTGTTTCTAAATAATATACCGAAATGTCACCTAGATTATCTCCAAAAGTTTTTAAAAAAGTCTGTAAACTATCTTCACCCACAGTTGCAAGGCAGTGTGGCAATCTTACTGTTCTCAGTAAAGCAAATCCGAAATTACGTAAAAAAATTTTAAAAGAAGCAAGTCCAGAATTTATAAAAGCTATTTCCGAATGTGCACTAAACGTATGTAACGGAAAAGTATTAATTTCTGATAAATGTAAAAATAGATTAAAAAAACATAAAAAATTGTGGAGAAAATTAATAAATAAAAAAACTTCTTTAAAAAAGAAAAAGAGTATTTTAATACAGAAAGGAGGTTTTCTTCCGTCATTTATATTGCCGGTATTAGGTGCATTAGGAAGTGCTCTAGTATCTAAGTTTACTTAAAGAAAAAAAAATGAAGTACGGAAAACAAATTATGTTGTTGCATCCGCAGCCAGAAAGTTTAAAAAAAATAAATATTATCGATAAAACTTTAGAAACTTTAACCAGAGATATAGAAGGTATACAAAAACAGTCCATATCGCCCGATGATAAATGGAAACTTCTTAAATATAAATTAATAAATTATCACGATATTGTGTCAAAGCTGCGTGAACCTTACATTCAATCGGAAAAAGAATTATGGAAAGAGTCTAATAAACAAGAGGAGGAAGGAAAAAATCCTGATTTTGAAAGTGATTGGGAAACAGCAAAACCTAAAACAAAAGTTAAAAAATCTCGAAATAAAAAAATTAAAAAAAAGTCAGTAGAAACAAAAATAAAAACAGAACCGATTTCTAATATAAGATATAAACCATACAACTTGCGTTCTATTAGGAAAAAATGGGAGACACTTTAACACAAAAAGATAAAAAAGCACTTGATAAATATTATTTTAAACTGGATCATTATGCAGGACTTGGTACAGTTAACAAACTTTACAAGGCAACTGGCATTTCTAGACACAAAATTAATAAATATTTACAAGGACAAGACAGTTATACTTTTCATAAATATGCCAGAAAACGTTTTCCAACTAAACATTATCATGTGACAAATATTGACGATTTATGGGAAAGCGACTTAAATGTGTTAAATAATATTAAAGAATATAATAAACCGTATATATATATATTAACTATAATTGATGTTTTTTCTAAATACGCATGGGCGATTCCTCTAATTTCTAAATCTGGAACAGAGATAGTTAGAGCTTTCAAAGAAATATTTAACAAATATAAACGTATTCCTAAAATTTTACAAACTGATAAAGGTACAGAATTTACTAATAAACAGTTTCAATCATTTTTAAAAAATTACGAAATTACTCATTATCTTACAAAAAATAATGTAAAAGCAAGCGTTATAGAACGATTTAACAGAACACTCAAAGAAAAAATGTGGAAATACTTTACATACAAAAATACCTATAAATATACTGACATATTACCCAAATTAATAAAATCGTATAATAATTCATATCATAGATCCATAAAAATGGCCCCTATCGAAGTAAATGAAAGCAATATTTCACTGGTTTATGACACTTTGTACGGAAAAAATTTACGTAAATATAAAGTTTATAAGCCACAAAAATATAAAATTGGTGATCACGTTCGCATTTCTAAAATAAAAATGAAATTTGATAAAGGATATGAACAAAATTGGACTGATGAAATTTTTAAAATTAGAGAAGTAATACATGGAATCCCCGTTGTGTATAAGCTACAAGATTTATCTGGAGAAGATTTAGACGGAATTTTTTACACGGAAGAAATACAAAAAGTACAACCTCAATCGATCTTTAAGATAGATAAAATTTTAGACAAAAGAGGTAAAGGTGACAGTAAAGAAGTGTTAGTGAAGTGGAAAGGATATCCTACAAAATTTAATTCTTGGATAAAACAATCGAATTTAATATCACAATGATAAAAAGAGAACCTTTTTCCGTTACACTTACTAGTAATGGATCTATGGATCACTTTAAAAATAATACAACATCTAGTTTTTGTAACATGCTACCCCAACGAATAGTTTTATTAGGTGAATGGGAGGTAGCATTAACCAAAATAAGATATCCCGGAATGTTTAAAAATATAACAAAAAGTGGAAATTTCATAAAAGGAGATCGAGTTCATGTAACAGATACTGGAATTAGCACGTATAATTTTCGGTACGATTTGGGGGAATCTACAATCACTGATAACATAATGCTATTGAATGAAATTAATCGTACTTTAGAAAAAAATGCATTTGTTAAAACATTTTTTAAATATAATTCAAATACAGGTTTTGTCAGTGTTAATTCCGATGCAGTAGAAAAAAATAATGACGAAGCTTCTACAAAACCTGGTAAATCTAAACAAAAGAGACGAAATACTGAACAAGGTGAAGCAGCAATACAATCGACCGGAGAAGAAAATGCTTCATCCTCGCAACCTGTAATAAAGAATGAAGCAACAACGATACAATCGGATGAAACAAAACCAAAAACAAATAAACATTTTATTCGCAACTTATTTTTGTCACCCGATTTAAATAGACAACTAGGGTTTAAATTTGGTACCAATGTTGCAAAGAGTACACGTGCATCATATCCAATGAATTCGTATTTAACTTTTCCTTATGAAATGTTTGTTTATTGTAACTTAATCGATCCACAAATGGTTAGCGATACGTTTGCTCAAATTATCGAAAGTACGACAGTAGAATTAAACATCGATAATAAGCATTTAGCAATTGAAAAAGCATTTTTTCCTCAAAATTGGGTACCTTTACTTCAACACGATTTTAACATTATAAAAATAGATTTAAGAACGGGTGTAGGAGAATTTTTACCATTTGTCGACGGATTTTCTTCAGCCGTTGTACTTTCTTTTAAACCTAAAAAACATGAATCATCACGAACTTGCTAAATACTTTTTAAATCAAAGTGGAAAAGGAAGCGCGGAAGATCCAAATTTTGTATTATACAGAGGAAAGCGTTTTCAAAGAGGACACGGACTTTTTGGTGCACTTGGAGGATTATGGAGATTTGTATCTCCACTTTTTAAAAGTGCAGCAAAAGCTGTTGGTAAAGAGGCACTAAATCTAGGAGCTAACGTTCTAACAGATGTAGCAACATCTGGAAAAAAATTTAAACAATCACTTAACACAAGATTAAAAGAAGGAACAGGTAATTTAAAGAAAAAAGCAGATCAATCTTTAGATTCTATGTTTGGTTCTGGAATAAAAACTCGAAAAAGAAAAAAACAAACTCATTCGAAAGTTAATCCTCAACGTAAAAACAGCAAAAAAAGAAATAGAAAAAAAGATATATTTTCATAAAAAATATATAATGTCTAATATATACATGCATTCAGCATTTAACATTTTTGATGAACAACCCATACAAACAGGCATTGAAAATTATAACATTATTGAGCTCGATCCTCAAAATGCCATATCTCATAATTCACCTTTAATTTTTCACTATACTGGAAATGCTGATACGTACTTAGATCTCACATATGTACTATTACGTTTGCGTTGTAAAATAGTAAACGAAACTGGTCTAAACTTAGAAGCTACAGACAAGGTGACACTTGTTAATAATTCTTTAAATTCACTTTTTCAACAAGTAGAGATTATTTTAAATAATGTTACAGTAACTCAACCTCAACCAGGTTATCCTTATAAAACATATTTTGAAAAACTATTAAACTACTCTAATGATGCCATGAATACACATTTAGAAGGGTCGCTTTGGAAAAAAGATACAGCAGGCAAGATGAATAATTTCGATCAAAATAATGCTATACAATGGCGCTATAATTATACAAAAGGTAGTAAAGAATTTGAAATAATGGGTTGTTTATCCACCGAGATATGTAATCAAGAAAAATATTTACTCAATAACGTTTCCGTAACTGTAAAACTTACACCTTCAACTCCTGAATTTCATCTCGTTGGAGAAAAATTGGGAAAAACTATTTTTACATCTGCTAAGTTATCTTTAAAACGTATATATCCATCTCCTACTGTACTGTTAGCGCATCAAGAAGCACTAGGTAAAAATAATGCAAAATATCACCTTACAGGAGTAGATCTACAACCTTTTAATATTCCGAGAGGAACCCAGAGTAAAACTATAAACGATATTTTTGTAGGCAAAGTACCTCGCAGAGTTATAATAGCTTTTGTTACAAATCAAGCATATAGTGGCGATGTTTCGCTGAATCCATACAACTTTCAACACTTTGACCTGAACTTTTTTCAATTATTTGTAAATGGACAACCTAATCCATTACAACCGCTAACTCCAGATTTTACAAATGGACTATATTTACAATGCTTTCAAACTTTACAAGACGGATTGGGTATTCATTGCGATGATCGAGGACATTCTATTTCTAGGTCTTGTTATGAAAGTGGATATACAATTTTAACTTTCGATTTAACAGCAGACATGAGCGCAAACGAATCATATATTTCTGGACTACAACACGGAAATGTTACCGTAAACGTAGGATTTAAAAAAGCTTTATCAGAACCTGTTACTATGCTAGTATGTTCAGAATATCAAAAACTATTGGAAATAGATATTAATAGATCTATACATATATCATCATGAACACTCAACAAATACATAAATTATTATCCAATAATCCTTATACAAAACCATATTTTATAGGAGTATTTGCAAGGGATCAAATTCCTAGAAATCAAATATTACAATTTCCCACTGCATTAGTAATAAATACAGATCCCAGCAACATGCCAGGACAACATTGGGTTGGAATTTTTATATCAAAATCGGGTATAGGAGAATATTTTGACAGTTTCGGATTTGCTCCTTTTTATTCAAACATTTTAAATTTCTTGCAATATCAATGCGGCACAAGAAATTGGATTTATAACAAACGTCGATTGCAAAGTTCTTATAGTTCTACTTGTGGGCATTATGTTATTGGATATCTCATTCATAGATGTTGTAACTTACCAAGAAAATTTTTTTTTTCTAAATTTAAAATAAAAGATTTTAAATATAATGACAACGTAATCAGTAAGGTTATATGCTTTTCTCGTACTTCTTGCAAAGAAAGAAAAAAAGAAAAATATCAAATATGTAAGCCAATAAAAGGTGAGTAAGTTTTATATTATATTCATTTTATTTTTAATTTTCAAAATAGAAACATGTCGTCAGGAGCTGGATTCATATATTTTAATTTTTTAATTGACAATGACCGTAAATATATAGTAAAAGAACTTTCTATATGTGGTTCAAATCACGAGGTACAGACATGGATATTTCTTCCTCCTTATGAACGGCATATATTGGATGAAATAATTAAATCTACCAATGACAAAATTACTGCTAAAGTTCACGGATTAAAATGGCACGACGGAGATGTAAAATATGATTTGTTTCCATTAATTTTAAATAGATGCGTAGATAAATTTACTGTAGTATTTACAAAAGGAGAGGAAAAAGCTAAATTTCTTCGCGCAATTACCAAACGTACTGTAATAAATATTGATGAAATCGATGTACATCACGAATTCTTTACTACATTTAATACTAATCCGTGTATGTATGCTTGTCATAAAATGCCTGTTCTTAATTGTTCTCAACGAAATGTAATAAATCTTGCTATGTGGTATTCGCATATTGTTGATAAACGCAACGTATATCCGTGTGATCCAAAACCCAATGTATCACATCTTTCCTCAGATTTGAACCACGAACCAATCACCTTCGAATCTACCATTTATGATGTATATATTAATGATCTGTTTTAGAATGCATCTCTTCAGTATAAAAAGTGTTGATGACGAAAAAGGACTACGCTCTCTCTCTCAAGAAAAGACATACTAGAAAACATGTAAGTAGAACGTTTTATACATTATAGCCATATATTTTTTTATCTGATTTTTTAAAAAAATATAGATGTTTTACCTATATTTTTTTTATTTTTTATAGGTCTTCAGAAACTAAAAAGCAGAAAATTACTGAAAATGAGAACAATAGATCACTATTAAAAAATCACAACGAAAACAACGAGACATCACTTATCGGTTTAAGAAGTAACATATACTTTTTAGATCATGGACAAAAGAAGATTTTATGCATAGGATTTTCTCCAGAATTTCCTTATGATTTACGCATTACTATTTCCAAATGTGGTGAACATCGCGGAATAATATTACATAACTTAAATGATTGGAAAAGCTTAATTCACTGTATTAATTGTGTTGATACAGGATCCAAAAAAGAAAATTTCAAATGGAAATGTAATTTAACAGATGAATTACATTTGGATATAAAATATGTATTTGGTACACAAAATATAATTTTAAGACAATATCAGGGAGATGAACAGATATCCTTATCTCTAATTGAAGAAGAATGGATAAATTTAGCAAAACTTTATCCTATTGTAAATGACATATTTTATCATAAATCTAAAGATTCTAAAGAAATAAAAAATCTTATAATGGCATATATTAATTACATAAAAGATACATTAGAATCGTCAGATGATACAAGCAATATGTCTTACTCACGCTTTACTGAATACATGATTTGCGTCACACCTAGAAACTATTACGAAATATTTTACTTCCTTCACAAACAACTGGTCACGTGTATTGCAAAACGTGACTCTGAAGTATAAAAAGAAGGTGCCGATACTCGCATATCTATCATAGTCATCGCTAGCCACCACCAGTCAACAACAAACATCAGCAGCAATATGAACCCCGTAGAAGAGTTGGGATTTATTGCCGATCTCAACAAGCGCGGCAAATCTACAAAACCTTTAACTGCAGACGAGTTAATAAGAGGCCAACAGTATTTAATACAGGAAGCAAGAATGGTAAATACAAAATATGGCAGAAGAATGATAATAAAGTTAAATGGTCGTGATATGTTTTTAAATAATAATTTTGAAGATATATCTCCAGCTCAAATAGCACAAATAAATAAATCCAAAAATTATTATATATCATACACCGAAGAGGATGATTTTGTATTTATAAAAAAGCATTAAAGCAGCATTCCAATCGAAAAATGATGAAGTCTACAAAAAAATTAAAAATAGAATATAAAAGGACTACACTTCATAAAAAGGTAAGCAGTATATATATATAATCATGAACTATGACAATATAATTTTAACTTATGTATTTATTTTTATATTACAATGTTTTCTTAATTGCTTACTATGGTGCATAAAAATACGATACTTTACTTGTTCATGTACTTCATGTAGCACATGCGCAAAAAAAACAGATTCAGAACCCGTATAAAAAAAGACACTTCCTTAATATTTTGTCACTTGGTAAGATGTCTATTATCATTTCGGAACCTATCGATCTAGGAAACAACATATTTACAAGATTAAATTTTGATTGTAACGATAATGTTAATGCATGTGGATTCTATCAAGAAAATACATTTAAAACATTGTCAACCAACATCACACAATCTGGAAATATTAAAACAGTAGAAATTACAATAAACAAGGAATATACATGCAATGATACAAAAAAAACAGATGTAATTAATATACATTTTAAACTTTGTAGATTGGATACGACTGCAGAAGATGCACGAGTGACAGTATCATCCAACAACCGCTGCTGCCTTGATCAACTGGTGACACGTCATGGTATATACAACGTACTGCAGGAGAACAACTACGAAAGTGTGCTAGTGGGTGCCCTCTTTATTCCAAAATTAAATCAAAAAATAGACAAAAACTTTTCTCATCTACATTTTGAGGTTAATACTCGTAATCTAAAAGAAGAAATTGATAGAGACAATTCCATTGCTAAACTCATCTATGAAAATTATAACAAGCCAGAAGAAGAAAAAGAAGAAGGGAGAGACGAGTGTGGAATATATTCGTCTTTGTGCACAACAATTATAAAAATTATTTTTTTAGATACAGAACAATAATAAAAAAAGTATTTTGCTTTTATATACAATATAGTAAATAATTTATGCATAAAAGAATTAATGTTAATAAAACTAATTATACTATATCCAATATTATTGTTATTAAAATTTTATACTAACACATGTTTTTTTAAAATCTTATATTGTATTATTATAGCTTATATCATACATATAAAGAAAAAGCAATTTAAATAAAAAATTATAATATATTCAATATTATTGTTGTTAATTTTTTATACAAACACATGTGTTTTTTATCATTTATTATACATGTAAAAAAATTTAAATAAAGAAAAAAAATATGCCCCACGGGAGGTAGCTCCGACCAAGCCAAGGTTTCATTGCGTCGAGGGAATTCCCTCAAGGACGGGGGAATACCTCTCTTTGACGCCATGACCTTGATTTGGCGGTGTCTGGCTCCCGTGGGGTATATACTACTCAGGTCGCCTAGGTTCACCTGGGCGGAATGTGATCGCCACAGTACCTAGCCGCGTATGCGGCTTTACCTGTGCGATAAAGATACCTGTCTCTGGCTTTAGAATTTATACTCCCTCACCCCGATATGCCTAAACATTATAACAGAGCTGCTATTGGTTAATAAAGCGCGCCAAAATTAGCGTCTATTTTTATATCCAATCAAAATTACGAGCACATATGCTCTAGGGAAGATAGTCCCTCCATTTCTAAAGAAAGGCACGCTACTCTGACGTCATTTGTTTGTCTCTTCTAATTGATAAACAACTCACCCCCTCGTTTCATTGTTATCCGCTCCTATTGTCAGTTTCAGTAAGACGGTGTAAACTTATTTCCTAACAATGCTTATAATTAACAAAAATCTCAAATTATTGTCATACAATAATGCTAATTTACACTACAATCACTTTGGCATTTACAGTGTTGTGATTTGTAACGGTATTACTTATAAAGTTTGTGTATTTGTGTTTACTTCACGCGTTGAAGCCATCTTGTGACGTGATTCATTTGTTAGGTTTGTTAGCTCCATCTGGTGTTAGCAATTTGCGGTGGTATTAGTGTTTGAAAGAATGCGACTGTTATTTGTTTTAATTTTTGTTTACTGTCCTCCGGCTAGCTATTATCTTTTCTTGGGTCGAGCACTTCTCTTTATACAGGTTGTGTAAACGGAAAGGAATCTTTTATCCAAAGATAACACTGATGAAGAAATTTGTTTTACACTTTTATTGTCGAACACGTTAACTATCACATTTACATATTGATCTTGACACTCGCCAAACTGAAACTGTTATAATAACTTCTTACTGATCATTCTTAATTCGCGTACTTCAACTTTTTGTATAATTAACTGTATAACACTTGAGATTTCATAACTCTGTTACGCGTAACCTGCAAATTGATATCCGAAGTGTGCCGTACAAATACTTTTGACGAACTGACGGGAATGCGACGTGTAGTGTACAAAGAATTTTGATGAACTGACGGGGTCTATTTTTTTTTTTTTTTTTTTTTTTTTGGGAAAACAGGAATAAAGGTCTGAAGGAAAAACAAGAGTATGAATATAGGTATAGAAAGGAAAAAGGAGAAGGAAAAGAAGGATGTGATGCTGTGATGGCGCAATTTATTTGGGGCATAGTGGTAAACATGGTGGCTGGTACCGCCGAAGCAAACCCGCTGATTGTGGGCGAATACTTAAAGTGGCGGAATTCTCCGCTGTGGTGGTCAGGTATCTGCCATGGCGATGGCCCTGACAGGGACCTGTAACGTCGGTGAATTAACAGGAGATACTGGCTCCAATCCCGGGCCTGTTACCTCCGGGAGTTGGCACGTTGATGATGATGGTATACTGGATGAGGTGGTTGGTGCAGCCTGTCAATCTGAGCACGGGTTTCCAGTCTGGTCTCGTTGATGCGTGTGATAAGGTCGTCGAAGTGTGTCTTCATGGCGTTGAAAATCTTCTCGTATTGATGTTTAGAACTGGTTTCCATGTCCTCGGTGCGTCTGTTTATTAGTTTCAAGCATTCTTGTCGTTCGTTGAAGTGGCTGTTCATGTTATTGATCAGACGCTTCTTGGTAACGTCGTGGGATTCGTCTATGATGTCGGCGACTCCATTAAACTTCGCGCTGATCTGCTCTTCCAGGGTATTCAGCCTGCTGGAAAGGTTTAGCATCTCAGCGTGGAGGTCCTGGATGGCGTCGATGATGGTTGTGTTGGTTGTAGTTTGCTGCTGGAGGAGTTGGTTCGTGGCTACTAGTTGTTCCTGGATCTGTGGCGAGTCGCTGGATGAAGTGATGTTCGGCGTCGTAGGTGTGCGGTTCTGCGGTGTCTCTGAGAATTGCGGCGTGGCTCTACGAGGATAGAGTGGGCAGACGGCCTGGCCGGTGTAGTGCCCCTTGCCCCCACAGGAGGCGCAGAAGCGGCGGCGGTGTGTCAGGTCGTGTGCCCTGCAGTCTGCGGTGAAGTTCCCGCTACCACAATAGTGGCAGCGGGGAGCGGCGTCGCATGACGCGTCTGTGTGCCCGTAAAGGCAGCAGCGGCGGCATGGAGTTGGTCGCACACTGCGGCTGGCCTCAATCACCAGGGTTTGCCCTAATAAGGGCATTCCTGCGTGTAGGGCCGCCGAGTAGTCGTCTTCCTCCATAAAGGTTAGTCGGACCAGCGGTGTGGGACCTCTGTCGTTCCGAATCCTAGTCGCTTTGGCCGCAGACGGCCAAAAGCGCTGGGCGGCGGTGAGCAGTAAAGCGTCCGGGAGTTGACGGTGCACTCCCCGGACAACAGCGGAGTAGCGTGCAGGCACGCTGGTCAGTGGTGTGTTGCTGGCTGTGCTGGCTGGAGAGATGGCGCTGGGCGCTTCGATTGGCTGTGGCGGCGGCGGAGAGGCTGGAAGCTTTTCTTCGTCGGCGGCGGAGCTAGTAGTGGCTTCCTCTCGAGGAGGAAGCTTGGAGGCTGCGGCGGTCTTCTTCCTACCCATCTTGACTCGACGAGAGCTCGAAGCGAAGTCCGGGGTCTACCTCTAACCTACTCTTTTTATACTCCTTCACCCAGATATGCCTAAAGATTATAACTGAGCTGCAATTGGCTAATAAAACGCGCCAACATTAGCGTCTATTTTTATATCCAATGAAAATTATGAAACATATGCTCTAGGGAAATGTTCCAGAAGATTCTCAAGGAAAAACGCGCCAATATTACGTAACTTCCTCGTTTCCAATAATGATAAACAGCTCACCTCCTCGCTGCATTATTGCACGCTATTATTGTCAGTTTCAGTAAGGCCGTATAAACTTACTTCTCAACAATAATTACAATCAATAAACATCTCAAATCAATGTCACATAAAAATGCATATTCATATTACAGTCATTATTTACATTTAAGTAATTTGTGATACAAATTACTGCATCAGATATAAAATACTGCCTCAGAGTTTGCTTATTTTATAGTTATAAATTACATCAAAACCTTAATATTTTAATGTATTTAATGGTACTTTTACATACATAGTTCAGTTTTTATTCTAATTAACACAGATTATATTTACTTTGTAATCAAACTAAAGTTTTTGGCTGTTTTTGTTCAATTTAAAAATACTAAGTAACTGCATATCGTTTTCATTGTAGCATATATTTGCAAGGTCATCAGGGAATAAAACAGTTGTAAAGTGTACTTACAACATACAAAGTTTAAAATTTAACCAATATATTATCTAATGTATGTAAATATTAACAAAAAAAAAAGTAAAATTGAGTGTTTTTGTCATACTCTTTGACTTATTTTAGTTATTTTCCATTACAAACCTGCGCTCGCATGCACACACACACACTCTCTGTCTTTCTTTTGTTGATACCATGAAAGAAAGAATTGATACATAGTCTATGTCAGCGATAAAACTTATAAATGTGGAAAAAATTGCAGTCATAAAGAACTTGTAATAGGACGTATAAATATGTGATAAAAATACATATTTATTTTCAACTACTTAACTAATAAACAGGGTATTAAAAGCAGGAATTTGCAAAAGTGTACATGAGTGCTACAAAACTTTGTTTGTAAGAAAACTATTCTGTATATTGGTATTTTGTTTCCAGGCATTGGAAATATAATATTATCTCATTTTTTAAATTATAAATCTATACAGGTTATACCTTTAACATTGCACAGCACCACAAAAAAAGTTGGCAATAATATTATAAAGACATGCATTATTTGTTTATCATAGAAAATTATATACGAGTATCTCTCTTTCACAGAAAGTGATGCTGTGCAGATCATAAAGATATTGCTGAAAATAAAACTATTGGGAGTGATTAACAAATTGAAAGTATTATAAATTTAATGGACCATCAATATTTTGGTATCTGCTTAAATGCTTATTTACTTATTCATCTCTTTTTATTTATTTAATTTTGGTAATTACATATTACTGTCACAAAGTTGTGCTACTTTTTACTTTCTCTACTAGTATCTATGTGTCACAAAGCCATTCTGCTGCTTAGGAATTGAATCACAAATAATTACTCAAAAATTTTGGGAGATTGTGGCAAAATGGATATTGATCCAAAATTATTATTAATTTTATTATTAATATAATAAATCTTTTTTGTAGAGTAAGACAATTTTAATGATTTATTTTTGCCATATGAATTATTTAGTGAGTTTCAAGTAAATGCCTAAAAGGCAAACTAATTATTAAAAATTTCAGAAACCTGTGACAGCCTACTTATAGTAATGCTCCCACCTTTGATTTTTAAATTGATTGTGGCTGAAACTATGTTATCCAAAAGCTATTGATCACTTGCTAACTGATTTACATTTATTATGAACAGATAAAGTGTTGTTACTGATACAACTTTCCTTGACTTCTAAAATAGGTTATATGATTCTTATAACCTAAACAGTTTCTTAAGCAAGGAATTATTCAATGAAAACTGTTGATTGTTTAATCCTCAAAATGTAAAGATACAATGCTTAAGTCTGTGGTGTACATTTGTAATTATCTCAGAAATAGTCCATTTGTGGATAATGTTTATAGAGACTTTTTGCTTCTGCTGTTGTGTACTTTGAAATATTTTGGTTTGAGCTATCAATGTTCATATATCCTGTATAGTAGTATCTTTTTAATCTCTTATGATGTATATTTAATTAGCTTCTAATTGATTTTATCATTTTTTGTCACTCATTTGGTTCTTGCTGAAGATCATTTCTTCTACTAGTATTCTACAGATATGAGACTACATTTCTCTATAATTCTAACTTTAAAATTTTTATTGCTATATCTTCTTTGTTGACCCACAGATATAGTGTTTTAGGTATGGCATGAACAGGGTGCATCAGCAGATAATACCGCTGTAGGGTTCAATTTTAGTATGCATGTGGTTTGTTGAGGTTTCATAAATGTATAAGCTGTTGTTTCTATTGAATGTCTGCTGTTTTTCACTAATGTATATTATTTCTTAATCACTTCTTTTAACTTATATTACCTTTTCCTGCTGATTTTCTCTGATAAGTTGCTTTTAATCCCTGCTCAACTAAAGATGTGTACTCAGGCAAAGTTACTTTTTCTCTTTGTTTTCATTTGATTTTTCATTTCAGAAATATAAACTTTTCTTGTAGCATGCTTTTTCATTTTGCTGCTTTTGTTGTATTTGCTTACATCATAACTGTTAAATTTATTATTCATATTTAATACAGTAAGAATACTGTCTCCTTTGAATAAATGAACTTCAATACTGATTCACTTCTTTGTCCTTTGTTGGATGGTACTGCATTCCATGTTTCATGTGTTTTTGCAAGGTTTCCTGTACAACTTTAACCCAGTTTATTAGAGGCAGCAGGAGCATAGTGATCCATCTCATACTTAAGACAGAGCTGCCTTAGTATTGTTAGCACCAAGGGTTACTAAGCATATAGGAGTTGCCTTAAGACTGATAAGATATACAGGAGAATAGGCATTTGAGCAACAAAATGAGCATTGAACCAAAGCATTCAGGTAGAGGAACAATGCAGAATTAATGTTTTCATAAAACTCTGAGGGCATCTAAAAAGTTGTGCACCAAGGAGAAGGAATGTGATGTTAGCGTGTACATTGTATTTATTTTTACTTCCTCTGTTGCTTACCTATAATAAATAAAGGAAGTAATACTGCATTTCACCCACCAAAAATTTGATACTGAGATTTCAGTCTGATTAAATAAATTTAAAAAAATAAGGCATTTTAGAAAAAGGGGGGGTTGTATGTATAAATGTGTGTGAGTGCAAGCATGTGAGAGAGAGAGAGAGAGAGAGAGAGAGAGAGAGAGAGAGAGAGAGAGCATAATTCAAAGACAAAATGTCTGTTACATATCAAACTTGGTATTTAAGTTTGGCATTTTACATGGAAGCAGCACAAAGATTTTAAAGAAAATCCCACATCCCGTAATACCATTTACTTGAAAAATGTTCATTACTTTTATTTTCCCAAAAATAGCTCTTAATGATTTTGATTAAGATACCATATGTCTAAGGTGTTTGCACAACAAATAAAACGTATATCTTGAATTTTCTGGATATAGCCTGTGAAGTCCTCTTCATTCTGAATGACTTTTGTATAATGGTAAATGGTAAGAGATAGACAAACTCTTTCTGCACAGAAAAATGTAGATCTCATTAAAGCACACAATTTATGTCAAATTTTTTGTGGTATTAACCATTTCTGATATATTCTTCACTATTGGTTTGAATTTTCAAATACTTTATACTTTTCTCAACTATGAATAGCTACGTATTTGTTTCTTTTTCTTTCTTTTTTTCTGTTCACACAAAGGAATGGAATTTCAAAGCCATCACATAATGAAAGGCTTTGAATGGATTTGACTATTGCTTTAGCTTACTGTACACTTCTTATATGTGCCTACAACAAAATGTATAATGAAGGTTTATCCATATTAATAAGAAGCAGATAGTAAACAAGCTTTTGTAACAAGATTTATAGAACAGTGAGTAGAGAAAGCCATGTGAATGCAACACATCAGATTTTTACTTTCCCTACCATGTATATAGTAGGTAGAGAAGTTATTGCATTCCACCCAAAAATTTGATATCAAGATTTCACCAGAAATATATGTTTTGAGGCCCCTGAATCCAAAGAAAGCATTTTTAGAAAAAATGTATGTGTGTGTCTATTAGCAGTATAACTCAAAAATGAAAAGTCGTATAAATACATAACTTGGTACTTAGGTTCAGTACCTTTCAAAGATGTGATACAAAGATTTTCAAGAAAATTCCCCCACCTCAAACTACCCTTCACATGAAACATTTTTCAACATTTTTTAATTTTCTAACACATTGCTCTAAAGGTTTTGATTAAAATGCCATATATTAAAGACATTTACATGGAAAAATGTATAGGTATCTTCATTCGCAAGGAATTTTGCATAATCTTGTATAACTGGTAAATGTTAAAAGATAGATGTAAACCTACTCTACAAAAATGTAGTTCTCTTCTAAAACACATTTTTTCAAATAAGTTTTTTTGTTGCATAGGTGATTTCTGAGATATGCATTAGTAATGGTTTGAATTACTCATTCCTTGGCCATTCTCTATAAGTTTTATCAACATTCAGTTGTTTCTCATGTGCATGGAAATAGTATGGAATTTTAAGGCCAGTATATAGAGTCCAGTTTTTAAACATTTGACTGTCGCTGTTCCCTTTGTATCTGTAATGAAATGTGTAATGTAGCTATTTCTGCAAAGGTTTATTTAGATTAAAATGTAATGGACAGAAAAGTAAGCTTTAGTAAGAATAGCTTGTATACCCACTAATAAAGATAGAGGTAGAGAAAATGATGTGAATGTATTACATCAGATTTTTTACTTTCTCTATCATGTACATGGTAGAGAAAGTATTACATTCCATCCAGAAATTTCATACCAAGATTTCAACGGAAATACATGTTTTGAGGCTCCCTGAATCCAAAAGAAAGGATTTTTAGAAAAAGGTCCATGTGTGAGTGAGAGAGAGAACAGCATAACTCAAAAACAAAACGTCAGGTAAATACCTAACTTGGTATTTAGGTTCAGTACCTTCCACGAACCTTTTTAAGGATATCTCCCCACCCCAAACTACCCTTTACTTGGAATATGTTTCAATATTGTTGATTTTCTAAAAAATGGCTCTAATGATTTTAATTACAATATGAAGTGGTTTATTTGTTATAATAGTAGGAAGATGCTTCATGTTTATCTGCACCATGTATGGAAGCCAATTTATCGCGGTCACTTCGTGTTATGTTATTTCTGAGCGCCTGTTATTGTTTTAATACTTTGAATGTTGGGTTCATTGTCCTCCGGCTAGCTATTATTATTATTATTCAGTCGAGCAAATCTCTTAAACAGGGTGTGTAAGCGGAAAGGATTTTGTTACTCAAAGATAACACTGATAAAAGAATTTGTTTTTACACTTTTATTACCGTCACAATTAAGTTCACATATTGATTCGTGATACACGCCAAACTGAAACTTATATTTTCTAATATCACTATAATCACTTATTTACTGCACATTATTAATTCGCGTTTCACATTTATAACAAACTTTAAGACGCGAGAGATTCTGTAGAATTGCGACGTGTACTTTATGTATGCTTCCGTTGAACTACGCGACATGTAACCCGCGAACGATTCTGATGAACTAACTGTGCGACTTATAACGCGTGAATGCTTCTGTTGGACTGCGCGACGTGTAATGCACAAATGTTTCTGTTGGACTAACGAAATCTGCCTCTGACTTTAGCTTTTTATACTCCCACACCCCGATATCCCTAAAGATTATAACCGAGCTGCTATTGGTTAAAACGTGCCAACATTGGCGTCTATTTTCATATCCATTCAAAAATTACGAAAACATATGCTCTAGGGAAAATATTCCCGCTATTTCTAAGAAAAGCGCGCCAATCTGACGTCATTTGTTTGTCTCTTCTAATTAATATTCAACTCACCCCCTCGCACATTGTTATCCGCTCCTATTGTCAGTTTCAGTGAGGTCGTGTAAACTTATTTCCTAACAATGCTTATAATTAACAAACATTTCAAATCAATGTCATACAATAATGCTTATTTACACTACAATCACTCTGGCATTTACATTATTGTGATACAAATTACTGCCACAAATACCATATATTAAAGACATACATGACAAATAAAATGCATATCCTGAATTTTCTGGGAATTTTGTATAATCTTATATAGTTTGTACCTAAATGTTAAGTGATAGACAAAAAAGTACTACACAAAAACTGTAGATCTGTTTAAAATGCATAATTCATTTCAAATAAGTTTTTTGTGGCATAAGCCATTTCTGAGATATCCATCATTAAAGGTTTGAGTTGTTCATCACTTGGTCAGTCTTTTAAGCTCCTGTCAACATTCAATTGTTTCTCGCAGTTACATGGAAAGAGTATAGAAGTTTAAAGCCAGTGTATAGCGACCTGTTCTTAAACATTTGACTATCTCTGTTCTCTTTGTATCCTAACGAAATGTGTAATGTACGTATTTCTGCAAAGGTTTATTTGGATTAAAATGTAGTAGACAGAAAAATAAGCTTTAGTAGGAATAGTTTGTATACCACTAATAAACAACAGAGGGTAAAGAAAATCATCTGAATGTATCACATCAGATATTTGAAGATAATGTGCTTTAAGGCCAATACAGTTATTCTAAACTTGCTTAGTTCTAACCTTTAGTTTTTCTATAAAGTGTGCAAAACCTCTCAAGCAGTAGTTTGCCTCTGAATTTGAAGATAAAAAGAGATCATTGAGGGAGAGTTTGTACTTTTAACAGATGAGAATCACAGAGAATCAAATTTGAAAAATGGGATGGAAGCTTAGCAATGCAAACTTCAAATTATCCAGTAGCATCTCAGAATACTGGTGCAATAACTCATCCTATAAATGTTACCAATTTTGTTGCCTTTGGCATTTCACCAGGTTCTCTCTACTATTTTGACTGCTTTTTAATTCTGATGTGTGATGATGAAACTAAGTTTCTTTCACAGCTGTGTATTGGTGTGTAGAAAAAGTTCTAATCCAGACAAAATGTGGCAGAATGCTTATATTTTATCTGCATGGCATGCCTCTTGCTCAGTGCTTTTTCTAATGCCTACATATGTTTAACATTTGAAACTTCTATAACAATTTCATCCATGTTAACTCAGGCTCTGTAATGTCATCATGTAATTGTTCCAAACATTTGCTATTATTGCAGATTTTGGAAGTGCTTTATTTGTGTTATCCTCAAGATACAGTCATATTTAAGTTCAGTAGCCTATTTTTCAGTGGTCAAAATAAAAACAAAGGAGTTTCAATAAATTAAATCATCCCTTAATTAGAAAGTTATTATTACACAATATCCAGTTATCCTTTTATTGAACTTCTATGACGTATCTGCTTTTGAAAACTGTGCTAAGTAAACTCCTTGAAAATACAACATGGGGCTCTTAATGAATGCTTAAGACTGATGTACAAAGTTATGTAAAATCAATCATCTTAGCAATTGCATGACTCCTCTGTAGTTGAGATTAGAGACTTTTTAAATAGCCCTCATGTAAACTAAGAATATTTACTTCATAAGTTCTTTGCCAAAATGTTTCTAACCATTATAGCCAGACATGTTATAGTGCACAGTAATAATGGATGGTGAAGTTGTAAGCTAATTGAAGGTTGTTCTTACTTTCTCTATCAAGTACATTGTAGGTAGAGAAGGTATTGCATTCCACTCAAAATTTGATATCGAGATATTTACCGTAAATAGATGTTTTGAGAACCCTGAATCCCAAAAAAAGCATTTTTAGAAAAAAGGTCTTCTCTGTGTGTGTGTGTGCGCGCGCGCGTGCGTGCGTGCATGCGCACGCACGTGAAATGCCGGATAAATACCAAACGTGGTATTTAAGTTCAGTGTCTTCTAAAGATGTGATATGAAGATTTTCAAGAAAATCCTTTCACCCCAAACTACCCTTTAACGGAACATTTTTCGAATTTTTTTATTTTTGGAAAAATGGCTCTCTAACATTTTTAATTAAAATTGCATATATTAAAAATATTTATATGACAAGTAAAATGTATATCTTGAATTTTCTGGGAATAGCTTGTGAGGCCCTCTTCATTCGGAGAAAAATTTATATAATCTTGCACATTAAGCAATAAGACGAAAATGTACTACACAAAAAAATGTAGATTTCTTTAAAAAACACAATTCATTTCAAATAACTTTCCTGGGGCATCACCCATTTCCGAGATATCCATTAGTAATGGTTCAAGCTGTTCAAAACGTAATCATTCTTTCGAAGTCCTGTTGTTTTTCAGTTCTTGCGATGTCATGGAAAGAGTATGTAATTTTAAAGCCAACATGTAGAGTCCAGTTTCTAAAACATTTGACTATCGGTATTCCATTTGTATCTATAATGATACAGCTATTTCCAGAAATGTTTATCTCAATTAAAATGAAGGACATATGAAAACAACTTTCATTAGAATAATTTGTATACTACTAATAAGCAATAAAGCGTAGAGAAATGTAACATGTGAATGTAACATCAGATACTTTTAAAACTGATTATCTACAAAAGGTAAATACACAATTTTTTTTAAATATCTTTTATAGATAATAAGATCTTTGAAATAATGTTATTCAAAATCTATACTCCAGGCACACAGTTCTATGAAGTAATAGCATCCTTATCAACATTACAAGAAAAATAACTGAAAATCCAATGTCTTTTTGTAAATGTGATATCTACAAAATAATTGTTGTTGCTGAACTTACTTTACATCATTTGAGCTTTTCAGAATGCATACAAAACACTAATAAACTGATTCATGAAGATGCTACTTAATTTTTGCCATTGTCTTCTCTGTGTATTACCTGCATAAAGCCTGTTTTAAACATACATAAAAATTCTCTTTCTTCTATCTGCATCTCATGCCTTTTTAACATAGGTGATTCATGGATCACATAAGTGATAATTGGTCAGCTTCTTTGAAACCATTGCTTTCTGTTTTAACAGCAATTACTGGTGGTGAGATATATCTTATCTGGTTCCTGACAATTCCTTCAAATGCATTATGTTTATGATACATCTTAGCCAAACAGCAACACTACAAAATAAAATTTACTCTTAAATTACATGTTGCCATCTGGTATAACTGTGAACACCTCACAAAAGCTCTTTGGGTGCAAATGAAAAATACAAACAAAAGAAACCTCAAGCCTGATAAAGAGGCCTCTGAGCAACTTTTCGGTCTTTCAAGCCAGTATGGAATGGGATGCTAAGGACCACAGCAGTTAAAGAGTGTCCATAAATAAGACTCAATGTAATTTTTTTACAAACAAAAAGCAACTATTGCAACACACTTAAAGGGAAGCTGTGTAAAGAAGAATAAAGCAGTATTAGTATTGTAAAACACAAACAATAAAGCTAATAAATTGCAGTCCTGATGATGTGTTTAGTCCTCAAATTTAGCCCAAATTGGACAGGTGTGAAAGATTTGTTGCAGAGAAATATTTATACCAATTTATTTTCTATTTCATTGTGTGTAGGACGCAAATTTTAAGCAAGAAAAGCAGTGGCACAAGATTATTGAAAAGTCCATACAGATTGTTGTGCGTTTGCTAATGCAGTACATCTATGAACATTGTTGTGTTTGTCCAATGAAAATTTTTACAGGGTGTAGATGAATGCCTTCTAAGCTCGCTGATCAGTTTTATCGAGTAAGTTTATTTGGCACAAGATTATCGAAAAGTCCATACAGATTGTTATGTGTATTTGCTAATGCAGTACATCTATTAACATTGTTGTGCTATGCAACTGAAATTTTTACAGGATGTAGACGAATGCCTTCTAAGTTCACTGATCAGTTTTATCAAGTAAGCCTAAGCTTATTTGGCACAAGATTATCGAAAAGTCCATACAGATTGTTTGCTAATACACTACATCTATTAACATTGTTGTGTTTGAGGCTATTCTCAGAAAATTCAAGATAAACATTTTGTTTGCCATGTAAATATCTTTAATATAAGGTATTTTAATAAAAATCATTAGATACTTTTTTAGAAAATAAAAATTTTCGAAAAATGTTCTATGTAAAATGTAGCTGAAGCTGGGAGAATTTTCTTGAAAATCTTCATGTCGCATCCTTGGAAGATACTGAATTTAAATACCAAGTTTGGTATTTATCCGATTTTTCGTTTTTGAGTTATACAGTTCACATACACACATGGGTCTTTTTGTAAAAAAATCTTCTTCTTTTTAATTCAGGAGACCTCAAGACATGTGTTTTGAGTGAAATCTTGGTATGGAATATTTTAGTGGAATGCAATACCTTCTCTACCTACTATGTTCATGGTAGAAAAAGTAAACATGGAACAATATGCTGTTGTAAATGCAAGTGTTATACATATAAACAACTGAAATATGTAATGCAGGATTACATCAATGTTGGTATCCTTTAAAAGATGCACAAAAAGAAAAAGAAAAGTGCAAATAAACAATGTTAAAAAAAAGTGCTATGCCAGTGCTCATTGATATAAGATGCATAAATTTGTTATGCAGCTACATTCTTGTACTTGTATATGCTTGGATATGTAACTTTTAGGAATTGACTGATTATACTGGGTAACATCATTTTGGGGCCTTGCATGAAAATGGGTGTTTGTATATTGTTTCTTAGAGCTGTTTACAAATATGGTATCAGGTTTCCTCTAACACCCACAGTTTTGATATAATTAACGTAATTTGCATCTTTTAAAATTCGCGCATAGCAATGCACAGCGGTCGATATATATTAGAGTACTCGAAAATTGTCAGTTGTGGTAAGATCGATATATTCTGATGATATGTTCACCTAGAAACACTGCTAGGTACTGTTTTAGTTTGGTTTTAAAATGTGCTTTGTATAACTCTTACACTTACCAGTGCATTTAAGTCAATCTACAAATGGCGAGCTCCTCAAGATACAGTGTGTAAACAATCCCAATTCGTTTTGTTTCTTCAGCGGCTCATTTACTTTGAAATCAAGAGGGAGAATATAACCTCATTCGTGAAAAAAAGCTTACCTAGCTTATTTTGGTGTGAAGTTAGGAGACCAAGATAAAACATTCGCACCACACAGCGTGTGTCATACGTGTTACAGGATTAAGAAAATGGATCCAGGGGAAGCAGAAGTTATTACTTTTTGAAATTCCGATGATGTGGCAAGAGCAAACAAACCACATCAATGATTGTTATTTTTGCATGGTGAAAGCTGAGGGCTATAACATAAAGACTATTAAAAGCAAACCAAAATCAGCCATCCGGCTTGTACCTAACCTACCTGTAACTCTACAGTCATCGTCATCACCATCTGATTCTGCAGACGGCGATGACATTTTGGTGCCCACAGAACAGCTGTTTACCCAAGGTGAGCTAAATGACTTAGTAAGAGACCTGGGTCTCTCAAAGGAGTTGTCACAAGTTTTGGATTCTCGTTTAATGGAGAAAAGACTGCTAGTCCCGCGTACAAATTCTGCTGGTATCGAACAAGAGAAGAGGAGTTTCGTGAATACTTCACTCTTGTTTACTGTAATAACACTGAAGAAGTAGTATCAACATATGGAATCACATACAACAAGAAAGAAAATTATCAAGAATGTACTCCTACACATTACCAATAACTATGGTTCGATACCAGTAAGGTACTCTTACCTCTTGAAGGAAAACTACAAAACCCTTGCAATGGTATTAAAGTAACAAAGTATTCAGAGCACCAATGGGTTGTGTGTGATGATCTAAGGGTTATAGGAATGCTCCTTGGACATTCACAGTATAGCCTAGTATTTTGTCAGGCTACACAAAATACGCCTGCTTCCTCTACCTGTGGGATAGTCGACGTGATTTACACTGGGTTAGAAAGGAATGGCCAGCTGGAACAAATCTGGATCCAGGAGACAAGAATGTTATAAAAGCAAGTTTGGTAAATGACGAGAGAAAATCATTCTGCCACCTCTCCACATTAAACTCGGGATCAGCAAACAGTTCGTAAAAGGGATTGAACAAAGATGCTGAATGTTTTAAGTAAATGAAATTCTCTCTGTCAGAAATTCTCCTTCCTGTCTGATACTAAACTGAAAGAAGGGATCTTTGTGGGACCACAGATAACAAATCTAATGACAGACGTACGATTTGGGGATTTTATGACTTATGAGGAAAGAATGGCTTGGGCAGGGTTCAAGAAGGTCGTGGGTTCAAATCCGGCGGAGGGCGATGGATTTTTTTCGGGGTAAAACTCCTTAGCATGGCTTCCTTCGGAAGGGAAGTAAAGCCGGCAATCCCGTATCGTAGATTTACGACACGTAAAAGAACCTCAAGCCTGATAAAGAGCCCTCTAAGCAAAATTTCGGTCTTTCACGCCCAATATAAAATGGGACGTCAAGGACGATAGCAGTTAAAAAGCGTCCATAAGTAAAACTTTCTTTTAAGGATTCAAGAATGTGATAAACTGTTTTTGGGGGAACAGAAAGCACCTAGATTTCAATAAATTCCTGGAAGATATGTTAATGGTTATAAAGAATTTAGGTTGTAATATGAGTATCTCGACTTTTTCCTTGAAAACTTGGGAAATTTAGTGAAGAACATGGGGTACGGTTCCACCAGGACATGAAAGAGATAGGCGTTATCAGGGGAAGTGTAATTCTGTGATGTTAGCTGACTATTGCTGGTCTATGAAGAGGAACAATATGAAGTTGCAACACATAGGCAATCTCGAAGATCACACTTCAGCAAAAGGACGCGAGTTTATCATCAAATGTGCATCCGTACTTGCAATGTGCCAAAATTAATGCTATAGGTTGACAATGTAATAAGTACACTGTAATCTTTAATGATTTCATTTTAAGATAATTATAGTTACCTTTCTGCGCTTAATTTCCTATACTGATATAATAGACTAAGTAAATATTTGAACTGATATTCTGTAAAATCCTTACCCAATACATAAAATGACTTCAAATTCATAAACAGGAGGCAGAAATACGTAAAAATCACATCAGAAATAAAAGTTCA
Source organism: Deroplatys truncata (assembly GCA_030765065.1). Classification (NCBI taxonomy): domain Eukaryota; kingdom Metazoa; phylum Arthropoda; class Insecta; order Mantodea; family Mantidae; genus Deroplatys; species Deroplatys truncata. The sequence continues at coordinate 20,252,700 of CM060976.1, read as the reverse complement.
CAAAATGTAAAATCTATTGTTTAATCTTAAATGTGTTAGACTGCAAAAAAGCAAGAAATCTACATGTTAATCACCTTTATATATACAGGATGGACTGTTTAAGTTGAGACTTAAATTTAAATTGGCCCTAATTGTAATCTCCCATTAAAAAAAATTAAAGTGACAATCATAACGTCCTCCAAACAAATCACGATTGATGGCATTTACTTTCCTCCATAATATCAAACAACTTTTATCAAAGGCATTTATTTCTACAACGCTTAGTTTTGGAGATATTGTACAGTTTTGTATAATGGTCTACCCTGTATATAAGTTGAGGGAGAGAGTATATGCCGCCTTTAACATCTAAGGTCATATTGGTGGCTTTGCCTTTGGAACGATTGCTCGTAATGATGTTCACCTGCTATACTATTGCGTTAATCTTTGGTTTGCATTTACACTCCCATTCATACTTCCAGACCATAGGGAGGATGGGGAATAATCCTGGCTAAAGAAATATTCCCATCCTCCAGCTTGGAATCGAGCTCGAGACCTCTGGATTGGAAACTAGCATGTTAACCACCACACTACAGGGGCAGTCTAGTAGAATCTTTATTAAGTGATATTTTGGACATAAGAGTTGGAAAGTAAAATGACTTACCTACTTACATTTTAAATTAAGGGTGATTCATATGGAGACATCCTAAAAGCATACCATTTTAAGATGTTTATTTTCTCTACCACTTACATAGTAGGTAGAGAAGGTATTGCATTCCACCCAAACATTCGACACCGAGATTTCAATTGAAATGCATGTTTTAGACCCCTGAATAAAAAAAAAGAGTTTTTAGAAAAAGATCCGTGCGTGTGTGTGTGCGTCTGTGAACAGCATAACTAAAAAAATGAAAAGTTGGATAAATACCAAACTTGGTATTTAGGTTCAGTAGCTTCCAAAGATGCGACACAAGAATATTATACCCCACCGTAAATTACCCTTTACATTGAATATTTTTCAAAATGTTTTATTTTTTAAAAATCAAACGACTTTGATTAAAATACCATATATTAAAGATATTCACATGACAAATAAAATGATCTTGATTTTTCTGGGAATAGCCTGTAAAGTCCTCTTCATTCGGAGGGAATTTTGCATAGTCTTATACATAGGTTGTAACTTTAATAGTTATTTATTGTTTACTATTACAAGAATGACACACGTGTGAAACCTCTACAGTCCTATGTAATCACTAGTATTTTCAATAACCCACCGATAGTGATGTGGAAATCGTAGGGTCCCTCATGCAGCACCTATTTTGTTGATGTTCCTGATGGAGCGATCTAATGCCTGCAGAATTTTGGGAACAGTTCTGCATCGAATTCCACGAAGCGGTTCCTTCATTTTTGGGATTAGGTCATAATAGGGGCTTAGGTTCGCTGAATATTTTGGATAGAAAAGCACTTCCCAGCCCCAGCACTTCCCAGCCCCAGATCAGTTACAGTTTGTGCCACGTGCGCCCGAGCATTTTGTTGCCAAATGATGGGAGTGTTCTGTAAAAAGTTTCGCTGCTTTCTGCACTACGCTGGTCTGAGATCATGTGTTAGGATAACGCCGTCACAATCGTACCAAGAAACATAACTTTCACATTTTTAATCCCCCTTGACACTGTTCTGTATGGTAACGAAGTTCCCCACATGCCTCCTGCATGGCGTCTTGCTGTAGGACCACGAGCAGATTCAATATTCAACTAACATCGTTGTTCCTGTTTTGTGAACATGGCAAAAACACAACACTCTAGATCGGTAGCTCTGTCTTCCACTCGTCACAGCGCATGCACTTTGGGAGAGTGCATTTATTGGGTGGTGGGTAAGACAAACACGTGGTAATTGGTAAACGTGAGATTAATTACTTCGTTCTCATTTGATTTCCACAACAGTTGCTACTATTAAAGTTGCAACCCTTGTATAACTGGTAAACATTAAGCGACAGACGAAAACGTACTATCCTAAAAACATAGCTCTGTTTAAAACGCACAATTTATTTGGAATAAGTTTTTTGTGGCATAAGCCATTTCTGGGATATCCGTTATTAAAGGCTCGAAGTGCCATTACCTGGTCAATCTTTTAAAGTCCTGTCAACATTCAATTTTTTTAAATTTATTTTTGTTTAAAGTCGCTTAAACACTAAAATCATAACGCGACTATTAACACCATTTTGAACAATTCTCAAATGAATTAACACAGTTTTCATTTACAGTATTAACACAACATAAATTATAAACTATGATATAAATTAATATCTTTAAAGAAGTGAAGCACTTCAGGATGATTGACTGCTTCGGCCAAATCCGAGGAGATGTGGTGCAAATCTGTTTTTTTTTTCCTTTGAAGATGGAGCATTCGGTAACGATGTGTTTGATTGTAACAAGGATGTTGCATAAGATGTTATGATATTTTTAAAACAAGAAAACGGGACATTTTAAATTTTTCTCAATGAAACAAGGGACAAAAGGGAATGCGTAAAATTGTTTCTTCATAAATACAAAGGATTTGAAACTAATAATAAATAAATAAATAAATAAATAAATAATGTATAACTTGTAAGTAGCTCTGAATTCATTCCAGCCAAACAATCCTGTAGAATTGTTAGTGCAGGAGTCGTTCCTCATACATTGGATAAATTTAGAAGTACAGTCCATTGATCCGAAAAATTGGTTGTGGAGAACAGTATGGTAAGAGAACGCTCGTTTAAAAGCTGCTAATTTCATACCTTTATCACCAAAACTTTCACTTTTTAAAAAAAATAGTCAATACTGTACTAGAAGAAGCATTTGCATGCACCATTCTTTTATGTTTTTCACAGTTTATATGTTGTGATATATCCGCTCGCCATTATGGCTTATACTGAAAGTAGATACACACTTATTGCATCGAACATCTGAGTCAGAAATTGTTTTTTTAATGTACGGATATTCCTTTTGTGGGTCACTGTTGAAAAACACACTTCGTTTTCGGCGGTGGCTTCTTATTAATATCAAGTGTTTTAGGACTCGCAGTTTATAAAAGTTGACTATATTTTATAATTTCACAAATGCAGAACAGAGTACTGTCTTCTACCAAAGTCACAACTGTAATGAATTTCTTTTGACTCAAGCATATGCTAATAAATGAATTACAACTATCCGGGCTTGTAGGCCGTGGACGATGCCTTCTAGACCACGGCCTACAAGCACGGATAGCTATAGTTTATTTATTAGTTATGACGCCGGCCGTGAAAATCTCAGTATGTACATCAAGCATATGCGTTTACAGTTTTCGTTATTGTTGGCGGTATTCACCTCAAACAGGAGAGATTACGATTTGTGTGTTGATAGCACAGACCGCACAGTTCAATTTATAGTCGTCCGTAACTGTACTTTTGCAAGCGAAGTCTCCACAAGGTTTCAGGTGTGTACATATGTATTGTAGACCTAAAACATAAACAGCGCTTTGCTTTGGCAGTTATTGAGAACTATAGTTAACGGCTTTTTATGCCGATAAGTCATTGGCATAAAAAGGGGACATTTTGGAGTCCCGTTTCTACCTTAAAAACGACGGGGAAGAGATTCAAAACAGGGGGGACTGTCCCGGCTAATACGATACGTCTGGTCATCTTAGTGTTGCAGGGAGAGCACATCTTTACGTAGCAAATATATGCGTGTGTCAGTGAGGTGTGGCCAATCCGTAACCTTGTTAGAGCAACTTATTGCCTTCTTGCAGTGTTGTTTCTCGCGATTGCATGGAAACAGTATGGAAGTTTAAGGTCAGCATGTAGCGTCCAGTTTTAAACATTTGACTATCGCTGTTCTCTTTGTAGCCTAACGAAATGTGTAATGTAGCTATTTCTGCAAAGACTTATTTGGATTAAAATGTAGTAGAAAGGAAAATAAGCTTCATTAAGAATAGTTTGTATACCCACTAATAAACGACAGCCATGTGGTTGTATCACATCAGAATTTTTTTCTCTCTGAAATAGCTCTTAAAAACAATACAAGACGCAAAACTTTTCAAATGTTATCAAACATTTACAGTCTTATTATTTTCTACACATTTTCTTCTTCACTTACATAGTATAGGTGAAGCATTGCATTCTACCAAATAAATTGATATTGCAATGTCACCAGAAATGCATATTTTGAGGTTCACTGAGCACAAAAACATAAGTTTTAGAGATAGGTCCGTGTGTGTGTGTGTAGCAGTTATCAAGAACGAAAATTTGAATGAATACCAAAATTTGTATTTGTGCAGCATCTTTCAAGGATGCAAATGATGGTATTCACCAAATCCCATCACTCCAAACTACCTTGACATGAAACTGAATTACAGTGTGTTGGCCAGGAGAGAAGAGTGGAGGGCAATTCGTGGTGACCTGCCATTTCAATTCCTAGATTTCGTTGCTGTTAGGGATAGCTTCTTCTGTCGCAATGACCGACACCGTGAGCCTGAGGAGCTTGGTGTGAGGGACCTTGAGTGTCTCCTGAAGTCCTGTGAACGCCACGCTCATCTGCGGCGACAGTAGGCTGCTAATGTGACAGCGACGGACCTGCCAAGGCAAGGGGCCATATAGGTGGCACAAAACGAACACTCAAAGGTTGGTGCTCTGGCTACTGCTGCATCAGGTAGTCAATGGCACCGAGGCGAAGATGAGCAGGCGGCAGCTTTATGCTCAAAGCGCTCTTTTTTATTCGACCGCCTTTTTATACCGGTGGAATCGCTCACTTCACAGGGTGTCGGAGGTTTCACTTCTCCTGGGACTTATTGCTATACCAGCATGTCGCCCTTTGCTGGCAGTTGAGGGATGATGATTGTGGGGTAATGGCTGGGTGTTAGGGGGTGGTTGGAGTTGAAGTTCTAAAAAGTTGTCTTTGTTTTAAGTTTTGAAGTAGGTTTACTAACTTAGCACAAGTCTGGGACGCTTATAGAGTCCCCTGCGGCCGATGCTGTACTCCCCGTGGCCTCGGAATAGGGCGTTGAAGTTGTTTGGGAGTTTGGAACAGAAGCTCTGAAATATGGAAAGGATATAATCGCAGAGATAGGGAGGTTTAGATCAGGGTGCGGTTAGGGATGTACCATCTGACGTATACGGCAACATTACTGGCGGCCCATACTTTAAAAAGCAGGTGAAGCACCGCAGGCTTTAGTAAATAAAAATAATAGGAAAAAAACACCATTTACTTACCTACATAAGAATCTCATGCAAGACTCTCCTATTTCTTAGCTCGATCTTCCAATCTTTGAGAACAGCAAACTTATCCGATGTCCTCATAAAATGGTTGTTTCCGTTTAAGTTTACAAAAAAATTCCTTGCCCACTTCCGTGATGTAGCAATAGCGTGTCTGCCTCACATTCAGGAGGTCCCAAATTCGAATCTCGATTAGGGTGAGTTACTGGATAAGCGTTTTTCGGGGTTTTCTCTTGTCTTGAGAAGACAGATGTCGGTAACTCTAAACTCTAGGCATCATTTCAACAATCATCACTGTCTGATATGACATACCAGGTTAAAAAATATAAAGTTCCTTCTGGATGGAGATATTCCCTAATGATGTGAGTCCGCCTTTTGATAGTGTGTTTCTGAGACTCCACTGCAGTGACAAAGCTATACACCTCACCAACATACAAAATACAAAGTTCATTCTTCAAACGTTCACTTTTTTACTTTCTCTACTACGTATAGTAAGTAGGGGAAGTATTGCATTCCACCCAAAAATTCGATACCGAGATTTCACCGGAAATACATGTTTTGAGACCTCCTGAATCCAAAAAAAGCATTTTTGGAAACATGTCCGTGTGTGCGTCTGTGTGTGTGTGTGTGTGTCTGTGAACAGCATAACTCAAAAACTAACAGTCGGATAAACACCAAACTTGGTATTTACGTTCAGTATCTTCCAGAGATGCGACATGAAGATTTTCAAGAAAATCCGCCCACCCCAGACTACCCTTTACATGGAACATTTTTCGAAAATGTTAATTTTCTCAAAAATGGCTCTAACGATTTTGATGAAAATGTCATATGTTTAAGATAATGTCATGAGAAATGAAATGTATATCTCGAAATTTCTGGGAATGTCTCCAAAAGTATTCTTCATTGTGAACGACTTTTGCATAACTGGAAAACCATAAGAGATAGACAAAATTTTACAATACAAAAAATGTAGATGGCGTTAAAATACACAACTTATATCATATACATTTTTTTTGTTGAGTGAACCGTTTTCGAGATATTGCTTGTTATTTCCTTAAATTTTCCAATACTTATACTTTTTCTCAAATTCGTTATTCATTTTTTTATGTCCTGGACATGCAAAGAGAATGGGATGCGCCACATAGCAACCAGCGATAAAATATTTGACTATCGCTTAAAAGCTACCATATTCCCCTTGCATCTACAAGAAAATTACAAATAAGATTGACATCTCGATATCTCGATTAATATGAAGCATATGGAGAATAGGCGTTTGTAAAAATAGATTGTACAAGAATAGAGAAAGTCATGTGAGTGTAACACATCAGATTTTTTTTTAATATTTGTTGGAAATAATGTTGCAAATTTTCAAGAGCTGAAAAAGGAAAACCTTTAGAATGCGTTTCAAATTTTGTGATATCCATAATGGTAAGAGGTTGTAAGCTGTTATAATCTTGAAACCTTACTTTGGTTTCCACTGAAATGAAATTCACAAATTCGAAAAACAAAATCTTGAAATTTTTTCGAATTTGTTACTCTGACAGGGTACCAAATTCTTTTCTTTGGGCCCGATTGATAATATTATTCTTCTCAAATAATTTTAAAGGTTTATTGATTATTAAATCACATATCTTGATTTTTGAAATGCAATAAGCAATGCTTAATGATCGCTTTTGCAAAAGTTCAAAAAGAATATAGTATATCAAAGAAAATATATAATTGAACACTACAGCCAGAAGACTAAATTGGAAACTTCGTTTCATTCAGAAACCTCTTAATAAACTGTATTTTTTGTTAAGACTGCTTGGCTTTAATAATATTCTGAAACACTACAATTGTAGTGATTATTTTGAGTTGGAATACAACCGAGTTTCTTCTAAGGTTAGAATATGTCTAACTGAAAATGAATTCAGTGCACGTGTTCTTTTTTATGAATGGTGGAAAGATGGGAGTCCCACGATTCTTTAAAAATGATATCTAAACTTTATTGCAGCACCAAGTTTAGTCGATGAGCTAAGCAATGCACAAAAACAGATTCAGGTGCTTTGTCCTTAATTTTCTTCTGGGGACCATTTAAGTGATCTGCCATTTACACTTGCCCCATCATAACATTGAGCCACTAATTTGTCCTCGTGTGAGAACTCAGGCAGAATCCTATTCAGAAGATTAAATAATGCTTCAAGTATTCTATCAGTACCAACATCGTAGAACCCTAGAAAACGCTCAACATTTCATTCTAAATTCACATAGTTTACCTATGATTAAACGCTGTGTTTGAGTTATATCTGTGCTATCAACAACTTCAGTAGCAAAAACGTTAGTATTACGGTTTCGGTTTTTACATCATCTTGTATGTATTTAGCTATGCAGGTTATGATTTAATTTTGATTTGTCTTGGAGTCCCCATGAATATACTATTTCAAGTAGTAATTTTGAAATTCCAATGGACCCCTCCATATTAATAAAGCAAACAGTTCCTTGAAATTTCCTTGATTTATTGAAGCTACACTTTCATCGTGCCGCCCAAAACCACGTTCTTGCTTATTTAAATATGACACAGTATCTGTAACGTCGTAAAAATAGTCTATTCAAACGAACATTAATAGTCACGTTTTCCTGCAGGGCGTTAGAAATTGTATTTCTGCTCTTAAAAAGGATGTTCAATTGTAGTTTGCAAATGTTGAGCAGAAACTTTGTGCTTATTTAGACTTCGTGTAATGTTTATAAGATATGAAAATCCTTCCTTATTTCAGACATTACGATTATTATTAAAAGTTAAAATATCCAAAAAATTTGCGTTTCTAATTTAGACATAATCAGGGAATTCGGAAAACCTAGATGTTTTAAAATTAACAATAAGGCATTTACTGTTCCCCACCTTTTTAACACAATAGTTAATGGTATGGTAGGTCTTACAATTGTTAAAACGTCTTTCCATCTGGAGAAGAATGTCTCAAGCATATTACAAACGATAACATCCACTAGCCACTTGTAACAAACACCTCATAAGATCCTTCCCTTAAGGTAGCGCGAAAAAAAAAGGTTCGTTGGGGAAGGAAGAGAAAAGATGTTTTATGTTGAGATCATGATATTATTCTAGCAACTTCCAGGTTTAAAATTGCAGGGAGAAAAAATGTTTAACGTCACGTTGTCCATTTATCTAGCAATCTAGTAAACTCAAGGGAAAGACAGCTTCACGGCCAGTATCTCTTCACGTCCACCAGCAGTTAGAGAAATACAGCATATGAATTCTTCACCCCATCTCGTTCTTCCTTTACTTAGCCAGCATGAGAAGGTATACAAGTTTTTGTGCAGGGCTGTAAATTAAAGACATTGCAGCAGCCTTTGGAAACTAGACTGGGAATTTTAAAATAAATATTAAGTACATGATTCTTTAATTTTTTAAGCGTAAAGAACGTGAAGGGTATTTCCACTCTTCATCCCAAAAAAACGCCACTGCTTCCACCGTCCATGCACAACTAAATTTGGTGTCGAACACTCCCTATTTTCTCAAAACACATTTCAAGAAAGAACTGCAATATTTATGTACTTGGTACCTTTAGGCAAAAAAATGGATTTACAGGCATATTAATGAATGCATAAATTAAGAAGAAAACATGTAACAGTAACTCCTTCGCTAATTCAGAAAAAGAAAGCAAAGAAAACTCGAAAGGAAAAAGACAAAGAAAAATAAAGTGGGAAATAAGAAGACTGCCAACACATCCTACTCCGACAACTGATGTAATATTTCATGTCTAAGAACATCACAAAAAGTATAGCAGTAAAGTAAAAGAATTCCCCAAAGTTAAACATTTCTTGCAGCTTAGTTTGCTTTGCTACATATTGAGTTATAAGCTGTTAGTATGCATTACAGTGGACAGGATGACTGAAAAGATTAAGACCAAGATGGTAATAAGTATTCAATTTTCAGAGTCGGGTTGTGTACAGCTTTCCAATTTACTGGAATTAGTGTTGCTTAAGGTGAGTTAAACAAGTCAAAGATGTTGATACATTTGCTTTTATGGTTTCGTGCAAAATATGCGTTTCACCACAATTATGCGGAAGTACCGCCAACATCCACACACGTATCGCCGTTTAGTTTACGTTTGTTCATTCCATTCTTCACCGTGAGACTTGGGTAGCATCGCAGCGAAGATTCCATGAAAATCAAATCGGGTATGAATGGAACATTCTCCTGAATGTTCCGCTCATGCAGCAAACGCTTATACGGGACAAATGGAAATAAAAACTGTAAAACGCCAATAATAGCAGTCAACTAACATAGCATTAATAAAAGACACAAAATTAGATTCCAGACTGCTTGTGTGGTTTACTGATTAGCATTTGTCACGGTTTCCAGTTGAGGGTTCGAAATGTTTCTTTACTCAATAATTATTCCCCGCCCTTCCTATAGCCTGGAAGTATGACAGAAACCTTATGATTAAAATAAACATAGCATATACTTAGGTGAGCATCATTACTGATGATAAGAGGGAGGATTCTTGCATTATTTATGTGTTTTTTCCCTCCAATTTTTTTCTTAAAAGTCAAATGCACGAATGAAACAGATAAATGCGCTTCACGATATCAGGAATCGACTGGAGAAGTTTTATAACGCATATAAATGCATATTCTAGAGGTTAGTGCATGTTTCACTAATATTTGCATAGAGATGCATATATTACGTTTTTTCCCTACTTGTTAGTGAAATATTCATTTTGTTTCTGTAAAACGCGCTATTCTGTTTTACCGCCATGTTTTTGAGGAAGAAAAAATGAAACTGAGTTTTATTTATGAACGTTCTTTAACTGCTGTGGTACTTAGCACCTCATTCTATATTGGGCGTGAAAGACCGGTAATTTTGCCTCTTTATCAGGCTTGAAGTTCTTTTACGTCTCGTAAATCTACGACACGGGACCACCGGCTTTACTTCCCTTCCGAAGGAAGCCATGCTAAGGATTTTTACGCCCGAAAAAATCCATCGTTCTCCGCCGGGTTTGAACCCGTGACCTCGGGATCTAGAGGCTAACATGGTAACCTGCTTTTGGGGAAGAGGGCAATCGTGTTTTCGTATAGCCTAAACTGGCATTCCTATTTGTATACAGTGACAATGCCGCGCGGGAAATCTTTGCAAAGAGCATGCAATCTAATAAGGAAAACTATGCCGCCCGGAAGAGCACCAAGAACGTTCTTACCAACAATAAACTGTTCATTGTTGGTAAGAGATTACGACTGCGGATATCACGATGTTAATGGCGACTTAAAAAGCAAGCTACTTCAAACTTCGATTGTTGAAGTTTCTGGATTGCCCATAACTAGAGTTCTTGTGCTCGCTGACTTCTTTATCGTACCTATTGATAGGTGCGATCGTTGCTACTATAGATATAACATTCAATCCATTTCACATAGCTTCTCTCATAACGAGAGATATATGTTATTAAGGTGCAAAATGCACCGGGGAACCACAATCTTCCCTCAGAGCGCATTTGTTTGCGGCACATGGGTTTAGGCGACTTCTCCTTTCACTTTGTGTGGCTTTAGGTCCGTCAGTACATAGCCATCTTCGCCATCTAACATTTCGGCACTCTTACTCCAATGATTGTAGGTTTGCAGCCTCGTCATCCGATCGCTCATTGCCACTTTCAGGATCATAACAATAAATGCAAGATTTATCACCAGGGACGATATTCTAAACCAAATTTGAAGAGCCACCTTGGAATTTTTTCAGTTTTTCTGAACCAATCGTGCGTTGTATTTGATCGGGAGTCAGTTTATGTGGAATGCATCGACAACACAGCTTTCTCACGTCGAACTGCTGAATGGAAAATGTTTTGGACTTGACTCATATCAATGCGCAATGTCGCCCGAATAAATGAATAAGATGTCCGTCGATCTACTTCAAGCATTGCTCAAACAGCGGCAATATTTTCAAGTTTCAACAGTAAACTGCAGTTCTTCGACGTCCTTCACGAAATTCATCACTAAGAAAAAATCTATCTTTTTTAATTCGCTGTAACAATTATAAACTGTTGCCTTAGACGTGGCTTCTTCGCCGATTTCTAAGCCAATCTTCACATTGTTTAGGCATTTGAGATAGTATTTTTAACACTTAAATGATTTCATGTAATTATATAATATAAAATATAATAACAGCCCGCCTTGAAGCAATATATGTATAAAATAACAAAATGTATGTAACAGTTGTATTAATGTTTATATTATTGTGTACATGTTCAATAATGTTATGTGAATGTATTACGTAATTTAATAATGTAGGAGCTGTGATAATAGAGGTCAAAAGTTGCTAACAATGAGGTAACCTTGAGGCAATAATGAATTAGAAAGTTTAATAATGCTACTAGTAATTCTTGGAAACAATGATGTAATATTTTTAAAACGGTTTATAAATAGCCAATCAACAACCAGAAAAAGCTTAAGTTAAATAAAAGTATTCTATTGGAGTAGGATTAGCCAATCAGAAACTGAAATAGAGCAAATTGTATAAATTCAGAAGTCAGTTGCTAGTAGACAGCGTTCCTAACTGGACGCGAGACGCGTCCTCGAGAAGTTTAATACGTACCCAGTGAGAGACGAAAATTCATTACGGCGAGAATATTATAAAATTTACGTGTTAAAAAGTGCAAGTAATTAATAAATAATCTGACAGCTCTTTATATCAGTGAAGTGTTATTTAATCCTGTGAAGGATTAATAAAAGGAGTGAAGTAAAAATTATAATTTGTGTAAGCCTACATTCTTCAGCCGCACTACATGTTTCTACAAATTAATACTGACCAGACGAGGCAAACATATATAATATTTAAAGAAAACATTACAATACAAAGTTGATTCCTAAAAGTTGGGGCGAAGGCCACGGGAAACTTTGTACCATACGGGGCAACAATACAACCTACTTCAAATTGGCTTTTCATACGTGGACAATGAACAGCTTCACATTAATGACGATTACAATATTAAAGAAGTCATAGCCCGGAAATTTTCTCTAGTCAAATTCATTTTTGCATGAACACAAAACCTTTAAATGATAATTCACAAACTACTAGAGCAAGTCGAAGAGACCATACCGCAATCAACTCGCAAAGCATTATAAAGTAGCTATCAAATATAAACAAATTTCATTTGTTTTTAGAAAATGTTTCTAAAATGTTCAGTATCTACCTCGTATAACGCAATTTGTAATGCAGCTATTTTCGGAAATGTTTATCTCGATTAGAATCAAGTAGATGTGAAAATAAGCTTTCGTAAGAATAATTTATACATCCGCTAATAAGTGATAGACGGTAGAGAAAGTCATGTGAATGTAACACATACGATTTTTACTTATTTAGCACGCACTTATTTAGAAGAATTCTTTCATTCCAACTAAAAATTCGATGTAGATTTTTTGCCGTAAATATATGTTTTGAGATACCCGGAATCCAAAAAGGGTATGTTCCGCGCTCGTGTGTGTGAACAGCATAAATCAGAAACGAAATGTCGGATAAATACCAGCAATCTTGGTATTTATGCTCGACATCGTCCAAGAATGCGAAACGAAAATTTTCAAAAACATCCTCCTAACCCAAACTATACCATACACGGAAAATGTTCTTTATTTTTAATTTTCTCGGAAATGGCTCTAACGTTTGTGATTAAAATGCCATATGTTTAAGATACTTGCATAAAAAAATGTATATTTTAAATTTTCTATGAATGGCCTGCAAAATCCTCTGCATTCTGAATAAATTTTGTGTAACTGATATACCATAAAAGGTAGGCAAAAACTTACAACACGAAAAATGTAGATTTGTTTAAAACACATAATTTATTTCACATAAGTTGTCCTTCGTGATGTAGTGGTTACAATGCCTCTCGTTCCCAAGGTCGTGGATTCAAACCCGGTGGAGAGCGATGGATTTTTTCGGGCGTAAAATTCCTTAGCGGTGGTCCCGTGTCGTCTATTTACAGCACATAAAAGAACCTCAAGCCTGATAAAGGGGCCTCTGAACAAAGTTACCGGTCTTTCACGCCCAGTAGAATGGGACGTAACGACCACAGCAGTTAAAGAGCGCCCATAAATAAAACTCAGTTTATTTTTATGTCAAATAATTATTTGTAAAAATAACATTTTCTGAGATATTGCTATCAAGTTGAACTATTCAAATAATTTACCATATATTTTTTTAAGTACTAAGCCAGCATTTAGTTGTTTCTCGCGCTGTCACCAAAGTGCTAAAGCCAGCATATAGCGACCTGCTTTTTAAAGATTTGACGATCACTTCAACCTCCTGCATCCGCCTTGTACGTACAACGAAATGTTAAAGGAAACTATTTCTGCACATATTTAAAAAATAAACTTTTGTAAAAATAGTTTGTGAAAGAATTAATATAAAAATAAATAATTGTGGGTAGAGAAAGTCGTGCGAATGTAACACATTAGATATTTACTTTACATTTCTGACAAACTTTATTTATAGGACTGTTTGTACACTACTTTGATTTGCATACTCACCATCTGGACTATAATGGAACGCTGACTTGTTGCTGCGAAGGGGATTCCTATTTTCACTCTGTCTTGGCGCTTTTTCCTGTCTTTATGTCGTCTTTTAACATCTAAGGTCATATCGGCGGTTTTTGTCTCTGGAACAATTGCTCATTGGCAATGGTGTTCACTCGTTTACTATTGTGTGCCTGGATTTGTTTTTACGTTGGAGTTTCTTTTTAAACAGTAAATTCACACCCACATTTACACTCTCACTCATACTTCCAGACACCAGGGAGAATGGGGAATAGTCCTGGCAAAGAAAAATCCTCAATTCGGAAACGAACCCGGGACCTCTGATTTGTACCTGAGTCTTGCAAGTCATCGCGTTTGTGATTCTCTTACTCCACGAAACTTCATTGTCCTTGCTGTCGAAGTGCATGTGGTAAATTGCAACTTTGCTTTACTTTTGCTGTTTTAAAACATTTGGATAACAAGCAAAGAAGGAAAGAAGGGGGAAAAAAGAGAAAAATAATTGATTTTAAAGGTCAATTTCGTTTATTTGTGTAGGCCGGCATAATTACGACACAGAAGCCAACCTAACCATTTCAAACGAAACAAACCTTATTCGGCTCATGAACGGTTTTCTCTTGTGCATATTTCTCTTTTTATGCATTCAAGAAAATAATCACAATCACCTAAAAATGGACAAATAACACTGATAATTGTGGAAATGGGTATGAAATATCGACTTTCTGCTTTCTTTAACCTCCTCCTTTCCCACCCTCGCGACAGCCTTCCAGATGCTGAAAGTATTGTTATAGTCTGTAAGAAAGTATGCTTTAACGGCGAAAAAATAATCCAAATAGCGAGTGATTAGATAAATACAGTAGATGAAATTTTATAATGTTGCAACTTCTCCGAGGCCCCTAATTATTTAATAATATAAATACTATACTGTTTTCACAACGAAATAAGAGCGAAGCTAGTAAACATAAAATGTTTCCATTCCCAGATTTTAAACATTTGGAAATGACACATAGTTTGCAACCATCGAAAAATTACATTCTCAACTATTGTTAATTGTAAAAATCGACTGAGTAGCTCCTGATACTACGCCGGATACAATATTTAGCAACACTGGCAGTGGACTTCTTTACAATCCACATTGAATAAAGTTTCAATTATAAAAATAAGTATCACATAAAAATATAATTATACGCAGAACCATTATATGGCATCATTTTAAGTAATACACGATCGTCCTTTATATTTCCGTGTCTTCTGTTTTCTTAATTATCATATATGTATGCGTACTGCTTGGAATGAAATATTCGCGTTTTTTGTAATTTTTTTTTCATTTGATTTATTTGGCATTTGGTTGCTAACCATACAGCCACACAATTTTATTAGTTTTACAAGCATTTCTGTGGAGTAACAACTACGTTCTGCTCCATGGCATTCTCAACGAAAAGTCAAAGCCTTTTTTACAAGTAGTATAACTCCAATGTGTTCGAATCTAGTATACAGGCCTTGTAAATCCTAGTCATTTAGGAATTGAAATGAGAAAGTTTCTTGTAACTGGTGTCCGTCGGGAAGAACGGTGCTTCTCAATGATACAACAAACACCACACATACATTCACATTTTTCTTTCTTTATAGTATTAGACTATTGACAGTTTATTCTGGTTCGCCCACTAAATCCTGCAAGTTAACGTAGCATAAGCCACGCAACGCAGCTTGAAGAAGGAATGAACAGTCTGTGTATGCTTTAGAATATGAAGGGTTAATAAACAACCTAAATGAGTTTGAGTAGTTTAAAAATACATTTTAAGGTGTAAATGTTGCCTCTAGAATTCTAGTTTCCCCCACTCCGCCTTGCAAGAAAATCCAAGCAAGGGGCCTGGGAGCAGGGAAGAAGAAAAAGACGAGGGAATTCGAGTGACACATAGTTGGCACAGAGTTGCTAGAAAAAGATAGAGCGATACCATTGCGCTCGTTCCAACTATCAATCACATGATGATGGAGAAACACAGGAAATCCATCCTAAAGCCTGAAATATCAGAACTTGCTCACAACTTTTTTCTTCTTCCTCTTCCCCTTCCTCATACTATATTTTGAGATATACAGCATTGCAATGTCCTAAAGCCAACTAATATCGATATTGCTGTTTGTCTGTTGTATTATAAATACAGCCTATATAAATCCAGCCTTCTGTTTAAACAAAAACAGATCGTAGAAACAGTCGCTCTCAAAATATAACAATACTAACAACAATAAGAAGAATAATCATACTGAGCGAGATGGCTCGCATTCAAGAGGTCCGGGTTCAATTCCCGTCGACCGCCCATTCTGACCTTGGTTTTGCTGGTTTTTCTGGTCGGTAGGTGAATGCTGGAGTGGTTTCTCATCTATCACGATTTACTTTCCGTCATTTCCCTTTCATGCTGTATCTTTCTCATCTTCCTGGTGTGCTTCTAGGTTTCGTGGCGTATGGCAGTGCCGGAGAGATGTCGCGGATGCTTGCTCAAAGGAAAGAGCACTCCCCGTGGACAACAGATGAAAGCTTGGTTCACGGGTCGTTCATTGCCCTCTTAAGGCAACTGTAGCAGTGGGACGGGTCTTCGAGCCTGGAACTGCTGGGACTTGCGCGCATTTCTGTGGCCTATCTGCCTAAGGCCTATAGTCTCCTGTTGTTCCTTCACTTCATCTCTTCCTCCTGGGGTGGTAGCCATAATAGATTGCAGTGCGGGAGGTGTTCCTCCTCTGTTGTATAACCTATATATAATAGTAGCTTATAATAGAAAGACCCGGCTCGCTTTTTTGCGTTTATATGGGAAAAGATAGGGAAAACGATGGGAGATGCTAGGTTGAGAGAGCCTTCAAGGAGGAAAATGCGTTTATATGGGAGAGATAGGGAATACGAGGGTCGATGCTAGGCTAGACAGAGGCTGAAAGTGGGGAATACGCTTTATATGAGAGAGGTAGTGAATGCGCGGAGAGGTGCTAGACTAGACAGAGTTTGAGGATTAGAGTATGGTTTATATGAGAAAGATAGGGAGACCGAGGAGAGGTGTTAGGCCAGCAGGGTAGGAGACTAGACATTTATATGGTTGAGATAGGGTTACGCGGAGAGATACTAGGCTAGACACGGTTTAAGGCAGAATGTGTTTTATATGAGTGGTATGCGTTTAAATGGGAAAGATAGGGAAACGTGGAGAGATGATAGGCTAGACAGATGCTGAAGGAGGGGATTACGCTTTATATGTGGAGGTAGGGAATACGAGGAGAAGTGCTAGGCTAAACAGGGGTTGAGGAGTAGAGTATTATACTCTATATGCGTTCAGTCATCTCCAGGAGAGCATCATCCAACATTCAGCAGGTGAATAGATTCCATGGGTTGGATGCATCATAACTTCGTATGATTTCACAGGCAATTCTGGTAGTATCGATGGTATTTAAAGTCCGTGAGGTTTAAGTAGTCGTGTCCCTTTTAGACAGAGAAAGGAATACTCACCATCTCGCTCTCACTCTATGGTGACACAGGCAAAGCAGATACACCAGCAAAACACGCATCAGTGGCGGGGTGCCCCTTCTCCACTCCGACCGGTTGTTGTTCATTCTCCGATTCACCGTCAGAAACTTCAAACAAATCTTCGTACTCTTCTTCCGATTCCGATTCTTCTAAATTTATGACTAGCCTGTCCGTAATTTCATCTACCAGAGCGTCTTTCTCCCAGTAACACTGTTCAGTGTTTTGCACATGTTCACACGCCCTTTTCCAGTTGTCTGGAGTCACTTTTGTAATCGCATTATCAAAGAACAATTTTACATCACCACTTCTAAATGAAATCGTTCTTGACTTGCCCCCATATAAGTTCTATAGCTTCATTTCTTAAAAAGCTTCATTTCAGTTATAGTAAAAATTCGCAAGGAAGACATTTTTTAATGGAACGATTGGATTGTTTCTAAACGAAACTGTGAACTTTAACTACCATTTCCCTGCCATCTGATTTTAGAACTTTCCCTCGAGACCCAATTTGAAATAATACAAATACAACCAAAACTAATAGAAAATAATTCAACATCTTGCATATCGTGTAAAACAAACATCAAACTCACAGTTCCACAGGTCATACGCCACTGCAACCTTCAGTCAGCATACAATAGAAGTGGGAGGGTTGCGAGCTTTTACGGGTCAGGAATTTCCACAAATCGCAAGAAAGAAGTGGTTGCTGTCCCACCCGCTCTGCTAGACAAGGACAACACTCTGTGTGCGACAAAGACAGTAGAAAACCTGTCAAGTTAAACCTCACAGAGTATGGGTTATTTCAGGTAGTATCACAGATATGTGGGTAATTCAGGCAGTATCACAGGGTGGGGCAGATTCAGGGGGGTATAGCGTAGTTCCGTGTGATTTCACAGGTAATTAAGATAGTATAGTAGTTATTTAGGATAATTCAAGTATCATAGGTGTTTAGAGTAATTCAGCTAGTATCACAGGAGGGTAAATTCCTGGGGCTAGGCGCATCATAGTTGTGTATGATTTCACAGGTAATTCAGCTAGTATCGTAGGATTTAGGCTAATTCAGCTAGTATCGCAGGAGGATCTATTCCAGGAGTTAGTTATAGCGTAGTTTCGTACTTCACAGATAGTTCAGGTAATATCGTAAGTATTTAGGGTAATTCAAGTATCATGGTTGTTTAGAGTAATTCAGCTAGTATCACAGGAGGATAGATTCTTGGGGCTAGGCGCATCATAGTTGTGTATGATTTCACAGGTAATTCAGCTAGTGTCGTAGGATTTAAGCTAATTCAGCTAGTATTACAGGAGGATCTATTCCAGGAGTTAGTTATAGCATAGTTTCGTATTTCACAGATAGTTCAGGTAATATCGTAAGTATTTAGGGTAATCAGCATAGTTTCACAGATACTCGTGATAATTTCGATCAGCAATTTTTATCACAGCTATTTAAGGCAATTGCTGGCAATTCAGGTAGTATCAAAGGTATTTGAGTGATTTTAACAGGTAATTCAGCTAGTATCGCAAGTGTTCGTGCTAATTTCGAGCAGCGATTCGTATCAGAGCTATTTAAGGTAATTTCATATGATTCGGGTAATATCACAGGTATTTACGTTATTTTAACAGGTAATTCAGATAGTATCACAGGTATTCGTGGTAATATAGAGAGTAATCCAATTCTTTATAAACATATCTTATCCAATGTTACAACACTTTTATATACTTTTTTCTAAATCTTACAAACTTTTTATGTGTTAAACAGTTAGTGTGTGAGACGGAGAGGGTTAAATAGCGTATAGGGTTACAGTGAGGGTATATAGAAGTAATATAAACTAGCTCATCTGCATGGTTGAGGAGATTTATAATGTTTTAGTCAGTTTTATTGTTTTATATGGTTAGTTTTATCCAAGTGTAGCAGCTTTATCAGTTAATCATTGCTTCATTAGATAAGGTTTGTAAGGGTAGACGCCTCTCCCCTTTATCTAGGTTTGAGACTAGCACTAGGATTTGCTCCTAATGACAGGGTTAACGCCTCCCCTTACATTTTCTTTCTTCACCAGATGTATGCTAGGTTCATACACCGCACATGAGTAAACTTCAATTTTTTAAGATTGTAAACTCGCTGAAAAATATTCATCTTGAGATCCAGGTTACCTTCTTTTAAGCACTGTTTGTAACACGATAATGTCCATACGCATATGTAGTTGTTCCATCCTCAGCAATAATTCTTTTATCATCAAAGGGAGTCAATGTGATTTTATTCACTTGTATTGTGGTAACAGCATGCTCTCGTGACAGGATCAGATTCATAGGCGTTCTTATTATTTCTCGGATTTTAAGACAGTGTGTATAGCTGTCAAATGTAACGTACTGCTTAATATTACTCGCGCAAAACTTCTGGAATCGTGACCTTGATTGCCATCCCAGCTGCCGGGCCTAGGAATGGTTTATGTTTAGCTTTATCAACGAAAGCGATATAATACCTTTGCTTACTCACAGTGCGTAACACATACAGTCTGCATAGAAAGTGTCTGCATCTGGTTGTAATTTTAAAGAGAGCTGCAGTATCTAAATAGTACTTATTTTATATTTGTTATATTTATAACCATGGCTCCTATGTTTTCAAAGTTAAGTGGTAAGGTGTTACATAGTCAAAGTAGGGAAATAATTACAAATGTCATCGACTTCATGAAGCAAGAAGCAGAGATGAAGGAAGAAATTATATCCGAGTTCCACAAAAGCCTTATGAGAGTGAAAGAAAGTGTAGTCAAAGCAATTGGTGTTTCACCGAGTTCCGTTTCCAGAGTTCTCAAAGATAAGAGAAAAAAACATATGGATGAAAGAGTACCATTTGACACACCTGGGAAGAAACATAAGGTCCCTAAACGTATTACAGAAATAGACTATTTCGAATGCGTCATTCGGCGCACGATTCACAATTCCTATGTGGAAGAAAAAACTGTGCTAACAATAAGCAGATTGCTCATCCAGCTGAAAGACAGCAGAAACTTTCAAGGTGGTGCTACAAATCTCAGAAAAATTATTAAAGATTTAGGGTTCAAATGGAAGAAACCGAAATCAAATAGAAGAGTTCTAACAGAAAAGCAAAATAAATAAATAAAATAAAAAATAATAATAAAATAAAAAAAATAAAACTAAAAAGTAAATGTTGCCATGATAACTTAGTCGGTTAGAGCAACGGCACGGAAAGCCTAAGATCCGTGGTTCAAATCCCGGCTATGGCATTGAATTTTTCAGTCTGATTCTACCTTTCCAAATGACTAATTTTATATGTACTTATATCAGTGTGTACTTATATCAGCATCAATTTTCAAGGTGGTGCTACAAATTTCAGAAAAATACTATAATGTATGAAGATGAGTCATACATACACAGCAGTCATACAGCATCTAAAAGTTGGAGTGACGATAGCGAATTAGGTTTGCAGGCACCTGTTGCCAAAGGGCAAATACTTATTATCGTTCGTGCTGTTGGAAAGATCGGCTTCGTTCCAAATGCCCTTCTTTTACAAGTCGCAACAAACAACAGGAGATTTTCATCAAGAAATGAATACAGAAAATTACATGAACTGAATCAACGCCATGTTGATACCTAATATGCCTGTTGGGTCTGTTCTGGTCATCGACAATGCTTCACAATGCGTCAACACTCAAATTCACAAACCACCTACCTCAACTTCCTTGAAAGAAGAAATGAGAGCTTGGTTACTTAGACATAATAAAGCTTTAGATGAAAGCATGAGTAAAACAAAGCTATATAACTTAATTAAAGCCAACAAACAGCTTCAGAAGTCATACATACTTGACCAGATAGTAATACAACATCGCCATAATGTACTTAGACTGTCATCGTATCGCCCAGATCTAAACCCAATCGAATTAATCTGGGCTGATATCAAAAAATGGGTGGCATGCAGAAATATCACTTTTAAATTAAAATATGTGGAGCAGTTATAACGCAAGCAATTTGCTGAAATTGGAAGGCCAGAATGGGAAAATGTATGGCGACATGCTGAATAAATTAAGAATCATTATTCCGAAAAATACGGAATTGCAGAAAATCAAACAGAAATAATTCTCATGCAGGATAATGGTGCAGAAAGTAGTGACAGCAGTGATGACGGCAATAATGTGAGTGATTCCGCAGAAGAGGAAGGGTTGTTAGATGTGGAAGAATTGGAGGCAATGATTGACAGCGTTTTTATATTAAGCGCTTTTTACAGCGTGGATTTTAAAATATTGTATATAACTAAGTTTATCAGCGCAACACAGTGCATAACCGTTGTGGATATTTGACGATGACTGTCCCACGCACTCCTGCAGCATGCAGTCGATCGGTCACCACCTGATGTGGTAAGCAACTCGCATCATAGCTCTCATTAAGGTTTTCACGTGTCTAGAACTGTTGCGCCGATTATAGCACTACGTTTTATACCTTCAATTTTTTTATCATCGAGCCTTGAATATCTAATGCATACATCTTAGGTCATAGTCCGACAAAGTGTATGGTGATTTTGCTATTGGCCTCATTTTTAAATTTTCCCAGCACCTTTTTGTTCTGAGTAGGGTGGCATATATGGTTGACAGGGTAATTAGCTGTATCCAGATGCTCGATAAAACGTAGCTTGCCCTGGTACACATCTTCAGTTGTCACACGATGAATGTATGAATCAGTGTCCATATACATAATCTTCAGGCTTTCAGCTCCATAATATGGAAACAACACGTCATAATGATAGTGATACATTAATGTCTTGGAGATGTCCAACACATACCGATGTATATAGGCTTGTTGAATACAATCTGACGAGAGGTCATATGCACAGCAGCTAGATTAGTAGCATATATTGTCCTATCGATAAACGTAGGCTTGGCGATCAACTTTTCCAGTGTCTTCTCATTTGTAACCAGTCGTATATCCATACGATTACGCAGATTCTCCATAGTTTTTCCAAACACGGCGTTGTTAAAGAGCTTGTAGAGCTCCTTCTCGAAATCATTTGCAGCCTGTTGACGTAGCCTATTGTTAAATTTCACATAAGGTTTAACCAATGTGACTGCCGGAATTGTAGTACACGATCGATTTTACTCAAACGTAACCCATGATTAAGAGTTTGCTTCAAAGTCATGTAATGTACTACGTACTTCTTTCGAAGTCCAAGATGGGGTATCAGTTTCTTTGTAGATAATTCTTTGGGCTTCATACCTCAGGTAGGAAAGGTAGATCGTTGTGTAGATCGTGAAGTTTACAGGATACTCGATGTCGACTTCTAATACGCATCCATGAGGATCATCTTTTTGTAGTCTTTCTAAGCTGATTTCATTAGGTGAAACCCACTCAAATCCACCATAACGAAGGGCGTGGCACATTGCCCAACCATATTGGTTATTGGCGTCCTCGTAAGCAATAAATTGGGTTTGTCTCGACGGATCATGCTTATCCATGTAGATGTTGTTTACTTCGGCATACCGGTGGAAAACTTGACATAAACCTCCTCTTATACCGGATTCTATCATGAATAATTGTTCATAATCCTGTAGCCTTTCAAGCTGAATTCCTGTATACAGCAACATGACATCCCATGTAAATTCTGGAGAGGTGAAATAATGACAGAGTCTTATTTGTGTGTTTTGAGGGTTTGATCCCTAAATGTCTCAAAGAGATAGCTAGAAGTACATCTACAGGTCGCTGTACTCGCCTAGGTTTTTCACATTAAACAGCTCCCATACATTTCTAGCATGAATGTAGTCAGCATCATTAATTTCTTCTTCATTTAACCTATTGTAGAAGGGGTCCTTAGGAGGAAACAGGTTTAGTTCAAAGCATCACATGACGTGACGTAACCATAGGGAAATACTCCCTTACGAGTCATCAACTTCAACTTGTCTTCTCTGAAGTGCTTCAGTGTTTCAGGATAGGATGTTAGATTTTTCACCAGCTTATCCAAGCTTGTACTCAGGAACCGAAAGCTATCCACAAACCGAAGCTTTATATCTCCTACATACTTGGAGAATGATATATAGCTTTCTTCAGAGCTAGAAATTACCTGCACCCGCTCACTTGTACATCCAACTCCTTAACAATGAAGTGCGAGTCATACCCACTGAGGTTATGCATAAAGACGGGAATATATTTAGGTGTTTTCCAGGCTAAATTACATTCATTATATAGATTTCCACGATATTCACCACTGATATGATCATACTTTATAGTTCTCTTCAGTAAAGGTTTTTCCATACAAGTAGCATACTGTAGAGGAGTCGAAATCCTTCTGCTGTTGAGCTGTAAGTTTTAAAGGCATGGCAGATTTGTATATATTATCAATTTTCTTTGCAAGGAATGACAGATATACCATAAAATTCTGAGCAGCATCAACACCGCAATATATATAGGGATGCTTAGGATGTTCAACAGATTGAGCAAGTTTCACGTAAACTCAGAAACTCATAGGTTTCCTGATAAGGGGTTGTATATGAAGTTTCAGGATTTGGGATACATGTATGACATGGAGCGAGGTGCTTTCAAAGGCTGCGTAGATAACGTAAGGTCGTTTCAACATCCTTTCAAAATGTTTAAATTGTACAATTGATTTCTCCTTTGTAGGCATAATTACCCTGCAACGCCATGTTGATTACAGATTGCTGCATGTCCTTGTGGTTTTACCAGTCCACTTCGTCCATATCGATCATCAAAATGTGTAAACAAGCTCTCACAGGTATAAATATGTCCATTACATTTAGTTTTCTGCCATCGAACGAGCTTCTCAAAATTCTTTATATGTAGGTAGTGATGTTTTCCACTACTGTCAGTCAATAGTAGTAGGCCACGGTGTTCAGGTACTTCAGTCTCAGCAACCTTTATTGGATACACTTCATGCTTCTCATCCAGTCCGAAAACGTTAATAGGCATACTGTTAAGCTTCTCAAACTTAGACATTTGAGAAAGCGGAGTAGGGTAAGAAACACAGCTGAAGTCGTGCTTATCTTGAAGTTGCTTGTATTTGCTCACCCTTAGCGGATTCTTTTCAACGAATTTGGCTAATACAGAATACATTAAGTATTTATCGTCGGTATAGTTCTGGATGTTTATGCAGGCTTTTCTTGCTTCAACACATGGGGTAGTGGTATGTAGCTACTTCCGCGTAACAGGTTATACTTGTTGATACGAAGTCGAACTCCCTTCACAGCAAGCAGGGCCCAGTTGCTACCCTTAAGCTGGGATTTCTCCATTTCAGTAACCAAGTTCTTGAATTTCGTTTCCGACATAGAGTCCAGATCCATTTCTAGGAAAACAGGCTGATTTCGTGTTTTAAATGTTTTGCCACAGGTTTCCCCGATACTGTTAACAAATCGACACTAGCCAGCAGCTTAATTTTCACACTCTTGTGAATACCAAGCTCTTGATGCACAGCCTAGATTATACGCTGTTTCGCCTCATACAGGTACATATACAGATCCTTAGATGATTTGTGACGTATAAAATACGATTTCAAGTGTCCGTCGAATGAAGTTTCATATTCTTTCATATCACAGTCCTCCATTATAGATAATAAGTGATGTTTAGTAGGTTCTAATCTGCTTTTCTGTTCAGGTATGTGTATTTCACACAAATCTTCATGTCGCTGGCTCTTATAACTGCCATTGAAGGTCAAGCTACAATGTTTACACTTGAAGAGCCGTTTGCACCCCATCTCGTGTCTTCTTTTATAATAACCTCGTAGAAATTTCTTTCCGCATTTACCATAAGAATATCCTGATACACTAGGAATGATATCCTTATATGCAGAGTTATTCATCTTTACTCTTGATGTAATAACGTATCAATCCTTCTTCAAGGAAATGTAGACCTCTTCACCTTGATAACACTTTAGAAAGCCGATTATTTTCGGGGAGAACACGACATTGACGTCTCAGGAATAATTAGCAGAATGAAGTCCAGTGCCCGAGGTCACCCTATTTATTGAGAGGGCACGAACCTTTTAGATCAATTATATACTGAATTTTAATAATAAAACGATGATTAAGCGTCTAAACTCTTATATTTCAATACATGTTTACACAGGTGTTTGGACGTGTCCGTAGGTTTTCGTGCATGTCCGCCTGTTTAGATAGGTGTTCAGAGGTGTTTATGTATGAGTGTACGTATTCGTAGGTCTTCGTAAAGCTTTGTGTGCATGGATGAAGTTTCAGAAGTGTGAACATGTATATCTATGTGTTCGGAGGTGTTCGTAGGTCTTCGTGCAGGTTCGGGTGCTTGGAGGAAGTTACGTGTGAATCTATGTGTTCGGAAGTGTTCGTATCTCTTCGTACAGCTACAGGTGCTTAGAGAAAGTGTTTGAAGTATTGTACGGGTGTATCTATGTGTTCGAAGGCCTTCGTAGGTCTTCGTACGGGTTCGGGTGCTTAGAGGAAGTGTTTGAAGTATTCTGTGGGTATATGTATATGTTCGAAGATGGTCGCAGGTCTTCGTGCAGGTTCGCGTGCTTGAAAGAAGTGTACGTGTGTATCTATGTGTTCGGAAGTTTTCGTAGGTCTTCGTGTGCTTGGAGGAAGTGTCTGAAGTATTGTGCAAATTTATCTATGCGTTCGGAGATGTTCGTAGGTCTTTGTGCAGGTACTTATGCTTGGAGAAAGTGTACGTGTGTCTCTATGTGTTCGGAGGTGTTCGTAGGTCTTCGTACTGGTTCCGCTGCTTAGAGTAAGTGTTTAAAGTGTTGTACGGGTGTGTGTGTGTGTTCAGAGATGTTCGTAGATCTTCGTGCAGGTTCGTGTGCTTGGAGGAAGTGTACTTTGTATCTATGTGTTCAGAGGTGTTCGTAAGTCTTAGTACAGCTTCGGGTGCTTAGAAGAAGTGTTTGATGTGTTGTGCGGGTGTATGTATGTATTCGGAGATGTCCGTAGGTCTTCGTACAGGTTCGTGTGCTTGGAGGAAGTGTACGTGTGCATCTATGTGTTCGGAGTGTTCGTAGGTCTTCGTACAGGTTCCAGTGCTTAGAGTAAGCGTTTGAAGTATTATGTGAGTGTATGTATGTGTCTGAGATGTTCGTAGGTTTTCGTGCGTGTTCACGTGTTTAGAGAGATTTTCGGTGGTGTTTGTCTGTTTATGTGCGATTGTGTGCGCGTGTGTGTTGCGTGTTTGATCACGTATGCTTTGTATGTATGTGCGTGTGTGTATACGTGTGTGGGCATGTGAGTGAGATTGTGTTTACATGTATGCGTGTGCATGTGTTTTTTCGAGTGGAGGAGAAAATGATTTAATCACTAACCCCAGCCGCTACGGGAGTCGGGACTGAGAATGCGGGACCCACCAAGCGTCGGCATACTCACTAAAACTCCTCCACCGGAAGGAAAATGGATAGTAGGAGAAAAAGTGGAATAAAGCGTGAAGGTTGTGCAGTCCCGCATAGCACCGGCGTTAGTACGTGAAAGCTATTGGATGCCGCCCTATGTGCGGGAGCGGATAAATGTAGTAACTAGGGTGCAGCCATGAAACCTCGCTACAACACTAATGGGTATGGCGTGGTTTTTGAAGGGAGATTGAATGGGTTAGGCTTGATATTCGGTGTGGATTAGATGTTGCTTCTGGATTTGATGTCCTGTAGCCGTTGTCTGCGATCCTCAAAGGAGTGACTGATCGTCTGTGGCCTTTTGGTGAAGGTAGCTGTCAGTGACTTTATGGCGTAAAGGCGGTTGTGCACTATTTGCAATCGTGCTTGAAGATCTGTAGCAATGGTCTGGTGGTGAAGTTGTATGTTGTTCTTGAGCTCCTGTAGATCTTGTAGCTTCTCGGTGATGTGTACGATGGTTTCTTCCAGGGCGGCTAAGCGGGCACCGAAGTACAGGAACTCCGTGGAGATCCTGAATGGCTTCTCGCGTCGCCGCTCCGGTCGAAGGTGCTGGTGATGCCGTGGAGATGGTGGTGTTCCACTCTGGAGCTGGTGTTGAGTTGTAATGTCTCGCTGAGGGCGTTGCTGGCTGCACAGTGGGCACTGCGCCTATCCTGTGAAATGGCCAGAGCCATTACAAGTGACGCAGTACCGGCGGCGGTTCCTCAGCGAGTGCTCCTTGCACTCTCCAGTGATGCAGGAGGCGCCACAGTCGTGACACCTAGGCGAGGCTGCGCAGGTTGACGCGTCGTGCCCGTAGGCCTAGTAGCGATGGCAGGGCACCTGACGATCCACTCGACTGGCCTCGATGCGTAAGCACCGCCCTAACAAGGGCAAGCCCGTCCTCAAGGCCACTTCGTGGTCGCCAGGGTCTGCGAGCTCCAGGCATACTAGCGGCGAAGGTCCCTTGGCATTGCGAATCCGGGTGGCCCTCAGAGCTGAAGGTCACTGCTGCCGGGCTGCTTCCAAGGTGTAACTGATCGGTAGGTCCTATGGTACCCCGGTGATCTCGACGCTGTACATCCGGGGAGGCACAGACGGTGCTGCAGGGTGTGGCTGAAGTCCCACGGGAACTGCGGCAGAGACTGGCTCTGACTGCGACAGCAAAGGTGCGCTGGCTGGCGGAGAAGCGACGAAGGAGGAATAACTCTCCTCAGGTGGCGTCGGCTGAGTCAGCTTCACCTCGCGGATGCAGAAGTTCCTGTCGAAACAGGCATGGCGGCTCTGCGGAGCTTCTTCTTTAGGAACCCATAATTATGGAGGAGGCACGAACCTCTCGGATCGCATTACATTTCAGATCCGATGTTGTAACGCTTTTATCACTTTCCGGTTCCACCTTGACATCTTTTATTTTATGTATTTAGAGGTTTTAAAAATATAATTTATATATTAGACATCATTATTCCTTATTTTCTATGTTTTCTCGTTTTATATACTTTCAAACCAATGGCGCGATGATTTGAGCAATTAAACTCATTATGCGGCCAAATCTCTGATATTTCACTAACATATCAATACCTTTTAATGATATAACGTGATCGCTTATCAAAATGTAATTCAACTCTAAACCATTCCATAAAAACGGGCTTGTTGTATACCACGCATGTTAATGTTCTACGTGTATTAACGTCTACCATATGACGTCACACCCAGAGACAGGATGTCTAGGACGTCTCTCCCCTTATTTAATTAAATTCATGTATACACTGTATTATTTCATGTTTTCATTCCTTTGTTCAATTCTTCCTTCCCATCTTCCTTCATTCTCCAAAGAATCAGTATACAATATGACATTTCTATACGTTTAATACTCAGTTATCACAGAAAACCATTACATCTAACTACAATCATGAGCAAAGTAATTTTTCCAGGGTTACGCAGATTTTAAGCTGCTAGAATCGAACCAGGTAATGCTTTTAATAAATTTATTTCAGTAATTTAGTTCCCCGCATCAGCATTTGCCATTTAAGCTTTATTGAACCAGCTAAGATCCATAGTTTTTAATATACATGAAATCATCCCCACCGGGTTTGATATGAGTACTTTAAAGTAATTGTTTGTCATGATAACGATACTTCTGGACTAGTCCCTGTGTTTACTTTTTATTTAGCATCTTTATCTAAATTAGTTTATAAGCTATTAAATTTATAAGTAAATTTCATTGAATCAGTATTCGAACCCAGAACACTAGGAACAAAATTATTTATAATATTAATTTAACATATTAAACGTAGCTGTTTGCAGTTTACATCAGCCTAAGTGATATATCCTAGTGACCGCAGGAGACAACAGGCCGCGAGCAGATAGACCATAGTGACGCGCGGAAGTCCTAACAATTCCAGGCTCGAATACCCGTCCCACTGCCTGTTTACGTTTTATTTTCTCTCTTAATCTAAATTAGTTCATAAGCTATTAAATTTATGAGTTAATTTCATTGAATCAGTATTCGAACCCAAAACATTAGGGACAAAATTATTGATAATATTAATTTACCATGTTAAACATAACGGTATTCAGTTTACGACATCAACCTAAGTGATATATTCTAGAGTATAGAGGAAAATTAAGGAAGTAATTGAAAGATCGCGATTCGAGCTAAGGACAACTGATCTACAAACATCGACAGCATTGAATTACAGGTAATAGCAGCTATCAATCATGTTTTGCTTAGTTCCTTAGCGCTGATAGATTTGAGATATTTGCGTTTTTTATAAACTAAGACTGGAACGCATAACCATAGTCACTAGCATATATATCTAAATAAAGTACCTAGTAATATCTATTTAATAGATTTTAATTTAATTATTCATCTAGATTAATTTTAGAGCTATTAAATTTAGAAATAAATTACACTGAATAAGTATTCGAAGCTGAGGCACTAAGGTCGTAATTGTTTATAATATTAATTCAGCATGTTAAGCACGTTAATATACGCTTTACGCCATAAATCTAAATGGTATATTCTAGAGTATAGAAGTCATTGAAAGACTGGAATTCGAACTAAGGATAACTGATTGACAATAATATACGGTATTAATTGTACATTTTAGGAGGTACCAATCATGCTTTGGTCCATCCCTCTATCTTTCTTAGTTTCTGAGATAATTGAGTTTTACAAATTAAGGATCGAAGCCAGGACGACAGGTACTCAAATATACATTCAAAAGAAACTAGCTAATGATATAAATGTAATAAAGTGTATTTTGTATCTTTATCTCAATTAATTTAGAAGTTACTCGAAGACGAAGTTTCTATTCATACCACTGGATTCGAGCCACGGGCTCCAGGTCAACCTAGAACAACATGTCAATGACACGCCGCATTCCAAGGATGCAATTGCTTTTTATCGCATTGCTATATCTCTTTTCATTCTGAAGATACATATAAGCATTTAAGAGTAGTAATAATAGATTCTTTTTGTGGCAGACGCCCGATTAATGAGGCGTGTGATCGATCAATTTAATTGAGAGTAGTATAGATATGGTATTTGGAGCTACAAACAGATGCCGCCGATTGATTGTGAAATCAGAGTACAAGTGTTTTCACACCTCTCCTTTGTGTTACTCCGACAGCTACATGACACCTCCATTAGCGATGGGAACAATAGTCTATTGTTCTGGTTCTCTGGCGGGTGGTGTGAAAGGAACAAGGCTGTCGGCATGACGGAGTAACACACAAAGAGGGGGCGAGGCCTGCGGTGTGGAACAAGGGTTATCTGACACATCTTATCAATTGGCGGTATCTGTTTGTAGTTCCAACGAACATGTTATTACATCTACTTTCTGTACTTACCTACTGTAAGTACGTAGTAGAGAAGGTAATAAATGCTCAACTTTTGGACCTATTTTTATGTCCTGTATTTTGAGGACGACTTAAAGACAGTCTTATGTGTTGCACTCACATGACTTTCTCTACTCTCTCTACTACAGAATACAATAGCTTATTCATTTACTACTTCTTGTTAACACAAACAAAGCTTTATTCATTTACACATTTCATTGTAGGTATAGATAATACGAATACTAAACTAAAGTGATAGTAGGACATTTTCAAAGCTGGTCGCTGTAATGGCTTTGAAATTCTGTTCTCTTTGCATGAACACGAAAAAAAAAAGAAACAGAATAGCCATTTTCAGGTTAGAAATTTATAAAGTATGAGTTGAAAATTCAAACCAATAACAAAGAATATCTCGGAAATGGTTAACGCCACAAAAACTTTATGACATAAATTGTGTGTTATAAGGAGATCTACATTTTTTGTATTGTAAGATGTCTTATTTATTACGGTTTACCAGTTGTATAAAAGTCATTTAGAATAAAGGGGTATTCAAAGGCTACTTCCAGAAAATTGAAGATAAACATTTTGTTTGTCATGAAAAGAGCCTAAACATTTTAATAAAAATCGTTATGGATATTTTTGAGAAAATAAAAAATAACGAAATCTTTTCCATGAAAAGGATAGTTTGAGATGGGGGAATTTCTTCATAATCGCATCCTTGAAAGATGAACTTAAATACCAAGTTTGATATTTAGCTGACACACGAACACATATGCGCGCGGGTGGTCCTTTCTCTAAAAATGTGATGTGTTACAATCCTATGACTTTCACTACCCTCTATCGCTTATTATTGGACATACAAATTATTCTTGCGGAAGATTATTTTCCTGATATTTCATTTTAATCGAGATAAACCTTTCCGGAAATAGCTGCATTATACATTTCGTTTCAAGTAGATACAAGGGGAATAGCGACGTCAAATGTTTTAGAACTGGACACTATACGCTGGCTTTAAAATTCAATTTCTTCCCATGCCATTGCGAGAAACAATGTAAATTAACAGGACTTAAAAGAATGTTTAAGTATTGAACAATTCGAACCATTAGTAACGAATATCCTGAAACGGCTTATGCCACAAAAAACTTATTTGAAATACTTAAATTGTTTGTTTTAAAGAGATCTACATTTATTGTGTAATAAATTTAACTAGTTACCTATAGAACATTATACAATATTCCTTCCGAATGACGAGGACTACACAGGCCATTCCCAGAAAATTTAAGATATACATTTTATTTGTCGTGTAAATATCTTTAAGATTTAAATTTTTTATCAAAATCGTTAGTCTTTTTCAGAAAATTATACATTTCGAAAAATGTTCCATGTAAAGGATAGTTTGGGGTGGGAGATTTTCTTGGAAATCTTTATGTCGCATCTTTGGAAGGTACTGAACCTACGTACCAAGTTTGGTATTTATCCGACGTTTCGTTTGTGAGTTAGTTATGCTGTTCACAGACGCACATACGCCGATCTTGTTCTAAAAGTATTTTGTATTCAGGGAGTCTCAAAACATGTATTTCCATTCAAATCTCGATATCAAATTTTTTAATGGAATGCATTACCTTCTCTACATACTATGTACGTGGTAGAGAAAGTAAAAATGGCTTTTTTGGGTTCAAGGGGCCTCAAGATGTTTATTTTCGATGAAATTTAGGTATCTCATTTTTGGGTGGAATGAAATGCTTCCTCCACTGCACTTACTATAGGTAAGCGGTTGAGAATGTAAAAAGTGGTTAAATGAGAAGAATGAGATGAAGGTTTCCCCTGGTGTGTTAATGTGAAAATTAACGTAACGCGGCAATTAAATGCGCATTAAAAATAAAACCGCAAGTAAAGATAGACAAAGACTGAAATGGTAAAACATTAATAAAAAAACTGATGTGCTACATTCACATGATTTCTCTACCCTCTATCGTTTATTAGTGGGTATACAGATTACTCTTACGAAATTTATTTTGCTATCTACTTCTTTTTAGTCGAGATAAACCTATCCAGAAATAGTTGCACCAGATATTTCGTTATAGATACAAAGGAAATAGCGTTAGTCAAATGTTTAAGAACTGGACGCTATATGCTAGCCTTAAAATTCCATACTGTTTCCATGCAATCGCGAGAAACAACGGGAAATTCACAGAACTTGAAAAGAATGCCTTAGTATTGAATACTAACGGATATCTCGGAAATTGCTGATACCTCAAAAAAGTTAGTTGAAATAAATTATATTTGTTTTAAAGAGATCTACATTTTTTGTGAAGTGCGTTTTCGTCTATCGCTTAACGTTTACCAGTTATACAAGATTATA
The DNA here is from genome assembly GCA_030765065.1 of Deroplatys truncata. Lineage (NCBI taxonomy): Eukaryota > Metazoa > Arthropoda > Insecta > Mantodea > Mantidae > Deroplatys > Deroplatys truncata. Next base: position 20,219,954 of record CM060976.1, on the reverse strand, counting down.
CAAGATTCCTTCCGAATGAAGAGAACTTCATAGGCTATCCTCGGAAAATTCAAGATATGCACTTTATTTGCCATGTAAACATCTTTAATATATGGCATTTTAATCAAAATTATTATAGTAATTTTTACTTTCTCTACTACGTATAGTAAGTAGGGGAAGTATTGTATTCCACCCAAAACTTCGATACCGAGATTTCACTGAAATACATGTTTTGAGACCCCCTGAATCCAAAAAAAGCATTTTTGGAAACATGTCCGTGTGTGTGTGTGTCTGTGTGTCTGTCTGTGCGTGTGCGTGTGTGTGTGTGTCTGTGAACAGCATAACTCAGAAACGAACAGTCGGATAAACACCAAACTTGGTATTTAGGTTCAGTATCTTCCAGAGATGCGACACGAAGGTTTTCAACAAAATCCCCCCACCCCAGAGTACCCTTTACATGGAAAAATTTTCGAAAATTTTAATTTTCTCAAAAATGGCTCTAACGATTTTGATTAAAATATCATATGTTTAAGATATTTTTATGACAAATAAAATGTATATCATGAATTTCCTGGGAATGTCTCCAAAAGTATTCTTTATTGTGAACGACTTTTGCATAACTCGTAAACCATAAGAGATAGACAACATTTTACTACACAAAAACATGTAGATCGCGTTAAAATACACAATTTATGTCATATACATTTTTTTTGTTGAGTGAACCATTTTCGAGATATTGCTTGTTATTCCCTTAAATTTTTCAATACTTATTTTCTCAAATGGAAATTCGTTATTCATTTTTTTTGTCTTGGATATGCAAAGAGTATTAATCTGTGGCAAAGCGAATGGTGCTGCACCTAGCAACCAGCTATTAAGAGATATGTATGTGCTTAAAGGCTACTGTATTTCTATATTGCCCTTGTAAATATATATTCCCCTTACATCTACAAGAAAATTAGCAATAGGATAGTTTCTGCAAATGTTTATCTCGATTAACATGAAGTAGATGGAGAGTAAGCGTTTGTAAAAATAGTTTGTACAAGAGTAGAGAAAGTCATGTGAGTGTAACACATCAGATTTTTTAAATAAACATTTGGAAAAATGTTCCATATAAAGGGTAGTTTGGGGTGGGGCGTTTTTTTTAAAAATCTTTATGTCGCATCTTGGAAATTTTGGTATTTATCCGATTTTTCGTACTTGAGTTAGTTATGCTGTTCACAGACACACACACACACACACAGGGAACTGTTTCTAAAATGCTTTTTTCGGATTCAGGAGGCCTCAAAACATGTATGTCCGTAAAATCCTGATATTGAATTTTTGGGTGGAGTGCAGTACCTTCTCTATCTATGTACTATGTGCATGGCAGATAAAGTAAAAATGTTTCTATAACCCATGTCTGTAATAATAAAAACGTTAAAATGTTATATGCGTAGCACCTATAAGCTGCAAAATTAGCAAAAGAGGTGGGTAGATTAGTTTGGTTGCAAGGAATGCGGGAAAACCCACTTTCCGGGCATGTTCATGATAGATGGTGACTTCATGGTCGCCCAAGAAAATCTATTAGCGTATTTTTAACAATTGAATCATTTAAAACACCGCCACGAACATTTCGGACACGAAAATGCTATTGAGTCACTATGTATGTCTATCTATATAACTGAAGTTCAAACAAGGATAAACACAGTGTTTTTCTTTCACACTGTCTGCTCGCGTGCCGGCCGCCACAGCTCGGGCTCCCACCGAAACCATTATAATATCCACACAACTGCCTCACGTTCACATAGTTGCCATTACAATAATAATAATAACAATAATAATCGCATATCTTGTCATACAGATGTTGGAAATTATTGTCCTCTATCCACACGTTTCTGGCATCTTCACAGGAAATTTTCATTCACTCTCGAGAGTTCAATATTTCAAATTGAGTGAATTTCTCACTTGATGTTCCCTTTTAGTTCTTCCAGTACATGTTCTTTTTTCATACACTAAACTTTATTTATCAACTTCCCCCATAGATGAAAATCACATACAGTTAAATTAAGGGATCTTGAGGGCCATAATATTATACTAATTACCCAATCTTCAAAAAAAAAATTGAATTAAACTTAATGACTTATCAATTACATGTGCGGTAGCAGAGTCTTGTTGGAAATATCCAGACTGACAATCAACGTCGGTCAGCTGTGGAAAAAATTGTGTAAATTATTCCTGTACCTCTCTGCATTGGTTTGTTCAGAAAATATAGGTCCTATTGTTCTGTATGCATTTAATGCATACCACACCAAGGGAATCTCGTGTGTAAAATGGGTTTCTCTCTGCTTCGCCAGAGAAGAATTTTAAGCGTAGATAAATAAAATGACTCTATCATTGACATTTCGCAAAATCCAAATACAGAAATTTACCCGACTCTGATGATCACGTGAAAAATAAAGTGTATGCAGCAAGCCCCATATTATATTGAAAGAACTAAAAGAAAACATCAGGTGAGAAATTGACTCAGTTTCAGATATTGAACTCTCCAATCTAAATGAAAGATTTCTGAGAAGATGCCAGAAATGTGCGGGTAGAGAAGGACATTTCTAACATGTCTTATGATTAGATATGTGCTTATTATCATCGTAATTTTAACTGTAACTATGAGAATGAGGCAATTGTGCGGATATTATAACTGTTTCGGCGGGAGTCCGAGCTGTAGCAGGCGGCGCGAGAGCTATCGTGGTCCCCCAGAGTGAAAGAAAAGCATTGTCCACGTAGCTGAGAGGTCTGTTTAGAGGTCCTTGGGGAACAACTTGAGGACCCGGTAGATGGAAAAATAGTAGCTGCGTCTCGCAAACCGCACTTTGCGGCTTGAATCAAGCGACATACCCATGGTGCCCTTAGTGGACAGCTGATGCAGTGTCCGAGTGGTAGACAGTCTGGTCCAGCTGTTGCGCCACGCGGATGCAATGATTTCACCAATGAATGTGCATTTCTAGCTCCAAAAAAATACCACATTTTTCAAATGCAACAATGCCTACTGATTTGAAGAAAATAAAAGTAGATTGGAATTTTTGCAGGATTCTAGTGTAATTTTAAGAGATTTTATCTAGTACAAATTATCTGTCCTGCTTAACCGCTAAATTAGGCTTTATTTCAGTAATATTTGTTGCTACATATGAATCAAAATTTTCTTTGGGATAAAAAAACACATTCAGCTTTTCTTCTTGCAATTTTTTCTTCAGTTGTTGACATTTCACATATACCAGCAACATTTTTGTTATCCGTTTTATACGGAGTGATAATCTTTGAAGTGCATTTCTTTCCTCAAATGTGGTTTTGTAAGCACTTTACTCAGCTCTAGGATATTTTCTTCGAGGTGGTCTATTGGGGTTTGTTTAGTAAGATCAGTTTTGTCGTTGTGCATCGTCTGATATCAATAGTGCATTCTGTTTGTTTGTTTGTTTTCACATAAGATCTCATAAGACAATATTACTCCTGCTTTCTCAATATATAGGTATGCACACGATTTAAGATTTTAAACACAAATTATGCATCATCTCACCTTCGTTTGAGTTAGCACTGACAAAAGTAATAAGGCTTTAACTTTACATCATCTGCTGAATATGCGGGATGTGTTTATCGGAGGGGGACACCTCGCCACTGCGACCAGCTTGATCTACTGTGACTACACCTCCCGGAAGGCAGGATGAGGTGAAGGAGCCATAGCAGGTCCGCAGGCAGACAGGCTCACAGAGATGCGCAGAAGTGCCTAATATTTCCAGTTAGAACACCCACGCACCAGTAGAGGCGAAGAATCCCAAGATGAAGCGACCCCCAACGAGCAGGACAACGCACCCTGGCGTTCACGGGGAAAAAACTTTCCAATGCTGTCGTAGTAATCTGTTCGTGTTATCTGTTTTACTTGGCGCCTGTTATTGTCCTCCGGCTAGCTATTATTACTCAGTCGAGCAAATATCTCTTGATCAGGGTGTGTAAACGGAAAGGAGTTGTTACTAAAACATAACACTGATAAAGGAATTTGTTTTTACACTTTTATTGCCGTCACACTTAATTAATTTCACATATTTAATCTTGATACACGCCTGACTGAAACTGTTATATTTTCGAATGTAACTACAATCACTTATTTGCCGCGCACTATTAATTCGCGTATTTCACATTTTGTAACTAACTTTACGACGCAAGAGATTCTGTAGAATTGCGTAACGTGTACTTCGTGAATGCTTCTTTAGAACTGCCTGACGTGTAATTCGCGAGAGAGATTTCTTAGAACTGCGCGACGTTTACCTTGTGAATGATTCTGTAGAACTGCGCGTTACTTGCCTTTGGCTTAAGAATTTATACTCCCTCACCCCGATATGCCTAAACATTATAATGGAGCTGCTATTGGTTACTAAAGCGCGCCAACATTAGCGTCTATTTTATAAGCCAATCAAAATTACAAACACATGCTCTAGGGAAGATATTCCCTCCATTTCTAAAGAAAGGCACGCTACCCTGACGTCATTTGTTTGTCTCTTCTAAGTTATAAACAACTCACTCCCTCGCTTCATTGTTACCCACTCCTATTGTCAGTTTCAGTGAGGCCGTGTAAACTTATTTCCTAACAATGCTTATAGCTAACAAACATCTCAAATCATTGTCATACAATAATGTTAATTTACACTACAATCACTCTGGCATTCACAGTGTTGTGATATAAAATACTGCCTCAATGCAAGCAGCTACGCCATCTGCCCGACACCGCCAGCACCGCAGGATCCGAAGACCTGAAACGGATAAAATTGAGAGGAATTGAATTGAATTGAGAGGAAATGGGGGAAAGGAGAAGTCGTGGTAGAATACATCACCCAGCACTCGCCTAGGCGACCAAAGGAAAACCACGACAAATCCCATGGTCAGAGTGGGCGGCCACCGGGAATCGAATCCGGGCCACAGACGTTGCCGCCTGAATCATCCCGCTCGTTCTGCTGAGTATGTATTCTCATGTACTGATTCATACCACGACCACGCCTGTGTTCATGCTGTTGCAGGAGCACGAGTTTCATATTGGGTTTCGCGGTAAGCCCGGGTAGCATACCGCGCCTGTATGTCTAAGCCGCCTTAAAGAAATCATATAGCTATACAAATCTGTCGATATATTTTCATTTGAATATCAGGGGATTTTTCGTTCTATTATTTAGAATATCATGGAGAATTTAGGAAATAGTAGTTAATAAGGACAATGGTGAGGATTCGCCATAAAAATGTTCTAATTCACTGCCGACAGTTTCATAGAGAATTCGAGAAATTTCAAGGTTTAAAAAGCCAAACGTGCAACGCCAAGAAAGCGAGCTAGTGATTGACATATCCGATCGTGCTAAGTCACTCCTCTGGAATGCAAATGGTTGGCATCCCCCCAATTCTTTCTTCCCCTCCTCACTAAGTACAGTACTAATTTTCATAGATTTATCGCTAAATCATTGCTAATTCTCTGATGTGTAGTTATAATGAAAGCATCAGCAGTCACAATAGCATAAATTTGATCATCCCCAATTAAAGATCCGGGTTGTCCTAACTCGAAACTGTGGACAGTCTGGTGATGTATTTACTTAGCGCCTTTTAGCTATTTTGTTTCAATATTCACAAAATTCTTAATTATCCCCTTCCCTCTCTTTCTTCTCACTTCCACTCTCCCCCTTCTCTCTTTCCCTCACTCTCTTTCCACGCTCTTACGCTCTCCCTCACCCACCCATCACCGAGCGGGATGGCCCAGGCGGTTACGTCTGTGGCCCGCATTCGGGAGGTCCCGGAATCGATCACCGGCGACCACCCAATCTGGTCCATGGGTTTTTCGTGGTTTCCCCGGGTCGCCAGGCGAATGCTTGGGTGGTTCATCTACCACGACTCTCCTTCCTCTCATTTCCTCTACCCATAAATTTCCTTGTCATCTGTTTCAGGGTTGTAGGGCCAGGTGATGGTGTTCGGCGGGCTGCGGCCGGACGGTGACTTGCGCTCTGTAAAGGTTTCTTCCCTGGCGCCGCTGCGGTACCGCTCAGTTAGGTCTCTCCTCAGCGTGGGGCTCCGCTGAGGTTGGTGGCTTGTGGGCAGGGGCGTGCGTTGTCGGATGTGTTCTTTCTGGAAATGTTAGGGAGCCTGCCCATGCTTGCACCCGTCGGCATTCGGATGTGGTTGCCCTTCGGGTGGGCCTGCGTGCAGTGCTCTGACCCGGATCCGGAGGCCCCTCCGCGATATGTGTCTTTACCTTTACCACCTCCTTTCTCTCTCTCACTATACAAACATGTATCATATGATGCTCTGAAAACTGGTAATCATCTCTTCATGAATTAGCAGTTGTCTCCTGTTCCGGCCTCAAGTCTCTTTGCATCCCTTCATTGATCTTCCAATGCTTCTTTTTCCATGTGGTTGATAATTTTCTTATATACCATTTTGGGGTAGCAGATTTTTTCCATCCTATGTAAGTGAGCTCTCCGTTTGAAATAATAATACTTTTTCTAAGTCTAAATAAAAATATCTGATATGATATATTTACGGGGCTTTCTCTACCCTCTATCGCTTATTAGTGGGTATAAAAATTATTCTTACTAAAGCTTATTACTTTCTCTACTACGTATAGTAAGTAGGGGAAGTATTGTATTCCAGCCAAAAATTCGATACCGAGATTTCACCGGAAATACATGTTTTGAGACACCCTGAATAAAAAAAGCATTTTTGGAAACATGTCCGTGTGTGTGTCTGTGTGTGTGTGTGTGTGTGTGTGTGTGTGTGTGTGTGTGTCTGTCTGTCTGTCTGTGAACAGCATAACTCAGAAACGAACAGTCGGATAAACACCAAACTTGGTATTTAGGTTCAGTATCTTCCAGAGATGCGACACGAAGGTTTTCAAGAAAATCCCCCCACCCCAGATTACCCTTTACATGGAAGATTTTTCGAAAATTTTAATTTACTCAAAAATGGCTCTAACGATTTTGATTAAAATATCATATGTTTAAGACATTTTTATGACAAATAAAATGTATATCTTGAATTTCCTGGGAATGTCTCCAAAAGTATTCTTCATTGTGAACGACTTTTGCATAACTGGTAAACCATAAGAGATAGACAAAATTTTACTACACAAAAAATGTAGATCGCGTTAAAATACACAATTTATGTCATATACATTTTTTTTTTGTTGAGTGAACCATTTTCGAGATTTTACTTGTTATTCCCTTAAATTTTTCAATACTTATTTTCTCAAATGGGAATTCGTTATTCATTTTTTTGTCTTGGATATGCAAAGAGTATTAATCTGTGGGAAAGGGAATGGTGCTGCACCTAGCAACCAGCTATTAAGAGATATGTATGTGCTTAAAGGCTACTGTATTTCCAAATTGCCCTTGTAAATATAAATATATATATATATATATATATATATATATATATTCCCCTTACATCTTCAAGAAAATTAGCAATAAGATAGACTCTGCAAATGCTTATCTCGATTAACATGAAGTAGATGGAGAATAAGCGTTTGTATAAATAGTTTGTACAAGAGTAGAGAAAGTCATGTGAGTGTAACACATCAGATTTTTTTGTTGTCTTGGATATGCAAAGAGTATTAATCTGTGGCAAAGAGAATGGTGCTGCACCTAGCAACCAGCTATTAAGAGATATGTATGTGCTTAAAGGCTACTGTATTTCTATATTGCCCTTGTAAATATATATTCCGCTTACATCTACAAGAAAATTAGCAATAAGGTAGTTTCTGTAAATGTTTATCTCGATTAACATGAAGTAGATGGAGAATAAGCGTTTGAAAGAATAGTTTGTACAAGAGTAGAGAAAGTCATGTGAGTGTAACACATCAGATTTTTTTTCTATGTACTACATTTTAATCCAAATAATCCTTTGCAGAAATAGCTGTATTACACATTTTGTTATAAATACAAATGGAACAGCGATAGTCAAATGTTTAAGAACTGGACGCTATACGGGCCTTAAAATTCCATACTGTTTCCATGCAATCGCCAGAAACAACTGAATGTTGACAGGACATCAAGAGAATGGCCAAGCAATAAACAATTCGAGCCATTAATAAGGGATATCACAGAAATGGCTTTGCCTTAAATACGTTTATTTGAAATAAATTGTGTGTTTTAAAGAGATCTATATTTTTTGTGTAGTACGTATCAAAATTGCAACAGCCATCTTTTAGAAGATAAAAAATTGTAGAGGGTAGTTTGGGTTCAGGAAATTTTCTTGAAAATCTTCGTATCGTATCTTTGGAAGGTACTGAACCTAAATATCAAGTGTGTTATTTATCTGAGTTTTCGTTTTTGAGTTATGCTGTTCACAGACACACACACACACACACGGAGCTTTTTCTAAAAATGCGCTTTTGGATTCAGGGGGTCTCAAAGCATACCTTTCCGGTGAAATCTAGGTATCGAATTTTTTGGGTGGAATGCAATACCTACTCTGCCTACTATGTACGTGGTAGAAAAAGTAAAAAAGGTGTAATGTAAGTTAAATCTTTAACATTGCGCATCGTTTTGCTTGTTGTTTATCCTTTTAATGAAATTGTAATTATACTGCCTCCCTGGTAACTGATTTACATACTCTAATAAAAGTAACGAAGTAGTATATTGCGATATGAGTGTGAGAACTACATTATTACAGAACCGAGGAATCTAATTTCGAGATTCTCAGAAAACTGAATAATAAAGGGATTTGAAATATTTTATTCCTGCCCAATTAGTACTCACCACTTGGGAGAAATTAAGATGCCATCTAGCCTCTTGGGACATTTCGCGGTTATATTTCAGTTCATTTAACCCCTTAATGCCGGAATTATTTTGCTACATATACCGCTCTTCCTGTAATTCGTAAACCGTCTTTTATATACTTTTCACAGGTGCCACAACCGAATTGATTCAAATGGCCGTGATCGTTAAGGCGTGACAAAATTGACTAGCCATCCATTCATAACCAAACGTCGCGAGTTCGAATCCTAGCGACTGCAATCAAATGTGCCTGTGGTAAAGAACGGGGAGGGCCCAAGTAAAATAATCGGTGTGATGGCACGCTCGGAGGCTGGAGGGTTACATTTGACTGCAGTTGCATGGATTTTGCTTCTTATTGTTTAAAAAAACCCACAATTTCATTTTTTTATATTTTACAATATAAAACAGCTGTAAATGCTTGTATACGTATGTTATTGTTGAAATACAATATGAAATTAAAACACAAAGCCATTAAAAATCTAACCTTAACAAAACACATTTGTGTAAAATATGCTACAGCAGGCCCTAAAGGGTTAAGTAGTTTTGTTTATATGGCCTCCTCTAAAGTGTATGCTCATATCGAGGCTTTGACTTGAGAAACAACTCGTTGACTGTAGGTTCTTTTAACGTTGGGTTTTAATCTTTTCTATCTTGAAATCAATCACATTCACTCACACATGCATACTTTCAGACTCTGTGGAGGGTAGGGAAGGTTCTGATTAAAGAAAAATTCCCCGCTCCAACAGGATATTGAGCCCGGTACCTCGGAGTTCAGAAGCCAAACGCTGACTACTTGACCACAGAGGCTTCATTTCAAATGCGTTCGCGCACACGCACACGCGCACGCGTAATATTTAGAATGCTGCTTTTGCCATCAGAGTAGCCCATTACACACTAGCATCACATTAGCTTCAGTTTCGTCCAAAATCAATTGTTGGTTTATTACATGTATAAGTAAAAAACAATTGAGCAAATAGACAAACATTGCAGTTTAATTCTTCTATCAATGAACATATTTCCAAAAAACTAAACTACTGAAAAAGCGAGTGATACATAAGTTAGTTGGAATATATCCAGCGTGCTCTTCTACTTATTTCCAAATGCGCCGTTAGTGCTAGAGATGTATACGCATTAATGTGATTAATGACATTATATATACGAGGGTCACTCCAAAAGTGTTAAGAATGAACGCAATAAAATAGCAAAAATTTAGACCTGATCATTGCATCTTTTCAAAATATTCTCCATTGCATTCTATACACCGTTTCATCCTTTCAACAATTTTTCAAATGCTGAACACCATTCTTCTTTGGAGAGAGTGCAAATAAATTCTTCATAAGCACTACTGCGGCTTCAGGTAACTCAAATCGTTGACGTCGAATTTTTTCTTTCATTTTGGGGAATAGAAAAAGTCGCATGAAGCTAGATCTGGACTGTAGGGAGGATGGAGCAAATATCTGACTCCTGCAGAAATTGGGTTTTTCTTGTGCAGTGTGGACAGAGGCATTGCCATGGTGCAACAAAATTCCAGCAGACCCTTAGAACGCTTTTCTCCCAGTTTATTGAACACTGTTGGCAGTAACAGACTTTTGTCCCTCAAGCGGAATTGTCAGAATGTGGCCACTTGCTGAGAAGAAGGAACAGATCATCTTCTTGCCAACACTTCTCGTTCGCTTCACCTTTGTTGGGGGATCTTCTCCTGGGAAGACCCAGATCGATGACTGCCGTTTAATTTCTGGATCATGCTGGTATATCTAGCTTTTGTCATCTGTTATAATGTTAAATATGTTTTTGGATCTTCCTCCAATGAATTTTTTTATCATTTCCTGGCATCATTGCACACGTGCTTGTTTCTGCTCATTTGTGAGGTGGTGGGGGATGTAGCGACTGCAGAGCTTCCTGAGTCAAATTTTTCTTTCAGGGTTGTTTTCACTGCTGCCGATCCAATATTTAGGGCTTCTTGAATCTGACCACATGTGCAACAATGATCTTCCCGCAACATGCGCTCTGCTTTCACCACATTTTCACCCATTGTTGCTGTAGCCGGCCGTCCTGCTCCGTCTTCATCTTCGGGGGAATCCCTTCCTCTTCTAAACTCCGCATACCATCGATAAATGGTGGATTGTGAAGGGCAAAGATCTCCAAATGCACGATGCAACCTTTCAAGGCATTCTCTTTCCCCTAAACCGACTTTAAAGTCATAGAAAACCATAGGATCTTGCTTGAGATCCATCCTAGCCCATGGCATAGCACACATCTGCTATACATACACACGTGGTGTTGAGGATGCACATTGTTGGAGGTGCTCAGACTTGCACTGTTGCTATCTGAACTTCAATCTGAAGTTAGGAAAAGCTGCTTTGGCTTACCACTACTCATTGTTGCCGATTTTCAAAACCTTCAGAGTGACCCTGTTATAGATGGTGTCTCATAAGTAATGTCGGTTTTTAAGCAAAACTTTATTTGGAAGGTTTTCTGACAAGAAATTAAGGGGACAAGGTAGTCTGAACACGTGAAAATTACACCTTAAGTGTGTTAAATTACCACTGCTCTTAAAGTTCTTAATGGGTTTTTCTGACATTTTTATAACATATTCTATGAATCATGATAATTATTTCAAGTGGTTGTTTGCATTGATAGCTTATGTAGCTGAGTCTGTAAAAATTATTTCGTTCAGCAGAAAAATAATAAAATTTACTCTTATAACATGTGAATTAATGTACCGTTTTCTCTGATACTACTTGCATTACAGAATCACACTTTTGCATGCTTGTTCTTATTATAATCAGCTATCTTCTGAACCTCAATAATTATCAGTTCACTAGAAATTTAAAAAAAAATCATTTGCAAAGTAAAAAAAAGTAAAAATGTGGAAATTTTGCAATGTTGTTGCTTTTTTAATATCACTAATATACATTAATAAATTTGGTGCTTCAGAAAGTTTAACTGTGTTGTATACATGTACTGAAAATTTCAGCTCTCTACCTCTCATACTTTCTGAAGAAAAGGTACAGAGTATCAAAAAATGCTGTTTTGAGAAAACTGAGTTTAAAGTTTGAACACTAAAATTCTGACGCACTTAAGTACATTCCAGGGTCATAATCATCTCTACCTTCATTCCTGGATTACGTCAGCTTTTCTGATTGTTTTCTCTTGGTCTTGGCCTCTTTTGTTGGTTGCTGAACTGCTCGCTGGGCAAGATATAATCGTTGGTTGTTTTTAAAGGTACAAAAATGTTTTAAAAGAGGCGTTTAAAGGAATGCAGACTAGCATTTAAATGATATATAACTCCCAAATAGTATATATTTTCTAAAACTGGAAATAATAGACATTTTATTAGTGCCTAAAACAAAAAATGCGATTTTTGACCATTTTAGAGTACCTTGTCCCCTTAAAATACTCTCCAAAGTAGAGACCAGAAGATGCTATTGTCTTTAGCCTCTTTCAGAGAGGTTTATTACCCCGTGACGGTACCAGTCTCTGGTTTTTGATGCGAAGAATTCGGTCAGACTTACTTCCACAGCTTCATTGTTTTAGAAATTTCTTCCACGCAAGAAATAGACCTGGGATCGAAACAGATGACAATCTGAAGGCACAAGATCAGGGCTGTATGCTGGGTGTGGTAGCAGTTCGACTTCTTCCAATTCCTGAATTTTTGTCATGGTTGTTCGTGCAGTATGGGGTGTTGCATTGTCCTGCTGCAAGAGAACTCTATTTTGGTTAACTAATGCTGGGTATCTCCGTCTCAAAATTTTATGAACTCGTTCCAATTGTTGAGAATAAAGATCCGCATTGACTGCACGCCCGTTTGGAACAAACTCTTAGTGAATCAGTCCTTCAAAATTCCAGCAGACGCACAATATTACTTTGGGGCCGAACTGATTCTTTTTAACGATGACTTTACAGGTTGACGGGGACTGAGCCACTGTTTCGAGGCGTCTTCTGATAAATGTATCATCCACGGGATTACCGATAAGCTGACGACAGATATCCACTCTACGTTGAGCCTGTTGAGGTGTCAATTCATGAGGTACAGAACTACAGCTTCTGTTTGATTTTCTGTTTCTTAATCTGGCGATGTGTGGTATCTTTTGATGGACCAAATTCTTCTGACATCCTACGAGTACGTTTTTGCGGATTTTATTCCAAAACTCTGTGTGTATTCTCAATATCCCATAATTTAGGCCTTCAAGAACGTGGTAAATCTTTAATGTTTTCTTCTCCAGTGATGAAACATTGGAACCATCGTTATTCCACACGCTTACTACGACACCTCCTTGCACTTCACATATATTTTGAGCCGCGGCAGCAGCTTTATAATCTTGTTTCCAGTAGTGCTTTAGAAGAATTCCAATCTCATACTTTGTAGCTTCCATTTTGTGATTGTATATTAACAACTGACGACTGACACATTCTCGGAATACTAGCCATGTCATCCTGTAAATAGCATTGGCGAACCAAAGAAAACCAATTCTATCTTATAAAACACCAAATTTAAAAACCGACATTACTTATGAGACAACCTAATATATATACATATATATATATTTATATATATATAGTTGGTTATATTTCATTCTACGTCCGTCGGAATAAAGGAATGTGTTTCGATTTTTCAACAAAAAAAGCACTAATTTTTGGCTTCCCCACATAGAATTACTAGACGTCCGTATTTGAAAGGTCTTAATCAATTTAACTTTTGAACAACAATGTTCAATTGCAGTTTTAATTTCTGTTCTATTTATTTTATTCAGGGACTAAAGATTACACGATATTTTTAATAATTTCTGACAGCGCCCTGACCGAATTAATATTTATTTCATAATAATGTCTCATTTTGATGTCTTACAGTCTCATAAACAGTACCGTAATATTCATAAAAGGAACGCCGTTTTCACTAGTTAATGAATAAACCATGGAAAATGTTATTAGTAATTTTACAACGAAGCAAAGAGAAGGCATCAGAAAATGGATCAGTGAAACGAAAGAAAATGTTGAGTTTTGACCAATCACAGCCGGATATTGCAGTAAAGGAACCACATCCATTTACCGCCGCGTCTTGCATGTCTTCCTGATTACCGCCGCGATTGCATCTGTCTTATATCAGCCTCGAATTAATTGACATTCCTTTGTTGCTAGATGGTTTGAAAAAATTATGTATTAATAATACCAAATATACACAATATGCAATTATTATTATTATTAGTATTATTTTATAAGCCGAGTTCAGAGGAATCATATTTAAATTCTTATTTTATTCGTTAAATTGCTCTAATAAATATCAATGGAGGGTCTTAACTTTACAGATGTTTTCATCCACTGGTCATTTAATTTAGCAATTTCAGACCCTCTTGTGATATTACTTGTGATTAACTTATGTGACACCACCAGAAAATGTACCAATGAGACGAAAGAAATGTTGAATTTTGAACAATCACAGCTCTATATTGCAGTGAAATTACAAAATCCCTTCTATCTTCTGGATTACCGCTGCGACGTGCATTTGTCTTCTAATTCAGCTTCAAATTAATCGACAAGACGGCTTCAAAATGTTATGTATTCATAATAAAGATATTCTACAATTATTATTTGTAAGCCAAGTTTAGGGGAATCGTATTTAAATTGTTATTTTATTCGTTAAGTAACCTAATAAGTATGACTCCATGGCTTAACTTTCCAGATAAATTCACTCACCACGTTCGTGAATTTGTCGACAAACTCAGACCATTTTGTGATAATACTTGTGGAAAATCGCCCTTACTTTTTTCTAGATTATTGTATAGTGAACAACGGAGGTATTCGATAGAAATTATCTGGTCAAAGAATTCTTATTTTCTTGCAAATTATTTCATCATATTTGAAAGTTTGGTGTATTCTGTATATCAACTCTTTCTGCCTAGATGGCCCCACAATGAGGTGTGCGTTTAACAACTTCAAAATTACATTGATTGTAATACAATTACAAATTAATATTTATTAATTAAGAATAATGAAATTAAGCATGGTAACAAATGAAGTGCTGTAAGTTATAAAGATAATTAGAATAGGAAATAGTGCGGACCTGCCGTTCACGAGCCAATGCCTTAACGATTTCGACCACCCATGTCGGTCACAGCATTAATAGTGCAACAGTTAGAGATGGCAAGTTTTACTTTCCTTACCACGCACCTAGTAGGCGAGAAGGTATTGCATTCCACCCAAAAATTCGATACCGAGATTTCGCCGGAAATACATATTTTGAATAATAAAAAAAGAATTTTCAGAAAAGATTCGTGTGTCTATGAACAGCATAACTAAAAACGAAAAGTTGGATAAATACCAAACTTGGTATTTAGGTTTAATGCCTTCCATAGATGCGTCACGAAGATTTTCAAGAAAATCCCCAACCCCAAACTACCCTTTACATGGAACTTTTTCGAACATTTTTACTTTATAAAAATGTCTCTAACGATTTTGATTAAAATACTATATACATATTAATGATATTTACACGGCAAATAAAATGTATATCTTGAATTTTCTGGGAATAGCCTGTGAAGTTAACTTCTTTCGGAAGGAGTTTTGTATAATCTTGTATAACTGGTAAACATTAAGTGATAGACGAAAATGTACTACGCAAAAATGAAGATCTCTTTAAAACACAATTTATTTCAAATAACTTTTTTGTGGCATCAGCCATTTCCGAGATATCGTTATGGTTCGATTGTTCAATACTTAGGCATTCTTTTAAAGTCCAGCCGATTTTCAGTTTCTTCTTGTGATGTCACGGAATTTTAACGCAGGCGTGTAGCGTCCAGTATAAAACATTTGACTATCGTTATTCCCTTTGTATCTATAACGAAACGTGGAATGTAACTACCTACTTCCAGAGAGGTTTATCAGGATTAAAATGAAGTAGATAGGAAAATAAACTTTCGTAAGAATAATTTGCATACCCACTAATAGACGATTGAGTGTAGGGAAAGTCATGCGAATATAACACATCAGATTTTTAAGTGTTTAACGGTCGTTATTGCTATATACAGCACCACAACCGCTGAACACTGATGATTACAGGAAATGAAATGATAATTGGCAAAGGAAATTCGGGAAGGTAACGTTTCAGACTCCATTTTCCAGTTATGAGTTCTGAGGAAAACCTGGAAAAACCTCGGTGTGGGAAGACGGTCCTGCCGGGATTTTAACCGCAGGCATTTCGTTCACGAATGATGCTTTAACGGCCTCGGTAAGATGGCAGTGCTCCTCCACTTTGGATTCAAGGTATGCAGGAATATATTCCTTCATGTTCAAGGCATCATATTGGCATTAATTGTAGAATAAATGTATAAGTTCTGTGTTGCCATGAGTAATGCTTCGAATGTTTGTCTAGTGAAATTCAAAATTCCACAAATAAAACATAAAAAATGATATAAGTATCATTATGACTTTCGACATAGTAATAAAACATGTGTTATAAATAGCAACTCTGTTTAAAATTTCTCAGAAGCTGTGGTTTAAAAGCAAATACCATCACATGGCAGAGTTTATGTCAATAGGAGAAAATGAAAACATGTCTAACTCCAAAAGTAAGATAAACTACAATATTACAATAACAAAAAAAAGTTTTTCAGTAAGTATATACATGCTTGTCCTTTGTATAGCGACCAACTAAAAGTAATTTTATTGCAAAAGAGACTGCCCAACCTGATTAAATTTAAAGAAAGGAACTGTTTTTAATTGTTTCATTTGCATAGCCCCCTTTAACTTCTATAGTTATGTCAGGGACTTTGGCTTTACAAACAGCTGATGGTGTTAGTAACTCGTTAGCTGGAGGTATATAAGTTTTATTTTATTAATTTCAATTAGGAAATATGTACACATTCACACTTCCAGATTTTACGGAAGGTAGGAAATTCCCCGTCCCAGACAGGAATCGAACCTTGAGAAGTCGCTGACCACTCCATCACTCCCAAAACAATCTGTGCTGCTTTTCATTTATGATTATATGGTAACCCTACCCCTGAGAGGAGAATGTGGATCGTTCTGCACAAGATCGAAAGACCTCCAAAATCGCCAAGAACTTGGATCAGATAGAAAGGCCGTGAGTAAATGGCTCGTGCTATATCAGGAAGAAGGGGTTGAGTGATTCACATAGCAGCCACTGTCAGGCAGACCTTGAGCTACAACTGCCGCTCAGAATGAAGCCTTTGTGAAATACATTAGCAGCCTTCGTATTACTGGACTGAACTGTGAAGTATATGGTTGTTTCTACGAGCTCATATGAAGTTAGATAACATTAAAAGAAAAGAGGTGCTTTCATAACGAGATCCTTTTCAATGAGGCTCACAAAGCTAGGAGATATGAATATGAACTTCCAACACGACATTGGCCTTGTAATGCCAGCAGACGAAGTGTTCCCATCAAGCAAATTGTTCCTGCGCGTAACACATTGAATTCAATATTAGTCACATACAGAAGGATGGATCTATTTTGGTAAAACTTTCGTTTTGACAATCAAAAGTAGTAATTTTGGTATGCTTATAGGAATGTTTTTGGCAATAGATGCGATGCAGTTCATCTTTGTAGTGTGTAGACAAGTTGAAGCAGCACATGCGGAACATCCAAACATGTAATACCATTGTGATACCTATACATCTTACACAATAATTAACAATTATGTGATTTAGTTCACAAGTGTCTCTCCCTTATTTAATGAAGCCCGATTTTATTAGTGTTTGCCCTTGTTTAAAGAACCTCCCCATTTCTAATTGCTTGAAAAAGTGTTGCCTTTGCACGGCGTCATCGCTTGAGAGAATCTTGACACATTGATTCTTTTCTGATTTTAACTGATATACCAGGTGAGTCAGCTGCCCCTAGGTATTCGTATCTATGCAAGCCGCAGTCTATTGTCTAATGTGAAAACATTGACCCTTTTAGCAAACAAACTGTTATTGTAGCTCTGTCATTTTGTTCGGTATATACGCAACCACCATTAATGATTAAAGGCCTCAATGAGCCAAGGAGCTGCGAAAGGCTTAAAAAAGACGGCTCTTCATGGAATATAAAACTTGCAAGGAGGTAAAGGAATGTTCTCACAGAGAGGGGTATTAGAATGCGTGCGTTCTGGCTGAGTGGGTTAACTGACGACATGTAGTGAAGCAAAGGATAACTTTGGAGGTTCGAATTTAATATTTACATCAAATTGCTTTGGTTCGTTTTTTTTCTTTCTCCTTGCGTTTCTTTTCTGTATTTTAGTATACTAATTTATTTATTTTTGTTATAGGCTCTCCTGTGAGTCACAGACACAAGAATTACAATCATATAATAATTGTGGATCATGTTTACCCTAATAATCTGTACCGTGTCTGGTGTTGTAAATGTTTTACGTGGTTAGCTTACATTCTTTTGGGCGCATGTCGACGCTATTAAATCTAAGAGTTTTGTTTTTCATGTTTAAACCTTATGTTTTACTTCTACTGACAAAGAGTTGTAAATGTGCTAAGTTCACGGGTAAACAGCATAATAAATTGCTAAAGAGCGTGCGTTTTATCAACGAAATAAACGTTCAAAATGACGACCCCCTTCATCAATGCAGATTTGGGTACGTTGCCGGAAAGACATTCCTGCATGCTGTAACATGCGCGGTGTAATCTGCCTGCATTCTTTACATATGAATGTCTGTAGATGATTTGGGCTTTGCGGTTCTTGACCGTAGGCCCATTCCTTTAAATGATTCCATAGAAAGAAATCCAGAGTGTGAGATTAAGTGATTTAGGGAGCCATGCAATTGGGCCGCCTTGGCCAATCCATTTTTGCAGATATATTCTATGTAAGTGATTCCTTACAACCAGTGACCAGTGTGGTGGATCTCCATATCACTCGCGCTTAAAAGTCGCGTCCGTGGAGAGCCTGGTTTAGTTGTAGATAGTATAGATGATATTTATTACGGTGCAATATGCGCATTACTGAGGACAGACTTAGACTTTTTTTGCAGATCTTGTGCTATGGTCCTTGAACTAGTGTGTGGATTGTTTTCTATTGCGTTTTGCACAGCTGCTTCATTGCCTCCAGAGATTATTGGAGCATCGCGAACAGGTGGTGCTCTTACAAATCATCCTGTTTCACGAAGGCGTCTTTCAACCTTTCGTAAAGTGTCTGCAGTAGGTGCCCTCCTTCCTGGAAACGTTCTTCATGCAAACGCTTTACTGACAGTGCATTACACCTTGCTTCTCCATAGATTAACAGCATGTCCATATACTCGCCGTTTGTATACGTTATGACAGCAGCCGTGTCTCGTAGAAAGATTTCAAATACTCATTAGGAAATGTAGAGTTTATTCACGCCAAACATTGACGCAGGCGCAAATAGCTAAAGCCACTTTGCATGTGTGAAGCGTTTTAAACTTGGCTGCATGGACCAAGCATAATACCGAGCGCAATAAAATACCTACTACGAAGCATAAATTATCCACTTGCCAGTGCAAAACATGATGATTCTATTTTGTGCACACTTATAATGTTATAAAAATGTTTTTTGTATCATAATATCAAATTATAGGCCCAAAGAGATACAAAATAGGTAATAAAAAGTTTGAACATAACACCAATGATTTGAACCCGAACTAGACTGACACAGTGGTAAATGAAACATGATAAGACCATTCGGCCAATCCTACATTGCGAGCTGGGGTTCGTATACGATAAGTAATTGCAGAACCCAGACCCCACCTGGAATCTTTACATGCTTTTTGCAGCTTCATATAGTGTTTGGAGCTCGTTTTGCTAGTTTTAACTCAAATAAACAAACTGAATCAGTCATTTCAATTACTGTATGAACTGAAATATCCATAGTTTGTGACGGAAGGGAAATTATCTACTTAATAATTAGCATTTTTTTGACAAGGCTGTACAAGAACCTTTGATGGCTGACGGCTTAGATCCAATTGGTCGCACTGCGTAAATCTGCCATTTTGTTTTCAAAAGTTTTGTCAACCGATGCATGTGATAAGTTGTTCCTTCAGGGGCGTTTTCAAAGGTTTGTACGAGCATGGATGTATGCTAAAGAATAAAAGTTTGTAAAATCAGCTAAAAGTGCTGCTGCAGCTTCCAGTGTCAGGGTGGGATGATTTTGGAATCGGCATACATGGCGATTGCATTTGGTCCCGTAAAACACTTATGCAGTAAGTTATCTATTCGCCCTCTATAAAGTGTTATGCAAATCAGGCATTTGAAGACATTCAAGAAAGGCGTAAGTCACATATGTCGCTTAGCAGGTTCATAAATTCAAAAATAAAAGGGGCAGCTGACTCACCTGGTGTAATGTAGGAAGATGGCGATTTCCTGGAACCTTTTACTTACTGTATCTCCCAGCTATAGTAGGTAATGTATTCCATTAAACATTTCAATATCGAGATTTCACGGGAAATACACATTTTCTTCTTCTTCTTTAGCGGATTACCCTCCTCTCTGTAGGAGTAAACCCCCAAGGACTTACCAGCCAATGCCTTGGGTCAGTAGCCTGTTGAGAAGCAAGCAAACTCTGGATCACAGCATATCCAGGATGGGTGATCAGCCCACTGCTTGGTATTGTGGTAAAGAAGAAATAAATTAAATGTAGTGATGAAAGGAATGATAGGAAAAGACGCGAATCAAATTAACCAACCCAGTATTCGCCTAGCGACTGAGAAAAAACCTTCGGTCAGATTGATCGGCCCCGGGGTTTGTATCCGATACCTCTCGAATGCGAGTCACAGACGTTACCGCCTGAGTCATCCCACTCGGTGTTTCGGGATCCCTGCCCCCCCCCCCCCAAAAGAAGCATGGTTAGAAAAAGGATGGTGTGTATGTCTATCTGCCTGTCTGTGAACAGCATAACTCAAAACGAAAGGTTGATTAAATATCAAGCTTCGTTCTTATAAGTTCAGCATCTTCCAAGAATGCGACACGAAAATCTTCCCACCCCATATTGCCTTTCACATCGTAAAGTTTTCATTATTGTTTATTTAATCTCTAAAAAACGGCTCTAACGATTTTGATTAAATCGTCATATTTGGATATATCGACATGAAAAATGAAATTATATCTTGAATTTTCTGTGGTTATCCTGTAAACTTCCCTTTATTTGATTTAATTTTACATGATTTTGCATAACAAGGAATTCTTAAAAGATAGACAAATCTTACTACAGGAAAAAGGTAGATGTTATTAAAATTCGCAATTTGTATCAACTAAATTTTTACTTTCTCTACTACGTATAGTAAGTAGGGGAAGTATTGCATTCCACCCAAAAATTCGATACCGAGATTTCACCGGAAATACACGTTTTGAGACCTCCTGAATCCAAAAAAAGCATTTTTGGAAACATGTCCGTGTGTGTGTGTGTGTGTGTGTGTGTGTGTGTGTGTGTGTGTCTGTCTGTGAACAGCATAACTAAAAAACGAATAGTCGGATAAACACCAAACTTGGTATTTAGGTTCAGTATCTTCCAGAGATGCGACACGAAGGTTTTCAACACAATCCCCCCACCCCAGACTACCCTTTACATGGAACATTTTTCGAAAACTTTAATTTTCTCAAAAATGGTTCTAACGATTTTGATTAAAATATCATATGTTTAAGATAATGTCATGAGAAATGAAATGTATATCTCGAATTTTCTGGGAATGTCTCCAAAAGTATTCTTCATTGTGAACGACTTTTGCATAACTGGTAAACCATAAGAGATAGACAAAATTTTACTACACAAAAAATGTAGATCGCGTTAAAATACACAACTTATGTCATATACATTTCTTTTGTTGAGTGAACCGTTTTCGAGATATTGCTTGTTATTTCCTTAAATTTTCCAATACTTATACTTTTTCTCAAATTCGTTATTCATTTTTTTATGTCCTGGACATGCAAAGAGAATGGAATGCGCCACATAGCAACCAGCGTTAAAATATTTGACTATCGCTTAAAAGCTACCATATTTCCCTTGCATCTACAAGAAAATTACCAATAAGATTGACATCTCGATATCTCGATTAATATGAAGCATATGGAGAATAGGCGTTTGTAAAAATAGATTGTACAAGAGTAGAGAAAGTCATGTGAATGTAACACATCAGATTTTTTTTTCGTACTCCATGTTGCAGGTTTAAACTTTTCCTAAGTTTGACTTAACGGACATACTTTTCCCCCCTTCTTTCCTTTCCATCGCAAGCGTTTATTACCACAAACATTTGCATGCTGTTTCCGCATGTTGAAACCTCCTTGCTTAGTTTGAGACAATGCCTTGTAAGTAACGTAACGTGAATAGAAGAATCACTTTTTGTATGATTAATACAGGGTTGTTAATACAATAGTGGCCGGCGGAACGACCGGCCGAATGGCTGGTAGAGCGCTGTAGGTCACGCGATAAAGAGACACGCAATCGTCGTAAAATGTTTACTGAATGCATCATTGAAAGCAACAATGATGATGATAATGATGGAACACTAACCTGTGTTATAAGCGATGTTGAAAATGTCCCTCAGCAGCAATACATCAATGACATCCGTTCACTTCCATTAGATCCTGAGGCGAAATTGCGCCAAGTTGTGTGATATTTGCTTTTACCCTGCCTTCGGCTACACCATCAAATTATCAGTTACAAAATCTGACTCTAGCCTCATGATCGTGGGGTTTCAATTCGTGGACGACGTAATTTTATACGGTTTTAATTTAAGTAATTTGATTGCTGTTCTAGCAGAGGTTATTGACAACCTGTCTCCTGAGAAAGACGAAGGAGTGATTTTGGCGAATGTTCGAGACGTTCCCTTATGGTGTCTAACTTCTCTTCAGTAAGAACACGGCGCCTCGTAACTCGTTTCCTATCATTCACAGATCCTATTTCTCGGAACTTTGTAACAAGTCGTCGAACAGTTTCTATATTTGGAACAGGATTACTAGCGCATTCTCTTGGAAAGCGCCTTATCACTTCTCTGCAAGAATCAGTTTTCACGTAATTGTCGTACATAAACACTCTTTGTGCAACACTGAATGGCGGCATAATTAACAAAGAATAATAACGCTAGGTAACACGTAAATTAACACACAAGATAGGCTAAAACATAATGTAAACAGAGAAGTGCTTATAACACGGCCAGTCCTTGAGAGTCATGCGTTCTAAAATGACACCAACTGACTAGATAACCGCACGCCCGTCATCCACACTGGCGGGCGAGACGCTATCGTATCAAATTAAATTGAGTTTTATTTATGGACGCTCTTTAACTACTATGGTTCTTAGCGTCCCATTCTATATTGGGCGTGAAACACCTGTAATTTTGCTCAGAGGCCTCTTTATCAGGCTTGAGGTTCTTTTACGTGCCGTAAATCTACGACACGGGACCACCGGCTTAACTTCCCTTCCGAAGGAAGCCGTGCTAACGATTTTTACGCCCGAAAAAATCCATCGCCCTCCGCCGGGTTTGAACCCGCGACCTTGGGAACTAGAGGCTAGCACGGTACCACCAGTCCACGGAGGACGACGCTATCGTATCAGGGGAAGTAGTTGCACTCCACCGGTCACTAGTATTAACAATATGTAGGTATATTATACAACGGACATAATGTAAATTTCTTTTGGAAGAGAAACTCATCTAAACGTATCATATTAGATTTTTCTTTTCTTACATAAACTCTCCAAGCGGGTTAATAGATGATAAAACATATCCTGCTGCTAACCGCAAAGATATTGTTTACCACGTACATATTAGGTAGATATGGTACTGCATTCCACCCAAAAATTTGATACCAAGAATTCACCGGAAATACATGTTTTAAGGTGCGGTGAAATAAACCATTTTTTAGAAAAAGGTCCGTGTGTGTCTATGAACAGCATAACTCAAAGGCTAAAAGCCGGATAAATACTGAGCTTGTATTTAAGATTTCAAAGATGCGACACAAGATTTTCAAAAAATCCCCAACCCTAAACTACGCTTCACATGGAGCATTTTTCGAAATTTTTGACTTTCTAAAACTGGCTCTAACGATTAACTAAAATACAATTTATAAAGACAGTTACATGAGAAATAAAATGTATATCTTGTATAGGCATAGCCTATGAAGTCCTCTTCATGCGGAAGAATTTTATATACTCTTGTATAACAAAGCTATAGACGAAAACGTACTACAAAAAAAATATGTAGTTCTCTTTAAAAAAAACTCAACTTATTCCAGGTAAGTTTATGGTGGCACAAACCATTTCTGAGATATCCGTTATTAATGGTTCGAATTGCTCATTTATTGGTTATTCTCTTAAAGTCCTTTCAACATTCAGTTGAATTCTTGCAATTGATGAAAACAGCATGGAATTTTAAGACCATCGAGTAGTGTCCTTCTTAAACATTTGACTGTCGCTGTTCCCTTTGTATCCATAACAAAATGTGTAATGTAGCTATTTCTGCAAAGGTTTATTTGGATTAAAATTTAATAGACAGAAAAATAAGCTTTAGTGAGAATAGTTTGTGTACCCACTAATAAACGATAGAGGGTGGAGAATGGCATGTGAATGTATCACATCAGATTTGTTGTTGTGTGATTTAGCTAACATTTATCCACATTATTTTAATTGCCAACACGATACAACTTGCTTTACAGAAAGTGCACCGAATCAGTACAATTTTATGAGAGAAATTGTGACGAAATGCAGTGATGTACACAAATGTGCTGAAGATATCTCATTAATCGTGTAATAAAATGGAGTATGTGCAATCACAGTGGATACTTCTTATTTTATTAGATAATTAAAATAATCTTGTGAAGTAACACATCATAATAAAAATATATCTGATCTGTTACATTCATGTCTTTCTTTCTCTGCCCACTTTTCTACAGCTTATTATTAAAAAAGGTTATTCTTCTACCTACTTCTTGTTAATCGCGATAAACGTCTGAAGAAGTGCTGCTATTACACATTTCGTTGTAGGTAAAGGTACGGACGAAAGGAGGGTAGTACCGCATGCAGGCCAGTCGGTCCCTTGTGCGTTTACCGTGATCCCCGGGAGGGAAGAAGAGAGGGAGGGACCCGAAGCACGACCAGATCCGGATGATGACGGACGCAAGCACAGACTGGGTCCTTAATGTTTCTAGATTGAACGCCTCCAACGCTGCCCGAGCCCACTTTTTTGGGCCCCGAGCCTCGGGGGTCCATCGAAGGAGAGCTCCTGCCCAAAAGCACTCAGAGGCGCATCCCTGGACGACATCAGGATGAAACTTCCACAGAGCGCAAGCCACCGTCCAAACGCACCCACCGAACAGCGTCGCTTTATCCTGCAACCCTGAAGCAGATGACAAGGAAAATTTTGGGTACAGGAAACTGTGGGCAGGAGATGCACCACCCCAGCATTCTCCTGTCGACCCGGGAAAATCACGAAAACCCATGGTCAGAGTGGGCGGTTGCCGTGGATCTAACCTGGGACCTCCCGAGTCTCACATGTTACCGCGGCGCCACCTCGCTCGGTTTTCGTTGTAGGTATATACCAGGGAATACAAGAGGGCTAAGCGACAGTCATATCCTTAAGAGGTGTTTTTATTTATGGACGCTCTTTAACTACTATGGCTCTTAGCCTTCCATTCTATATTGGGCATGAAAGACCGGAAATTTTGCTTGGAGGCCTCTTTATCAGGCTTAGATTCTTTTATGTGCCGGTCTTTCACGTCCAATACAGAATGGGACGCTAAGGACTACAGCAGTTAAAGAGCGCCCATAAATAAAACTCAATTTAATTTATTTTTCCATTAGGCTTGACATTTGAAGAATAAATCCCAAGTGTTTCTTAGATGAATAAGCGCATGTTGTGTTGTTTTTGTCATCGCCATTGGAAATCAGTAGGTAATGCGTGTTTTGTTCGGCTAATTGTTGTTTCTCGCATTCGATAAACTCAATGATTTATTAGAAAATAAAATAGGAGTTAGTGAATTAGCGACTTATAACTGAGCTTGAGACTATATCGGATAAATTAAGCACAGGTACTTCTGAGTAACAAATTTTATCGGGATGAGCCGGTTCAAACCTCGAGGTCACCGAATATTCTTATTTAGGGGTTTTCTTCCTGATTTCTTCTGGTAGTAGGCGAATGCTGCGCTTGATTATTACAAACCACGAAGTTTCTTGGCCCTAACTGCCCCACTTTTCACTTCGCTCCTCATCTTCCAGGGCTGCAGGGCCAGGCGCAGTGGACGCTGGCGTGCGGAGGGCAAGCTTTGAGGAACGTAGCAACAGAACCTTCTGCTCGAACCTGTGTGTGAGGTTTGGTGGGGGGGGATACATCGAAGGGGTTCTCTGTTGGAATGAATGCACTATCTGAAGGCGTTAAAGGCCCCGCTGCGTGACTGTCGCCGCCAGATCTGGTCACCTTTGTTAAACCTCATCCCATCCCTTCCTCTTGGAGACACAATAGCTCAAGTACTATCGCATCACCAGTCTATATCTACATCAGTACCTTCATTTTATAACAGTAGGTAACTGTTCGATCGGTAAATTGATCGATTAGCTTACATGGCTTTGTCTTTAAAAACAACTAACTCGTTGATTAGGTTTTTGCTGTTGGGTTTTACGATTTTCATTAGAAAACACCTTACATTCGCTCCCACATTCACACTTCCAGTCTCTGCGGAGGGTCAGGAATGATTCTAATTAACGAAAACATCCCCGCCCCAGACGGGAATCAAACCGAGGATATCTGGGTTGAGAAGCCAGAGTGCTGAACACTGACTACAGAGGCAATTAACTGAGAATTAAATGTATATTGAAATAAATGCATTTTATTTTATTTCGAATTTCATATTGTCTGCAGCAGCAGTTTGAAATGTTAGAATTTTTCCGCTTTTGCTATATTCATATTTTTAAATTATTTTTCTAATATTTTCCAGAACCTTAATATGCAGGAAGTCCCTCTTTAACACCAATAAAGAAAATGGCTATAGTTATTAAATTAATAACTTATTTAATGACATTTAACATTTTCTGATCCAATAAATTTTAAGCTTTTATCTTAAATAGATTTTAATATGACAACTTGTAGGCCATCAGTTATCATCAACCTCTATCATAAAGTTCCTCAGTATATCAATAGTAATATTTTGAATCTCGAGACGGGCTCTATGCTATAAAATATAAATCTTCGAGGTCAGTCACTGGTGTTCTATACAGTTGATCCTTTTACTTATCGCCATAAGAAAAAGATGCATCTGATGACTCAGGCAGGCAAGCTAGAGTCTGAATCCTGTGCCAAGTGAGGAGGGAGCTCCGGTTTGTTAATTGTAAACGATTTCAGCCGCACTCCCTGGATCCGCATCTGGTACTAGACATTAACCTTCGGCGAATCACATTCGTGCTCCTCAGACACAACACACGGGCTCTTTCTCTTATTTCCTCACGTTTCAGGATTATTTAGAAAGCTGACTCATCAGAGAAATACACATGATCTGAGTAAGAATTGCCTTCCTCAATAACTGTGTTCAAGAAGTCGCAACATAAGACGCGCCTTTGTCTGCATCATCGGCCTTGTTTGGTAACGTTATTTGAATGTGTATGCCCGTAGTTGAAGTCTCTATGCACAACATTACGAACCGTATTGTGTGGAAGCTGAAGTTGCAAATTAATGGAAGCAAAATGCAATATTACTAAGTGTCCTATTGCCTAACACATGCTCTTGCTCTACACAAAGAAAACAATGTAAATTAAAGAGAGGGACAGGCCTTTACAGCCAGTAACAAAATTAAATCCTGAAATTCAGTGTGACATTTTACCAAGCCCATTCTGGCCTCCTTGCTCTCGAAACGAGCGTTACGCATGCATTAACGAGCAGAATAAACATAGCTTGTTTCCTCCAGGTCGGGCCAGTGTTGTGCTTGCCAAAATGTTAATCGATACCAAATGGTGGATGCGTAGTCCCACATTTCACCTTCCACCAACGGATTAGGACTAGTGGCTAATAAAACTGCAATGTTTGAGTCCTTATTCGTCAACGATAGGCTAACTGCTCCTTAATTTTCATAGTCCTACTCGTATAGGGCTTTTTAAGACTTTTTAATCACTCCACCACACCACTAAAACCAAGTATCACCGTATTGTCGTCATCGTGGGCCATACCGGCATCACGCAGCGTATAAACACATAGAAATAACTATAGATAAATAATTTAATGGCAGTTCCCAACAATTCTAAGTGGCCAAACTAAACTAAACTGAAGTACTGCCAACCTTACAATGGAAATTACTAGTTTCAAATCAGTCAGTAAAATCAAATCGTAGTTTCAAACAACACAAGTCGATTAAATCACTTCCCAGCGATAATTATCGCACCGTATTGTATTTAATGTAAAATTGTGTCGTAAAAACATATTAAAAAGTAAGGAACGCTTATGTAAGTACTAAAACAATTCCAAATAAACGCACACGTCGAACACAACGACCTCTACCTAACCAAGGATTATTTGGTTTAAACTTAACAGTTGACGTACTGTTAAGATAAGCATGTACCGTCAGCGTAACACCTGCAATTAACACCAACTATAGCCGTATCCTTACCTACCTATTTTAGAAGCAGTTGCTGGTATGTCAATTGAACAAACAGAATGTCACAGAATGTCACCACTATAATAGAGTAAATATGTAATAGTTGGGTTTTGGTGAAATCCAATAGCTTGCGTTTTCTATCCTGTATGCTAGCGAGCGTAAATTGATTTGTTTGCTTTATTTAAACTGATGAGCAATAGGTTAAGGTTCGAAACTTTTTTTTTCTGATTTTTACTTTCTCTACTACGTATAGTAAGTAGGGGAAGTATTGCATTCCACCCAAAAATTCGATACCGAGATTTCACTGGAAATACATGTTTTGAGACCTCCTGAATCCAAAAAATCTGATGTGTTACACTCACATGACTTTCTCTACTCTTGTACAAACTATTTTTTCAAACGCTTATTCCCCATATGCTTCATGTTAATGGAAATATTGAGATGTCAATCTTATTGGTAATTTTCTTGTAGATGCAAGGGGAATATGGTAGGTTTTAAGCGATAGTCAAATATTTTAACGCTGGTTGCTATGTGGCGCATTCCATTCTCTTTGCATGTCCAGGACATAAACAAAATGAATAACGAATTTGAGAAAAAGTATAAGTATTGGAAAATTTAAGGGAATAACAAGCAATATCTCGCAAACGGTTCACTCAACAAAAGAAATGTATATGACATAAGTTGTGTATTTTAACGCGATCTACATTTTTCGTGTAGTAAAATTTTGTCTATCTCTTATGGTTTACCAGTTATGAAAAAGTCGTTCATAATGAAGAATACTTTTGGAGACATTCCCAGAAAATTCGAGATATACATTTTATTTGTCATGACAATATCTTAAACATATGATATTTTAATCAAAATCGTTAGAGCCGTTTTTGAGAAAATTAAAATTTTCGAAAAATGTTCCATGTAAAGGGCAGTCTGGGGTGGGGGGATATTCTTGAAAACCTTCGTGTCGCATTTCTGAAAGATGCTGAACCTAAATACCAAGTTTGGTGTTTATCCGACTCTTCGTTTTTGAGTTATGCTGTTCACAGACACACAGACAGACACACAGACACACAGACACACAGACACACACACGGACATGTTTCCAAAAATGCTTTTTTTGGATTCAGTGAGTCTCAAAACATATATTTCCGGTGAAATCTCGGTATCGAAATTTTGGGTGGAATACAATACTTCCCCTACTTACTATACGTAGTAGAGAAAGTAAAATGAATAACGAATTTGAGAAAAACAAAGTATTGGAAAATTTAAGGGAATAACAAGCAATATCTCGTAAATGGTTCACTCCACAAAAGAAATGTATATGACATAAATTGTGTATTTTAACGCGATCTACATTTTTCGTGTAGTAAAATTTTGTCTATCTCTTATGGTTTACCAGTTATGCAAAAGTCGTTCATAATGAAGAATACTTTTGGAGACATTCCCAGAAAATTCGAGATATACATTTTATTTGTCATGACAATATCTTAAACATATGATATTTTAATCAAAATCGTTAGAGCCGTTTTTGAGAAAATTAAAATTTTCGAAAAATGTTCCATGTAAAGGGTAGTCTGGGGTGGGGGGATTTTCTTGAAAACCTTCGTGTCGCATCTCTGAAAGATACTGAACCTAAATACCAAGTTTGGTGTTTATCCGACTCTTCGTTTTCGAGTTATGCTGTTCACAGACACACAGACAGACACACAGACAGACACACAGACAGACACACACACGGACATGTTTCCAAAAATGCTTTTTTGGATTCAGTGAGTCTCAAAACATGTATTTCCGCTGAAATCTCGGTATCGAAATTTTGGGTGGAATACAATACTTCCCCTACTTACTATACGTAGTAGAGAAAGTAAAAGAGCATTTTTAGAAACATGTCCGTGTGTGTGTGTGTGTGTGTGTGTGTGTGTCTGTGTGTGTGTGTGTGTGTGTGTGTGTGTGTGTGTGTCTGTGTGTCTGTGAACAGCATAACTCAAAAACGAACAGTCGGATAAACACCAAACTTGGTATTTAGGTTCAGTATCTTCCAGAGATGC
This sequence comes from Deroplatys truncata, assembly GCA_030765065.1. Taxonomy (NCBI): domain Eukaryota; kingdom Metazoa; phylum Arthropoda; class Insecta; order Mantodea; family Mantidae; genus Deroplatys; species Deroplatys truncata. The sequence goes on along the minus strand of CM060976.1, from coordinate 20,189,639 downwards.
GACACGAAGGTTTTCAAGAAAATCCCCCCACTCCAGACTACCCTTTACATGGAACATTTTTCGAAAATTTTAATTTTCTCAAAAATGGCTCTAACGATTTTGATGAAAATATCATATGTTTAAGATAAAGTCATGAGAAATGAAATGTATATCTCGAATTTTCTGGGAATGTCTCCAAAAGTATTCTTCATTGTGAACGACTTTTGCATAACTGGTAAACCATAAGAGATAGACAAAAGTTTACTACACAAAAAATGTAGATCGCGTTGAAATACACAACTTATGTCATATACATTTCTTTTGTTGAGTGAACCGTTTTCGAGATATTGCTTGTTATTTCCTTAAATTTTCCAATACTTATACTTTTTCTCAAATTCGTTATTCATTTTTTTATGTCCTAGATATGCAAAGAGAATGGAATGCGCCGGATAGCAACCAGCGTTAAAATATTTGACTATCGCTTAAAAGCTACCATATTTCCCTTGCATCTACAAGAAAATTACCAGTAAGATTGACAACTCGATATCTCGATTAACATGAAGCATTTGGAGAATAGGCGTTTGTAAAAATAGATTGTACAAGAGTAGAGAAAGTTCATGTGAGTGTAACACATCAGATTTTTTACTTTCTCTAGCACCTTACAGTAGGTAGAATAAATATTACTTTCCACTCAAAAATCACATTATGATTTCACAGGAAATAAGTAAGAAAAAAAATTGAATAATGAAAAGTAACCGTGTATGTATGTGTGTGTGTGCGCGCGCGGGCGTGTGTGAAAGTGAGTGTCTGCGAGCAGAATAACTCAAAAACAAAAAATCGGATAAACAACTTCATGCTTAAATGCAGCTTTTTCCAAGGATGCGACATGAAGATAAAAAAAAATCTTCCCACCCCAAACAGAAATTTATATTGGAAAATGTTCGTTATTTTTTGTTTTCTCAAAAATTCTCTTACGATTTAATTAAAATACCATTTGTTTAAGATGTTTATCTGACTACTAAAAGGTGCATATGGAATTTTCTGGGAATAATCTGAGAAATATTCATTCGAAAGGAATTTTGTGTAATTTTGCATGACCGGTAAACCATAAGAGATAGACAAAAACGTATCGTACAAAAAATGCAGGTCACTTTCAAAAATCCAATTTATTTCGGATACTTTTTTGGCATCGGCAACTTTCGAAATATCCGTTGTTACTGACTTGAATTTTTATTTATTATTATTTTTTAAGTTCTGCCAACCTTCAGCTGTTTCTCCCAATGTTATCGAAAGGGTATGGAATTTCACGCCAATATATGGCGAATGGTTTTTAAACATTTGAGCATCGCTATTTCCTTTTTACCTTCTCTACCATGTACCTAGTAGGTAGAGAAGGTATTGCATTCCACCAAAAAATTCTATATCGAGATCTTACTAGAAATACATGTTTTCAGCCCCCTGAATAAAAACCATTTTTAGAGAAAGGTCCCTCTATGTGTATGCCTGTCTGCCTATTTGTATGTAATGTGTGTATGAATGTGCGCGCGTGAGTGAGTGTATGTGTATGTGTATGTATGTATGTGTGTGTATGTATGTATGTGTATGTATGTATGTGTGTATGTATGTGTATGTATGTATGTATGTGTGTATGTATGTATGTGTGTATGTATGTATTGTGTATGTATGTATGTATGTATGTGTGTATGTATGTATTGTGTATGTATGTATGTGTGTATGTATGTATGTGTATATGTATGTATGTGTGTATGTATGTATGTATGTGTGAATGTATGTATGTGTGTATGTATGTATGTGTGTATGTATGTATGTATGTGTGAATGTATGTATGTATGTGTGTATGTATGTATGTGTATATGTATGTATGTGTGTATGTATGTATGTATGTGTGAATGTATGTATGTGTGTATGTATGTATGTGTGTATGTATGTATGTGTGTATGTATGTGTATATGTATGTATGTGTGTATGTATGTATGTATGTGTATATGTATGTATGTGTGTATGTATGTGTGTATGTATGTATGTATGTGTGTATGTATGTATGTGTGTATGTATGTGAGTATGTATGTGTATATGTATGTATGTGTGTATGTATGTATGTGTGTATGTATGTGAGTATGTATGTGTATATGTATGTATGTGTGTATGTATGTATGTGTGTATGTATGTATGTGTGTATGTATGTATGTGTGTATGTATGTATGTGTGTATGTATGTGAGTATGTATGTATGTATGTATGTATGTGAGTATGTATGTATGTGTGTATGTATGTATGTGTGTATGTATGTATGTGTGTATGTATGTATGTGTGTATGTATGTGAGTATGTATGTGTATATGTATGTATGTGTATATGTATGTATGTGTATATGTATGTATGTGTGTATGTATGTATGTGTGTATGTATGTATGTGTGTATGTATGTATGTGAGTATGTATGTGTATATGTATGTATGTGTATATGTATGTATGTGTGTATGTATGTATGTGAGTATGTATGTATGTGTATATGTATGTATGTGTGTATGTATGTATGTGTATATGTATGTATGTGTATATGTATGTATGTGTATGTATGTATGTGAGTATGTATGTATGTGTATATGTATGTATGTGTGTATGTATGTATGTGTGTATGTATGTATGTGTGTATGTATGTGTGTATGTATGTATGTATGTATGTATGTATGTATGTATGTGAGTATGTATGTATGTATGTATGTATGTGAGTATGTATGTGTATATGTATGTGTGTATGTATGTATGTGAGTATGTATGTATGTGTGTATGTATGTGTATATGTATGTATGTGTATATGTATGTATGTGTGTATGTATGTGTGTATGTATGTATGTATGTATGTGTGTATGTATGTATGTGTGTATGTATGTGAGTATGTATGTGTATATGTATGTATGTGTGTATGTATGTATGTGTGTATGTATGTGAGTATGTATGTGTATATGTATGTATGTGTGTATGTATGTATGTGTGTATGTATGTGAGTATGTATGTGTATATGTATGTATGTGTGTATGTATGTATGTGTGTATGTATGTGTGTATGTATGTGTGTATGTATGTATGTGTGTATGTATGTATGTATGTATGTATGTGTATATGTATGTATGTGTATATGTATGTGTGTATGTATGTATGTATGTATGTGTGTATGTATGTATGTGTGTATGTATGTGAGTATGTATGTATGTGTGTATGTATGTGTGTATGTATGTATGTATGTATGTGTATATGTATGTGTGTATGTATGTGTGTATGTATGTATGTATGTGTATATGTATGTGTGTATGTATGTATGTATGTGTGTATGTATGTATGTGTGTATGTATGTGTGTATGTATGTGTGTATGTATGTATGTGTATATGTATGTGTGTATGTATGTGTGTATGTATGTATGTATGTGTATATGTATGTATGTATGTGTATATGTATGTGTGTATGTATGTGTGTATGTATGTGTGTATGTATGTATGTATGTGTGTATGTATGTATGTATGTATGTATGTATGTGTATATGTATGTGAGTATGTGTATATGTATGTGTATATGTATGTATGTATGTGTGTATGTATGTATGTATGTGTATATGTATGTATGTGTATATGTATGTGTATATGTATGTGTGTATGTATGTGAGTATGTATGTATGTATGTGTGTATGTATGTGTGTATGTATGTATGTATGTGTATATGTATGTATGTGTATATGTATGTATGTATGTGTATATGTATGTGTGTATGTATGTGTGTATGTATGTATGTGTATATGTATGTGTGTATGTATGTATGTATGTATGTGTGTATGTATGTATGTGTGTATGTATGTGAGTATGTATGTATGTGTGTATGTATGTATGTATGTGTGTATGTATGTGTATGTGTATGTGTATGTATGTGTGTATGTATGTATGTATGTATGTGTGTATGTATGTATGTGTGTATGTATGTGTGTATGTATGTATGTGTGTATGTATGTGTGTATGTATGTATGTGTGTATGTATGTATGTGTGTATGTATGTATGTGTGTATGTATGTGTGTATGTATGTATGTATGTGTGTATGTATGTATGTGTGTATGTATGTGTGTATGTATGTATGTATGTATGTATGTGTGTATGTATGTGTGTATGTTTGTATGTATGTATGTGTATGTATGTATGTATGTATGTGTGTATGTATGTATGTATGTGTGTATGTATGTTTGTACGTATGTATGCGTGTATGTATGTATGTGTGTATGTATGTATATGTATGAAGAGCATACCCAGCCCAAAAACGAAATGTTCGTAATATTCCAAACTTGGTATTTAGGTTCAGCATCTTCCAAAGATGCGACACGAGGACTTTCAAGAAAATTCCCCCACCCCACCAAGTTACCGTTTACATGGGGGATTTTTCGACATTTTCAATTTTCTAAAAAAAAATGCTCTAATGGTTTTGATTAAAACACCATATTTTTAAGATATTTACATGGCAAATAAAATGCATATCTTGAATTTTTGTTGAGAATAACCTGTGAAGCCCTCTTCATTCGGAGGGGATTTTGTAATACTTTGTATAACTAGTAAACCATAATAGACAAAAAACGTACTACACAAACATGTAAATCATTTAAAGCACATACTCTATTTAAAATAACTGTTTTTTGTGGCATCAGCCATTTCCGAGATACCCGTTATTGTTTCCCGTGATGCCTTGGCAAGCATGGAATTTCAAGGCCAGGAGCAAGCCGTTTTTAAACATTTGACTATCGCTGTACCCTTTGTGCCTATAACAAATGTGTAATGAAACTATTCATACAAACGATTATCTCAATAACTTGAAGCAGATAAAAGAATAAGCATTTACAAGTATAGTTGTAGAAGCTTCATCCTCATCCAGACAAGTGTTAGGCCATATTGCCTGTTACGATTAGTGATGGGTCAAAGGAGTCGGAGTCGTTTCAAAGGAACGCTTCCTCCTTTGGAAGTGTGAAGTAACTATTCCACTATTCGGAACTGGAACTTCCTTACTTCTAATCACTTCAAACGCCACCGGAGTACTTCCACAACGGGTTTATTTCCATCCGCCGGAGTACTTCCAAGGCATTTACTTCCAACTCCGTCGGAGTTACTTCCACAACAGTTTTACTTCCACACTTCCAATACCTAACCAGTATTGCATTATGCGTATTATTTAGAAGTCGTCTTAACATTGGATATCATTTCCTTGATGGTAAATGGGATGACATCAATGCAGCCTGCGTCACGTAGCAATTTCAGAAAAAATGTTTAAGTAAATTAAGTCAATTATTCTTACTAAAGTACCGATGAATTCGAATTTGTGTCATTTATGAAAATTGAGGTTAAATGTCCTATTCAATATAACAAATGCAATAAACGCCTTCAGTTGAACGTTAATACAGATTTCCAAAAAATACGCATAAACTTCCTTTATTTTCCCTGATGTATGGTTCAGTACCAATTTGCTTCCATGAGAAAAGCCAATTTTTTTAGCTATATTTCATCTACTCGTACTTCCCACGTCATGTAGTGATATAAGCGAATATTGAAGTTGAACGTTATGTACAGAATTCCAAAAGCACGCAGAAGTTTGGTTTTTTTTCTGTTGTAATCATTTAATTCCGATTATGCTTCTATGAGAAAATTCCAATTTCTAGTTACATGTCCACCTACTGCTTCCCACGTCATGTAGCAGTTATAATAATATAATATTACAGTATGTCTGTTGGCAAATATTGCATTGTAACTCCCTAAAGCAAAATTTTATGTTATTTACGAATTTTAGCCTTAAAATTAGTAGATGGGTCCTTAACGCGAACAGCACGACTTATGCATAATTGCCCATTTAAAATATATTTGTCATTTGTTACATTGTCACTGTGAGCAAAATAACTTTTTGAAACCAGAAAACTCTTAAAGCACCATAATTAGCGATACAAAGCTACAATAGTATTTAATTATGAATTGCCATACGCCATATAACCTCATTTTAAATTAGCTGAAGCTGATAAATGTTACTTCCAGTTTCGCCAACCTCATTTCTGGTGAAAATGTTGGTACTTTACATTGCTCATTTTCCTTATCTGCTTCGTTGTTGGCTATCTACCATGACGTAGATTAATAGTCGTCAACAGCAAAACAGCTGATAATTTTGCATATGCAGGTGTAGCTAAGACGAATAATTTGTAATTTGCATTATTCTGTATTTCCTAAGCTAGTTTTTTTTCTCACAAAGCTTGAGTAATACCTTAAGAATTTAAACTATTAAACTGTCTTAAGGCAATAAATTTTGTCCCGTAGACTTACGGTTCAGAAGGGTAGGTAAAATAAATGTAAATCGGAGCATACCACTTATTATTAAATTTTTTAAATGCTCCGCTTCAGAAAAATCAGCTCCTAGAGATTATGAGTATATTTAAATTCATTTCTCAAAAGAATGGTTTATATTTGTTGAAACCACATTTATTGCAAAAGAATTTACCACCACGCTGTTCATAACCTAAATGTTTAGCACGCAATACAGCAATATTTTATGAAATATCTAGTAATAATTTTCTGTCTTAAACCCAGGGTTGAGTTCCGTTAATTATTTTGCTTTACAGCAAATGGAATTACAAATTATTTATGTTCGTAGGGTCTACATTACTAATATTATTTTGTAGTTATTATACAACGGGATAAAAATAAGACAACGGGGATGAACACACTAGCGTAGAACTACAAGCCATTAAATCACAAACACTTGTTTATGTGACAGGGGACTTTAATTATTAGCACATATGTGGCATCCCGTTGGATATCATTTGTAATGCTCCCTGTTCATAGACTAGGAGATGTCATTCCGGAGTAAAACAGTAGAAGTATTTTCACCAATACTTCGATACGAGGAAGTGGAAGTACTTCCAATGGAACTAGTTCCATCAAAGGCTGGAGGTACTTCCTTGGAGTGGAACTACAATACTTCCTTGAAGCGACTCCGACTGCGGAGTGGAAGTGTTGGAAGTAGTTCCTGTAAAGTAACGCGCTCGACCCATCACTATATAGGGTAATCTAAACAACCAAGAAAACCTATTCTTTCTGACGAAGTGGTAGCTGTTTTGTTATTAAATAACTACGGACCAAATATAAGGTACAGGGGTTTAAAATTTCAGATACTATAATTATCAGGGATAGGAATTTCTAAGCATTAAAGCCAGGACGAAGGAAATGAAATTGAATTTTTGCTAGACTATAGCAGAGACATCGCAGTTAACAAACCGCCACCCCCATCCCTCATGCATTCTTTTGGTGCTTGCAGGCAGCACTCAGACCGGTGTTTATCTGCCCGTCAGTGACACTTGTCCACTGTCGTTTACGTTCTTTCTAGTGATAACGCTTTGAGTGTGGATAATTTGAAGCCATCTGCTTAAGAATTCGTATTCTTGGTAGTACTGACCATTACGAACGACAATTGTCCTATCGCCAAAGGGTACTTGTAGGCTATGCAGCTCTTATAAGTAATATATAAAGGATATAAAATGTTCATTTATTATAAAGGACAAAGGGGAGGATTAATCATAAAAATCCTCTAAATCATTGTACAATAATTTTATAGAGATAAATTAAATTAATTAATTCATCATCGATTTTGAAAACCTAACTATGCAACATTGGTTAAGCCAGCTAGTAATACATAATTACCCAACTTAAGACTAGTTCAATTACTAAGTCTCTTAGTAATTGAATAGTTAACATGAGCAACATTGGAGGCTAAATTTTAGCTGAAGATAATGTAAAGATCAAAGAACCTTATTTTACATGTTGAGATTAAGACAGTGGTATTCATTTTAAAATTCTTGATTACTATGTGTAATAAACATACAGTGGACCGATGAAAGGAATACAATTAAGTCAACCACTATGAAATAAATTCGAATATTAAAATATTATTTTAATGGCATGGTTTTTCGTGATTATCTCATTAATAAAAAAGCTCTATTAACATTTTTTTGATTTTATAGGTATGACTCGTACTCACACAATTAATATAGATAAATGCAAGCGATTTACATATTGTGACCGTGCGCGCGAAGTTTTCTGCGGGCCACCAGTAAGTGCATCCCCGCCCGGCATCTGGATTGGGTCTTCGACCGGCCTTCAGAACAACACCCGAGCCACGAACCCATTATGTGCCGCATCTTCATAGTTTGTACTATTCCAGAACATTGCCTTCGGCATGTTCTAGTAGTCTCCCTTTCTAGAACATTCCACTTTGTATGGGGTGCTATATAAGCGGCTGCTCTTGCCCGGACAGTTACGAAATTAAGTGTCATCAGTTTGGACAGTTAAAGTGGACAATGCCGAGGCAGTTCAATCCTGAGTTGACTCCGCAGTTCAGTTGACAGTTGTAAATTAAATTGAGATTTATTTATGCATGATCTTTAGCTAATATGGTTTATTCTATATTGGGCGTGAAAGACCGGAAATTTTGTTCAGAGGCCCATTTATCAGGCTTGAGGTTCTTATACGCGCCGTAAATCTACGACACGGGATTACCGGCTTTACTTTCCATCCGAAGGAAGCCATGCTAATCCGTCACCCTCCGCCGGGTTTGAACCCGCAACCTCGAGAACTGGAGGCTAGCACGGTACCCCTAGACCACGGAGGACGACACAAAATCCTGTGCACGGTGTTGCAGAAAGAACGGTAGACATATTTTCAAAGTTATGTAAAAATAAAACCCCACTCTTTGCACCAAAAAGTTATGTTTTTGTTTCCTTACAATCCTATTATTATAATATTTATAATACTGCAAAGCAAAATACACTATATTTTAGCAGTGAAAGAATTTATTGAAATGACCGAGTAATTTTTAGATAATAATCACAGTAGATTGAATTTTAAATTCTTGTATTTTCTCTTAGTTACCATGTTCATTTAATAGATAACATAAAGATTCCACAGTTTTCACATAATAAATACAAAGCTCATGATATCAATATTTTAATAAGAAGGGGCGAAACCGTTAACATGAGGATACTCCTACAACAGTTACACATTTAAACATTATCAATAATCATCCAGAAAAGTAACTTTCTTAATTGTTAATTATAAATATGTGTTGAATAATTTTAATGTTACGCTGGACACCATTTTCTCTGTATAATAATTTAGCATACGATGATAATCAAATTGATTACAACATACAGAGGAGGTACAGCAAAACTTTCTTATAAAGGTTCTTTCAACAAGAGTGTCCTATTTTTAACATGTGATAGCTGCCGTTGTTATTGAGTTACAGCAGTAATTTTTTTTCATGTGGTTACAGTTGTTATTGACAAATAGCCATGGAACGTTACAGCATTCAGCAACGCGTAGAAATTGTGAAAATTTATTATCAAAATGGATCATCTGTTCGCCAAACCTTCTGTGTATTGCGTGAAGTTTACGGTGTGCATAATCGCCCCTGCGAGAGAACGATTTGGGGTTTGATCGATAAATTTGAAAGAAGTGGTTCTGTCAGCAATTAAAGAACGCTTGTACGTAATCGACGTAAGCGCTGCAACGAAAACATAGGCGTCGTTTGTGAGAGTGTACGCGAGAACGGAAACAAATCAATTACTCGTCGAGCGCAAGAACTGGGGCTTTCGCCGACCACAACTTGGCGAATTCTGCATCTGGACTTGAAGTTTTACGCTTACAAAATGGTGTTAACTCAAGCACTAAAGCCCAACGACCATAGGTTGCACCGTGTATTCGCTGACTGGGCTATGGAGCAATTGGAAGCTGACTCGGATTTTTGTTGAAAAATCATCTACAGCGACGAAGCCCACTTTTGGATGGATGGTTGTGTTAATAAACAAAATTGCCGCTATTGGAGCAATCACAATCCAATGCAGATTCAAGAACGACCACTTCATCCCCAAAAGGTTACTGTGTGGTGTGGATTTTGGTACGGTGGAATCATTGGTCCATGTTCTTTTGCAAGATGAAGATGGAGAAGCTCTAACTGGAGAAAGATACCGGGCTCTTATAAGGGACTATTTTTGGCCCCAATTGGATGGTGTGGATCTCAGAAACATCTGGTTACAGCCAGATGGTGCCACATGTCCTACTTCTCTCGAAACAATCGATCTTTTGAAGGAGAAGCTCAGAGGTTTCATCATTTGCCGTGGTGATGTTAACTGGCCCCCGAGGTCATGTGATTTAACGCCATTGGATTACTTCTTGTGGGGTTATGTTAAATCTCGAATTTATGTCAACAAGCCAATTACAGTAAATGATCTTATTAATAACATCAGGCGTATTATTTGTGAAGTTGGACCTAATTTACGTTCCTCCGTCATTGAAAATTGGGCCAACCCTATACGCGCAACCCAACGAATTGGCGGCGGTCACTTAACTGATGTTTTCTTCCACCATAATGACATTAATTGTGTTCCAAAATAAAAAAATAAATAAACCTCTAACATTCATAGAACGTGTTTTATTTAAGTTCAAAGATAGGACACTCTTGTTAAAAGACCCTATATAAGGGCTATTAAAAGGTTTTGGAATTCCAGAAACATCGCTACACATTATGTAGAGATAGAATAAAATTTGTTTAGGTGTTTTAATGCTAAATCCTGCATATATCTAATTTTATGCTATATTTTCTGATTTCTTAGTCGCTAAATCTAGATTATCTACCTATATTCCTTGGAATAAAATTTCCGCGACTTTTGTCTCAATTGTACGCGCATTTTGTGTGGAGTAAGTTCAACAAATGTCTTCTACTCCATGGCATTCTGTAGAAAAGTCAAAACCTCTACGCACTATGATTTTTATGAATCCAGAATTGTCATATTCTAGTATACAGGTCTTGTAAATCCTTTTTAGTCATTTAGAAATTTAGGAATTGCATTTGGGGACTTTTTTTAGGATAGTGTCGGGAAGGATAGTGTTTTTCAATGGTAAATGAATTATCAAAAAAGTTTGAAGGATCCTTAAGTTACCTTATATGAACATACACACAGCAATTTTCTGTCCTTACAATAAAAACATATGCAACATAGGAATGTCTGTGAAATTGTAATAGATAAAGTTATTTAAGTGCATCAGACTAGACGTTATTCTCAAATGTTGACCATTATTTAATTTCCATTTAAAAACAGTGGCAGCATTCTTTCCAATTTTTATAGGCCTAGAAGTAATCAATTGATTTATCAATGCTGGGATAAATATTCGTGCCCTCAGTCATGCTTAAATTTGAAATAAAAATGTTTCCAAAATTAAAACCCTATAAAAAAAAGGCCATGCGAAATGATAAGCGTTAGTAGTATTACATAATACTGCCTTTGAACATTAGATTTGAGCAATCGGCATTGTCAAAATAAAAACATAAAAAACTTACAATTATAAATTAATTTCACTATGGAAAAATTCGTCAATCGAATAAAATGCCTTATTGATGAGGCAATTAGATACAACCTTTTTAAATGCTGCTTTTCTAAACTGAAATATATTTAGAGGAAGTTGATTAGTTATTTTAATAGTCACTATTGGACGATTCTTCATGGTTATTGTAAGCCTGCTGAAACGAACAATTAGGTCTTCTGTCTGGTATTATAAGAATGCAAATTATTTTGAATATCAAATGTATTATAATAATTTGTTAGAAAATCTGGCGCATCGAGTATGTATAGGGATGTAAGAGTCATTACTTTTTCTTTGATAAATACTGGTTTAAAATGGCCATCTAGCTACTTAGTTAAAATTCTGATTTCTTTTTGCTGAAGTAGAAGTGCTTTATTAATAATGTGTGTACTGTTCTCCAAAATTAAGAGTCTATACTTGATGACACTTTGAAAATAGGAATAATAAGAAATTTTAGCATATTCATTAGGAACAATAATTATTAATTTTCTTAGCAAATATAGAATATGAGGTAGTCTTTTGCAAACATATTCGACATGAGTAGCCCAAGATAAGGTTATTTCCAAAAAGATACAAGCAGATGTATACTTTTTTGTTTCTATAGATTTCAAGGTCAAAGTTAACACATCAATTTTATTATCATTCATTAAAAATCTATTGCCAATAAACCATTTTTTACATTCAGAAAAAATGTGCTGAGTATTTAATTTTAAGTCTCAGATATCAGCATGGTGATTAAGAAAAGTAGAATCATCAACATACACCACAGAGTAAGCTGTAACATTATACATTAAAGCATTTATCACGACAGCAAAGAGGATTGAACCTAACACAGAACCCTGTGGGACATCACAATTGATACACATTACGTCAGATGTTTTACCATTTATTATAAACATGCTTTCGATTTTATAAGTATGAGCTAAACTGAAGTGCACTATTTTTAATTTCAATGCATTTTAATTTAGAAATTAATATATCACAGTATACACAATCGAAAGCATTGCTTAAATCATGAAAGGTAGAAAAGACGAATTTATGAATCTCAAAAGCTCCCAACACATATTTGACAAGGCTACTAATTGACTGGTCTAAAGCCATGCTGCATACATGAAAAGCCATTATTTAATTCGGAATATTCACATATCTGTTGCTTCAAAACAATTTCAAGAATTTTACCGAATACCGGAACTAGCAAAATAGGTCAATAATTACTAGGCCCACTTCTATTGCCTTTCTTATAAACAGTATTACTTTAGTTGTTTTGAGATATTAAGAGAAACTACCAATCTTTAAGCAAGCATTAATACACAAAGTTAGAGGATTTACTATAAAGGTAATTATTTGTTTCAGAAAGTGTTTTGTCATGTTATAATAATATTTGGTATTTAAGCTTTTTATTAATGTCAGAAGCTTTAGTACTTCACTGACAATGACGACTTTGCATTGAAAACAATTGATTGATTTACTGGATTTATGTAACAAGTCAATGGACGACAATTCTGTATGGATAACAGTGAATTAACACTCACGCAAGCATTTGAAAGAGTTTGTTAAATTCATCAGGCGAGATTGACATATCGTTTTTTGTTAATTTAGAAGTTTTATTACCTTCTCTACTACGTATAGTAGGTAGGGGAGGTATTGTATTCCACCCAAAAATTCGATACCGAGATTTCACCGGAAATATATGTTTTGAGACCCCCTGAATCCAAAAAAAAAGCATTTTTGGAAACATGTCCTGTGTGTGTGTATGTGTGTGTGTGTGTGTGTCTGTCTGTCTGTCTGTGAACAGCATAACTCAGAAATTAACAGTCGGATAAACACCAAACTTGGTATTTAGGTTCAGTATCTTCCAGAGATGCGACAGGAAGGTTTTCAAGAAAATCCCCCAACCCAGATTACCCTTTATATGGAACATTTTTCGAAAATTTTAATTTTCTCAAAAATGGCTCTAACGATTTTGATTAAAATATCACATGTTTAAGATATTTTCAGACAAATGAAATGTATATCTTGAATTTTCTGGGAATGTCTCCAAAAGTATTCTTCATTGTGAACGACTTTTGCATAACTGGTAAACCTTAAGAGATAGACAAAAGTTTACTACACAGAAAATGTAGATCGTGTTAAAATACACAATTTATGTCATATGCATTTTGGGGGAGGGGGTTGAGTGAACCATTTTCGAGATATTGCTTGTTATTCCCTTAAATTTTCCAATACTTATATACTTTTTCTCAAATGGGAATTCGTTATCATTTTCTTTGTCCTGGTAATGCAAAGAGAATGGAATACTGCACATAGCAACCAGCTCTTAAAATATTTGACTATAGCTTAAAACCTAGCAATTCCTTTGCATCTACAAGAAAATTAGCAATAAGATAAACATCTCGATATCTCGATTAACATGAAGTAGATGGAGAATAAGCGTTTGTAAAAATAGTTTGTACAAGAGTAGACAAAGTCATGTGAGTGTAACAAATCAGATTTTTTTTTTATTAGCGACCATGCAGAGCTTCATATTGGCATTCCTTTTCGCACACCTAAGTGCATGTTTATATATTTTACTTACTCCGTATATAAATGTTTTACTTTAAAATCATTTATAATGCTATAAAGCATACACAGAGACATAGTTTCACTTAAATGAAACACAATTATTAATTTTGCTCTTCAGAGCAAGTCCCAATCGACGCTACATAAATTATTTTAAAAACATCCATATATAATATTCTAGTTTGTATTTGATAATTACCCTTATTTATATTTACAGGGATAATTTCGACGCTAATTTTAAACCCAATTTCACTACAATCAGAAAATCCTGGATCAATCACATTTACCTTGTATTGATATGGTTATATGCTTGTATACATTTTATCAATAGAGGAAATACCTCTAGTTGGCGCTAAGACGGAAGCGTAGCAATTATATGATCTAAAATATTTCGTATATATAATTTATCACTTGAATTAGGTAAGGTATCAATGTTAAATTCTCCAAAACTTAATAATTTCAGATTTAAAACAAGATAAGTAATTTAACAAAGAATCAAGTGTGTTGTAAAATACTTTCAAAGTACGTCACATGGATCTATACAATGTGACAATAATTATATTTAATGATACAATGTAAATACCTGACACCTCGAATTGCGTTTCCTCACAAGATTTGTTCAGATCCAACACATTAACACCAAAATCACGTTTTATATAACTAATGGTACCATCGTTTGTATGCACTACACGACAGTATGAACTAGCAGCAATGAATCCATCTAAACGGATAAAATTAACTTCATCAGCCACTCATCAGTGCTCACATAAGTAAAGTAGCTATACTGTAATTTAGGATTATTATTTACTCAACTTAGAATTTCAGTTTTGTTTATCAAGCATTAAATATTAATGAAAAAATACATGTATGCACACACACATATGTATATGTATATAATGTTGTGTGTTTTTACTTTTGTCAGTCATAAAATCTTTTGCAATAATACCTGTCAATTAGGTTGTATTGTCGTCATCCATAGATGTGAGGCAGTATGACCCAACATCTTCAACCGTTGTTTACATAGTTTCTGTCAAATATGGAAAAAAATTCGAATACGTGCATTAGTTGATCAAATATTCGAATCCGTAGCCTTACCAAGATTTTCTTGCCTACTACTGCTGAGCGATTTGTTTGCTTCCGATCTACCACTGTTGTCCAAAGCTCCTCGAAGTTGCCGGAATACAACTTCGTACATTCGCTTCCATTTATCCGTTCCGGCCCTTTGGGAGGCATTCTACTGGCCTTCACAGGTGAGTATGTACACTATAGCAAGGAGCAGGTGCGTGTATCTGTTTACCTTTTCGCGCATGCAGTTGCGCTTGTTTTACGTGCACATTTCTACATTATTCACATACGAATATACAGGATGGACGATTTAAGTTGAGACTGTACTATATCTTCAAAACTAAGTGTTGTAGAAAGAAATTTCTTTAATAAAAGTTGCTTGATATTATGGGGGAAAGTTATGATATTCATTTTAGGGTCAATTTATTATTTTAAAACTGGAACCTACAATCAGGGTCAAATTAAATTAACCCTAAAACGCCCTCCTAATAAAACACGACTAATGTCATTTACTTTCCCCCATAATATCAAGCAACTTTTATTAAGGACATTTCTTTCTACAACGCTTAGTTTTGGAGATATTGTACAGTCTCAACTTAAATGGTCTGCTCTGTATAACTTTGAGCAATAGCTTTACTCTTCATAATCACCATGTTTAAATATATAACTAAATAAAACCCTGTTTTGCACAATTTCTCCATGATAAAGTATTTTTAATGGCAACATAATGCAACACTGAAATACATTATACTTTTTACTCTCAAATAGGATACATTTACTAGATATTATTTTAATAGTCCTTCCAAGCTCCATTTTTATCCAACACCTGATTTAGCGCCTAGGCACTGAATCACTGTCGCCCTCTGGGAACACTGTCATGAAATGTGGGAACATGTGCGCTTAGAGTCAGAGTTCTTCCAGCATCTAAGTGATCCAGTGCCTAGGCGGCCAAATCAGGTATTGGACAGATTATATTAACATAATGTCTAGTAAATGTGCCCTTTTTGAGAGTAAAAAGTGTAATTTACTTCAGTTTAACATTATGTATATTATCATTAAAATATTTTTTGTGGAGATATTGTGCAAAACAGGTTTTTATTTATCTATATGTTTAACCATTGTTATTATAAATGATAATGAGTTAAGCTATTGCTCAAAGTTATATATTCATATGTGAATAATCTAGAATTGTGCACGGAAAACAGGACGCCACTGCATGCACGAAAAGAGAAACAGATACACGCACCTCCTTCTTGGTATACATCCTCAGCTATAAAGGCCAGTAGAATCTCTCCCAAAGCTGCGGGGACGGCATAAGTGGAAGCGAGTATGTATTATCACTTTTTGATACCACTTGGCCGATTACATTTTTATTCGGAATCAGATACGCACTAATCTGTAATACAGGTTCCTCAGAAGTTAATTTAGATTCCACACCTCTTTTATTTACATCATGCAGCAGGGACGTCAATTAATTTAACTGTGCATAATTTACTGTCCTTTGTCTGTTAAACGATTGTTAATAATTCCGCGTGTTTGTTTGAAATGTCTACCTTTTCATTTAATTCTCAAATAATCTGGTCTTTCTGATTGAGAACATACTTTACAAATTTAATGTCCATCTTCCGAGCGGGATGGCTTAGGCGGTAACGTCTGTGGCCCGCATTCGGGAGGTCGTGGGTTCGATTCCCGTGCCGACCTTCCTGACCCATGGGTTTTTCAAGGAGTTTCCCAGCGTCGCCAGGCGAATGCTGGGAAGGATCATTACATACCCCGAATTTCCTGTCCCTCCATTTCATCTCCATTCTCATTTCGCTTCAGCTTTCATCTGCTTGGTTTCTTTCAGGGTTGCAAGTGTCGGTAGGAGGTCTTGGCGTGTGAATGGCAGGGATAAAGGTTGCTCTGAGGAAACCTTCGTCCGCCGGGCTACTAGCGGTCCCCGGGTCCCGGCTCCCCCAGGGGATGTGTAAACCCACAGGAAGGGGGGAGCCGGTGCAGAGCCACCACTCGGGAAGTTCAAATCTGTAAATGGTAGGGACTCTGCCCTCTACCTGCAGTGCCTCCTGGTCCGGCCGTCCTCTACTTCCTCTCACCTCATCCTACCCCTCGGGAGCGCCCTGTCAGGGGCCTAAGCACAAAAGATCTGCGTAGGTCGAGGTGCTCCCTCCGCTTCTAGTCCTATCCTAATATCCATCTTGTTGCTATCAACAAATTCGCTCAGTGCATCGCATAAAGCAGCATCTTCGTATTTAAACATTAATTTGCACCGTCACAATATTTCACTGTATTTTTATTTAGAAATACAATTAGATTAATTAGTTTCGCACAACTTGTATGAAAAACTGACTTGATCCACTTACACAAAGCAACTGGGCAAACCAACTCCCGTCATGAGCGCTGAGCGGAAACCACACACGTCTGCACAGAACAACGGCTTCCTACCGATACTGGTTTTGCGTACATCGCTAAAAGTGCTATTTATAGTGGAATGTAATGAATGTTTTCAAAAATATGTATTATAAAGCTTTTTTACTTTCTCTAGGGGCTGGTTATAGTCGGTATAAGAAGTATTGTGTTCCATCCAAAAATTCGATATCGAGGTTTCACCGAAAATACATGTTTTAAGGCCCCCAGATAAAAAAAAGTTTAGAAAAAGGACATGCGTATGCGTGTATGTGTGAACAACATAATTCATAAACAAAATGTCAGATAAATAGCAAACTTCGTTTTTTAAGTCCAACATCTTCCAAGGGTGTGACACAAAGGTTTTTCAAGAAAATTCCCTCACCCCAAACTACACTTTACATGGAAAACGTTTCATTATTTTTTTATTTTCTTAAAAATGGCTCAAAAGATTTCGATTCAATAAACACTGTATATTTAAAGTATTTACAAGACTAATAGGTTGAATGTATTGAATTTTCTACGAATGCCTGTGAAGTCTTTTTCATTCTGAATTAATTTTGCATAACTGGCAAACCTTAAGAGATAGACTAAAAGTTACTACAAAAAAAAATATACCTTTAAAACATACTCTTTGTTTTAAATATTGCTTTTTAATTTTTTTTATAGAATCAACCGTTTCCGAGATATTTATTGCTATTGGTTTGAAGTTTGCAATGCTTACGTCACCTTTTGAAGTGCTGTCACCATTAAGTTGTTCCTTAGATATAACGCCAGCTAGAGATCCGCTTTTCAAACACTTGACCATCGCTTCAATCTCCTATATCTCCTTTGTAACTACAAGGAAGTATGTAACGGAAATATTTCTGGAAAGGTTTATCTCGATTAACATGAAGTAGACAGACAAATAGGTTGTTTCAATAGATGGTAATGTAAACCAATATTATAAACGGAGAAGATATGTATATATACGTGTGTGTATGTAGGGTAATCTCAAAAACCACTCAACCGATTTTGATAGTTGTTTTGCATTGAATAGTCCTATTCTTTAAGATGGAATGGGCTATAAAACGTTTTCTAATTCCAATTCATAAATTACTAAAAGACTAAAAAGGATTTACAAAGGCTATGTACTACAATAGGCGGCGCTGTGCCGAGTGATTAGACTGCTCGCCTCTCACCAAAGCGGCCCGGGTTCAATCCCAGTACACGCATGATTTGTAGTGAACAAAGCGGCGGCTGGGCGAGTTTTCTACGGGTTCTTCGGTTTCCCCCGCCATGTTTCATTCCACCGGTGCTCCATCATCGCCTTTCCTATCACTCGTCTTTCATCTGCATCTATCATCCACTTTCTCGCTCTCATCCTGGGCGTATGGCTAATCATCACCTGGTGTCCGACCCTCTGATCTGTAAACTCTCTGCCTCCGTCAGACGTCTGTCCCAGGGTTGTCATACGTCCTGGGGAATGCGAGTCCTCGGTTCGGGTGGGCGTTAAGGAGGGAAGGCTCTGGCCCAGTTGGCGTAGTTAGTTTGTACCACAATACGAACACACAATAAAAGAACATGCTTGCGAAGAAGGTTTTGCATTTCGTTGAGAATGTCATGAAGTAGGAAATAATTGTTGCTACTCCACAGCAAATACCGGATACTTAGTTTCGAGCAGTATGTGGATGGTCACGATTTAACAACTAAGACATAGGAAAACAAAAGAGAACTTAATCTGCTCATTATGGACATGTTGCGCAAGTGATACAATGCCAAAATGTTTTAATAGTACTCAAGAAATGTTTGCTTTATTTCCTTTGTATGTTTTAATCAAGTTCATTAATAGGATGTGCTAAATAATTAGTATTCAGAAGGCAGTCAACCGATATTTTATAATTAATAACTATGCATCTTTTTCAAGTCGGTTAAGTTTGTAGCCTGGGAGTGAGGAATCTTCGTTGTATATATTAAGGGATTCTACACTATACATGGAAAGTATGTAGCTTTTATGTTACTAAATAATCATGCGATCAAAAAGTTTAAAATGTCATCTACTGTGATTCCATTCCGACCGATGATTATTCCACCGCCAAAGGGTATTTTAGTTTATACAGCATTTCCGGAACTTGGAGGACTGTCAAGGGGAGGTTAAGGAAGTCAGACGTTCCTCCGATGTTTCACATCCTTTTGCCTGAAAATCAACCGTTGTTGGGAATAGTCGGGGCTGTACGAAATTACAACTATAGGAAGTAACGGAGCGCATACACCATAAAAATCGTATAGATTGTTGTACAATAATTTCATAAAGAATGGATGGGAAGTAAGTTTCTTTTTCCTTCCTTGGTTACCCAGTTTATCGTTACTGTGTTTTTACTGTTTTGCATTACCGCTTATTACCGCAGTTACACACACACGCAAACACCCATGCCCACGGCGGGACTCGTACCCGCGACCCTCAGCTTGGCAGAACACCGAAGCTACACACTCCAGCGACCACGGCTACGAGGGCTGGCAGTTAAATTAATTAAATAGTCATTCGAGTTTAAAAAATCCACCTGTGCAACGTCGGTGAGTCTGCTAGTAGCTATATAAAAATAAACGATTGTGATTAGAAGAAGTCAAATTGTAAACATATACAAATTAGTTTTTTTTATTTTTGGACGCTCTTTAAATGCTATAGTTCTTAGCGTCCCATTCTATATTGGGCCTGAAAGACCGTAAATTTTGCTCAGAGACCTCTTTATCACGCTTGAGGTTCTTTTATGTGCCGTAAATCTAGACACGGGACCACCGGGTTCACTTCCCTTCCGAAGGAAGCTAGCTAAGGATTTTTACGCGTAAAAATATACGTCAGTATGAAAACATAACAACCATAATTTTTTCTTTCACTAGAAAGCCTTTTCCTAGAATCGCCACTGGTTAGCTAACCCAGCGCAATACGCTTAAATATACTTCATTACAAAAGTAGACAAATGTAGATGCCAAAAGTAAAATTCTAGCCTAAGTCTCGTGGCGCATAATATAAATTGCATAATGTAGAATCGGTGACGAAACTGAGGTGTTTCTTTCACGAAGATTTCATAAGACTATTTTGCTCATTCCTCTTTCACCTCTCCTCTTTTGAAGCTTTAGCGTTGCCAGCCAACATATTTTCATCTAAGCGGCATGGCAGAAATGGGGCGTAGAGAATACAAGTATGTGCCTGTGCGTGGGAGAACGTGGGTGTTAGCTCGATTTAATTGCCAATTCATTTAGGTTAACTAGTACATTAAAATAAATACTTTTATGGTGAATGTATTAGCTTCATTACCTTCATTTTCAATAAATAATGCATATAGGAGGAAAAACTAGAAAAATATAACTCGACCAGCTGATTGTCTCATTTAGAATTGGACCCATTCCCACTGTTTAAAAAGAGGAGCCGCAGTCAGAAGCAGAATCACAGCTTTGTGAGCGTCAACTGCTTGAGCAGACAAGGTTATAGAAAGATGTGTGAGTCAAATGCAAGAAAAACTTCAGTTGGCGCAACAGCAAACTAAGAGAACTTTTTGGGGAGTTTTTTTTTTTTACAGAAGATGCAAATTATAAGCACACTAGATGGCTTATCCGAGTTGTACGATTAGTTTTTAAACGACGAATTAATTAATTTAATTACTTCCACCCGTTCTTAACGAAATTATTCTACTCTTATGATGAATCCTCCCGTTTACCCTTCATAATTGTAACTTCGTACAGCAGGGTGGAGCAGAATAGTATTTGCTCCGAATCCACTGTGCATGCAATCCGCGTAACATTCTTAGGTGGAGGAGTGGTAGTTCTTCGTTTCTTAAACCCTTGACAGCGGTGGATTCATATAGCAACTTGGCATTGGACGTACGCAGTCATATATCTTTGCAACAGGAAAGAGGTGACCATACTTTTACTACGTGAAATCGGAATTACAGGCATTAATTGTCATCTTCTGAACATATGAGAAGACGTTCAAACTCTGGCGTAATGTCTGTAACAGCAATCCGCAGTTGCGCCGAGAGATGGTCATCTGAAACGCGAGATCTCAGTTTTGAATTTGCTACATTCATCAGAGAAAAAAATTGTTCACAGATATATGTGGAGCAAAATATTGCTGAAAAAGAAACAGCAAATTCTCTCAGAGTAACATATTTTACCTTACACAGCTCTTTGAATATGTCTGTGCCAACTAAATCTCTACACTTATTTTTTGTCATTAGATGTGTTTGTAGTTCACATTGCAAGTTAACTCTTACATTGGACACATCTACAGTAAAAGGGTTAACAAACATTGAAATGCCATTCTCAAGATTCCTGAAATCATGGAATTTATGTGAAGTAAACTCAGTGTTCAAGAATTGGAATATAACTAATTAGTTCGTCCTCCGGCACTGTGTACCAAGTGATTTTATACATTTAAAATAAGTGAATTCTCTTTTGCTTTAAGTGACTAATCCACAAATCTAATTTCCTTATAAATGATTGTACAGTTCTATACATCTCTATAATGCGTTGTTTCGGACCTTGTAGATTACAATCCAGCCCATTCACATGGTGACATATGTTGCAAAGAGACGCCAGATCGCTCACCCGTCTTTCGTCCTCTATCTCGCTATTTCCTGCTCCTAAAATAAATAATCTTATATTAGATTGCAGTTATTAATTTATAATCTTAAAATGATGCCTATCTATGAGGAATAATTAAACTGTGGGTATGCATACATACCTGTTGTGTCATAAAGGCAACAATGGCATCTCGCAAAATGAAAAAAACGATGTAACATGTCACCCTGGCTAAGCAGCGCACAACACAGAAAAATGGCAAATCCTCACTTTCCTCTCCCATATCCTTCAGCAATTCCTTGAACTATGTTTTAATTAATTAGCTCTAACTTGGTTTAGAGTTTTTACCACCAAGTCCATAACATTTCTTATGTTCACATAAGTGCCTCCTGATGTGTAATGCAGTGGAGTTTGTGGGCTCTTCCATTCTGTTGAAGGTATCCTTTTAGGCTCCCAATCAACCTCTTTTTACCTCCAATCATTGAAGGTGCTCCGTCTGTGGTAATTGACATTAATTTATCCCACCGTAAGCTATAAATTGCTGCAGTTTCACGCAGTGCATTGAAAATATCCTCGCCAGTCAATTCCCTTTAAGATACACCATATGAAGGAAATACTCACTATTAATTAAATCTCCATCTACACCACGAATAAATATAAACCACGAATAAATATAACTAACTCCTGAGACGATGGTGCTCTCGTCTGACGCAAGAGAGAAAGCAACAAACTTACCGATCTTAACTTTTAGTTGCATTTCAATGTCGTTTGACATATCCTCTATTCTCCTCACAAGACTTCGGCGAAAAAGCTGCAATCAGGACACACAATTTCACTAACTTTTGTAATATACTTTTTCACAAATTCACCTTCTTGAAACAGCCTTAGCGATCTTGTAAGCTACTGCATAACTAGCCGATTTGATCTTTTTGTTAAGAGTTTTTATTGATGGATGCTCTTTAACTACTATGGTTCTTAGCGTCCCATTCTATATTGGGCGTGAAAGACCGGAAATTTTGCTCAGAGGCCTCTTATCAGGCTTGAGGTTCTTTTACGTGCCGTAAATCTACGACACGGGACCACCGGTTTACTTCCCTTCCGAAGGAAGCCGTGCTAAGGATTTTTACACCCGAAAAAATTCCATCGCCCTCCGCCGGGTTTGAACCCGCGACCTCGGGAACTAGAGGCTAGCACGGTACCACTAGTCCACGGAGGACGACATTTTTTTTTTGTTTTTGTTAAGAGAGGTATTACATGGAATGTTATGTTTCTTATGTTTATGTTGTAAATCTTGTAGAAGTTTAGCACGCTCTAAATATGAAAGCATGACAAAGAAATATTATTATTACTAAACGTAGAAAATTTACATAAAATATATACATATGTACATCAGAAAACATTACTAGTTTTTTTGTTGTATGCGGCATGATGTCTTCAATAATGCTGTTCAATATTGACTCGAAGAAAACCACGTTATATCTTGTTACAAATAAGGCATTTTGCATTGTAACCTTCCGCACAGCAGAAAAACTCTTCCTCCCGTTTGACAGTAAATATTCGCTTTCTTGAGGTTTAACCACGTAGTGACGGGATATGGTGGCTGTAGGATGGCGGTTGTTCTTTAGGTAGGGGAGAGAAAGGAGGTAACAAAGTTTGTTCCTCAACGGTAGCCGGTCATGGTGCAACTGCCCTTGTGCACCGCTGATGATATTAATTTAGTAATTTAATATGTAGGGATTTTAATTTTGAAGTCCAAGCTACTCTTGAAGGGATTGAATTGGAGTTCAGCTTTAGCTGCTGTTGGAATTACTCCGCTGTTACCGGATATGCCCGCATGCCATGCGGGGAAGCCAGTGATGCCTCAAGCGGCGTGTTCTGGGGTTATAATCCCCAAGAGACCGAACGAGGGCGCTCTGATGGTATGGCAACTGGTCGTAAAATTTTGCGGCCCGGCGCCTAATTTCATCCTCCACGTAAGGAAGAGATGAGGCTTCGTGAAGCAATCTCACGGGAAAGGAGCGGTTTACAGAATAGATAGCCCGAAGGCCCCTATTCTGTACCCGTTGCAGGAGCAGCAGGCTGGAATCTGCGGCCATGCCCCAGATCTCGCAGGCATAAAGCAGGAAGGGGATTAAGAGCGCTCGAAAAAGGTGTAACTTAAGAGGGACAGGCATCTCAGACCTCAGCATCGGGTACAATGAAGCCGCAGCCCCATGCCCCCGACGCGCGACATCCCTAACGTGTCCCCCAAAAGTTAGGTCCTTATCTAACTTAACTCCCAGGTAGGTGATGGCATTTGTCCATTCTATCCTTCTTCCGAGGTAGCTGAATGTGGGGAGGATTGCGGGAAAGCGGCGCTTGGTGAAGAGAATGGCGTGGTTTTTTGCCGGGTTAATGGATAATCGCCAACGCTTGCACCACTCTTGGATGAGGCGGAGGTGTCTCTGAATGGGGTTGAAGGCTCTGCGTGGGTTTTTACTTGTACAATACAGGAGCACGTCATCAGCGTACTGTGCCATGTTGACGTGCCGCTCTGTGGGTAGGTCGGCCACATATACACTAAAGAGTGTGGGGGATAACACAGAACCTTCGGGGACTCCGCCTCGTATTGGCTTTAGTGTAGATTTGTGTCCCGCAACCGAAACTACAAAAGTGCGGTGTTTTAGATATGTGTGTAACAGGTGTATTATGTGTGTAGGGAGCTCCAGTTGGATGAGGTTTTTGAGGAGACCCGCATGCCAGGTCGTCGAGAAGGCCTTCTCGACATCCAGTGAAACTGCGGCGGTGTAAGCCCTGTCCTGGAAACCCAGGGCAGCCGCTTCCACCACGCGCAGCAATTGCTGGGAGGTCGAGTGCCCAGGACGGAAGCCGAACTGGTGTGGTGGGATGGCTCGAATGTCCCCTAAAGTGGGAGACAAGCGGGTTAGAATGGTCCTTTCGAAAACTTTCGAAAGGACAGAGAGGAGGCTAATGGATCTGTAGTTGGCAGGATGTACCGGATCTTTCCCCGGCTTCAATATGCAGATCACCCGAGCCTCTCTCCACTCGCGTGGAAAGTGACGCAGGGCGAAGCACATATTGAAGACCCTGGTGAGAAATAGCACGGCCCGGAAGGGAAGACGTCGTAGCATGGTGGGTGTAAGCCCGTCAGGCCCCGGTGCCCTTTTGGGGTTGAGACGCCGGAGTGCGCCTTGGATCTCTGAAGGTCTTACGACGGGATATCGATCCGCATCGTCGGGGGGACGTCGAAGGAATCGGCGTACCTCCCTCCGAGTACGTTCGGAAAAGGCATCGTCCTGGGGGTCATCTCGAGGCCTCATGGTCCTCTCAAGGTAGTCGGCAAACACATTTGCTTTGGCTTGGGGGTGATAAGCCAGGCCTTGGGTGCCATGGAGAGGGGAGAAATATTGATCTCCACGGTTACGGAGGCGTTTGGCAATCCTCCACACGTCGCCATCCTCGAGGTTCATATGGTTCATCGTCTCCTTCCACGCATGCACCCTGTGCTCGCGTAGTCGGCGACGGACCTCACAGCGCAAACGCCTATGAAGCACTCAATTATGTGGCGTGCGGTGACGCTGGTAGAGTCTGCGTGCCGCCCAGGAGCGGCGGATTAGCAGATGGAGTTCAAGAGGAAGGACGTCAGGGTGCAAGGGAGCTGGGGTGTTGACGGTGAGGTTATGGACCGTTCGTACCACGATGGAGGTGAAGGAGGAGACAGCCGCCTCCAGGGTTGGGACGTCTACAATTCTCGGGTTGGGTGGAAGGGAGTCGTTGAGACAAACCTTGACGCATTCCCAATCGACTTCCCGGTGTTGAACCGGGACGCCCTGGCTGGCAACCTTAGTGTTAACCTCGGCTAACACAGGATTATGATCTGAGTGTAGCGCGTTGATTGATGTGAGTGAGATATGAAAGGGAAAATGCTTAGTGATCGCGAAGTCGATAACGGTAGCCCGTCCTCGGCCTCGTGGATGATGTGTAGGTTGCCAGGGACCCTCTGCTCTGAGTTGAGGGTCCGCATCTATCATACGTATAATTTCACTGCCTCGTCTACACGACGGGGGGCCGCAATGCCAACGCATGTTTGGCATTGAAGTCCCCAGCCATGATAACGTTAGGATGAAGGGCGAGGATGGATAGGTAATCGTTAAGAACGAACAGCCTTCGTGGAGGGTGGTAAACAGAGACCACCATGACTTCCGTACCGCCGAGATCAATACAGACGGCCGTGGCCTCCAGGGTTTGAAGTGGCGGGAGAGGGATTGGACGTTGGACAACACTATTCCTCACGAGAACCGCAGTGCCACCTCCTCGGCGGGCCAAACGGTCAGTCCTGAGGCAGCTGAAGCCCGGTAGGCGGAAACGGGTGTTGGGTTTGAAATGTGTTTCCCCGACTAGAATGAAGTCCAAGGCATATGAGCCAGCAAAGTGCTGGAGCTCATTCCCCTGATCGGCCATACCACACGCGTTCCAAAACGCGAACCGAAACGAGGTACGTTCCCTAGTTCGATTCGCCATTTCGGGCCGTCTGGATGACAGTGGTCAGGAGTGTGAGCCCCTCCATGGCAATAACCTTCTTTGCGGCTTGGTCGGATGTTGAGAGGAACCTGACCAGCAGGTCGCAGATGCGCTGGCCGTGGTTCTGCAGCAGCTGCTGCAACCACCCCAGCACATCAGAAACCTGTGGTGCAGGAGGAGGGGTTGGGGCTGTTCTCGGGAGAGGAGTGGGAGGCTTGGGCAAGGGCGCCGATCCACTGGTCCCCTTGTCGGCCCTCGACCTTCGCGGAGGCGTGGGAGTACCACGCTCACACGAGGCCTCGGAGTCCGAGTTCGGTTCCCGAGCTGGTCGACGTCTCCTTGTCCTTCTAGGACGGGGTGGTTTTGGGGTGACTGGAGCAGGTGTTTCTGTAGCTCTGGGGTTGATGTGTGTGGGGGCCCTCGACACCGCAAGGTCCACCCGAGGTGCTCTGTAGTGCTGCTGCATAAGAGCGTCGGGAAGCAGGCTGGTCTTGTTGCCATGGCGGAGCCGGAGCTGGCGGGTGCTGCTGTTGTGTTGGTTTGCCTCCCCTACCTTGGGGGGCTGCTGGTGTTGGTGGTCTCCTGGAGGCTATCACAGCCTTCCTCGTAGGGCACCCGCCGTAACACGCCGCATGCTCCCCCTTGCAGTTAGTACAGGTGGGAACCTCGGCGATAGTTCGGGGACAGACCTCTCTTGGGTGGGAGCCTCCGCACCTTAAGCAGCGCAGGTTGCGGAAGCAGAAGTGACTGGAGTGGTTAAACCCCAGGCACCGGTAGCATTGTGGGGGACCGCCAGAGCCCTTGGATGGTTCAATATGAACCCGAAGGTAGCAGATGGTGGTGACACCATCTATCTTTGCCTCCGGGTCTGCTGACCGCTCCACGACTACTAAGAATAGTGGGAGGGAGTAAATCTTCGCTTTCTTGAGGTAGACGGTGTTGACACAGACATAATTCCGCCACGAGATACCGCTCGCGGGACGACCGCAACTGTTCTTTAGACTCCTGAAATCAACTAAGGAAGGGGGTGTGTACCGTTGTGTTGCATAGTTACACGGCGAAAGGTGAATCATGAATGCTCTTTTGTCCATCCTTGTCGTACAACCTCAGCTAATAACGGAATGAAAATCTCCTGATATTCACGCAAAAGGGTGTGAAACATCGGCAGAACGTCTGAATTCCATAACCTTACCCCGATAGTCTTCCAAGTTCTAGAAATGCAACATAATCTATACATACCCTTTGGCGGTGGAACAATCATCGGTCGGAATGGTCGAGTAATTTTATGGACAATTACAGTAGGTGAAATTTTAAGTCCTTGTATCTTCGCCGTGGTCCCGTAGTTATTTAACAACACAAAAGGTACATAGTTTTCATATAATGAAGAAACCCTTAACGTTTACAAGGAGGTGGAGCTGATGAATATGAAGATTCCGGACTCCCAGGCCACCAAGTTAACATCTTTGGAAGAGACATATATTCTGCGAACATCGAGAGAAGTAATATTAGCTGTTTTAATTATAAAATATCGATTCACGGATTTTAATGCTAGCAATTTTCTCTCTTTATACAATTATTTAGCATTTCTGTTAATGAACTTGATTACAACATAAGTAAAAAGGCAATTAAACGAAACTCTATTAACTAAGGGTTATTAGAAAATATTTTCATCTAGAAACTTCACTGCATACATTCTATGGAATTAGAATAAAGATTATCCAGGGGTTTTGACACTGTTTCATTACACATACATACGTACAATTTGATACATGGTAATTCAAGAAATACATACCAGGGTGACACTGACAATTTTTAGAAAACAAGGATTAATTTTAAAAAGTTTAAATAATTTTATTGTTTTTCATAATATTCCCCTTTAACATAAATACATTTTTGCATTCGATGAAACTAACCCTTAAAGCAGTAATGCCACTCTTCAGAAGCCGGATTTTTATAATGTTCCACTGCTTCACCTATGACGAAAAAGTAATTCAAGTATTTTATATTTAATTTTTGGAAACAAAAAGAAATCATAAGGTGCTAGGTCAGGGCTGTGCGATGAAGGGTCCATGGTGCTGACCTTTAGGGCATCCAGATTCAGTTGTTAGTTTTGCTGTATGCGACGGTGCGTTGTCATGATGTAACATTATTTTTCCTTTTGGGCACTTTTCACGAATTTTTTAAAACTTTGCGGCAAACAGACATTTGTGTATCATTCAGAAGTAACGGCACGTATATCTCCTAACGCTATAGCAGCAATATAGCCCGTTTTAGGGGGAAAAAATAAAACTAGCAACCATCTTCTTACCAGCACTAAGAATTCGTCGGACTTTTGTAGGCTTAGGTTCTATTCGAAAGATCCATTGAGCCGATTGGCTTTCTTTTCAGGATCATAATAATAAATCCAAGATTTATCACCAGTAACGATAGTCCAACCAAATTTGAAGTGCCGTTGAATTTTTCAAGAGTTTTTCTGCACCAATAAAGCGATTGTTGTTTTTGATCCGGAGTCAGTTTATGTGAAATCCATCGACAACAAAGCTTTCTCACGTCTAACTGTTGATGTAAAATGTTCTGGATTTGACTCATACCAATTCCCAATGTCACCCGAATAAATTCATAAGATGTCCGTCGATTTTCTTCTAGCATTGCTCGAACAGCGGCAATATTTTCATCAGTAACAGCAGTTCTTGGGCGTCTTCATTCATCACCCAGAAAAAAGCGATCTCTTTTGAATTCGCTCTACCAATTCTTTACTGTTACTTTAGATGGGCTTCTTTGCCAAATGCATTTCTAAGCCGATCTTCACATTGTTTAGGTGTTAATGGCGATTTAAAATCTTAAAAAAATCATAGTCGGGTAATGTTCTACAGCCAAATTCATCTTTGCGTGAATACAAAATCTTTAAATGATGATAATTAACAAACTGTTAGAGCACATAAAACAAACTACATGGCAATCAACTCGAAAAACATTAGAAATTAGCTATCAAATATAAAGAAATTTTATTTGTTTTTAGAAACATGGCATTCTAAAAGTTTTCACCATCGCCTTCGTATAACATAGGATTCGTACCGTTATTATAAAAGGATCAATTGTCGCTTTTTAAAATCTATGTTCTGTTTGCTCTATTACCGCATGTCATATATGTACATTGCCTGGAATGAAATGTAACCAAGTTTTGTTTTTACACGCATTCTCCGCAGAATACAGTAACTAGCCGGCTTTTGTTTCTACACGCATTCTCTGTGGATTATGGCAACTATTATCTACTCCATGGCATTCTTAACGAAGGCTTTGTATATTCTTTTAGTAATTTATGAACTGAAATGAGGTGTTTTATAGTTCATGTCTATCAGAAGGAATAGGGTTTTTCAATGGTGAAGGAATTTTCAAAATTTAGTGTTTTTTTAATTACTTACATGCATACATACTAAGTAGACCTTGCGCTGTACCACAATAGTGCCTAAAGCCTTCTATTGTTAAAAAAGTTATTGAGATATTAAGTGTACCGCCGTAACCCCGCGGTAATGTCGAAGGGAAAATATGATACAGGGGTTTGAGTTTTCCATTAGGGCATTAACCTACAAAGTTTTGAGGTGAAAAAGAAAGAAATATAGGAATTAAAACTATATGCTTTAGCACTTTTATTTACCCTACAACCTACTTATAGGGAGTAAGTGGAAGTATTGTATTTCACCCAAAAATTGTATATCGAGATTCCATCGGAAATACACGTTTTGAGGCCCACTGATCCCAAAAAGGCGTTTTTAGAAAGAGGTCCGTGTGTGTGTATGAACAACATAACTCAAAAACGAAAAGTCTGTGATAAATACCAAACTTGACTTTTAAGTTCAGCATTCTCCAAGGATGCGACGCGAAGATTTTCAAGAAACTATCCCTACCGCTATCTACACTTTCTAGGAAAATGTCCTGTTCTGTTATCTTTTATTTTCTCAAAAACGCCTTTAACGATTTGTAAAAAATATCACATGTTTAATATACTGGCATGAGAAATAAAATGTATATATTGAATGTTCATGTAAAGCCCCCGAAGGCCCCTTCATTTGATTGAATTTTGTATTATGTGTACTAATATTATAGAGAGAGAAATTTTGTGTGTGTGTGGGAGGGGACAGTATAAAAAAACCACTTAATCAATTTTGATAATTCTTTCACTTTTGAAATGCCATATTCTTCCAGATGGTTTCAGGTTATATAATGTTTCCAAAACTTTTAAAACTGGAGGGTTTAGGATTTCTTTTTCATATTCATGTTATCAAATTTCAATCCCGTTTCGTTGAATCTGGTTACCAGGGCATACTTTTGGTTCCAGATTTGTAATGACTTCGAGCCCAAAGGAGTAAATGAGGATTAAATATGTTAACTTGAGTTATTTGGAGGGTTGTGTATCGTTCATATCACCGCATTTCTCTCATATTTCACTGAAATGTTTTTATCAAGTAATACATTCGGTATGATTTGACAAAGCCGGCATATTTAGATTCTAGAAACTGACAGAAATGACCAGCTACCCTTACATTCAATCCCTATTTTCAACCCCAAACATACAAATCAACATTCATTGGTCTATCTAGAAGAAGCTGTGTACGCTTATACCATAGGACCCAACGAAAATTATAAGCTACCTTTACAACTCTAAAAAGCTCCTTATCGTATTTCCAACCGCTTATGTAAGAATCCGCACCGTTTAAAGATCAACATGGTTAAAATATTGCAGAATTATACAAAGGGGGTTGGCAAAAGTCATAGGTTAAGTTACACTTCCAAAACCACTTAATCCTTATTTTGAATTATATAGGAGAGGCCGGGGTAATTCCAAACACTTTAGGTTTTGTGATCAATCATGAAAAATATTAGACTCTGATGAAAAAGCTAACAAGGTGTTCCGAAACTATAACGTTTTTCCTGTATTATTCCATAATAATAATATTTCAAATATAACTTAGTAATCTGAAAAATTGAGTTCAAAATACGAACAGTGTTCGGCACTACCCCGGCAACAGGGTTAATGGCGAACATCATAGATAAGTATTTTATAAATTGGCATAAATAAGAAACGTTTATTTATAAAACAATCAAATTACTTTGGCACTTCTGTGAAAACAATAAACTATTACAATCCAATTAGGCATTTTATCAAAATGTACAACATTCATATGGGTACCTAAGCTTTCTTTGCCCAGGAACTGCAGTTTTTACGAGTCCCATTTTTGCACCATGTTATAATTTGACACCTTTCCCAAGTGAGTATGTCGTCTATGACATGCTTGAAAGTTTGCGATCCCTGCCAAACCACCCTTTCTTTCCATCGCAAGAGCTTGTTCGCTTGAAAAAACAATTTAATGTTGTTATCGCCTGTTGTAACTAAGTACAGTAAAGTCTCGCTAATCAGAGTTTTTTTTAATGGACGCTCTTTAACTACCATGGTCCTTAGCGTCTCATTCTATATTGGGCATGAAAGACCGGTAATTTTGTTCAGAGGCTCTTTATCGGCTTGAGGTTCTTTTACGTGTCGTAGGTAATGGGGAATCAAGGTACCTCGGATTTGGGATAACTCGGACTATACTGACCACCATAGGAAAACTCATTAAAGTCGAAATGAAATCAATATCAAATTAAGTTATTTACTGTAGGTTTGTAAACTTTTTGTATATACATGTATGGGGTTATTTTTTGAAAAAGTCT
Organism: Deroplatys truncata; assembly: GCA_030765065.1. Classification (NCBI taxonomy): domain Eukaryota; kingdom Metazoa; phylum Arthropoda; class Insecta; order Mantodea; family Mantidae; genus Deroplatys; species Deroplatys truncata. The sequence continues at coordinate 20,157,407 of CM060976.1, read as the reverse complement.
TTTAAGTGTCTTCTGCTTCAGGATACTGAATCGCTTTGCGCGGCAATGTCACGCCATAGTTTGAGTAACATGGTGTCGCACGGTGTTGCCTCTGATTGTTGTTCTATAGAGCCTAATGCCGCCTCCAACACAGCAAACCCCTCATAATGACTCATCTTTGGTGCTCTCTCTTCTATGTCTTCCTCCTCGCTTTCTTCTGTCGGCTCATTCAACATCTCAACAATTAATGTTTCCGTAAGTTCAAACTGTTCATCACTCTTCAACCATTCCGTAACTTCACTTTCACTACCATCTGAAGCTGTGCGATTAGGTGTGACAGGCGTACATCATCTTCATCAGCATAATCACTCTCACCAGTCGATTTGCTCTCTAAAATTTTCTTCGACGACTTCACAAGTGTCTCAGGCTTCACTTTATCCCACGACTCTGCCAATCAATACACTACGTCTCTCATGGTTACTCGTTTTAGTAAATTAGTGATGTTTCCATCCTCCTCCGTTGCTTGTAGAAGTGACTGCAACAGGCGGTGTCGATACTTTTTAAAGCATTCCAAAGCCCCCGGATCCATCGGTTGTATCAAACTTGTGACATTAGTCGGCAGAAACAAAGCCCGAATTCCATCACACTGCGATCCAGCTTTGTCCATCAATAAGATTGCTTTACCAGGCAAACCATTTTTCTTCAAAACTTGTCTGGCACATATTTTTCATTAAATCACTTCTTAAATACTCCTCTGTCCATCCAGCCATTCTTTTGGTTCTTGTAAGAAATAGGCAGTGCAGACAAGGAAATGTCTTTGAGAGCTCTAGGCTTCGCTGACTTGCCTATGATGACAAGCTTTAATTTGTGTGTACCTGATGCATTTGATGCAGCGAGTACTGTCACTCTTTCTTTACTTTTTTGTGGCCAGCATCAGGACGTTTTTTTCGCGTGAAGCAAGTGGTTTAGAAGGTAACATTTTAAAGTTGAGTCCTGTTTCGTCACAATTGTATAACGATCATTTGTAAGGTTTTCACTTTTTATGAGTTGTTCAAGATTGTTTACAGAAGTTCACTGCAGCTTCAGAATCACCAGAAAGCTTTTCTCCACAAATCTCAAGCTGTCGTACACCATATTTATTCTTCCATGTCTGTAACCAACCTGCACTTGCGCTGAATTCGTCTTCACCTTCTTTAAACTTGTTTCGAAAAATAATGCCTTTTCTTGCAACATTGAGCCGGAAATTGGACCTCACTTCTGTCTTTGTTGACTGAACCAACTAAACAATACTTCACTAGTTTTTTCGTATTCTGACCTCCTCATACTCTTTCTTTTAAAAGAGTTACCTGAACACTTTGTTGAAGAGTACTTCTCCAGTTTATCCCTGTTTCATTGCCAGTCTCCAACTGTTACTTCCCCAATACCATATTCTGCTGCAAGCTTTTTAATTGTCTCCCCTTTATCCAGTCTTATTAAAGCTTGCAATTTTACCTTTAATGGTACAAGTTTGCTTTTACATTTAGCGCTCATTATTGAAACAAATTGTAATAAAATGTGTAACCCTTTCTAACGTACTCTATCTACAAATAAGGCTACAAACATACTAAAATGAAACACTCCTTTAACTTGACACAACCTTGGGTTGCAAGGGATATTTTTCCTCTCAACAAAACATATGTTAACTATTAAGGCTAGCTGCTTTCTTATAATAGCTGTCAAACATTTGCAGTCATAAACTAGTCAGTGTGTTATTATTGCAGTTGAAAAGTATTTCTGATGGGAAATGTTTGCTACAACGTATGTACACACATATTATGGAAAGGTTTTCCCAGTTTTCGGCTGGTCCCTAATTGAAAGGAAGTTAATCCTTGCCAGGTAACAAACACTCTATAGACGAGAGGTAGGGAGGTGCAAAAATATGCAGATACGTGGACCGTGTAAACTGATGACTAGCCTCTGGTTAAATAAAATAAATAAAAAAATTAAAAAAAATTTAAAAAAATGTGTCTAAGTAGCTCAGATTTAACGGAACCTCAGATTTGCGAGACTCTGCTGTACTTTTGCTTAATTTGAAATAATTTGTAATCAAAAGTATTCATATCGTGCTTAACGTAATGATGAAGGAACAAACATTTTATATGCATACTATGTCATATTTGTGCTAAGTTATTTACACATTCGGGGTCTGTTGAGATTGGCCTGGTCAGTTGTTCCCCAGACCTCTGCGTCATATCTCTTACATTTTTAAAGTCTACAATATTCTTCTCTCTCCGTCTTTTTAGATACTATTTCCAACTTCTCTCAACTTCCCATTTCCTTATCACATTCCCCTAAACCTCTTACCTGAAATGGATATACATAGAAACATTTTATTTATTTTTACAATGCTATTATTTTTTAGCCATTTCTCTCTAATAAATATTTTCCTCCATTCGTTTGTTCCTTTACATATCATCACAATGTATACACCATTTTCAATTTGTCCGCATATCGGACATATTCCTTGTGCAATATTACCTCTGAGTCCCCTAAGTTTCTATACCCTTAGCCTAAAATTTGCTACTACTTCTCGTTCTATTTTATTACAACTTTCTACGTGATTTTTGTTTCCTGATTCCGTCTTTATCATTTTATAAAATACCAATGATCTCATTTCATTACTTCTTGCCCTCAGCTCTTGTTTATCGATGTCCTCATATCTTTCGCTGGCAATTTTCCAGAATCCCTGTATCATTTCATGCCTTTGTTCCTATATATCACCTAGCCCTACTCTCGCTAAGAGCTCTCTAATTTTACTCAACCAACATTCAGGGTTCAAATGTTTTTCTCGGTAATCTAAATATCATTTCAAAACATTCTCTTCTGACGTCCTATACCAACACTTCAAAAGTGTTTCCATCACCATTCCTCTTACATTAACTTTTCCCATTTCGAGTAATGACCCTACATTAGCAGCGGATATATTTGAATTTGTCTGGGTAGAGAAAGTTGTGTGAATATATCACATTAGATTTTTCAAAAATAGACCACTTTCGTACTCAGGGTTGTAAATTATGTACCTACCGAAATGTGTATACGTACGTAGCTTGGTATAAGAACCCCAATAATTCTCATGTTATTTGCTTGATAAACTAACTTTATTGCTGTGTTTTGAAGGCACATATAACGTTGTGTCCCTACACGTTAGACTGCCATTGATACTTAACTGCAAGAGTAGATAAATTCATCTTCCAACCTGCACGTTTATAGTACTACTATCCCGCACTCATTACTGCCCGTATTCCCTTCCTAAAACCTATTCCATATAACTTTGCCCCTATCTCTTAACTGTCACGTGCATTAGTTACCTCTCATTGGCTGCTGTATGCGACACAAAGCTAGTTCCTCATTTAACATAATCGTTTATCTTAATACATTCGAAGAGAATTGTCAAATTTACATGTTCATTACTGCATGAATCAAAAATGTTACGTAACAGAGTTAATGCATCTGGAATCCATGTAAATTCTTATGAGCAAATAGAGAGAAGGATTCTTTGGTTTAAACCTGCCTCTTAGGAAGACGAAGATACTTGCATTTATCATGTCAGTGTTTTTATTGCTTTTATCACCTGAACTTGCATTCACAGGGTTTGTTTGTTATACATCGTCATCCAAAGGTACACGTTAGCCACTCCCTGGAAAGCGAAAGGAAAGCGAGCGCGAAAGAATACAATATGTCAGCGGAGAAGGTTTATAAGAAACAGGTTTATCGGCTCGGGTCGCTGTATTTAACCTTTCTACAAAGTAATAGTTATTTTCCTACTTTATACCTAGCTGTGCGTATTTATACATGTGATAGGTCAGTGCATATTCATTCCACGTGTAGTCAGAGTTCACCATTCTACATGATTTTGTTGCTTTTTATTCCTTACTTCATAATAATCTATTGTGTTTCTCTACGCTGAGAGCTGGCAACAATCCATTTGATGTGAGACAATGAAGGTGACGTCGTGGCCGTTAATGCTTAAACAATAATTACTGGTCCACCTCTGTGATGTGTGTCTGCCTCACATTCAAGAGGTCCGGAGTTTTAATCTGATTAGGGTGAGTTACCCGGATAAGGTTTTTTCCGGGGTTTTCCCTTATTCTGAAAATATGAATGTGGTAACTTTAAGCTCCATGAACTCCGGACTCATTTGAGCATCATTTCACCCATATCCTCCATCGTCCGATATGACCTTACCGGTTAAGGACTGTAAACAAAATTACTGAAGTTGCGTATACGAACAATGAGGGATCTGTGCATCTGAGACCGCCGCCCAGCAATCTCTTCCGAGTTCCACCAGGAGGTTCAGGAGGTCCACATGTAGTGGCCTTACTTCACGTATAAGCACAGATAAGTTCATGTGTTGCTGCTTTGATTAAGCACTTTTTACTTTCTCTACTACGTATAGTAAGTATGGGAAGTATTGTATTCCACCCAAAAATTCGATACCGAGATTTCACCGGAAATATATGTTTTGAGACCTCCTGAATCCAAAAAAAGCATTTTGGAAACATGTCCGTGTGTGTGTGTGTGTGTGTGTGTGTGTGTGTGTGTGTGTGTGTGTCTGTGAACTACATAGCTCAGAAACGAAGTCGGATAAACACCAAACTTGGTATTTAGGTTCAGTATCTTCCAGAGATGCGACACGAAGGTTTTCAAGAAAATCTCCCAACCCAGATTACCCTTTACATGGAACATTTTTCAAAGATTTTAATTTTCTCAAAAACACCTCTAAGGATTTTGATTAAAATATCATATGTTTAAGATATTTTCATGACAAATAAAATGTATATCTTCAATTTTCTGGGAATGTCTCCAAAAGTATTCTTCATTGTGAACGACTTTTGCATAACTGGTAAACCATAAGAGATAGACAAACTTTTACTACACAAAAAATGTAGATCGCGTTAAAATACACAATTTATGTCATGTACATGTTTTTTTTGAGTAAAACATTTTCGAGATATTGCTTGTTATTCACTTAAATTTTTCAATACTTATTTTTCAAATGGAAATTCGTTTTTCATTTTTTTGTCTTGTATATGCAAAGAGTATTAATCTGTGACAAAGAGAATGGTGCTGCACCTAGCAACCAGCTATTAAGAGATATGTATATGCTTAAAGGCTATTGTATTTCTATATTGCCCTTGTAAATATATTTTCCCCTTACATCTACAAGAAACTTAGCAATAAGATAGAGTCTGCTAATATTTATCTCGATTAACATGAAGTAGATGGAGAATAAGCGTTTGTAAAAATAGTTTTACACGAGTAGAGAGAGTCATGTGAGTGTAACACATTAGATTTTTTTTACTTTCTCTAATACGTATGTAAGTAGGGGAAGTATTGTATTCCACCCAAAAATTCGATACCGAGATTTCACCGGAAATACATGTTTTGAGACCCCCTGAATTAAATTTTTTTGGAAAGATGTCCGTGTGTGTGTGTGTGTGTGTGTGTGTGTGTGTGTGTGTGAACAGCATAACTCAGAAACGAACAGTCGGATAAACACCAAACTTGGTATTTAGGTTCAGTATCTTACAGAAATGCGACACGAAGGTATTCAAGAAAATCCCCCACCTCAGATTACCCTTTACATGGAATATTTTTCAAAAATTTTAATTTTTTCAAAATCGGCTCTAACGATTTTGATTAAAATATTACATGTTTAAGATATTTTCATGACAAATGAAATGTATATCTCGAATTTTCTGGGAATGTCTCCACAAGTATTCTTAATTTGAACGACTTTTGCATAACTGGTAAACCATAAGAGATAGACAAACTTTTACTACACAAAAAATGTAGATCGCGTTAAAATACACAATTTATGTCATATACAATTTTTTTGTTGAGTGAACCATTTTCGAGATATTGCTTGTTATTCCCTTAAATTTTCCAATACTTATACTTTTTCTCAAATTCGTTGTTCTTTTTACTTTCTCTACTACGTATAGTAAGTAGGGGAAGTATTGTATTCCACCCAAAAATTCGATACCGAGATTTCACCGGAAATACCTGTTTTGAGACCCCCTGAATCCAAAAAAAGCATTTTTGGAAATATGTCCGTGTGTGTGTGTCTCTGTCTGTCTGTGAACAGCATAACTCAGAAACGAACAGTCGGATAAACACCAAACTTGGTATTTAGGTTCAGTATCTTCCAGAGATGCGACACGAAGGTTTTCAAGAAAATCCCCGCACCCCAGATTACCCTTTACATGGAAGATTTTTCGAACATTTTAATTTTCTCAAAAATGGCTCTAACGATTTTGATTAAAATATCATATGTTTAAGATATTTTCATGACAAATAAAATGTATATCTTGAATTTCCTGGGAATGTCTCCAAAAGTATTCTTCATTCTGAACGACTTTTGCATAACTGGTAAACCATAATAGACAAAATTTTACTACATAAAAATGTAGATCGCCTTAAAATACTCAATTTATGTCATATACATTTTTGTTGTTGAGTGAACCATTTTCAAGATATTGCTTGTTATTCTCTTAAATTTTTCAATAATCATCTCAAATGGGAATTCGTTATTCGTTTTACTTTCCCTACTACGTATAGTAAGTAGGGGAAGTATTGTATTCCACCCAAAAATTCGATACCGAGATTTCAACGGAAATATGTTTTGAGACCCCCTGAATCCAAAAAGAGCATTTTTGGAAACATGTCCGTGTGTGTGTCTGTCTGTGTGTCTGGCTGTGTGTCTGTGTGTGTGTCTGTGAACAGCATAACTCAGAAACGAACAGTGGGATAAACACCAAACTTGGTATTTAGGTTCAGTATCTTCCAGAGATGCGACACGAAGGTTTTCAAGAAAATCCCCCCACCCCAGACTACCCTTTACATGGAACATTTTTCGAAAATTTTAATTTTCTCAAAAACGGCTCTAACGATTTTGATTAAACTATCATATGTTTAAGATATTGTCATGACAAATAAAATGTATATCTCGAATTTTCTGGCAATGTCTCCAAAAGTGTTCTTCATTATGAACGACTTTTTCATAACTGGTAAACCATAAGAGATAGACAAATGTTTACTACACGAAAAATGTAGATCGCGTTAAAATACACAATTTATGTCATATACATTTCTTTTGTTGAGTGAACCGTTTGCGAGATATTGCTTTTTATTACCTTAAATTTTCCAATACTTATACTTTTTCTCAAATTCGTTATTCATTTTTTTATGTCCTGGACATGCAAAGAGAATGGAATGCGCCACATAGCAACCAGCGTTAAAATATTTGACTATCGCTTAAAACCTACCATATTCCCCTTGCATCTACAAGAAAATTATCAATAAGATCGACATCTCGATATCTCGATTAACATGAAGCATATGGAGATTAAGCGTTTGTAAAAATAGTTTGTACAAGAGTAGAGAAAGTCATGTGAGTGTAACACATCAGATTTTTTTGTCTTGGATATGCTAAGAGTATTAATCTGTGGCAAAAGGAATGGTGCTGCACCTAGCAACCAGCTATTAATAGATATGTATGTGCGTAAAGGCTACTGTATTTCTAGGTTGCCCTTGTAAATATATATTCCCCTTACATCTACAAGAAAATTAGCAATAAGATAGAGTCTGCAAATGTTTATCTCGATTAACATGAAGTAGATGGAGAATAAGCGTTTGGAAAAATAGTTTGTACAAGAGTAGAGAAAGTCATGTGAGTGTAACACATAAGATTTTTCATTAAAATATGTTAAACACATGTATTTCAATCAAAACTGTTGAGTCATTGTTTAGAAAACCACATTTTCTATACATCTTCCATGCAAAGGGTGGTGGGAGATTTCCTTGAAAATCTTCGTGTCCCATCTTTGGAAGATATTGAGCTTAAATGCCAAGTTTGGAATTTACCCGACTTTTCGTTTTTGAGTTATGCTGCTCATATTCACGCACACACGCGCGCGCGCGGATCTTTTCCTAAAAATTGTTGTTTTTTTATTTGTAGAGCCTCAAAACCTGCATTTCCCGTAAAACTTCGATGTTAAATTTTTGATTAGTAAGCAATTCCTTTTGTACCTATTATGTACGTGGAACGGAAAAGTAAAGAGGGCAAAATGACAATATAGTTAAATTCGGTTAATTTCTATAACATAATCGATATAAAAATTATTAGAAAATGCAGTGATACAACTAAGCGTATTCGCATGCATTGGCATGAATTCGAATCCTCGAATTTGATCAAATGTAATCGATACAATATTTCTCCACTAGCAGGATCTTTTTCAGCTAATATGTAGTACAACAACAACAATAATAATAATAATAATAATAATAATAATAATAAAAAGTGGACAAAAGTAAACTTCAGAGGGCGGAAACGATTTTTTATGAAGAACTTAAGGATGCACTAGATTAGATCTAATAATAAATGAAACAAAATTATAGAACTGAATATTTATAAATTATATGATAAAATCGAAGAAAATTAATTTAATTGAAAAGAGCATATGAACTACACCACACGATTGCAGAAAGAATACCACTATTAATTAATAAGTACAAACCGTCAGTAAAAACTGACATCGGACACCCCAGGAAAAGATGGGAGTAAAGAATGCGAAGGCAGGTGGAATGCCTAATCATCGAAATGAAGAATATAATAATAATAATAATAATAATAATAATAATAATAATAATAATAATAATAATAATAATGTCTTCATAATTACTTTGCACAATAGCTTATGTAATCGCAACTTAAGTGGAATCACACAGGATGGTTTCATTGACAAATTCAGGAAACTCCAAGTGTATTATCCAAAATAGCGCGGAAAGCATTTTTACATACATTGTCTTTTTTACGTGAAATAAAAAAGACCATAACCCTCATCGTAACAACAAACTCCTGATTGCGCATTTTGTCTGCAAACTGCAAAGTACAAACGGGGGACGGTCCATATAAGAATTGTGAGTGAGAATAGGCAGCAGTCAAGCGGACGATTCATGATTGAATCGTGCAGTGGGTTAGACCAGCAGGAAAGCGGACGATCCATGAACGAATCGTGCACTAAGGCAGGCGAGCAGATAAGAGGACGATTCATGAACGAATCGTGCAGTAGGGTAGACCAGCAGTCAAGGGGACGATTATGATTCGATTCATGAATTGTGAACGAATCGCTCGACCCAACCCTAAAAACGACTCCGACTGCGGAGAGGAAGTAGTTGCGATAAAATCAGTAATCAACACTATTAGTGAAAACATAAATGATTGCAGATCCGACTCACTCAGTAGCCCGATCCGCTTACAAAAATTCCAAAGAATGATTGTGATGAATGCTCCAGCAATCCAGCAATCGAGAACAGGTCGCCCAGGTTTACCTGGGCGGAATATAATCGCCACAGTACCTAGCCGCGTATGCGGCTTTACCTGTGCGATAAAGGAGGTTTAAAAGAATATACACAAGCTTTTGATTTATGTCTGTCTTGGGCGGGGTTTAGCTTTCTGCACTACCATTTGGCTGGGTCTCGGCGTTTCCTCATGGGCGGACTAGCGACCATGCGGTGACCAAGCCCAATGCTGCTTAACTTGGGCGACCGCTTGTGTGGTCGTCAAGTTAAGCAGGCCGGCATGGCAGCAAAGCAAGATGGGAATACAGGTAATGGGATGGGGTACTCAAGTTGGCGGCAGGGCGGGTCGCTGGTAGATGGTCACTCATCCAGCCAGCGACCGAGCCCAATGCTGCTTAACTTGGGGAAGTTTGTGAGATGAGGGATTGGTAGACTTCAGCCTCGAGGGCCCAAGCCGTCTTTCGGCAACCGGTAGCTCTTCCTCCGCCGTGGCGCCTTGTGGTCATAGCGGCCCAAAGAGTTAACCAGCTGGTTGGGGTGGTAGGTAAGTTTCGCGTACATGGTGCGGGTTCTCTCCCGCACCACGTCCACGATGTATGGGAGACCGGAGTGGGTATGTAGGATATGTGATGGGAATCTACGCCCGGTATCATAGATCATCCGAAGCGCCCTGTTCTGAACGGTTTGCAGTCTGCGGATGGTGGTCGCTGCCGCCGATCCCCAGACCTCGCAGCCGTAAAGAATCAGGGGCGGGATAATCGCCTGATATAGGCGTAGCTTGAGGCGTATGGGCATTGTGGAGCGGAATACAGGGTACAGCTGCCTGAGCGCGGAGTGGCCGAGGCCGACCTTTGCCCTGACATGTGGCGCGAAAGTGAGGCCGCGGTCGAGCGTGACTCCGAGGTATTTGGCAAAATTCGATACCGAGATTTCACCGGAAATACATGTTTTGAGACCCCCTGAATCCAAAAAAAGCATTTTTAGAAACGTCCGTGTGTGTGTGTCTGTGAACAGCATAACTCAGAAACGAACAGTCGGATAAACACCAAACTTGGTATTTTGGTTCAGTATCTTCCAGAGATGCGACACGAAGGTTTTCAAAAATATCCCCCACCCCAGATTACCCTTTACATGGAACATTTTTCGAAAATTTTAATTTTCTCAAAAACGGCTCTAACGATTTGGTTTAAAATATCATATGTTTAAGATATTTTCATGACAAATGAAATGTGTAATTCGAATTTTCTGGTAATGTCTCCAAAAGTATTCTTCATTTGAACGACTTTTGCATAACTGGTAAACCATAAGAGATAGACAAAATTTTACTACACAAAAATTGTAGATTGCGTTAAAATACAGAATTTATGTCATATACTTTTTTTTGTTGAGTGAACGATTTTCGAGATATTGCTTGTTATTCCCTTAAGTTTTCCAATAGTTTTTCTCAAATGGGAATTCGTTATTCATTTTTACTTTCTCTACTACGTATAGTAAGTCGGGGAAGTATTGTATTCCACCCAAAAAATTCGATACCGAGATTTCACCGGAAATACTGTTTTAAGTATTCTAAAATTCTAAAAAGCATTTTTGGAAACATGTCCGTGTGTGTGTGTGTGTGTGTGTGTGTGTGTGTGTGTCTGTGTCTGTCTGTCTGTGAACAGCATAACTCAGAAACGAACAGTCGAATAAACACCAAACTTGGTATTTAGGTTCAGTATCTTCCAGAGAAGCGACACGAAGGTTTTCAAGAAAATCCCCCCACCCCAGACTACCCTTTACATGGAACATTTTTCGAAAATTTTAATTTTCTCAAAAATGGCTCTGACGATTTTGATTAAAATATCTTATGTTTAAGATATTTTCATGAGAAATGTAATGTATATCTCGAACTTTCTGGGAATGTCTCCAAAAGTATTCTTCATTGTGAACGACTTTTGCATAACTGGTAAACCATAAGAGATAGACAAAGGAAAAGAGATAGGAAAATCGTGTCCTGTCTTTATTTTCAACTCCTTACATACAAAGTTACGCCATTTGTTATACGTAAACAAAACTTTGTACACTTACACATTGGGCACGACGAAACGTTGAACTCAACAATTTACAGAAACTATTCCAATTTTCAGCCCCTTAATACCAATATAAATTGTTTATTTATGTATTTCGATATTTTTATGTAATATATAAAAAGTGAAAATGTATTTCTATACAGATATGCTTAAGTGACGTAAGAACAAATTCAACCAATTTTCATCGTGTTTTACCATTGGAAGTCTTATTCTTTCTCAGGACATGAATAGGGCATACACTTGAGAGTTTCTGAAATTTTCTTATTCCCCACTCTTTCTGTCTCATTGATTAATACCTGGTACCAAATATCAGATAATTTGGTACTTTAGTGTGAAAGGTTTCGTTTTTACGATAATAAATAAAGAGTTAAACCAAAGCCTAAGCGCTTTGAAATGCACTATTATATTCGACTAGAAACTACTGGACTAATGGATGCTTCCTTCACCGCTGAAAAGTAGTAAAGGAGTACCAGCATTTCCAACATTTATAAAATAAGCAGGAGATTGGTGTTGATGCGGTATTTGACCATTTTCCTCCCATTTCAAGAATTGGTACTACGGAGTTTTTGTATCTGTCTTATTACATTTATCAAGGAGACTGAAAGATTGGCGTGGTAAAAGGAGGGTTCAATATGAAACAGGAAACTTTCCTTGATCATTGCACCCATATTTCATGAACTAAATAATATAAGGGATATTAATTTAAGTAGTTTTAAAGTTCCTTCATTCAATGCCGAGTGAAATGGCTGGTAGCTAAGCAAAGTTGAATTCCTGGCTCACCTCCGAGGTATCGGGGTAGCGTAACTAATTAAAACGTCATATGGACTAAATGCTCTCATTTTACATTCTCGCAGATTGTTGCGTCCCTCCTGCTTAATAGTTAGAACTTTACCGACGGCTTTCCCTAAATGCATTTCGCGCCTCGTTCCACTCGCGTTTGAAACTCTTTATAAAAATAACTTTCAGCTTCTTCCTTCTTTCTTCTAATGCATGGAAATTCATGAAAACGTTTATGTTCCCTTGTTTGCTAGCACACAAAAAATGCAATGGTCCAGCATTGCAGAAACATAATACGATCCTGACAGTGCATGTGTACAATAGTGCTCGGTAGTCAAACATGACATTTTCAAGGCGGACATAGTTGTACTACACGTAGGTCTAGCTATAGTTACAGTCATTTATTGCTGTCTTTCACAGACCCTGTAACTAAATACTTATTAATTCAGAACTGTTAAAGAACGTTGAAGTTTTCGTTAAATCAAGAAGTCTCGCACAGTCTGGGGCATGTATAATGTGTGTGCGCGAGAGAGAGATTCTATTCAGGATTCTATTTAACATCATTAGGAAGGATAGACATAAAACTCCAATACATCCATAACTATTCCTTTTACACCAGATATTTGATATTGACTTATCCAGGCTAACAATCCCTTCAGTTTCAATCAATCACGTCCGTCTTGTGTTATTGCTATAAATACATACCATATTTCTATACGGTAGAATCGCAATCATTAAAAAGGTGCATTCCTACGAGATTTTAAAGCGCCCATAGAAAGGTATCGCCTGGGGAGACATTTATGAATATCTACGCAAATAAAGAAGCGGAGAGATTACCCCTACTTCAAAAGGAAATAGTTTATTCTGCTCTTGTTAAACTTTTCTTTCCAAAGCTCATTTTCTCAAAAGCTACTTCTCCTGGACGCCTGGGAAAATTTTCCGAACGATACGGACACCTACACGCTTTCTCAAATAACTGGCCTATTTTTGCGGTTCTCATTGTTTTTTACTTTCTCTACTACGTATAGTAAGTAGGGGAAGTATTGCATTCCACCCAAAAATTCGATACCGAGATTTCACCGGAAATACATGTTTTGAGACCTCCTGAATCCAAAAAAAAGCATTTTTGGAAACATGTCCGTGTGTGTGTCTGTGTGTCTGTGTGTGTGTGTGTCTGTGAACAGCATAACTCATAAACGAACAATCGGATAAGCACCAAACTTGGTATTTAGGTTCAGTATCTTCCAGGGATGCGACACGAAGGTTTTCAAGAAAATCCCCCCACCCCAGACTACCCTTTACATGGAACATTTTTCGAAAATTTTAATTTTCTCAAAAATGGCTCTAACGATTTTGATGAAAATATCATATGTTTAGGATAATGTCATGAGAAATGAAATGTATATCTCGAATTTTCTGGGAATGTCTCCAAAAGTATTCTTCATTGTGAACGACTTTTGCATAACTGGTAAACCATAAGAGATAGACAAAATTTTACTACACAAAAATGTAGATCGCGTTAAAATACACAACTTATGTCATATACATTTCTTTTGTTGAGTGAACGGTTTTCGAGATATTGCTTGTTATTTCCTTAAATTTTCCAATACTTATACTTTTTCTCAAATTCGTTATTCATTTTTTTTATGTCCTGGACATGCAAAGAGAATGGAATGCGCCACATAGCAACCAGCGTTAAAATATTTGACTATCGCTTAAAAGCTACCATATTTCCCTTGCATCTACAAGAAAATTACCAATAAGATTGACATCTCGATATCTCGATTAACATGAAGTATATGGAGAAAAGGCGTTTGTAAAATTAGATTGTACAAGAGTAGAGAAAGTCATGTGAGTGTAACACATCAGATTTTTTATTTTATAATCTAGTTTGTTCATTAAATGCGTTTCTATAATGTCAACTCTTCATTGCAATACTATCAAAGATGCTTCACAAAATCTCTATTACCTTTGTTATAAATTTAAAGTTTCAAATACTTTAAGCTGTAGTTCCTGAGAGGAAAGAAAACTATGCTAGAAAATATTTAAGTTATACTCATACAACTTGCGTTCCCTATTAAAATAAGCAGCTGATGAGAAGCTGGAAGAAGTACTTGGTAGTCTCAAACATAATTTACTCGTGTCTGTTTTAAAATTTTGTTTTATAAAAGATATCAGAGGGTGAACCGAAAGAATGCCGAATTTAGCTCGGCATCCAAAGCAACAAATTTCTTTAGCTATGTTTTCGTCGTCCACTGTCAATGCATTTACATATCTAGGTAGATAAAGGTTCGATGTTCAGCAGAAAAGCAGTTTAAGGGACCAAGGTTTAAATAATTTTCAGAAACATGTTATGTTTATACTGAGAGCGGTAACAGTTTTTAGTACATATTATACCTGCACTTTTACTGTAAGTACGGTATACGTAAATGTCTACATCTGAGGACTCCGTCTAAATGATTAATGTATCGGATGGCTATAATATAAATGTCACTCTAAACTAAAACGGTGGAGCTGTACAAATAAGAAATTCCCTCAACATGTTTGTTGTAACTACAGTCATGTCATATAGAAGATTAAATTAAATTAATATTGAATTTATGGTGTAAAGTGCGGTATAAAGGGTAACAAGCTGAATCGGCTCATAACGTAGGTAAATAGGCTTATAGAATACATTTAGAATACAATTATAGAATACATAGAATACCAAAACAAATCTACGAATTTCTTCAGGCTAGTGAAAAGTTTCGTAGCTTATACGGTGAGCTTGGCGTTGTTTTGTCCAATAAAACTTGTCTGAAGCCTCTAAAAATGGAATAAAACGGTATATTGATAGTAGGTAGATAACCAAAACACTATTTTTGATAAAGCTGTCATTAAAATTAGGCGAAGAGAGGCAGTATATCTTATACGCATGTTCACTCACTTCTTTTTGATGGGTGTTAGGCTAAAGTCGATAAGGTTAAGAAATTGTACGCAGATCCTCTCTTGCAGCAGGAATGTTTGGGTTCCTCATCCTTGTCACAAAAGAAGATTATAGAGTGGCTTAAACCCACTTCAAAGAAAGAAAAAGAGCCCAGCCGGAAAATAAGCATAAAACGAAGCATACACTCTCGTGTCAGAACATTCTAGAACAATATTCAGTTTAGTAGATAGCTGTTAAGGAATACAGAAGAATCACCCCACGAAAAGTAAATAAAAAATCTGATGCGATACATTCACATGACTTTCTCTACCCTCCATATTTATTAGTGGGTATACAAACTATTCTAGCTAAATCTTATTTTTATATCTACATTTTAATCCAAATGAGCCGTTGCAGAAATAGCTACATTACACATTTCGTTATAGATACAAAGAGAACAGCGATAGTCAAATGTTTGAGAACTGGACGCTATACGCTTGCCTTAAAATCTCATACTGTTTCCATGACATCGCGAGAAACAACTGAACGTTGACAAGACTTTGGAAGAGTGACCAAGTAATGAACAATTCGAACCATTAATAACGGATATCTCAGAAATCGCTTATGCCACAAAAAACTTATTTGAAATAAATTGTGTGTTTTAAAGAGATCTACATTGTTTCTGTAGTACCTACATTTTCGTCTATCGCTTACGTTTACCAGTTATATAAGATTATATAACATTCTTTCCGAATGAAGAGGACTCCACAGGCTATTTCCAGAAAATTCAAGATATACATTTTGTCATGTCAATATGTTTAATATATGATATTTAAATAAAAATGTTAGAGCAATCTTTTATAAAATAAAAATTTTTGAAAAATATTCCATGTAAAGGCTAGTTGGGGGTGGAGATTTTCTTGAAAATCTTCATGTTGCATCCTTGGAAGATACTGAACTTAAATACCAAGTTTGGTAGTTCTCTGACTTTTCGCTTTTGAGTTATGCTGTTCACAGACAGACACATACACACACACGGACCTTTTTCTAAAAATAGTTAATTTTATTCAGGGGACATCAAAACATGTATTTCAGGTTCAATCGCGATACCGAATTTTTGGGTGGATTGCAGTACATTCTCTACCTACTGTGTACATAGTAGAAAAAAATAAAAAATTGGTAAGGACGAAACAAGTGACAAAAAATATTCGGCGGCATTGTTTCAACATTGGAGCTGCTTGTGGGATTTCAATCAAATACATCAATTGTGTAAGACTTGTAGAAAGGCGGTCTCCTGTGAAGAGATGAGCAGCTGGAATTTATCAAGCTAAATTTGCTAGATAAAGCTCCTCACACCGTTGAACCGCTATTTAGACAAATCAGTTCAAAAGAGAGGTCGCAGAGTCCATTCATAACTCTCAAAACGATGAAATAAGATCTGGAAAGGAATAACGAAACAAGTATCTAGGCCGAATGATTCGAATTTCTCAGAGTAATTCTAATATTTATAAAACATTAATGTGTTATATATTTATTTAGTGCGAAAAAATATTTTTATTTTATCCATGGCCTATACATCAGTAAAACCCGAGCAAGGTGGCGCCGCGGTAACGTGTGTGACTTGCATTCGGGAGATCCTGGGTTCGATCCTCGGCGACCGCCCGCATGGGTTTTTTGTTGTTTCCTCGGATCGGCAGGCGAATACTGGGAAGGTTCATCTTCTACCACGAGTCTCCTGCCCCGTATTTCCTGTACCCATTATCTTCCTTGTCATCTGTTTCAGGGTTGTAGGACCAGGCGACGGTGTTCGGCAGATTGAGGCTGGGCGGTGGCTGTGCGCTCTGTGGAGGTTCTTCTCGAGACGTTGTTCCAGGGACAGCTCGGTTAGGACCCGTCTCTGCGTGTTTTCGGGCAGGCGCTCCTTCAGGGGCTCTCCGGAGGCTCGGGGCCTATGCGTGGTCCCGGGCGGCGATGGATGCGTTAAATCTGGAAACATTAGGGACCCCGTCCAGGCTTGCGCCTGTCGTCATCCGGATCTGGTCGCTCTTCGGGTCTCTCCCTTCATCCCTCCCTCCCAGGGGTTACGTAGAAGCACGAGAGGCCAGATGGCCTGCATGCGGTGCTCTGCCCCAGTTTCGGGGACCCCTCCGTTCGACAGTACCTTTACCTTTTACATCAGTGAAAAGTATTTTGAATGTATATAATTTTGATCATGAGTGCTACATCACTACGTGAGCGAGAAACCAATTATGGTTTAGGCAAGTTTTACAAAAAGTGTCATCTTCTGCTTCACACCAAACATATTATGTGTGCAGAGGACAATGCGAATGTCAAAAGTCAAGTGCATTTTCAAGATCGACTTGCCGATAAATTGATTTTTAGCTAGCTCATAGTAAAAGTGGAATATTCTGGCACAGGATGCTAACACCGGTATAACACTCCAACTTAGCAAAAACTATTCTCATACAAGCGATGCTGATTGAATCTACTTAAGCGGAAATGCAACACATATTTTGAAGTTCTTATACTGTCACGAAATCAGGCCGTGATATAGGTAATTAGTAACGCACACTCGTTGTACTTTTATTTGTTAATGGATTTATTTTCAATAGTTAGGTGGCGTTTCCTGAGTTAAAGCTTTTCCTTGTGTTATCCGGTTGCCTGTTGTTAAAACAAATGATAAACGTTGCGCGATTTGTGTAATGCCGGAAAATATTAAATGAAATTTTTTTCTCTCTCTGCTTATTTTACGTTCCCTTTAACTACGTGGTCATATCGCAACGAATCTCTTAGGAGATACCTTGTGGCCTGGTGTGTGATGGACAGTTAACCTTCTAGGTCTCATCCCCGTACCATGACATTTGCTTCGTCACGTGCAGTGCTAGGCATCCGTAGCTCTGCTTCTATACGTGACGAACAGATGGCAGCTTCGACACGTATCCATAGAGGCCTTAGTGCCAGCCAACTGTTCCTCTGCTTCTTCAAGTGGCGGGCAGATGGCAATAGTGTGCTGACCAGTTTACCTGCTTTCATTATCTATGGATAGATGGCAGAGTATTCGCTATTTTCATTTTTACTATTGTTTTAGACCTAAGATGGAACTTTGGGTCATGGTATTAATAATCCAATCCGATATTTATCTCTGTGATTGAGGAAAACACGAAAAAAATAGTCAGATTGGTCGGCCCGGGATTTTAAACCCATGGACCTCCCGAATGCGGGTTACCGCTTGAGCCATCCCACTCGGTAAATTGAAGAATTATATTCAGAGGTAGCTTATATTATAAAATAAGGGCTAGCTGCAAAATACTCGTACTATGTGATACCCATGTTAAAGGTGATTTTAGTTTACTCTTAGAAGTACAAAACTCCTCTTCGCCTCGCTTTCTGATGACTCTACCTGCAAAATAAAAGTGCCAGTTTAACCACTTATATCATAATACCTATATTGCTTAATCTTACTTTCTTTTTTTTCTTCTAAACTGTATTAATATCAGAACTGAACATTTGTGCTGTAGCACCATACACGCTTTGAAAAGCATTTCTCGTTAATATATTCACCCATTTAAATAAAAATAGCAAACATTACATACACTAAGATCATTCACATTTCATAACCGTAATTTTGCGAGACTACTAGTCAACAAACCGATTAAACATCTCTGTAAAGACGTTACAGTGTTTATTTTCCTTCTTTTCGCAATGACGTTGGTAATAATTGTTGCCATTGATGATCAGCGGAATAATATCGTGTGTAAGAGGCAAAGATGTGGGTTAACAGTGACCGATACACTTCATCGTTTATCAAGTAGTAATAACTGCTATTGTTGACCGTTGTTTACTTGGTGCAGCAGGTCTATAGCGCTCGCTCAGCAGGTGTCATCAGTGGTGCAGCGTTAGCAAATGTTGCATTTGCAAATCAATTACTTTTAGTCAAATGCTTAGAGAGAGGTTGTTAAGCATTGCTACTCGTATTCTGCTGCTTTTTTAACACTGGACATCTATATCCATGCCAGATTTATGTTATTTTTCTGATTTGGTTAATATTAAGGTAAAGTTTTTTAACTGCTATGGTGCGACAGTGGAAAAAAAACTGTTACGTCATCACTCGATGGCATTCTGTGCTCCTTACACTCTTATGTATTAAAATACTCATAAAACGTTATTGTTCTATTTACATTACGTTATTTACCCTAAACTTCTGACAAAAGAATCTAAAAATAAGCAATATGAACTTGCACGAATGATTCCAATACAAATTCAAAAGTTGGCGTATCTTAGGGTTTGTTACCAATCAGGGAAGAAAGGGGAATCGCAAAAATTCTTTATAGATGGCAACCTGGAAAAACAACCAATATTTTGAAAACGGAAAATGCTACAGAAAGAAATAGCCATCGTGAATTCTGTATTTCAATGAGCCTACATATTTTGTATAGGATGACTTCTTTTTATAGGTTTACCAGTTGGATAAATAGTAATGAATTATATAAAATGTATTCGCAATGAAGAAGACTTCACAGGCTATTCGCATAAAATTCAAAATATACAGTCTATTAGTCATACACATATATTCAACTTATGGTATTTTAATACAAATTGTTGAAGCAGTTTTTGAGAAAATGAAAAAGACAAACATTTTTCCACGTAAAGAACAGTTCCGGATGGGGAATTTTCTTGGAAATCTTCGTCTGGTATGCTTAAAAGATTCCTGACTCAAATATAAAACTCTGTTTGTATCCATTTTTTTTCTTTTTGAGTTATGCTGTTCACACACACACACACACACACACACACACACACACACACACACACGCCCACACGGCCCTTTTTCTAAAAATGCTTTTGTTTATTTGTTTAGGAAATCTCAACATTTTACATACATTTCTGGTGAAATCTCCTTCTGGTTGTCTGTGACTGTTTTGGGGGGGGGGTGAAAGGGCCCATCTGCTTAAGCTCCGCCATGTAGTAGAGTCATTGGCTTATTTGTTGCCCTACGAAATTATTAGATCTACCCCATCAATTCTAGATCTTTAATGAATAGATACAGTCCTTTGAGAGGAATAGCTGGAAAATTGTCAGATTCACCAAAATGGAATCCGAAGTACCTGTGTCTTTTGTGAGCCACTGCTTAACAGTTGCTGACAATATGCGCTGTTCCACTCTCTTGGCCGCAGAATCTGCAGTCCAGAGTCTCTTGATACAGTCGTAAACTGGATTGGATTGTGGGAATTCGGCACCGATCCAGATATTGTACCGACGCCCCACGATGGAAGGAGGGACGAGGCAAAGGGAGTGGCGGCGCATCAATGACAGGGTCCACGCAGTTTCCAGATCGAGACACCCCAGGAGATGGACAGGCAGGCAGGGAACCCACAAGGGGCGGTCCGTATACCCCGACAAGCAGCCAAAGGCCTAGGGACGGAGAAAGCTCACAGAGAACATCCTTTTTCCTTGCTACGCTGCACTGAAACACCACCGCCGACACTTCCAATCCTGAACAGATCAAACGGAGTGAAGGATGGATGAAATGATTAATGGAACGAAATGGAGGGAAGGAAGCATTCACCTGACGACCCGGGAAAAGCCCAGAAAAAAACCCGGGACCTCCCGAATTCAGGCCATTGACGTTACCGCCTAAGCCATCCCGCTCGGTCGGTCGCATATTACTGAATTGCTTCCTTACTGGTGCATGGGAATGCCACTACTGTTTTGAGTTGGTATCTGCTGAACTTAAACAGGCGAATGCAGTTGGATGTGCTTCCTCAAAGAAAGGCATCATTTCATCAACAAAGTTACATGGACAGAGCCTCGTGTATTTCAAAACGTTCACATGGCCAGTCTAGTTTGTAGCGTTGCCATGACGTAACTAGAGCCTTTGCCAACTTTACAAGCTACCGTCTGTTGCGGTGCATGACTGGTGCTTCAAGTGAGAGATGAGAATTGCACAGTTTAACTCAGTGCCAGGTCTGAGATGTGTCGACAACTAGCTTACGGCCAGAGGCGTACGCAAGGGTGAGGGGGTCAGGGACCTGAAGTCCACCCCCAAGACATTCAAAACCGTAATATCGAAGCACTGCAGTCTCATTTTTGTTTTCTGTAACTTTTTAAGTGAAATAGTATATGTACCTCACTGTACTTGTGAATAAAAATACTTTAGCATTAAAACAGTGTTAAATATTGGGATGGCGTATTCTTGTTTTGGGTAATCATCATACCATACTTACTTGCCAACATTGATTAACCGCCTTACCGCGCTATCGTGTGAGTCTCGCATTCTGGAGTTCCGCGGTTCAAACCCCACCAGGACCGTGTTCCCTGACCAAGGTTTTTTTTCCAGATTTTTCTGTCCTCATAACTGGCAAATGCCGGGGAGATAGCTTAAAATTAGGTTTGGAGCGTTTCCTTCCCAAAATTCCTTTCGCAAATATGATTTCATTGCATGTATCATAAATGTCCATCGCCTGTGGTGCCGTATGCACTTAAAATAATAAATAAACAGCTCGCTTCTCTCATTTTACTACCTATCCCGCACACGTTTAGTCATATGTAGCTGGTACAGAGCATCTCCTGAGTGGGTCTAGTGGCTTAACACACTTGACTGGCTAACTGTAAACGTAATTCTTTACAATATTTTTAGGAATGCCATATGTCCTGGTTGGGAATTTAGTCTCTGTGACTCTTGTTTGACTTTCGCTCCTATAAATACTTTAAAAAATTGGTTGTTGGTCATGGTGCACCATCACATTCCGTATTTAGTCAATAAAACCTGTTCAGTGATCCAGTTGATATCTCCCCCATATGAATAAATCTCTAAAAGGACCACAAAATGAAGGTATGACTTACTCATGTTTTTCAGTCCTTCCTGTTTCACTCTGCCCCCCCCCCCAAGTACACTTCATGCGTACGTCCCTGCTTACGGATCATGTGAATTAAGTTATATGCTTTATTAAAATATGAAAATTATTATCTCTTGAACATAAATAGTGATAACTTGAGTCCCCTAATATCACTACTGGCAAAAACGAGTGGAAAACCAGTGTACTGTATTTCTAAGTTCCTCCTAACGACCTTCCAAATTCTGGAAATTTACAGCTGTAAGCGACTTAAACGTGACAAAATTATTTAAAACAAATTTAAAAGCTTAAATCGTGAAGTTTTACACCTCCTCTTGGTCCCATGTTCGACCTGTGTATTTCATATGGTGATTTAAATACCTACCTTGTTTTTTGACAGCCTGTTGAATCAGATTAGAAACCTTTTACTTATTTTGCAATCGATTATCTAAAACATGCAAATTTTTGAGATTTAAGTTATTAAAATCAGTCAAATTTCAGCATAGTGGTAATGTACGTCATAATTTATTTAAGCGTTTCCGAAACAAGACTATAGGGGACGCAGCTAACTTAGTTACTAAGAACAAGGGTGGCTGATGCCACAGGTCAGGGCGGTCAACGTTCTAACTTAATTCACTAGATATATAGCCGAGAAAGCACCAGAAAACGTATTTACAAAAGGCATACTATTTCGGTCTTCTGCTAGCACTATCAGTCATTGTCATATCATATATACTGCTGTGTAATATTGTTTTCTTCGGTGCATAGTTTGGTCGGCACCTTCCTTCTCCGCCACAATCGCTGATTACCTATAACCTGCATGCACCTTAAATGTTAAATTAAGCACTGAACCATACATTGGACTTGATTTATAAAACACGCGTATGTCATTAAACGTTATTACTGTGTTATAATAGTAAGAACAAGAACTTGTAGTTACGTTTAATATACTGAGCGGGATGACTCAGGCGGCAGCGTCTGTGGCCCGCGTACGGGAGGTTCCGGGTTCGATTCCCGGTGGCCGTCCACTCTGATCATGGGATTTTCCGTGGTTTTCCTCTGGTCGCTAGGCGGATGCTGGCGGCGGATTCTGCCACGATTTCTCATTTCCTGTAATTTCATCTTTCTCCCTTTCATCTTTTAGGCAGTGTCTCCGGGTTCCGTAGTAGTGGTCGTCCGCCGTGGTGTGGTGGTTACCGGCGGAGGGCGATGGACTTTTTCGGACGTAAAAATCCATGGTCGTTGCGTTTTGGAAAGATTTCTCACCGAGGACAGGGCGCGTTGGCCTGCCTGCAAGGGCCGCGAGAGCGGTTGATTGCTACTGGAAATGATGACTTCCGTGCGTCTTTGGGATCCTATTTGCCTACGGACCTGTGACCTCCTGCGCCTCCTTCACTTCATCCCTGCCTCTCGGGGGGGGTGTAGCCGCAATAGATCTAGTTGGACGCAGTGGCGAGTTATCCCCCTCTGGTAAATACTTTATATGTTTTAATATAATTTCGGCGTACTTACCTAAACCTAACAATTAAATTTCTTGGTTTTATTTTACGCAGATCTTCCACTAAAAATAAACCCCACACAAACAGACAACGCTTACACCAAACATTGCAAAAACAATTCAAATTTCTAGTTAACTGCAAAGGTAAGACTTAATAATATAAGCTCATAAAGGAACCTAATAATAACTGATATTATTAATTATTGTATAATTAGCCTGCTTAATACAGATATGATAATACAATACAAATAGTAATATAATATAATAATTAATATTATAATCAGTGTGCCAGTTGGTGATAAATGTTCGGCGTGCTAAGTTTGAACCCTGGGAATGCACCAACGTAACAGATACAACATAACTAACCTTTCCATACACGAAACGCGTGTTTATTTGTAGAGCATTTGCCGGTTATGAATGGAACCTAACAACTCGAATATCACCAAATTCTAGTGACTTATTCCATAATGCTGGAAAAATCTCAAAGTTGCACTTTAGAAACCAGTCTACAAAGACTAAAACTTTGCTAGCTAAAAAAGTAGGATTGTAATCAAATATATACGTAAATAATTGCAACTCCAAAGGAACAGATCAATAATTTTTTTTTATTTCATTTTAGTATTATTAGAAGCGAAATACAACCATGATGCAATCCAGTGAGATATTAATAGAATATGTTGTTCGATAGTTTGTTGGTTATCAGACATTTCGTTTCGCTTCATCACCGTGTGGATGAAATTTTAATCTATGTTATTAAAGTTTAAATAGACTATCGTAATCACTTACAACTTGGCTAAAGGACATCGCGATGCTTTTTATTACTTTCTCTGCTGCTTATCTATACTATGTAGAGGACGTTACGTATTCCATCGAAATTTCTATGTCGAAATTTTGCTGAAAACACATCCTTTTAATTCAAAATGCATTCAAAGAAAAAACCTAGTGCATGTGCATGAGTGTGTGTCTGTAAGCAGCATAACCCTAAGATTAAATGTGAATAAATACCAAACTTGATATTTAAGCCAAGGAAGCGCCCGGTATATTTTCAAGAAAATTCCTCTGCCCCAAACTGCTCTTTACATGGAAGTATTTCCGTTATTTTTACTTTCTCTACTATAGTAAGTAGGGGAAGTATTGCATTCCACTCAAAAATTCGATACCGAGATTTCGCCGGAAATATATGTTTTTTTAGACCCCCTGAATCCAAAATCTAAAGATTTTGATTAAAATACCATATGTTTAAGATATTTTTATGGCAAATGAAATGTATATCTTGAATTTTCTGGGAATGTCCCCAAAAAGTCCTCTTCATTCTGAATGAGTTTTGCATAACTGGTAAACCGTAAGAGATAGACAAAATGTTAATACACAAAAAATGTAGATCTCGTTAAGGCACACAATTTATGTCATATACATTTTTTTTCGAGTGAACCATTTCCGAAATATTCGTTGTTTGAATTCTCGAATAATTCTACTTTTTCTCAAATAGGATTTTTTTTTACTTTCTCTACTAGTAAGCAGGGGAAATATTGCATTCCACCCAAAAATTCGGTGTCAGGATTTCACCGTAAGTACATATTTTGAGGCGCCCTGAATCCAAATAAAGCATTTTTGAAAATATGTCCGTGTGAACAGCATAACTAAAAAGAAGAGTCCGATAAATACCAAACTTGGTACATATTTGATTTAGTATCTTCCAAGGATACACGACATGAAAATTTTCAAGAAAATCCCACTACCCCAACTACCCTTTACATGGTACATTTTTTCGAAAATTTTGATTTTCTAAAAAATGGCTCTAACGATTTTTATTAAAATACTGTATATGAAAGATATTTACTTGACAAATAAAACGTATATCTTGAATTTTCTGGGAATAGCCTAGGAAGTCCTCTTCATTCGGAAGTAATTCTGTATAACTTGTAAACGTTAAGCGATAAACGAAAATGTACCACACAGAAAATGTAGATCTCCTTAAAAGACACAATTTACTTAAAATAAGTTTTTTGCGGAAATAAGCCTTTTCTGTGATATCCGTTATTAAGGGTTTGCATTGTTCGATACTTGTCATTCTTTTAAAGTCCCATCGATTTTCAGTTGTTTCTCGCGAATGCATGGAAACAGTATGGAATTTTAAGGCCAGCATGTAGCGTCCAACTCTTAAACATTTGACTATCACTGTTCTCTTTGTATTTATTACGAAATGTGTAATTTAGCTATTCTTGCAAAGGTTTATTGGGATTAAAAGTAGTAGATAGAAAAATAAGCTTTAGTAAGAATAGTTTGTGTGCCCACTAATAAAGATAGAGGGTAGAGAAAGCCATGTGAATGTATCACATCAGATTTTTTTTAATGTTCTGGACATTCAAAGAGAATGGAATGCTCCACTTAGCGACCAGCTCTTAAAAGATTTGACTATCACTCAAAGCTTACCACATTCCCCTTGTACCTACAAGAAAACTAGCAATAAGATAATTTCTGCACACGTTTATCTCGATTAACATTATGTAGATGGAGAATAAGCGTTTGTAAAAATAGTTTGTATATAAGTGGAGAAAGTCATGTGAGTGCAACACATCAGATTTTTTATTTTCTCAAAATGGCCCTAACGATTTTGATTAAAATACCATATGCCTAAGATATTTGTATGACAAATAAAATGTATATCTTGAATTTTCTGGTATTAATCTGTGAATTTCTCTTCGTTCTGAATTGAATTTTGCATGATTTTGTATAACTGGTAAGCTACAAGAGATAGATAAAATCTGCTATACAGAAAAGCAGAACTTATTAAAGTATGCAGTTTAAGTCAACTAAGCTGCTGTAGCATTAACCATTTCCAAGATATCGTTTGAAATTGATTTTGATTTACAAACGATTTATACTTTTTTCAGTGCTAAGTAGCGATTGGTTTTCTCTCTCTCTCTCGTGGTCATCAACTAAATACAACACTGTAGAAATCCTTTCAACAGTTCTTCTAGCTACAGTTTTAATTTTTATTGCTTTACCTTCTCACCGTATTTTCTATTTAATTGATGGAAATTCAAATCCTACATTAGCCTTAAAAGCTGTTGAATTCGATTGCTATATAATTCCTCAAAACGAATTACATCCATATGATATTGGATTACTTCCGACTCCGACTTGCTGTGGTTCAGCCGGAGTGAATTTTGCTGCGTGCCCACCCTAAACAGGGTTTTACCGCAGGATGACTATTGTAAGGTAAAGGTTATTAAGGATGGCGGTTTTTGTTTAAGAATGGTATGATAGCATGTAGCGCTCGACAGCTGCCTTTTAGGATGCTGCGGCCCCTCTGCGCCCTGGTGGAATGTGTTTGTAATATTCAGCTTACATTGCCTGGGGTTTGTATTTTGAAGACCAGTCAACTCTTGGTTGGATTTGAATGGAGGTTAGTTTTAGCTGTTGTTGGTGACACTCCGTTGTTATCTGGTATGCCCGCATGCCATGACCAGGGATCTGACCAGGGCACTCTGACGGTTAGGTAAACAATTGTGTAGCCCGGCGCCTAATTTCATCTTCCACATATGGAAGAGATGGGGTTTCTTGAAGTAGTCTCACGGGGAAGGCGCGGCCAACAGAGTAGATGGACAGTCCTCTATTCTGCGCCCACTGTAGCCATAGCAGCCAGCTTTTTGCGGCCATGCCCCAGACCTCGTAGGCATACAGTATGAGGGGGATTATCAGGGTTCGGAAAAGGTGTAACTTCAAGCGAACAGGCATCCTGGACCTCAGCATCGGGTACAAGGAAGCAATTGCCCCCTGCGCCCGAATCGAGACGTCACGGATGTAGACTCTTGTCCAGCTTCACTCCCAGATAGGTCTTCGAATTCCTCCATTCGATCCTTCGGCCTCGATGACGAAATGCGGGGCAGTCTGCGGGTGTGTGGCGCTTTTCTAGCAGGATGGCGTGGCTCTTGTGTGCGTTGACGGACATGTGCCAACACCGGCACCACTGCTGGACGAGGCGGCGGTGTCTCTGTATTGGGTTGAAGGCTCTGAGCAGAACAGCATACTGGGCCATTTCGACTTGCCGTTGTGTCGGAAAGTCTGCCATGAAGCCATTGAACAGCGTGGGAGATAGCACAGAGTCTTCAGGGACTCCGCCTCTGACTGGACTAAGTGTTGATGTTTTCCCCGCGACCGAAACCTTGAAAGTGCGGTGTCTTAGAAAGCTGTGTATAATGGTGTTTATCTAAGTAGGTAATCCCAAGTGGTTGAGTTTGTATAGGAGATCCGCATGCCATGTCGTTGAGAAGGCCTTCTCGACATCCAATGATACCGCGGCGGCGAAGGACCCATCCTGGAAACCCAGGGCGGCTGCCTCCACCACTCGCAGCAGCTGTTGAGATGTCGAGTGCCCAGGATGGGATCCAAACTGGTGGTCAAGTATGGCTTGAATGTCTCCCAAAGTAGGGACAAGCGGTTGAGGACTATTCTCTCGAAAACTTTCGAGAGGGTCGGAAGGAGACTGATGGATGGGTAGTTGGAAGGATGTACCGGGTCTTTCAAAATGCACATCACCCGGGCCTCTCGCTACTCTCTTGGAAAGCGACCCAGGCTGAGACACATGTTGAACTTCCGGATGAGAAAGAGCACGGCATTGACGGGAAGGTGTCGGAGCATGAGAGGAGTTAGCCTGTCAGGTCCGGCAGCCTTTTTGGGATTGCGACGCAGGAGTGCGTCATAGAGCTCACTCGGGCGGATGATGGAGAGCCGATTCGCGTCGTCCGGATGGCGCCGAAGGTATCGGCGTACCTCCCGACGAAAGTGCTCTGAAAAGATGTCGTCCTGGATCGTCTCTAAGACGCAAGATACGTTCGAGGTAGTCGGCGAACACGTTAGCTTTGGCCTGGAGTTCATATGCGAGGCCTTGGGTACCTTGGAGGGGTGAGGTGTATTGGCCTCGACGATTTCGGAGGCTTTTGGCTATCCTCCACACGTCGCCACTATCGATGCGCAGCCTAGTGATCGTATCCTCCCACGCTTGCACCTGGTGCTCGCGAGGCGGATTCGGACCTGGCAGCGTAGACGCCGTAAGAGCGCTCGATTGTGTGGCGTGCGGTGACGCTGGTACAGTCTCCTGCAGCCGGATCGGTATATGAGGATAATTAGGTCCACTGGAAGGGCATCGGTATGTAAGGGAGCTGGTGCAACAACTGTCCGGTTGAGGACAGTTTGCGTCACTATGGGGGTGAAGGAAGAGATGGTGCCTCCAGGGACGGGATTCGACTACTTGAAGTAGATAACCATATTTCTTCATCCTCTGTGGTGTTACACTGGGTGTGTCTGCCTCACATTCTAGTGGTTTCGAGTTTCAATCTGGATTAGGTTGAGTTACCCGGATAAGGTATTTCCGGGGCTTTCCCTTATCCTGAAAAGACGAATGTCGGATAACTTTAAGCTCTGTGGATCCCGGGCTCATTGAGCATCATCTCATTCATCGTCCGATATAACCTAAACGGCTAGAAGACGCTAAACTAAAAAATGAAACGGTACTTTTAATGACAGCAATTATAATGTAAGACCGAATTAAATTATTCTTTTTACTCTTAAAGAGGATACATTTACTAGACATAATTTTAATAATCTGTCCATGAGAATTCTACATGGAATTGCCTTAGCAGTGTCTTCAAATGGCAAATTGGCTTCATATATACCCCAATTCTTCCGCGATGCACCTCCGAAATATTTTCATACATCACGTGAGCTACAGTTAACACACGCCACTGCTTGGTCAATCAACAAGGCAGAACACTCCAGGCACATCTCTCCCTGCTATGTACGCACCCGCTGAGAAATTTGTAAAATGCCTCCCGAAACTGCATAAATGGAAGCGACTATACCTTCAACGAAGTGTGAGATAAAACATTCGTGCAAACGTTTATTCGATTAACAAGAAGCAGATAGAAGAATACCTAAGTTTTTGTTAGAATAGTTTGCGGAAGAGTGGATAGAGAAAGACATGTGAATGCCGACATCATATATTCTTACATTTCAAATCTGTAGCAGCGGTTCACATAAACTCTTAACTGCGTAAATGTAACGGATTGGATTCAGAGCTTTTCTTTCATAAAACTCATTAGAATGTGTAGCAATACTCATTTTCATATTCTTGACGTAGAAGTGGAAATGCTGAAATATTTACAACCTCTTGGACTTAACAATAAGCACGAGATATATCGCAACATGCCACATACTATAGTTACACAATTTCACGTTAGAAACGTGAATCAGTCTACCTCGTTTTTTTTTTTATTCATTTACGCAATCTTTTAAGTGGCAGGGGTAAAAATAGGAAAATCTATAAAATACAACTAATATGTTTCACATTTTTATTGTGAACTAGCGTTGTTATTATCAATAGATATACCAAAATTAAACTTTCTACGTGCTTTATTTAAAAGAAAACGTATAGTTTTATTAGAATTTATATCATTAAAATATATAAAATAATTATATACATATATATCTGTTTAAAGTGAAAATAAAATAGGAATAAATTTTAAAAAGGTATTTTCACACTTAAAATTGCTAAGTATTTTTATACAATTGCAAATTAAAATAAAAATACGCGGAGAAGCATGAGAGGTAGAATAAATATGGATCCTAAGCTTGAGTAAGAAAACATTGCTGCTCCAGTCTTGAAAGTTTCACAGTGGTATAAAAAAGGCTGTGGCGTGTGGAGTGTTTTGAAATAGTGCAAATGTAAAAAAGCTGAAAGCGGATAAAATCAACTTCAAAGCTTTGAACTATTATTCAAAGTGTCAACAACGGCCTTTTAAATCGTCACATGATGGAATTTGAAGAGAAAAAATGCAAAACAAACAGAATATGACAATTTAAGCTGTAAGGGCATTAAAAAAGCAAAAAATAAAATGTTCATTTTTTCATACTCTTTGTTGAAATTTCACCTCCGCACTGCAAACAGCAGTTTAAGGGACACTGTTCCAAATTGTAGTAGGTCTCAAAAACACAGGACCTATACACTGAAAACTGCAAAAGATTTCTATCCGGCTTTAAAAACTTTTAGTTCACATATATTGCTACCCTTCCAGAATGCGAGCCTCCTATTAGAGGTCTGCAGGCACCGAAATTCTTAGGTCAGACACAGCCCGGCCAGGTTCGAACCGAGCCCGAGAATAGGTTAAACTGTATCACCCAATCCGGACTTGACTGTCTAATTTTATTGCATGAATAGTAGTAGTAGTAGTAGTAGTAGTAGTAGTAGTAGTAGTAGTAGTAGTAGTAGTAGTAGTAGTAGTAGTAGTAGTAGTAGTAGTGGTGATGGTAGTGGCCTTTTTAAAGATATAGTGGCGGCTGAGGTCCTGGAGCTCCCACGTAGCAAGCGGCTCATTAACCACATGCCACCCCTTTTACTGCACTCTACCCAGAATTTCCTGGGTGTGGTGGAAAGAGGGAGGCGGAGTTTGCAACTGTAACCTTATTTGGAATTGGCCGAAACAAACATATTTTATTCATCATTAACTAGCATTACTAGTTGGATGTTTACATTCTGTAATAATTGTGCAAATTTCGGGCATTTCAACATCACAGGCCAAAACACGTGATAAATTAATCTTTTTGGTCTTTATTTTCCCTTTAGATGGACTTTTTTCCGTTATTTTTTATGTTATCGAAATGGCTCTAATGATTTTAATAAGCATATATTTACGATATTTACATGACAAAATGCACATGTTAAATGTGATAATTTTTTGTGCGTATTTTCAATCCCGACCCCGGCCGGACTCAACAAACATTTTTCAAATTAAGCCCGAACCTGACCCCAGCCCGTGCAGACCTCTACCTCCTATCATATTGATCCAGTGTAAAAATGTTCACTCTAAAACAAAGTATCGGAACTAGTTACAGAAGCGACAGGCCACGACATTTTGAAGACACGCCGTACTCAAAGTGGATATTGTACAATTAAATCACTCAGAATATATTAAACCCGGGCGTAAACTACGGCACACAATTTGATATAGCATACAAAACAGCTTCTGCAATTTCATTAATAATGCGGTTTCTAACACTCCCCATGTGACCTATGACCTTTTGGGGATGCCTCATTCCACCAAACGATGACTGGACCCATTTCTAAGGTGGAGGCACCCATCGGGCGGAATCCGTTGCCTCCGATGGTAGGGTGATGATGAGGATGGTGGAATGAGAGGGCCTACAGCTTTTACCGTGGACTCAGTACCACGCTGGGGATACTTCACATGTACAAGTCAGAGGTGAAGGCGTGGTTAGGGCCGACTTAAAATCGCCACCCCGGAGCGAAACTCGGACCCTCAGTACGAGAGCCGGAAACGAAACCACTGCTCTATCTCAGCGCACTTCATTACAAACGTTAAAAAGTTCAATATAGCTTAAAGCCGTGCTAAATGGCAAGGAAATCGAATTCGTTAGTATAAAACTAGATTAGACTAGAATATAAAAACCGTTTATTATTGAGGTTCACAGTAACTTTGTGGTATCATTGTCATTTGTTCAATGTTACCAAGTGACATTATGGCTTCGAGTTCTCAATAAAAGTTTATATTTTTGTTCCCCTCTTTACTCTTATTTGTTTGGGGCCGGATATTTGTGAACAATCTTTTTTTTTTATGAAGGTTGCACATATCGGCTAGTTAAATGGAAGAAAATAAACTGAATATTCTAGTTTTCTTCTCTGCGCACTTGAAAAAATAAAAACATTGAATAAACAAAATGATTTTACAGAGCGGATACAGTGCAGTCCTATAATAATTATATGGTCCTAAGCAGTATATGCGTTAACTCTTTGCCTCAGGGGATAAAGGATTCAAATTTTAAATAAGATTCTATTAAAGTCAGGTTTGAACCGCCGATTTTAAGTTCATCTCACTAGTTTCGGATAGCTAATTCACTCGACCACATGGAACCTTTCCAGAGGTTTTCTACAAAAAAAAATCTGATGTGTTACACTCACATAACTTTCTCTACTCTTGTACAACCTAATTTTACAAACGCCTATTCTCCATATGCTTCATGTTAATCGAGATATCGAGATGTCAATCTTATTGGTAATTTTCTTGTAGATGCAAGGAAAATATGGTAGCTTTTAAGCGATAGTCAAATATTTTAACGCTGGTTGCTATGTGACGCATTCCATTCTCTTTGCATGTCCAGGACATAAAAAAATGAATAACGAATTTGAGAAAAAGTATAAGTATTGGAAAATTTAAGGAAATAACAAGCAATATCTCGAAAACGGTTCACTCAACAAAAGAAATGTATATGACATAAATTGTGTATTTTAACGCGATCTACATTTTTTGTGTAGTAAAAGTTTGTCTATCTCTTATGGTTTACCAGTTATGCAAAAGTAGTTCACAATGAAGAATACTTTTGGAGACATTACCAGAAAATTCGACATATACATTTCATTTGTCATGACATTACCCTAAACATATGATATTTTCATCAAAATCGTTAGAGCCATTTTTGAGAAAATTAAAATTTTCGAAAAATCTTCCATGTAAAGGGTAGTCTGGAGTGGGGGGATTATCTTGAAAATCTTCGTGTCGCATCTCTGGAAGATACTGAACCTAAATACCAAGTTTGGTGCTTATCCGATTGTTCGTTTTTGAGTTATGCTGTTCACAGACACACACACAGACACACACACACACAGACACACACACACACACACACACACACACAGACACACACACACGGACATGTTTCCAAAAATGCTTTTTTTGGATTCAGGAGGTCTCAAAACGTGTATTTCCGGTGAAATCTCGGTATCGAATTTTTGGGTGGAATGCAATACTTCCCCTACTTACTATACGTAGTAGAGAAAGTAATATTTTGGTATCGTTGCGCTTTCATGTTTACACCAAACTTTTTCTTTTTTTAAATTTTCTCTACCACTATCGTTTATTACTTTCTCTACTACGCATAGTAAGTAGGGGAAGTATTGTATTCCACCCAAAAATTCGATACCGAGATTTCACCGGAAATATATGTTTTGAGACCCCCTGAATCCAAAAAACCATTTTTGTAAACATATCCGTGTGTGTCTGTGTGTGAACAACATAACTCAGAAACGAACAGTCGGATAAACACCAAACTTGGTATTTAGGTTCAGTATCTACCAGAGATGCGACACGAAGGTTTACAAGAAAATCCCCCCACCCCAGAGTACCCTTTACATGGAACATTTTTCAAAAATTTTAATTTTCTCAAAAATGGCTCTAACGATTTTGATTAAAATATCATATGTTTAAGATATTTTCATGACAAATGAAATGTATATCTCGAATTTTCTGGGAATGTCTCCAAAAGTATTCTTCATTGTGAACGACTTTTGCATAACTGGTAAACCATAAGAGACAGACAAACTTTTACTACACAAAAAATGTAGATCGCGTTAAAATACATAATTTATGTCAAATACATTTTTTGTTGTTGAGTGAACCAGTTTGGAGATATTGCTTGTTATTCCCTTAAAGTTTCCAATAATTATACATTTTCTCAAATTCGTTATTAATTTTTTTTGTCCTGGTAATGCAAATAGAATGGAATACTCCACAAAGGAACCAGCTCTTAAAATATTTGACTATCGCTTAGAGCCTACCATGTTCCCCTTGCATCTACAAGAAAATTAGCAATAAGATTGACATCTCGATTAACATGAAGTAGATGGAGAATAAGCAGTTGTAAAAATAGTTTGTACAAGAGTAGAGAAAGTCATGTGAGTGTAAGACATCAGATTTTTTTATATAGCTTCTACAAACTATTTTTATGGAAGCTAATTTTTCTATCCACTTCATGTTAATCGAGATAATCCTTTGCAGATGTATTTTCATTACACATTTCGTTGTAGGTGCAAGGGGGTAGGGGAAATCGAATCATAGTCAGATGTTTAAAAGCAGGTCGTTATATGCTAGCTTTGAAATGCTCTATTCTTTCCATGGCATAGTGAGAAACAACTGATTATGATAGCACTTCAAAAAATGACAAAGTATTCAAAAATTAACAACAATAACGAAGGATATCTCCGAAATGGCTGATGCCACAAAAAGGCACTGAGAAGGGCGATTATAAGACAAAACGCATATGACCTTCTGAGTGCCATTTCCACCGGTTAGATTCAATAAAAATTGGCGGCGCCGTGGCCGAGCGGTTAGACCGCTCGCCTCCCACCGAGGCAGCCCGGGTTCAATCCCAGGGACCTGCATGTGGGATTTGTGGTGGACGAAGCGGCGTCTGGGCGGGTTTTCTCCGGGTTCTCCGGTTTCCCCCGCCATTCATTCCACCAACTGCTCCATCATCACCTTTCCTTTCATCCATTTCACCGACATTTCGTTTCATCTACTTCCTTCATCCCATACCAGGCATTGGGCTGATCACCCATCCTGGCTGCTTTGTCCGATCCATGAGTGTCTGCTCCTCGACGGGCCTCTGACCCCAGGCACCCGCTTGTAAGTCCTGGGGGGTGTAAGTCCTACATAAGAGGAGGGTAAACAGATAATGAATGAATGAATGAATGAATAGATTCAATAAAAATTGCACTTCTCATACATCCACACATTAGGAGAAAATGGATTGATTTCGTTACAGTCTCATTTTGGACTTCTTGTTAAGTAATTTTTACTTTCTCTATAGTTTACCTACAGCAGGTAGAGGAAGTATTGTACTACAAATAAAACTTCGTTAGGTATACAGATTTCACCGGAAACATGTTCCGTCCATTGAACCTAAAACCATTTTAGAAAAAGGTCTGTGTGCTGTGCACGCGTGTCTTTCCATACATAGGCATAGGATATACAAGGAGAGAGACACCTCGTGCACCTAGATCAATTGCTGTTACCGCCGAAAGGATGAAGTAAAGGAACCACAGGCCGCAGGCAGATGTGCCATAAAAACACGCAGAAGTCCCTAACAAATCCTAGCTCAGACCCGGCTCGCTAAAGTTCGGCCGCTGGGTCTTCGGCCCTGACGTTTTGAGGTTGCGGGTAGGTGGAGTGGACACTGCCAACATACAGTAATGAGTAGTTGAAAACAGATTCTCAAAACTATCTTAAGAATGAAACTATATAACGTATATTAACTTTAAAACATTGAAATACAACTATCTGGCTTTACTGCCATGCAAGATCTTCATTACAACGCCATCTTGTTCCAATGTTCGAATATTACTTTTACATCTGTTACGCACAGTAACTGTTATTATTGGCAATACTGGGAGCGACTTCTAGTACGGGATGTTAAACTGTCTGCTAACACCAATCACCAGTGTGTCTGCTAAGCGTGGTTTGTAAATCTAGCACCGTGTTGCAGGGACCAGGTGGTCTCAGTTGCTTTTAGTGCTTGTGCACGTGAAGTTTGTTTGCTATTTTGTGCGTGCGTGAATTCCGATTTGCTGTCTACTGGTTTCGGCAGAATCCAAGGAAAAATCGACTCTTATAAGAGCCAAACGCATGAATTTATATTCAGGCCTCGTGAGTACTTTGAGAAGGAGCGGGACAAGTCTACCTATTACCAAAGTGGTGGATAGAGTTTGTGATGCAATGGTGGGAAAAACCACTTTGGAGAGTGTGACGAAGCAAAAGTGCCCAGTTGGTTTTAATACGCCGTCCTCAGTTCTACTACTCCGGGGAAGCACAGGCCATGACCAGGACTAAAGTTTCACTTGATGCAATTAGGCAGCATGTGTATCATTATTATATGAGGAGGAACATCCTACTCATGAGAAACTGCTGTGTTCTCCGAAGGAAATTGGCTTATTTAATGGCGAAAAAGCCAGCCTAAACTTGGTTTTTTGTTCAAGAAATTTTCTGAGGAAAGCTGTGATGGAAAGAAGGGACATTGTTACAAGG
Source organism: Deroplatys truncata (assembly GCA_030765065.1). Lineage (NCBI taxonomy): Eukaryota > Metazoa > Arthropoda > Insecta > Mantodea > Mantidae > Deroplatys > Deroplatys truncata. The sequence continues at coordinate 20,121,129 of CM060976.1, read as the reverse complement.
CGTGGCAAATTTTTGCGAGAAATTCTAAACACCAATCCCAAAAAGGTGGTGTGGCTTGATGAAACGTTGGTAAATGTAGGGCACACTAAGACAAAGGCATGGGCAGATGACACTCTTGCAGGAACAAGTGCCAGTTGGGAAAAGAAGTAGACTGATTCTGCTTCATACTGGTGGTGTATACTGTTTTGTTCCAGGGGTTGTTCAAATCAAAGAGCATTCGTGATTATCACGAAGAAATGAATGGAAACACATTCAAGAGCTGGTTCCAAGAATTTCTTCTGCCAAACATCGGTACAAACTCCGTTATTGTTACGGACAATCCGCCTTACCACTCGATGCAATTAAACAAATCACCGACAATGAGCGACAGGAAAACATCATTCTGTAGTGGATGGAGAACAACGTACCTGGAGTGTCTGCAGAGGTGACGAAAGCAGGACTCATGCAAATGTTACAAGCCACGGTTCTGCACTGATAGACAACACTGCTACTGCTCACGGTCACACTGTCATCAGCCTTTCCTCCCTACCACATTGCAATTGAATTAATTTGAGCACAAGTAAAAGGTTACGATACAACGTTCCATATCGCTGAAGTTGAACTATTAGTGCAGCAAGGAATTCAACAAGTGACAGTGGATAAGTATCGTGGATCACACCTGGAAATTTCTGAGACAAGCAAGGGAAACTGACGGCATAGTGGAAACACATGTGGAGGAGCTGATAATTTACTCAGCCAAGATGACGAAGCAGTGACTCCAGTGATGAAGCCGAAGAAATTGATATTTACGAGGATTGTAGCGTCTTCCCACTCGATTAAAATGTAAGTTATTTAATAGCTAATTTAAATTAGCATAATTTTTAGTTTTTTTCTGGTAAATGGTATAACAATTATCTCCATATTCTACTATTCTATGATCATGTATATACATATTTACGAAGTAGAGATCCGATCTGCAAATGTATGAAAGGTTTAAAATACGTATGTTCTTACAATACGCATATACTATGCTTGAAATTCCCGCTAAATAACTGGCAACAGCGCGTTTCTCCCTCTCGAGAAATGTCAGGGCCGGACTATACTGGAGCTGACCAGAGAGGGCGATGAACGACCCTTACAACCAGGTAGCCCTCCGCCGTCCACAGGGAATACTCTTTCCTTGGAATAAATATCCACGCTATCTGTCCAGCACACCCTCACGTCAGAAGCCTGGAAGCACACCTAAACTTGAGAAAGAAATGAAACGAAAGGGAAATGAAGGAAAGAAAATCGTGGTACAAGAGAAACCACCACAGCAGCACCGAAAGACTACGAAAAATCATAAAACATCCAAGGTCAGAGTGGGGGGTTGACAGGAATTGAACCCGGATCCTCCCAAATGCGAACTTCACATTTTACCGGGAAGCAATCTCTCTCGGTCTGTCCCTACATACCTGAGCTCGATGCTAGGCAACGTTTATTAGGAAGATTCCCTACCCCAAACTCCCTCTGCATGGAAAAATATTCGTTAATTTTAATTTTCTCAAAAATGACCAGCGGCTTTGATTAAAAATTTAAATGATTGAGATACTATTACGACAATTTGAATTTCTATCTTGAATTTTCTGTTGATATTCTGTGATGTCTTCTTTAAATTTATTGATTTTGTATAGCTGGGAAATCCTAAGAGATACGCAAGGAAGAGCTTATCAAAAGAGACAATTTTGTCAAATAACACTTATTATAGCGTTACCCGTTTACGAAATATTATATATTGCATTTTAACATTTTTCTAACATCTCATGGGCATGCTTGAAAGTTTGTGATTCTCGTTTCACTTTCCAACGCAAGAACTGGTTACCGTGTTTGAATGAAGTTGCAGAATTTTATAGTAACCAAACACTTACCGCTTAGTTTGAAATTATTCCCAGATAACACTATATTGTGAATAACCTAACAGAAGAATGTGTTTTTATATGAATACTATAGTACATAGCGGGAATTTGTAACCTTGTCATGGGTAGAGAAAGCTGTGTGAGTATTCACATTATTTTATTCTTTAGATAAAATCACTTAAAGGATTCGCGAACAGTAAATGTACATGGCTTCCTGCACCTCACATAGACCACTTGGGGAGTATAACTATGTTCGCTGTAACTAATACAGAATACTTATTAATATTAAATTATTACTAAAATTTAGTACAGAAGTCCTATGTTGTAACCATTTCAGAACAAAAGGGGAATTTTGGAGTTTGTGGAACCTGGGCGATCAATTAAATGCCCCTCCAAAAACAAAAAAAGAACAGGCTCTCCAGTAAGGGGTTAAAACATTGATAGAAATCTATTGTTTTGTGTTTGTCAGCATATATGTACAATTGCCATGTGATATTCTGTGTAACAATTAAAAAATATACGTGTAATAGTTTATAACCTCATTAAATTATTACAGGCTTAAATTACTCATGCAGAAAATAAAGTATTAGCCAAAATAAACAACATTCAAAGAAACAAAAGAGGTCTACCTAGAGCTGGGCTACAAGATTATTTTCAGCAAATCCAGGGACTCTTAGAACCAGGAGACCCAGAAAAACATTTGTTCTCTAGTGTGTTCTCTGAATTAAAAATAGGAAGAAAGATAGGTTAATTGATTAGAAACTCTTGACCCAGAACAAATCTATGATTTTTTTTATTATTTTAAGGTATATGATAAGTAGTGAAAATAGTAAAAGTAATGGTACATTATTGGTGTAAATAGCATTATATTAACCGGGCCACGTTCGGTTTTAAAAAGTAAACTGTGGGTGATTTTGAAGCAAGGAATACTTCGATCGTACATTTCCTAGGTACTCAATTTGGAACACTTATAATTCTAATTGGCTGCTTCTGAAAATTTGGATCGCATCCAGCATTAAGATGTGGGTTCCCCATTAAGTGTATTTCATTTCTTAAATGTTTCTTCTTGCAGTTCCTCGTACTTATTCTTCTCGGAAACGGGCACGGAAATTTATCTGAGGTAGTTGTATAAACGCATCAGTAGTAGAAGTATGCAATTCGATAATTACATAGTAGATCCACTCAAAAATTGGATATCGAGATTTTACCGGAAATACATGTTTTGGGGCCCCCTGAATACAAAAAAAAAAGCATTTTTAGATAAAGGTCCGTGCGTGTGTCTGTGTGCGTGCGTTCATTGAACATCATAACTCAAAAACGAAAAGTGTGATAAATAACAAACTTAATATTTAAGTTCAGTATCTTCCAAAGATGCGACAGGAAGGTTTTCAAGAAAATCCCCCCACCCCCAAAACTGTTCTTTACATTGATAATTTTTCGAAATTTTTTATTCTCCCAAAGGTAGCTCTAACGATTTTGATTAAAATACCATATATTAAAGATATTTACACGACAAATAAAACGTATATATTGAATTTTCTGGGAATAGCTTGTGAAGTCCTGTTCATTCGGAAGGAATTGTGTACAATTTTGTGCAATTGGTAAACGTTAAGCGATAGACGGAAACGTAATACACCAAAAATGTAGATCTCTTTAAAACACACAGTTTATTTTAGATAACTTTTATGGGACATGACATTTTCGAGGTATCGGTTATTGATGGTTGGAATTGGTCAATATTCTTGTCATTCTTTAAAACCCTGTCGACATTCAGTTGTTTCTCGCGATTGCACGAAAAGAGTATGGAATTTTAAGGTCAGCATATAACGTTCAGTTCTTAAGTATTTGACTATTGCTATTCCCTTTGTATCTATAACGAAATGTGTAATTTACCTATTACTGCAAAAGTTTGTCTTCTTTAAAAGTAGATAGACAAATAAGCTTTCTTAAGAATAATATGTATACTCACTAATATTAATGTAACATAACAGATGTTTTTATTCATAGAGTCGATCGTTATTGGAATTTTTCAACATCAGTCTGTTATAAAACGTGAATGTGATCATCACTTTCATATAAAGTGAAACCATGTTTAGTTATTGCTCGCTATTGGTGTAAAATACATACGAAAATGGTGATTATATAGCTTTTCTCCTTTTTCGGGGAAGTAAACAATCTTTCCATTGAAATATAAGACAGAATCTTAGCAAAAAAGTAACATTCCAAAGTAAAAGTTATCATTTTGGGTGAATTTCTGCTAGTGCATCATTACCTTCGAATGTCCCCTGGTTCATATTAGCCGTTCATAGTCCATGACAAGTTTTAAATAAATACCGGTATCATCCGCAAGCTTTGTGTTAGAATAAGTTTATTAAGAGGACATTTAAGTTGGTTCAGGAGACATGTTACCAAAATCGTAAATATATGTAAGCACATTGCATATTTTTGCCCTCATAAGTTCCAACTGTTATACAGTCCTGTCAATAAGCTTTAACCAAATGAAATGTAGGTGTGTTAGCTGAAAAATCGTATGTGTCACATTCACATGACTCTCTCTAGAAACTACCGTTTGTTGTTATACAGCTTCTACAAACAATTCTTACAAAAGTTTATTTTTCAGTCTACTTGATGTTAATCAGATAAATAGTTTCATTACATAATTCCTTGTAGGTACAAAGGAGGATATAGGATATTGAAACGATACTCACATCTTTATAAACTAGGTCGCTATATGCTGGCGTTGAACTTATAGCTCTTTCCATGGCATCAGGAAATGACTAAATGGTAATTAAATGACAAAATGGAAAAATTCAAACCAATTACAACAGATGTCTCGGAAATGTCTAATCCATAAGCAAATTATTATCTCATTAATATTACAAAGAGAGAAAAATTGTATGTGTATATGTGAGGGTAGTGGGTGGGTGGGTGGTTGAGTGAGTGTGTAATAGGGTAATCTCAAAAACCATTCAACCGATTTTGATAGTTCTTTCACTACTGAAAAGCATTGTTCTTTCTGACGCACATAGGCTATAAAATACTAATTTCTGTTCATAAATTACTAAAAGACTAAAAAGGATTTATAAACCCTCTACCAACACGCGCAGCCGAGGTCGTCAAGTTATGGAGTTGTGAACGGGAGCGCTGCGATTTAAATCCCACTAGGACCGTCCTCCCTGACTGAGGTTTTCTCCAAGTTTTCCTCAGTCTTCTTAACTGGCAAATGCCGATAGGTACTCTAAGTTTAGGCTGGAACTTTTCCGTCGCAAATTTCCTCTCCCAGCTATCACTTCATTTATGTATCATCACTGCCCACCACCTGTGATGCCGTCTGCAGTAAGAACGAGTGTTAAACACTACTGATCCATACATACATGCATGCGAAGAGGGCTTTGACTGGGAATGCCAAGGAGTAGAAGATTGTTGTTACTCCACAGAAAATGCGTGTAAATATAAAACAGAATTCGCGGATATTTTATTCCAAGCAGTATAAACACACGACCACGATTTAGTAACTAAGAAAACATAAGTTGTATCAAAACAAAAATCTGATGTGTTATATTCACATGACTTTCTCTACCCTCTATCGGTTATTAGTGGGTATACAAATTATTCTTACGAAAGCTTATTTTCTTATTTAATTCATTTTAATCGAGATAAACCTTTCCGGAACAGCTGCATTGCACATTTCGTTATAGATGCAAAAGGAATGGCGATAATCAAATGTTTTAGAACTGGAAGCTATGCGCTGGCCTTAAAATGCCATACTCTTTCCAGGACATTGCAGGAAATAATTGAAAATCACAGGACTTTAAAAGAATGGCTAAGTGTTGAACACTTGAAACCATTAATAACGGATATCTCGGAAATGGCTGATGACACAAAAAACTTATTGGAAATAAATTGTGTGTTTCACATTTCTTGTGAAGTACGTTTTCGTCTATTACTTAACTTTACCAGTTATACAAGATTACAGAAAGCTTTTTCCGAATGAAGAGAAATTCAATGGTTAATCTCAGAAAATTCAAGATACACATCTTATTTGCCATGTAAATATCTTTAATATGTATATGGTATTATAATCAAAATTGTTATAGCTATTTTTAGAAAATAAAAAGTTTCGGAAAATGTTCCATGCAAAGGGTAGTTTGTGGAGAAGGGATTTCCTTGAGAATATTTCTGTTGCATCTTTGGAAGGTACTGAATCTAAATACCAAATTTGGTATTTATCCCACTTTTCGGTTTGAATTATGCCATTTAAAGATAATCAGAGATTTCGAAAATGTTCCATGTAAAGTGTAGTTTGGGGTCGGGGAATTTTCTTCAAAATATTCGCGTCGCATATTAACCTAAATACCAAATTTGGTATTTATCCGACTTTTCGTTTTTGAGTAATGTGTTCACAGACACACAAGATATACATACGGACCTTTTTCTAAACGTGCTTTATTTGGATCACGGAGCCTCAAAACCTGTATTTCCGGTGAAATCCCGCTATCGAATTTTTGGGTGGAATATAATACCTTCTCTACTTACTTGGTGCGTGGTAGAGAAAGTAAAAATAATCGAATCCGCTTATAACGCTACGGTATGTTCACGAAACTTATGCCAAAATATTTTCATAACCCTTATGTAAGAAAGTTTTGTTGTATTTCCTCTAAACAGGATGGGACATTTAAGTTGAGACTGTACAATATCCCCAAAACTAAACCTTGTAGAAAGAAATGTCTTGAATAAAAGTTGCTTGATATTATGGTGTAAGTAGATGCCATTAGTCGTGTTTTATTTGGAGGACGTTGTGATGAGCATTTTAGGGTCAATTCCTAAAATGACTGTCATAACGTCCTCCAAACAATAGGCGACTAATGGCATTTAATTTCCCCCATATATAAAGCAACTTTTATTCAAGATATTTCTTTCTAAAACGCTTAGTTTGGAGATATTGTACAGTCTCAACTTAAATGGTCCATCCTGTATATTGTAATTTAGTCCACTACCAGCGTATGCTAAATAATATGATATAATTATGACCAGCATAGCATAAGAAATTATTCAAGCGATATCTACATTTAACAACCTTAAAGATTATTTTTCTCAATAGTAGTGGACTTATGCTATTTCCAAAATGTTTATTTTGATGCCCTAAGAGTGGAAAAGCTTAATATCCACCAGTAATAATTCACCAAAACTTAATATAAAATCCTTAACACCAAAACAGAACAATTACTCCATTATTCCGATAATTGCTTTACCTCCAATTGTTACTGACAACATTCGCAGAACTTGGGAGGCGGTCGGGAGGTGAAGAGAGATTAAGAAAATCAGATACGCATATATTACCCAGATATATGTCATGTCCATTTCTGTGAATACCACCATTTTTCATCATCTATTAGGAATATCACGCGGCTGTACGTGATCTTTTGCCATAAAAATCTTCTATATAATTATACCTACACCATAATCATAAAGCATACGGGGGAAGAAAAGTAATTTAATCGTCATTCGAAGCTTAAAAGCCACCCTTGCAACCTCGGCTAAGGCATCTAGTTGGAAATACTCGTAAATTGTATGTTTTAAAGACATCTAAATATGTTGTATCTAAGCTTGCATCTGTCTTATGGTTTATCGGTTACCTATTCAAAATTGTTACAAAATTCATTCCAAATGAAGAGGACTTCACAGGTATTTGCAAAAAATTCAAGATGTATATTTTATTAGTCATGTAAATATCTTAAGCATAGGGTATTTTAATAAAAGTCGCTAAGGGTCATTTTTAAGAAATTACAAAAATACTTTCAATGTAAAGGTTAGTTTGGGATGGGTGAATATTCTTGAAAATCTTTGTATCGAAAATACTGAACTGTATATGACTTTTCGTTTTTGAGTTATGCTTTACATAGACAGACAGGCAGGCAGGCGCGCGTACACAATTTTACAGCTACAAACGCGGTGATTTTTAAAACTAAATAAATATTATAAATATTTTGTTTGTTAACGACGCTATCAATTACCAGGATCATATCAGAGCCGCCGGTGTGTCGGAATTTCGTCTTTCAAGAGTTCTTTTACGTGCTAGTAAATCTACTGGCGTGGTGGCGTGGGGCTGTCGCTTTTAAGGACAGTTGGTAGAGATCGGGCGGCGCCGTGGCCGAGTGGTTAGACCGCTCGCCTCCCATCTAGGCGGCCCGGGTTCAATCCCAGGGACCTGCATGTGGGATTTGTGGTGGACGAAGCGGCGTCTGGGCGGGTTTTCTCCGGGTTCTCCGGTTTCCCCCGCCATTCATTCCACCAACTGCTCCATCATCACCTTTCCTTTCATCCATTTCATCAACATTTCGTTTCATCTACTTCCTTCATCCCATACCAGGCATCGGGCTGATCACCCATCCTGGATGCTCTGTCTGATCCATGAGTGTCTGCTCCTCGACGGGCCTCTGACCCCAGGCACCCGCTTGTAAGTCCTGGGGGGTGTAAGTCCTACATAAGAGGAGGGTAAACAGATAATGAATGAATGAATGAATGGTAGAGATCACAGGGTATTTTTACGCTTTTTTGCAATTGAAAGAAAGCCAGTTTTCTCCAGAATTACACCATCAAGGACAATGAACGTTTTACTGCTTATTGAAGAAGGTTTTCTGAGTATACTGGTATCAAGATTCTTTAGCTAGCTTTAAATCTTTTCATTATAAAAATACTTAAATATCGTAACATAATTTCTAAACAAATTTAACTTTCATTTATAGGCAGGCATTTTTTCTCTGAAAAGAAAGATCAGAACTCCGCCAATTTTTATTGTGAGTATTTATAGGTAGTTTAAGATAGCCGGTTAACTATTTGTCCATTTGAGGGACTAATTGAATTTAAAGAAAAATCTGATGTGTTACACTCATATGACTTTCCCTACTCTTGTACAAACTATTTTTACAAACGCTTATTCTCCATATGCTTCATGTTAATTGAGATATCGAGATGTCAATCTTGTTGCTAATTTTCTTGTAGATGCAAGGGGAATATGGTAGGTTATAAGCGATAGTCAAATGTTTTAAGCGTTCGTTGCTATGTGGTGCATTCCATTCTCTTTGCATGTCCAGGATATAAAAAAAATCTGATGTGTTACACTCACATGACTTTCTCTATTCTTGTACAAACTATTTTTACAAACGCTTATTCTCTATCTACTTCATGTTAATCGAGATAAACATTTGCGGACTCTATCTTATTGCTAATTTTCTTGTAGATGTAAGGGGAATATATATTTACAAGGGCAATATAGAAATACAGTAGCCTTTAAGCACATACATATCTCTTAATAGCTGGTTGCTAGGTGCAGCACCATTCCCTTTGCCACAGATTAATACTCTTTGCATATCCAAGACAAAAAAATGAATAACGAATTCCCATTTGAGAAAATAAGTATTGAAAAATTTAAGGGAATAACAAGCAATAACTCGAAAAGGTTCACTCAACAAAAAAAAATGCATATGACATAAATTGTGTATTTTAACGCGATCTACATTTTTTTGTGTAGTAAAATTTTGTCCATCTCTTATGGTTTACCAGTTATGCAAAAGTCGTTCACAATGAAGAATAATTTTGGAGACAATACCAGAAAATTCGAGATATACATTTTATTTGTCATAAAAATATCTTAAACATGATATTTTAATCAAAATCGTTAGAGCCATTTTGAGAAAATTAAAATTTTCGAAAAATCTTCCATGTAATTTGGTGTAAGGGATTTTCTTGAAAACCTTCGTGTCGCATCTCTGGAAGATACTGAACCTAAATACCAAGTTTGGTGGTTATCCGACTGTTCGTTTCTGAGTTATGCTGTTCACAGACACACAGACAGACACACAGACACACACACACGGACATGTTTCCAAAAATGCTTTTTTTGGATTCAGGGTGTCTCAAAACACGTATTTCCGGTGAAATCTCGGTATCGAATTTTTGGGTGGAATGCAATACTTCCACTACTTACTATACGTAGTAGAGAAAGTAAAAATACTCACAAGAAAATAATTTATTGGTAAAACGTTTTTTATGTTTATATTTTTTTCGTGGAAACCATGTAATCTAGGATCAAAATCTTTAACCTACTAAAAGCAGCTAAACATCCCGTACAACCACAAAGAATTTCAAACTTCTAAGTTAAATATATTTGTAGAAAAATGTACCTGAAGTTTAAAATATCAAACTTCCAGGAAATGGCAAGAAACAAGGTGAGCACATTGTTACATACCAATATGCTATAACATCTCTGGACCATAAGAGTCCTTTAAAGGTCAAAGTAACAAAAAAAAAAATTACATAGGTGTGCTCCTTATATCGTTTATAATCGATTACAGCAACAACAAAAAAGAACGAACAAAAATTTTTTGAACCAAAATCTCTACAGTGTCCATAAGCACACTTAAAAACATCAGTCTAGGCCGGGTTTGAACCCGCGACCTTGGGATGAGAAGTCAAATTTAAAATTTAAGACGCGCTTAAATTGAACTAGTGAAGTTCGAATGTCTAAATGATGAAATAATCAAAAGAATATTTCATTTCTATTCTGTATCTTAGCAGAAAAACTTCCAGATTTCATACACTTTTCTTACAGCCTATTTATTTTGCTTAACATTTAGTTTTTCGCATTGTCTGATTATATACACATTTAACACGACATTATAAAGAAATTTTGCATGTAATCCTTTATTTCTCAGTCCATTCATTAAAAGTAGAACAAAAACTCTTTAAGCACGAAGATTTTTAATTAAAATTCTTGTCTAATATTATAATTTTCTTTTCAGATTGTTCGAGAAGATGGTGGTTTACTGTGATACATTCATCAACTTGATTCCTCTCTCATTTGTACTGGGCTTCTATGTGGCGTATGTAGCAGGTCGCTGGTGGCAACAGTACATGGCCATCCCATGGCCAGATAAGTGAGTATCCTTTAATGTACTTTGTTTTCATTTTCTCTGTAAGCAGGGCTTGGTTTTCGAACTACTGACACTGATATTTTCACAATCACAAGTTATAACTTATGTGAAAATTAATTTACTTTTATATATACCAAGTGTCCAACAGTCTCTTGCAATTGAAGAGCTTTTAGCAAAAACAACATAGTCTAAAAATGAAACTTTTCAGAAAGAAGAAAAAATATTCCTCTTTTGTTCATTGGTATTTATATGACTTAAGACAACACTTTTTTACTCCTCTGATGTTTTAATCAACATTAATATATAAATATTGTTAGGGTGCATCCGGCAGTTTGGGACCCCTTAAAATATTTTTTCCCACATTGGTGAAGTGTAAAAGCATAAAAATTGTATTTAACCATCACTACACATTGCAGAACAATATTATTCAGCCTTTTTTTATCAATGCATCGAAAACGTATGAGCCCAAAAAATATTTTTAGAAGTATTACCTGGTTCATTTATCTGGATTGTAACCGGGTTAGATGGATCACCCCCAAGGGATATATGGATCACTGACCTTTTACATGAAATTAAGGTATAAAATAAGAAAACAAAGGATAATATCACATGAAACTTTATATGCAATACAGTCTTACATGATATAGTCTAAAAATATTTTAACAATAGAAACAATTGTATTTAGAGTCAACTAAAAAATTCAATGCCAGAGCCCGGATTTGAACACGGCTCTGCGTTGGCTCTAACCATTGAGGTACTGTAACAACATGCTGGTTGGACATTGAATCCCTTAATTGACTCAAGTTGTTTGCCAGATAGACCGCCAAGGCATCTCACTAGAGATAGCAATCGCAAACGTTTTATTACTGCGTACACGGGTTTCTTTCTTTTTGTTAAAATATCTTTATTACTATATAGTTAATTTTAATTCATTACAACTAATGAAATTAATTATATTATTAAAGACTAGCCTGGTCTGGGCGTGGTTTTACTATAGAGTCAACTGAAAACTTTAATGCCACAGTCGTAGATGAGAGAGGGATTTGAACACGGTTCTCCTGCGGTTGCTCTAACCAATATTGTATTTACAAAGTTTATCTTTGGGTTTTACTTAGTTTTATAATGTTAACTTACAATGTATTTTTGAATTCTCGCTTTTTACGACGATCACATTGGTTTTCAAATCCTGTGCAGCCTTCATGAGTCCAACAGCAGCATGTTATACAATTAATCCAATCGTCTTCTCTAAGTTTTGTTGTAATTCTCCCACGCATTAATTTTCTTCCCAGTCCCAGTCAATTTCACTGTCGATACAAATATCATCAATATCTTCTGACTCAGAAGAAGATGTAAGTTTTCTTCTTTGTTTTCAGTTTCTTCTTTTTAACAATCTTGGTTGTTTTATGGATTTCTTATTTTTCCTTAGTTTCTTCTTCTCCCTCTCTAACCTTTTCTCCGCTTTAATCTTAATTTTCAATTTTTTCCATTTTTTTTTCTTTTTCAGAGATTGAATTGAATGTTTTTTTTTGGCGAACTTAAAACTTTTGATTTAGTTTGAGCCCTTCTCTTTAGTGTCCGTGCTTCACTGGCACAAGGCATGAGATATATTTTGTCCAATAACTTTGAGGGATGTCTCTTTCAGACCATTCATTGTTTTCTTTTGACGATTCAGGCACTAAAACGCTTCCATAACACTCCTTGAACTAGAACCAGGAACAGCAGGTAATTCATTTAACAAATGGTTAGACTTAGCTATAGCTGGTTGATTATTTGCTGGTATATTGTTCACTGAAGACTCATTAATGCAGATCGTGAATAACTTCTCTAAAGTCAGTGGTTTCTTATATAAAAAAATCTGATGTGTTACACTCACATGACTTTCTCTACTCTTGTACAAACTATTTTTACAAACTCTTATGCTCCATCTATTTCATATTAATCGAGATAAACATTTGCAAAAACGATCTTTTGACATACATTTTACACATAGCGACCAGTTCTAAAAATATTGACTATCGCTTAAGGCGTACTATGTTCCCCTTGTTTTGTATTTATAAGGGCAGTATAGAAATACAGTAGCCTTTAAGCACATACATATCTCTTAATAGCTGGTTGCTAGGTGCAGTACCATTCTCTTTGCCACTGATTAATACTCTTTGCATATCCAAGACAAAAAAATGAATAACGAATTCCCATTTGAGAAAATAAGCATTGAAAAATTTAAGGGAATAACAAGCAATATCTCGAAAATGGTTCACTCAACAAAAAATGGAAATGATATCAATGGTGTATTTTAACGCGATCTACATTTTTTGTGTAGTAACATTTTGTCTATCTCTTATGGTTTACCAGTTATGCAAAAGTCGTTCAGAATGAAGAACACTTTTGGAGACATTCCCAGAAAATTCGAGATATACATTTCATTTGTCATGAAAATATCTTAAACATATGATATTTTAATCAAAATCGTTAGAGCCATTTTTGAGAAAATTAAACTTTTCGAAAAATGTTCTATGTAAAGGGTACTCTGGGGTGGGGGGATTTTCTTGAAAACCTTCGTGTCGCATCTCTGGAAGATACTGAACCCAAATACCAAGTTTGGTGTTTATCTGACTATTCGTTTCTGAGTTATGCTGTTCACAGACACACACACACACACAGACAGACACACACACACGGACATGTTTCCGAAAATGCTTTTTGCTTTCTCTACTACGTATAGTAAGCAGGGGAAGTATTGCATTCCACCCAAAAATTCGATACCGAGATTTCACCGGATATACATGTTTTGAGACCTCCTGAATCCAAAAAAATCTGATGTGTTACACTCACATGACTTTCTCTACTCTTGTACAATCTATTTTTACAAACGCCTATTCTCCATATCCTTCATGTTAATCGAGATATCGAGATGTCAATCTTATTGGTAATTTTCTTGTAGATGCAAGGGGAATATGGTAAGTTTTAAGCGATAGTCAAATATTTTAGCGCTGGTTGCTATGTGGCGCATTCCATTCTCTTTGCATGTCCAGGACATAAAAAAATGAATAACGAATTTGAGAAAAAGTATAAGTATTGGAAAATTTAAGGTAATAACAAGCAATATCTCGCAAACGGTTCACTCAACAAAAGAAATGTATATGACATAAATTGTGTATTTTAACGCGATCTACATTTTTCGTGTAGTAAACTTTTGTCTATCTCTTATGGTTTACCAGTTATGAAAAAGTCGTTCATAATGAAGAACACTTTTGGAGACATTGCCAGAAAATTCGAGATATACATTTTATTTGTCATGACAATATGTTAAGCATATGATAGTTTAATCAAAATCGTTAGAGCCGTTTTTGAGAAAATTAAAATTTTCGAAAAATGTTCCATGTAAAGGGTAGTCTGGGGTGGGGGGATTTTCTTGAAAACCTTCGTGTCGCATCTCTGGAAGATACTGAACCTAAATACCAAGTTTGGTGTTTATCCCACTGTTCGTTTCTGAGTTATGCTGTTCACAGACACACAGACACACAGACAGACACACACACGGACATGTTTCCAAAAATGCTCTTTTTGGATTCAGGGGTCTCAAAACATATATTTCCGGTGAAATCTCGGTATCGAATTTTTGGGTGGAATACAATACTTCCCCTACTTACTATACGTAGTAGAGAAAGTAAAAAGCATTTTTGGAAACATGTCCGTGTGTGTGTCTGTGTGTGTGTGTCTGTGTGTGTGTGTGTGTGTCTGTGTGTCTGTGAACAGCATAACTCAAAACCTAACAGTCGGATAAACACCAAACTTGGTATTTACGTTCAGTATCTTCCAGAGATGCGACACGAAGATTTTCAAGAAAATCCCCCCACCCAGACTACCCTTTACATGGAACATTTTTCGAAAATTTTAATTTTCTCAAAAATGGCTCTAACGATTTTGATGAAAATATCATATGTTTAAGATAATGTCATGAGAAATGAAATGTATATCTCGAAATTTCTGGGAATGTCACCAAAAGTATTCTTCATTGTGAACGATTTTTGCATAACTGGTAAACCATAAGAGATAGACAAAATTTTACTACACAAAAAATGTAGATCGCGTTAAAATACACAACTTATATCATATACATTTCTTTTGTTGAGTGAACCGTTTTCGAGATATTGCTTGTTATTTCCTTAAATTTTCCAATACTTATACTTTTTCTCAAATTCGTTATTCATTTTTTTGTCCTGGACATGCAAAGAGAATGGAATGCGCCGCATAGCAACCAGCGTTAAAATATTTGACTATCGCTTAAAAGCTACCATATTCCCCTTGCATCTACAAGAAAATTACCAATAAGATTGACATCTCGATATCTCGATTAACATGAAGGATATGGAGAATAGGCGTTTGTAAAAATAGATTGTACAAGAGTAGAGAAAGTCATGTGAGTGTAACACATCAGATTTTTTTGGATTCAGATCTCAAAACATATTTCCGGTGAAATCTCGGTATCGAATTTTTGGGTGGAATACAATACTTCCCCTACTTACTATACGTAGTGGAGAAAGTAAAAAAAAGCATAATCTTGTATCTCTTTGGGTTCAAAAGAGGAATGAGTCCACATGTTCTATAACCACTAACACCAACGTTTGTGACTGCCCCCCAGGCCGAGCTAAGTACCTACCAAACTGTAGTCGAGTAATCTTCCTAGAGGGAATATATGCTATGAATCTGTTGCAGGCAGAGTAGTAGTTATTCTTCAAAGACTTGAAGAAAGCACCATCTAATGACTGTAGCTAATGAATCATATGCCAAGGAATGCTCATTAAAATGATGCCATTATTTTCTGCAAACTATAATTTCAATACAACTAGTATGCGACGTATGACCGTGTAGAACGAAAAGAACCTTTCCGGCTGATTTTCTTTGGGTGAAATGATTTTTCAACAATCAAACAATAGATCAATATTAACATAGCTAGACTTTTGAGATATTCTCACTTCGGCATACCGTCACAAAACCCATGCCTCAGATTTTCCCCTTTCGTTATAGAAAAATTTAGCAAGAACATTCCCTCCCCACTTACACGTGTTAATACTGAAATGGTTTCACCTTCTTATCCAGAAGTAACAGATGTTGTATTCTTAGAACCTTTTAATTGCAACAACTTTCTCAGGTTTTTTATTCAAATTTAAACCTGTTTCGCCCATATTGAACACATTTCCAGGTTTGCCAACTAGACCATTTCCCTTCAAAACATCCACTAACTGCTTAAAATAATCTTTAACAACTGTTTTATTTGGTCCTTTAGCTCTTGCTATTGATACCTCTTCAGATTGACGAACACTAAGTTCTGGGTTTCGAGGAAGAAACTACCAAAGCCACTCGTAGTCTGTCTGTTTAGCTTCCTTGTTAAAATTGTGTTTTTTGTTCCAACTTTTTGTCAAATGATAAGCCATGGAATGAATCGAGACTCAGTAGCAGTAAACCCGTGATGCCCACTTATTTTGTTCTCATTTTCAGTGCCCAGTGGTGAACATTTACCCAAGGATTCCTTTCTAAAGTTTTTGGACTTAAGACATTTTTCAAAGCGCTTTTTTACTTTCTCTACTACGTATAGTAAGTAGGGGAAGTATTGCATTCCACCCAAAAATTCGATACCGAGATTTCACCGGAAATATATGTTTTGAGACCTCCTGAATCCAAAAAAAGCATTTTTGGAAACATGTCCGTGTGTGTGTCTGTGTGTGTGTGTGTGTGTGTGTGTCTGTGAACAGCATAACTCAAAAACTAACAGTCGGATAAACACCAAACTTGGTATTTACGTTCAGTATCTTCCAGATATGAGACACGAAGATTTTCAAGAAAATCCCCCCACCCCAGACTACCCTTTACATGAAACATTTTTCGAAAATTTTAATTTTCTCAAAAATGGCTCTAACGATTTTGATAAAAATATCATATGTTTAAGATAATGTCATGAGAAATGAAATGTATATCTCGAAATTTCTGGGAATGTCTCCTAAAGTATTCTTCATTATGAACGACTTTTGCATAACTGGTAAACCATAAGAGATAGACAAAATTTTACTACACAAAAAATGTAGATCGCGTTAAAATACACAACTTATATCATATAACTTTTTTTTGTTGAGTGAACCGTTTTCGAGATATTGCTGGTTATTTCCTTAAATTTTCCAATACTTATGCTTTTTCTAAAATTCGTTATTCATTTTTTTTATGTCCTGGACATGCAAAGAGAATGGAATGCGCCACATAGCAACCAGCGTTAAAATATTTGACTATCGCTTAAAAGCTACCATATTTCCCTTGCATCTACAAGAAAATTACCAATAAGATTGACATCTCGATATCTCGATTAACATGAAGCATATGGAGAATAGGCGTTTGTAATAATAGTGTGTACAAGAGTAGAGAAAGTCATGTGAGTGTAACACATCAGATTTTTTTAATTCCAAATACTTTGGCAGCAGCATTTATACCCGTCTTTTTTTCTATGTTTTTAAGCATCCATTCAGGGCATTTTCTGATCACTCCTATGGTCTGGTTGTCCCTTAACGTTTGCATGATGTTGGCATTTTACTGTAAACGTTTTTTTAAAAAAAAACCTCTAAGAATCACGCCTTTATATTTCAAACGGAAAATAAATTAACTTGTTAGCAATTTATTAATTTACAGGACTAATAGGTAGGTGGTGGGAGGACTAATGGTGGCATGCCTCTAAAAGAATATTCACAGGGGCTAGGGCTACTCGGGAACCGGAACCTTTCACTTGCGTTACAACCGAGGCAAAAATGGGGGCATAGTAGAGGGCATACTAGAATAAATCGACTATCATCAGGCACATCACCTTCCTTTATGTAATTTGTGTTACAGGATCTAAAAGGGAATAGTTTGTACTGCTAAAGGATTAACCCATTTCATATCAAGACGTTAAATTTATTGCATAAAGGAATTTAGAAACGATACATCATTTTACTTGTTGTTCCGGCGAAGAGCCAAAATGGGCGGTCGCCGGAGATCGATCCCGGGACCTCTCGAATGCGGGCCACAGACGTAACCGCCTGAGCCATCCCGCTCGGTACTAAACAGAGGGAGGGGCCTGGTTAGTCCACAGGCCTGTTTGACCAGTCAGCAACTCCACGTCACAATTGCCACCAGTAGTAACATATGGATTTCTAACTATTAAAAGTGTACCAAACTAATCCCCAAAAATAGGTCCATCTAAACCATGTTTTTTAATTGGTCCAACTATCCCAAAACAAAATGGTCCGACTTACGATTTGGCAGAAATAGATGGACCACCTCCTCAACAGTCTTTCGCCAGTCTTGCGGCACGCCATTTTAGGTTGAGTTTATACCTAAACGCTTGCTTAAGTTATATCCTTGATATTACGTTGAAATCGCTTAAACTAACTATAACCTGTTAAAAGGTAGTCTAGCATAATAACATTTTCAGCTCACCCAAAGTCATCAAACCACTTTTCTAAAGCCATACGTGAAATACTGAGGACAAAATTTTTTTTTACACGAATGCAGCGTATGGAGTATCACAACTTGAGGCAGTATTTTATATCACAACACTGTGAATGCCAGAGTGATTGTAGTGTAAACTACATTATTATATGACAATGATTTGAGATGTTTGTTAGCTATAAGCATTGATAGGAAATAAGTTTACACGGCCTCACTGAAACTGGCAATACGAGTGGGTAACAATGAAGCGAGGGAGTGAGTTGTTTATAAATTAGAAGAGACAAATAAATGACGTCAGGGTAGCGTGCCTTTCTTTAGAAATGGAGGGAATATCTTCCCTAGAGCATATGTTTTAGTAATTATGATTGGCTTATAAAACAGACGCTAATGTTGGCGCGATTTATTAACCAATAGCAGCTCTATTATAATGTTTAGGCATATCGGGGTGAGGGAGTATAAATTCTTGAGCCAACGGCAAGTATCGCGCAGTTCTAAGAAACCTCTCTCGCGAATTACACGTCAGGCAGTTCTAAGGAAGCATTCATGAGGTACACATTACGCAATTCTACAGAATCTCTCGCGTCGTAAAATTAGTTACAAAATGTGAAATACGCGAATTAATAGTGCGCGGCAAATAAGTGATTGTAGTTACATTCGAAAATATAACAGTTTCAGTCAGGCGTGTATCAAGATTAAATATGTGAAATTAAGTAAGTGTGACGGCAATAAAAGTGTAAAAACAAATTCTTTTATCTGTGTTATCTTTTAGTAACAACTCCTTTCCGTTTACACGCCCTGATCAGAGATATTTGCTCGACTGAGTAATAATAACTAGCCGGAGGACAAAGAACGTAACATTCAAAATAGTAAAACAATAACAGGCGCTCAGTAAAAAAAAGATAACACGACATCTTACTGCGACAAAATGGCTCCCAGAACGTGGGGCGAAATAACCAGGAAGGGACATAATAACCAGGAAGGGACGAAATAACCAGGACGTGGGGCAAATGGAGCAGTTTAATTAACTACAAGACGCAGATCCCAGAAACAACCACCAGAACGACCGACGACGCGGATGAGAGGACATCAGCAACTACGAGAACAGATGACAACAGTGGAATTCGACACCAAGACAGCGAGACGACGAGGATCCATTATACTGCGACGCAGAGGCCTCATATACATCTAGGGGAGAGGGGCAGGAAGCTGGACATCAAAGCAACATCATCAGATAGCATCATAGAGGTTAGAAAATTGTAAATTTTATGTGTATCCTAAAACAAAACAAAACATTAAATGTTGTTGAGAAGTGGAAGAATTAAGAAAACAATGTCCACTAATAATACTGAAGAAACAATTATGGAAGGGGATAATGTAACAGTTGGCCGTAATTCAATGCAGGTTACGGAAAACCGCTCAAACAATGTAAAATTTGAGGGAGGAAATATTAGTGAAGAAAGTGAGAATAGAATAGCAGAAAATGTTAATTTTGATGCTGGTATGATGACGGAAATGCTGAGAAATTTTACAGATCGATTAGAAAGGAATATGGATAAGAGAGATGAGAAATTAGAGCAAAAATTAAATCAAAACATGGAAGATATTGGTAGGAGCTTAGAACAAAAACTAACTCAGAACATGGAAAAGAATAATAGGGAATTAAAGGAAGATATGGAAAAGAATAATAGGAAATTAAGGGAAGAGATGGAACAGAATAATAGGGAATGGAGGGAAGATATTGGTAAGAGTTTAGAACAAAACAGGGAAGAAATTGAAAAGAAATTTATCGAGCTAGGTAGTAGTATGATAAGAATGAGAAATGAAAATCAGGAAATAATAGCAAGTGAGATAGGAAAAGTTTCAAAGAAAATGTCAGACATGAGCAGGGAAATATCTAACCAAAAAAGTGAGGTTGATACTAAGTTTGAACATGCTAGTGTAAAATGTACAGAGTTAGGAAGTCGAATGAGTAGCATTTCAAGTGAGCTAAGAGAGATGAATGCAGATTTAATTCAGGTGCAAGTTAATTTCAGAGGGGAGATATCTGAAATTCAGAAGGAATCGGAAACATAAAGAAATAAGTTGTCTGAAGAAGTTAAAGTTTTGTCTATAAATTTGGATAAAAAACTAACTTCTGAAATTAATAAGCACCAAGCTGTTCAAAAATGAGAACAATAAAACATTGGAACAGACAACAGAAAGTCTGCAAGGTACTGTAAATAGGTTAGAATTGAATTCAAGGGTCAATATATGTGATGTCAATGTATCTGATGCACAAAATAATGATAGAGGTAGTTCCTCAGGTATGACTAATAATGTGAGTGACGCGGCGGCTTCATCCATAGCCCACGCTGAAAGTCAGAGTGCACAAGTAACGTTAGAGAATTTAAATATGGGAATAAGGGACATGCAAAACTATAATTATATCTTAAGTGATTTGCCACTTCCAAAATTTAATGAAAACTCCAATCCAGTACAGTTTATTGCAGACTTGTCAGAGTACTTTCAAATTAAAAAGATACCGGAAGCATTGAAAATGATAGTTGTTAAAAGATGTTTGGAACAAAAAACTTTAGATTGACTGCAGATGGTATCAGGGGGCGAAATTTCCTATGAATCCTTTAAGCTATTCATGAACAGATTTTGGAACATCACGATAAAGCATAGAATACGAGCAATGCTTAGCCATATACAATTTCATTCAGGAGAGGGAATAGCAATGACCATAAAAAAAGCAAAAATCCAGGATAAGTAAAAGTGAACTGCAGAACAAAGTATTAGAATGTAAGAGGGTTAACTAGTATATATGTCATAAGAAAGTATAAATAAATTCAGGACAAAAATAAAAGTTTAAAGGGGAAAAAGAACATTTTCTTAATAAACTGTAGCCACATTTGAAATGAAGCACGTAATAAGGATGATTTAATGTCATATGAAAGTAAAAGTAAGTAGATATAATTCAAAGAGTATTGTAAATATAAAGAACAAAACAATAAAAAAGGGTAAGAATAATTAAAGCCAAAGGCTTATGTAGCACAATGTGAAATTATGTCTTAGAATTAAGAGATGTAAATATGATTGTGTAGAGGATGAATATTTTGGTAAATATGTTCAATAATTACAAAATGAACCAGGGTAAAAATCTTGAGTGTATTAATTTTTATGTCAATAACCTAAGAAAGGATAACCATTTTGTAACAGTGACCTAAATAGTACGGGGTACAGTATTTGCTGTATAAAAAAAACTTATAATGTCAGATGTAGGTATATAAACACATTAGACCCGAACCAGTGAATAGTGGCGAGAAAAAGGCAAGATGTATAACGCGTGTTAAATGCGTGTGCACTGTTACGTGCAAGTGATAAATACCGTGTGTTACAAGATTCAGGAGACTAAAAACCCAATTATAAAATTTCCAAAAAAAAAGTTGTAAATATTTATAATTATGTTTCTAGTGGGGCATATGAGGCAGTATTTTATATCACAATACTGTGAATGCCAGAGTGATTTTAGTGTAAATTAACATTATTGTATGACAATGATTTTAGATGTTTGTTAGCTATAAGCATTGTCAGGAAATAAGTTTACACGGCGTCACTGAAACTGACAATAGGAGTGGGTAACAATGAAGCGAGGGGATGAGTTGTTTATCAATTAGAAGAGACAAACAAATGACGTCAGGTTAGCGTGCCTTTCTTTAGAAATGGAGGGAATATCTTCCCGAGAGCATATGTTTTAGTAATTATGATTGGCTTATAAAACAGACGCTAATGTTGGCGCGATTTATTAACCAATAGCAGCTCTATTATAATGTTTAGGCATATCGGGGTGAGGGAGTATAAATTCTTGAGCCAAAGGCAAGTATCGCGCAGTTCTACAGAATCCTTCACAAGGTAAACGTCGCGCAGTTCTAAGAAATCTCTCTCGCGAGTTACACGTCAGGCAGTTCTAAGGAAGCATTCATGAGGTACACATTACGCAATTCTACAGAATCTCTCGCATCGTAAAATTGGTTACAAAATGTGAAATACGCGAGTTAATAGTGCGCTGCAAATAAGTGATTGTAGTTACATTCGAAAATATAACAGTTTCAGTCAGGCGTGTATCAAGATTAAATATGTGAAATTAATTTAGTGTGATGGCAATAAAAGTGTAAAAACAAATTCTTTTATCTGTGTTATCTTTTAGTAACAACTCCTTTCCGTTTACTCGCCCTGATCAGAGATATTTGCTCGACTGAGTAATAATAGCTAACCGGAGGACAAAGAACCCAAAATTCAAAATAGTAAAACAATAACAGGCGCTCAGTAAAAAAAGATAACACGAACAGATTACTGCGACAAACTGTAGTGTACATATTTACTGCAGCGCTGCTGTGGCAGGGCTGTGAGTTATGGAAGTGGTCCTTCTAACCCAATGGTCCATCTAACCCGAGTAGAAATATTAAGCCGATTCTGGCCCTCAAAGAATATGCCGCCATCTGATAATGTTCTTTGATCTATGCCGCTAGCCCCGCCCCCTCCCTTTGAGGGCTTAGATGCCGCCTGGTAGCGCGTGGCGCTAACCCCGCCCCCTTCCTTTGGGGGCTTACTTAATGCCGACAGGGTCTGTGCCGGCAGGTCCTCCCCCTCCCCCTGCGGTCACGTGGCGGTGACCCGCCCCCTCCCTCCCCCATACGCGTGTCCTCCCTCCCCTTTGTGTTCTGGTTGGTTCCCTGTGGATAGGTGGGAGAGTGTGTATTGTTCCTATACGGTGACTACATTCCCGCCCCCCTCATTGTGACTTGTCTAAATCCCTGCCGTGTGATTGGCTTGGGGTAGGGGATGTGCCGCTCGGGGTGAGGGGTTATATGTGGGGGTTCTCGGTGCGTGACGTTGGCTTGGAAATCCATCCTGGCGGTGTGGGAATGCGATTCTCGATGCCTGCCGCACATCGGCAAATCGTTTGAGTACATAATTGTGTCAATCAATTAGATAATGTGTGTTATTGAAAAAAGAATGCCCATCATATTACTACTAATGCAATTAAACGCTGTTCGTCGAGCAATTAAGTATTTTTGATTGAATCGCGCACACCTTGTCCTAAACCCCGCCTTATATTACTACTATTGCAATGAAACGCGGCTAGTCGGTTGATGAATACATTTAAGTATTTTTTGAATGATTAATGTAATTGACTCGCGCGCAACTGTTCGTTATCGTATATGTGTGGTAGCATGTGTATAATTATTACGAGTAATAACATTTATTTAATTCTACTTTTGAGGGAAAATATATTTTGGATTTATAAGAATATTACAACACATAGATGAAAGGACAGACTTGACGTAACACTCGTTATCGCGTGATAATTGCGGTGGAACACCGACCGCAACCTTCCACTGCGAGACGTTTCGCCGGAATGACTGGCTCCAATACTTCCACGGGCGAGTCAACTAGCGCATCCCCTCCACTTGCGTTTCAGTTCGACAGCTACACTAGCGCACCAAGTGGTAATATGAGTGAAACTCCAGCGAGTGTTTGCTCACAGCGCCCCTGGCGGTCATATCCGAAAGTTGTGAATTCACCATATTTAAACTCATTATGGGTGCAAGACGGCCATCTTAACTCTATATAATTCTGCGAAATATGATTCTGGAAAAAAAATAAAGGTGAATTAACATTTTATTTAAATAATACTCGTTTAACATGCGAAGTGCGTTCATGTTGGCTCCGGGGGAATTGATTATGAAATAAATGAAAAATAAATAAGGCTCTCACTGATCGATGAATACAATTAAATATTTTTAATAATTAATGTAATTGACTCGCGCACCTAGAGATATCTCACCCAATTATTCATCTACCATGAATATCTCACTTCTAATGAAACGACGCACTCTATCGATTAAAAACAATTAAGTTTTTTTGATTGATTAATGTAATTGAATCGCGCGCAACTGTTCGTTATCGTATATGCGCGATTATTACGCGTATATAACTATTACGGCTAATAACGTGTGTTTAATTCTTCTTTTGAATTGCGGATTTATAAAAAATATTACATTGCTTAGATGAATTAAAAAGCAACTTAAAGCGAAATTGCAAATAGCTTGTATGAGACGTTAACACGAGAACCCTTTACGAAAAAACAAGACGCAATGTGACAGCAATGCCCCGTCCATCATGAGAGGCGGTTAAACCAGGACGCGGGGGATTTCCCCACTACCTGCTCTTAATGGCTAGGGGTATCCAGCACATAGGAGTACGCTTCAACAAAGCCCTCTATGTCTCTTCTCACACGAGAGAAGTAATAATTACAATTCAAAACAGGCGTACCTGTAAGTAACACGCACGAAGACTTCAAATATAAATTTTATATTCGTTTTAAATGTTCTTTCTAAAGACGTAGCGAACTTTGAGAAATTCAACGAATTATTCACTTGCGAACACTGCTTGAAAGAAATATGGTGTACACCCCTGAAGAATGCATATGTAGACCCATTAGCAGACAACGGCAAACTCTTCCGCAACATTAATTTTCGTCAGAAGAATGTAAAAACAAGGTCTTGTATAGAGCTCTTAGTGAACAATAACACCCGTTTCCAATTCATTAAACAGGCTAAGTGCTCTGAAAAACCACAGACCCTCGGGGTAAATAACAATTACCGGCACAAAAGATTTTCTTAAGAGCTTCCTCTGTCCAGAAATTCCATCATACACTGCTGCATCACCCTGTCTAGACATGTTTTAAGCTTACCACAAAAACTGTTTTCCCGATAATTAATATAATTCTACATGAAGAATATTAATGATTAAGTTTTTTCAATTAAACGTATACTGTATAGATTCTGTACTTAAACATTCGATTGTATCTTTGTCATTATTTAAATACTCGCGTACAAGAAATGCAAACATGATATCAAAAAATTAAACTGATTTTTTTCGGAATGTTAAACAAAGAAATATGATTTGGCGAGAGTAATATGAAGAATAAAAAGTATTCAGAATGATAGATATTACATACGTTATTAAAATAAATAAGACTCTCGCTAATCGATGAAAACAATTAAATATTTTTTATTAATTAATTGTATATGAATTGACTCGCGCATTTGCTTGCTGTCGTATGTGTATGATTATTACGACTAATAGCATTTGTTTAATTCTAAATAATGAAATATGGAGCCTTGCCTAAACAATCCTCGTTACTCTTAATTTATTCCATTTTTAAAAAGATTGGGCTTAGTAAACATAGGACGAGTACGATTTTAAATACCCCATCCATTCGAGAGATATTTTTCGAATATTCCAGCATGTTAATATAAACTTAATACACACACACACACGCACAAATTCATTTCAAGTAATCTAACGATATTGAATAAAATATTAAATGTTTAAGATATTGTAATGAGAAATGAATTGTATATCTCGAATTTTCTGGGCCGCAGGCTGCAGGATCGCTCATCAAATACCGTAATGATTCAGACACCCGAACACCCGAATGGTAAGCATTCTTCAGAGTTTTTAAATAAGTAATGTAACAATTCATATTAACTTCTTGCTCATATTCTTTATTATTATTTGTATTATTATTTCCAGGAAGTGGACTTTATTTTGGTATCGACCATCCATCGAGCGCTGCACAGGCAGCGCCAGGCTTCCAAACCTTCCTGGTACCAAATCATCATGGAGACGGCTCTGCCATCCGTACATGCAGCAACACTCGTAAGGTGAGAATTTACAGACGGGTGTTTGAGGATTTTAACTAAAAAATTACATGATAGTAGACATACAATGTTGATTCTGGCACACAAAGGCATGCCTCCGACAGCATAGAGTTCTGGATTGTATAAGGAGAAAAGGATATATTTAAGGGGAGTTTCTCACCCATATGCAGTCACATAACTCTTTCGGTCTCCCAGAATGCTATGTATTTTTCACGAGGGTGTTTAAAACATGTATTTTTTTTCACGTATAGAGTGTAGATTCTTTAGAACTCTGTACTTAAACATGCTATACTATTATTATTTATTTATTTTTTCCAGGAAATGGACTTTATTTCGGAGGCGGTATCGGTCAACATGCGACCGCTGCACCGGTAGCATCAGGCTTCGCGAGCGTTGTACCAGCAGGCTTCGCGACCGCTGCACCGCCACCTCCAGGCTTCCAGACCTTCCTGGCACCAAATCAGCAGGGTGGGGGCCCTGCCCCATACATGCAGCAAGCACCGAACGGTAAGAATTTTTTCAATATTTTACGAAGTTCTTTTTACACATTCTATATTATTATTAATATTGTTATTATTTTCAGGAAGTGGACTTTATTTCGGAGGCGGGTTTTTTCTGGGAATGTCTCCAAAGTATTCTTCATTCTGAACGACTTTTGCAAAACTGATAAACCATAAGAGATAGACAAAATTTTACTACACAAAAAAATGGAGATCGCGTTAAAATACATAATTTATAACATATACATTCTTGTTGTTGAGTAAATCGTTTTTCGAGATATTGCTTGTTATTCCCTTAAAATTTTCCAATACTTATACTTTTTCTCAAATTCATTATTCTTGTTTTATGTCCTCGATGTGCAAAGAGAATGGAACGCACCACATAGCAACCAGCGTTAAAATATTTGACTATCGCTTAAAACCTATCATATTCACATTGTGTCGTCATGAAAATTACCAATAACATTGACATCTCGATATCTCGATTAACATGAAGCATATAGGGAATAAGTGCTTGTAAAAATAGTTTGTACAAGAGTAGAGAAAGCCATGTGAGTGTATCACATCAGATTTTTTGATATTGGTTTAAATTTTCAAATACTTTTAACTTTTCTCAAGCGGTAACTCGCTATTCGTTTTTTCCCGTGGTAATGCATAGAGAATAGAATTATAAAGCCATCACATAGCATCAGACGTTCTTTAAACATCTGTAACGTGTCTATTCACAATCGAAAGGTTGCTGGTTCGAGGAAAATTATATCTACAGAAACAATACATTATTTTCGCTCTGTGATTAATTTGGTAATGTAACAATAATTAACAATGAATTTTTAGCGGTAAATGTAAAAAATAAAATATATTTTTTATTTCCTAGCGTCATACGCAGAAGCATTCCCCTTAAGGAACGCTGGCGTGAGCGATGGTTTCCCCCATAACGGGTTTAGACTTGCTTACGAAATGTCCCTGTGCGAGGCTAGCATTTCCCTCTCCTTCTCGAATTTTTGGAGTAGCCAATCAAAATTGCTGTATTATATAACGTCACACCTCTCACCCCTTCAGATTTTTATCAGGCGAAGCGATATAAAAGCAGTAGCTTCCCCAGCGATTTCACTGTATTGTGACAACACAGCGAGCTAAGATCTCTGCAAACTTTTCTCATTCAAAGTGAAATTTCAACGAACATCATGTCTGGTAAGTTGTAACAAAACACTTCATTTACTTTAAAAGTTAAATTATTACTCTGTACATTTAACTTATATTCGCGTTCTTGTTTTTAATGCATGGCATTTATATGCGAATAGCTGAGCATTCTAAAAGTTAATAGCTAGACAAGTGAATTTTCTGAAATGTGAACAGTTTAGTTAAGTATTCATTTTAGGCAAGCTTATTCTACATTTAATAGCTAACTGCGCGAATTCTCAAAATGGGAACAATTTAGTTAAGTATTCACCTTGTTGAGTAATTATTATTCCAGATATTTAAATACAGAATTTCACAGAGTGAATTATATTCCTTTTTGGAGAAAATACAATTATTTGAATACCTTATTAACGTTTTTGCTTTAGAATATTACAAAAAGTCTGTTGCGCGAATCATTCGCTCTAACAAAGTAAATATCTACATTATATTAAAACATTTAAATTGAAAAATACAGTACTTAATGAACTTCATTAGTGAATCAGAACCTCAATTATATTTACACATATTATCATTTTCAGAAAAAAGTTAATAAGTTTGTAACTTTCAAATAAATGAAATTTTTGTTATGCAACACATTCTCTAATAAAGAATATGTTTTTTTCTCTTCCTAATACAGAAAGTTTGACATCTCAACTTAACACATTGGCTGAGGGTAGCATTTACCCGGCCGTTCAAAGACTACAAGATCTTCAGCCAGAGGAGCCTTATAATATAAAATCCTTAAGAAAAATTGATACTCGATACGGTGCTAGAGTCGTTGCACTTTTAGAGAATAAGCAAGTGTTTCTCCCGACAAGATATTCAACGCTAACAAGCCAACAGTTGGAGGAAATGTCTGGGAAGTTTCAAATGGTATATCATGGAGTAGTACCAGCCTGCAAGTTTAAGACATGTAAATTGTCTTTTCTTCCTATTAAGGTTTGTAGAAATAATTCAGCTATCCTTTCAAAGCTTCATTTAGAGTTACATTCGTTGAGTTTATAAATTCGCACTTCAGTAGGATAACATTTGTCTAAAGTATACATCAAAATGTAAAAAAAATAACGTCCTGGATGTAGCCTGAGCGAGGATCTGCAGAAAGAAGTTTAATAGTCTATTCACTGATTCTTTACCTCAAAGCAGATACCTACAGTAAGTTTCAAATAATTTCCAGCACGATAGCAGTTGTCAAAAGCAGGCATCACTGTATTAAAAAAATATGTGTAAATAATGTCTAGATTGTACTCTGTGTGATTTCGTGCAGAAAGAACTTTAATACCCCTTGCAGTGATTCTCCACATCGAAGTATATACCTACAAGAAGTTGCAAATAATGTGAATGTGTGTTACAGGAATGCCCAGCTGAATGTAAATGAAGAGGAAGAACGAGATAGCTTAAAACATCATAAACAGAAATGTGATAGGAACATTCTCAACACCTCCCAGTAACCTCAATCAATGAAGAATTGCACCAGTGCGGAACATACATGGAAAAAACATCCGCGTGTGTAGAATATAACAATAATATATATATAATTATGTACTCATTATTACTGCTATACCAGCCTATACCATTGATTTCATAAATAATTTCATAATTGTTTAAGGAGAATGCCTATCTTAAAAACATTGATGCTACATGAACTATTACTGAAAGAGACTTGAATAAATGGGAATCTAGAAGCCAGAACCGTCTTAATATTGGGCTGTATGATATGAGGTGTATAAAAAGATTAATAAAAAAATGAGGTCTATGTAATATAAACAACATTTATTTTTTATAAACATTTTCCTATTACATTCCTATACAAAAAAACATACATATTTCCTAAAGACAAAGGTGATAGTCTAGACATTCTAAAACACTCAGTTATATAATCATATACATCACACAGAAAGAGACCTGCATTATCCATAAAAAACTAAACATCTCAAGAATGTCTGGATGATGTATTTTATAAGTACAAGGTTTTGATATTTCAAAGTTCCTGTTAACCATGACTGTAATTGATTAACACAATTTCTCGATCCTGTCATGCTATAACTTTAGAAGCTTTCAGCTTACTTATAATCTCCTCAATCTCTTGTGTGTGACTATTATTACCAGCATTCCTCGATGCAATTAGTAACCTCAATATATTTACTAGTCTATTTGGATTTTCAAGCGTAGATATCACTGAATCATCATCATATGAAGATTTCATATTCTCGCGACTCCCGCTGTATCCAGATTTTTCACCATCAGTAGTCTCCAGTGAAGGACAGGCTTGATCCGGTATAACATCCCCCTCTATACATCTTCGGATCTTCGAGTGTAGGAGAGAGAGTCGATCCAGTATAACATGTTGCTCTATGAAGCTTAAATCTTGACAAAGAACGATTCTTAAAAATCCGCTCGCATATACAGCATCTAATGACGTGTTTTCCTCCATGTGTAATGTATGAAAAATTGAGTTCCTCATCCGATAGTTGCACAGATTTTCTCCGGCAGGAGCTCATGCTAAAACTAAAAGAAATTAAATGAATACGGGAATGCTAACGCTCGAAGGAATTAAAAGCGAATGAATGAATTCATAACACGCAGCTATGTATATATTCAGTGTGAGGACGCCGGAGGGAATCGCAATCTTCGCATAGCAGCGGGAAAGGATGCTCTCTGGAAACATTTGTGGAGAAGGAGGCTCTCAACAGAACATGGCGAATGCGAGCATGGAAAAAGGATGCTCTCTGGGAACATTCGTGGAAAAAGGATGCTCTCAACAGAACATAACGAGTGCGAGCATGGAAAAAGGATGCTCTCTGGAAACGTTTGTTACATAGCGTGATTCCATTGTCACATAGCGTGATTCCTTTGTTACATACCGTGATTCCTTTGTTACATAGCGCGATTCCTTTGTTACATGGCGCGATTCCTTTGTTACATAGCGCGATTCCTTTGTTACATAGCGTGATTCCTTTGTTACATGGCGCGATTCCTTTGTTACATGGCGTGATTCCTTTGTTACATGGCGCGATTCCTTTGTTACATACCGTGATTCCTTTGTTACATGGCGCGATTCCTTTGTTACATGGCGCGATTCCTTTGTTACATGGCGCGAGTCCTTTGTTACATGGCGTGAGTCCTTTGTTACATGGCGCGATTCCTTTGTTACATAGCGCGATGCCTTTGTTACATGGCGCGATTCCTTTGTTACATGGCGCGATTCCTTTGTTACATGGCGCGATTCCTTTGTTACATGGCGGGGTCCTTTGTTACATAGCGCGATTCCTTTGTTACATAGCGCGATTCCTTTGTTACATAGCGCGATTCCTTTGTTACATGGCGCGATTCCTTTGTTACATGGCGCGATTCCTTTGTTACATGGCGCGATTCCTTTGTTACATGGCGCGAGTCCTTTGTTACATGCCGTGATTCCTTTGTTACATGGCGCGATTCCTTTGTTACATGGCGCGATTCCTTTGTTACATGGCGCGATTCCTTTGTTACATAGCGCGATTCCTTTGTTACATAGAGCGATTCCTTTGTTACATGGCGCGATTCCTTTGTTACATGGCGCGATTCCTTTGTTACATAGCGCGATTCCTTTGTTACATACCGCGATTCCTTTGTTACATACCGCGATTCCTTTGTTACATACCGCGATTCCTTTGTTACATGGCGCGAGTCCTTTGTTACATAGCGCGATTCCTTTGTTACATAGTTTGTTACATGGCGCGATTCCTTTGTTACATGGCGCGATTCCTTTGTTACATGGCGCGATTCCTTTGTTACATGGCGTGAGTCCTTTGTTACATAGCGCGATTCCTTTGTTACATAGCGCGATTCCTTTGTTACATGGCGCGATTCCTTTGTTACATGGCGCGATTCCTTTGTTACATGGCGTGAGTCCTTTGTTGCATAGCGCGATTCCTTTGTTACATACCGCGATTCCTTTGTTACATGGCGCGATTCCTTTGTTACATGGCGTGAGTCCTTTGTTACATAGCGCGATTCCTTTGTTACATGGCGCGATTCCTTTGTTACATACCGCGATTCTTTTGTTACATGGCGCGATTCCTTTGTTACATGGCGCGATTCCTTTGTTACATGGCGTGAGTCCTTTGTTACATAGCGCGATTCCTTTGTTACATACCGCGATTCCTTTGTTACATGGCGCGATTCCTTTGTTACATGGCGTGAGTCCTTTGTTACATAGCGCGATTCCTTTGTTACATAGCGCGATTCCTTTGTTACATGGCGCGATTCCTTTGTTACATGGCGCGATTCCTTTGTTACATGGCGCGATTCCTTTGTTACATAGCGCGATTCCTTTGTTACATAGCGTGATTCCTTTGTTACATGGCGCGATTCCTTTGTTACATGGCGTGATTCCTTTGTTACATGGCGCGATTCCTTTGTTACATACCGTGATTCCTTTGTTACATGGCGCGATTCCTTTGTTACATGGCGCGATTCCTTTGTTACATGGCGCGATTCCTTTGTTACATGGCGCGAGTCCTTTGTTACATGGCGTGAGTCCTTTGTTACATGGCGCGATTCCTTTGTTACATAGCGCGATTCCTTTGTTACATGGCGCGATTCCTTTGTTACATGGCGCGATTCCTTTGTTACATGGCGCGATTCCTTTGTTACATGGCGTGAGTCCTTTGTTACATAGCGCGATTCCTTTGTTACATAGCGCGATTCCTTTGTTACATGGCGCGATTCCTTTGTTACATGGCGCGAGTCCTTTGTTACATGCCGTGATTCCTTTGTTACATGGCGCGATTCCTTTGTTACATGGCGCGATTCCTTTGTTACATGGCGCGATTCCTTTGTTACATAGAGCGATTCCTTTGTTACATGGCGCGATTCCTTTGTTACATGGCGCGATTCCTTTGTTACATACCGCGATTCCTTTGTTACATGGCGCGATTCCTTTGTTACATAGCGCGATTCCTTTGTTACATACCGCGATTCCTTTGTTACATACCGCGATTCCTTTGTTACATACCGCGATTCCTTTGTTACATGGCGCGAGTCCTTTGTTACATAGCGCGATTCCTTTGTTACATAGTTTGTTACATGGCGCGATTCCTTTGTTACATGGCGCGATTCCTTTGTTACATACCGCGATTCCTTTGTTGCGATTCCTTTGTTACATGGCGCGATTCCTTTGTTACATACCGCGATTCCTTTGTTACATGGCGCGATTCCTTTGTTACATGGCGCGATTCCTTTGTTACATGGCGTGAGTCCTTTGTTGCATAGCGCGATTCCTTTGTTACATACCGCGATTCCTTTGTTACATGGCGCGATTCCTTTGTTACATGGCGTGAGTCCTTTGTTACATAGCGCGATTCCTTTGTTACATGGCGCGATTCCTTTGTTACATACCGCGATTCTTTTGTTACATGGCGCGATTCCTTTGTTACATGGCGCGATTCCTTTGTTAGATGGCGTGAGTCCTTTGTTACATAGCGCGATTCCTTTGTTACATACCGCGATTCCTTTGTTACATGGCGCGATTCCTTTGTTACATGGCGTGAGTCCTTTGTTACATAGCGCGATTCCTTTGTTACATAGCGCGATTCCTTTGTTACATGGCGCGATTCCTTTGTTACAGGGCGCGATTCCTTTGTTACATGGCGCGATTCCTTTGTTACATAGCGCGATTCCTTTGTTACATGGCGCGATTCCTTTGTTACATAGCGCGATTCCTTTGTTACATAGAGCGATTCCTTTGTTACATGGCGCGATTCCTTTGTTACATGGCGCGATTCCTTTGTTACATACCGCGATTCCTTTGTTACATGGCGCGATTCCTTTGTTACATGGCGCGATTCCTTTGTTACATGGCGTGAGTCCTTTGTTGCATAGCGCGATTCCTTTGTTACATACCGCGATTCCTTTGTTACATGGCGCGATTCCTTTGTTACATGGCGTGAGTCCTTTGTTACATAGCGCGATTCCTTTGTTACATAGCGCGATTCCTTTGTTACATGGCGCGATTCCTTTGTTACATGGCGCGATTCCTTTGTTACATGGCGCGA
Organism: Deroplatys truncata; assembly: GCA_030765065.1. NCBI lineage: Eukaryota > Metazoa > Arthropoda > Insecta > Mantodea > Mantidae > Deroplatys > Deroplatys truncata. The sequence continues at coordinate 20,087,426 of CM060976.1, read as the reverse complement.
TTCCTTTGTTACATGGCGTGAGTCCTTTGTTACATAGCGCGATTCCTTTGTTACATAGCGCGATTCCTTTGTTACATACCGCGACTCCTTTGTTACATACCGGGAGTCCTTTGTTACATAGCGCGATTCCTTTGTTACATGGCGCGATTCCTTTGTTACATGGCGCGATTCCTTTGTTACATACCGCGATTCCTTTGTTACATGGCGCGATTCCTTTGTTACATAGCGCGATTCCTTTGTTACATAACGTGTTTCCTTTGTTACATAGCGTATTTCCATTGTTACGCAGCCTTTTCCACAAACGTCTCCAGAGAGCATCCTTTTTCCATGCTCGCACTCGTTATGTTCTGTTGAGAGCATCCTTTTTCCACGAATGTTCCCAGAGAGCATCCTTTTTCCATGCTCGCATTCGCCATGTTCTGTTGAGAGCCTCCTTCTCCACAAATGTTTCCAGAGAGCATCCTTTCCCGCTGCTATGCGAAGATTGCGATTCCCTCCGGCGTCCTCACACTGAATATATACATAGCTGCGTGTTATGAATTCATTCATTCGCTTTTAATTCCTTCGAGCGTTAGCATTCCCGTATTCATTTAATTTCTTTTAGTTTTAGCATGAGCTCCTGCCGGAGAAAATCTGTGCAACTATCGGATGAGGAACTCAATTTTTCATACATTACACATGGAGGAAAACACGTCATTAGATGCTGTATATGCGAGCGGATTTTTAAGAATCGTTCTTTGTCAAGATTTAAGCTTCATAGAGCAACATGTTATACTGGATCGACTCTCTCTCCTACACTCGAAGATCCGAAGATGTATAGAGGGGGATGTTATACCGGATCAAGCCTGTCCTTCACTGGAGACTACTGATGGTGAAAAATCTGGATACAGCGGGAGTCGCGAGAATATGAAATCTTCATATGATGATGATTCAGTGATATCTACGCTTGAAAATCCAAATAGACTAGTAAATATATTGAGGTTACTAATTGCATCGAGGAATGCTGGTAATAATAGTCACACACAAGAGATTGAGGAGATTATAAGTAAGCTGAAAGCTTCTAAAGTTATAGCATGACAGGATCGAGAAATTGTGTTAATCAATTACAGTCATGGTTAACAGGAACTTTGAAATATCAAAACCTTGTACTTATAAAATACATCATCCAGACATTCTTGAGATGTTTAGTTTTTTATGGATAATGCAGGTCTCTTTCTGTGTGATGTATATGATTATATAACTGAGTGTTTTAGAATGTCTAGACTATCACCTTTGTCTTTAGGAAATATGTATGTTTTTTTGTATAGGAATGTAATAGGAAAATGTTTATAAAAAATAAATGTTGTTTATATTACATAGACCTCATTTTTTTATTAATCTTTTTATACACCTCATATCATACAGCCCAATATTAAGATGGTTCTGGCTTCTAGATTCCCATTTATTCAAGTCTCTTTCAGTAATAGTTCATGTAGCATCAATGTTTTTAAGATAGGCATTCTCCTTAAACAATTATGAAATTATTTATGAAATCAATGGTATAGGCTGGTATAGCAGTAATAATGAGTACATAATTATATATATATATATTATTGTTATATTCTACACACGCGGATGTTTTTTCCATGTATGTTCCGCACTGGTGCAATTCTTCATTGATTGAGGTTACTGGGAGGTGTTGAGAATGTTCCTATCACATTTCTGTTTATGATGTTTTAAGCTATCTCGTTCTTCCTCTTCATTTACATTCAGCTGGGCATTCCTGTAACACACATTCACATTATTTGCAACTTCTTGTAGGTATATACTTCGATGTGGAGAATCACTGCAAGGGGTATTAAAGTTCTTTCTGCACGAAATCACACAGAGTACAATCTAGACATTATTTACACATATTTTTTTAATACAGTGATGCCTGCTTTTGACAACTGCTATCGTGCTGGAAATTATTTGAAACTTACTGTAGGTATCTGCTTTGAGGTAAAGAATCAGTGAATAGACTATTAAACTTCTTTCTGCAGATCCTCGCTCAGGCTACATCCAGGACGTTATTTTTTTTTACATATTGATGTATACTTTAGACAAATGTTATCCTACTGAAGTGCGAATTTATAAACTCAACGAATGTAACTCTAAATGAAGCTTTGAAAGGATAGCTGAATTATTTCTACAAACCTTAATAGGAAGAAAAGACAATTTACATGTCTTAAACTTGCAGGCTGGTACTACTCCATGATATACCATTTGAAACTTCCCAGGCATTTCCTCCAACTGTTGGCTTGTTAGGGTTGAATATCTTGTCGGGAGAAACACTTGCTTATTCTCTAAAAGTGCAACGACTCTAGCACCGTATCGAGTATCAATTTTTCTTAAGGATTTTATATTATAAGGCTCCTCTGGCTGAAGATCTTGTAGTCTTTGAACGGCCGGGTAAATGCTACCCTCAGCCAATGTGTTAAGTTGAGATGTCAAACTTTCTGCATTAGGAAGAGAAAAAACATATTCTTTATTAGAGAATGTGTTGCATAACAAAAATTTCATTTATTTGAAAGTTACAAACTTATTAACTTTTTTCTGAAAATGATAATATGTGTAAATATAATTGAGGTTCTGATTCACTAATGAAGTTCATTAAGTACTGTATTTTTCAATTTAAATGTTTTAATATAATGTAGATATTTACTTTGTTAGAGCGAATGATTCGCGCAACAGACTTTTTGTAATATTCTAAAGCAAAAACGTTAATAAGGTATTCAAATAATTGTATTTTCTCCAAAAAGGAATATAATTCACTCTGTGAAATTCTGTATTTAAATATCTGGAATAATAATTACTCAACAAGGTGAATACTTAACTAAATTGTTCCCATTTTGAGAATTCGCGCAGTTAGCTATTAAATGTAGAATAAGCTTGCCTAAAATGAATACTTAACTAAACTGTTCACATTTCAGAAAATTCACTTGTCTAGCTATTAACTTTTAGAATGCTCAGCTATTCGCATATAAATGCCATGCATTAAAAACAAGAACGCGAATATAAGTTAAATGTACAGAGTAATAATTTAACTTTTAAAGTAAATGAAGTGTTTTGTTACAACTTACCAGACATGATGTTCGTTGAAATTTCACTTTGAATGAGAAAAGTTTGCAGAGATCTTAGCTCGCTGTGTTGTCACAATACAGTGAAATCGCTGGGGAAGCTACTGCTTTTATATCGCTTCGCCTGATAAAAATCTGAAGGGGTGAGAGGTGTGACGTTATATAATACAGCAATTTTGATTGGCTACTCCAAAAATTCGAGAAGGAGAGGGAAATGCTAGCCTCGCACAGGGACATTTCGTAAGCAAGTCTAAACCCGTTATGGGGGAAACCATCGCTCACGCCAGCGTTCCTTAAGGGGAATGCTTCTGCGTATGACGCTAGGAAATAAAAAATATATTTTATTTTTTACATTTACCGCTAAAAATTCATTGTTAATTATTGTTACATTACCAAATTAATCACAGAGCGAAAATAATGTATTGTTTCTGTAGATATAATTTTCCTCGAACCAGCAACCTTTCGATTGTGAATAGACACGTTACAGATGTTTAAAGAACGTCTGATGCTATGTGATGGCTTTATAATTCTATTCTCTATGCATTACCACGGGAAAAAACGAATAGCGAGTTACCGCTTGAGAAAAGTTAAAAGTATTTGAAAATTTAAACCAATATCAAAAAATCTGATGTGATACACTCACATGGCTTTCTCTACTCTTGTACAAACTATTTTTACAAGCACTTATTCCCTATATGCTTCATGTTAATCGAGATATCGAGATGTCAATGTTATTGGTAATTTTCATGACGACACAATGTGAATATGATAGGTTTTAAGCGATAGTCAAATATTTTAACGCTGGTTGCTATGTGGTGCGTTCCATTCTATTTGCACATCGAGGACATAAAACAAGAATAATGAATTTGAGAAAAAGTATAAGTATTGGAAAATTTTAAGGGAATAACAAGCAATATCTCGAAAAACGATTTACTCAACAACAAGAATGTATATGTTATAAATTATGTATTTTAACGCGATCTCCATTTTTTTGTGTAGTAAAATTTTGTCTATCTCTTATGGTTTATCAGTTTTGCAAAAGTCGTTCAGAATGAAGAATACTTTGGAGACATTCCCAGAAAAAACCCGCCTCCGAAATAAAGTCCACTTCCTGAAAATAATAACAATATTAATAATAATATAGAATGTGTAAAAAGAACTTCGTAAAATATTGAAAAAATTCTTACCGTTCGGTGCTTGCTGCATGTATGGGGCAGGGCCCCCACCCTGCTGATTTGGTGCCAGGAAGGTCTGGAAGCCTGGAGGTGGCGGTGCAGCGGTCGCGAAGCCTGCTGGTACAACGCTCGCGAAGCCTGATGCTACCGGTGCAGCGGTCGCATGTTGACCGATACCGCCTCCGAAATAAAGTCCATTTCCTGGAAAAAATAAATAAATAATAATAGTATAGCATGTTTAAGTACAGAGTTCTAAAGAATCTACACTCTATACGTGAAAAAAAATACATGTTTTAAACACCCTCGTGAAAAATACATAGCATTCTGGGAGACCGAAAGAGTTATGTGACTGCATATGGGTGAGAAACTCCCCTTAAATATATCCTTTTCTCCTTATACAATCCAGAACTCTATGCTGTCGGAGGCATGCCTTTGTGTGCCAGAATCAACATTGTATGTCTACTATCATGTAATTTTTTAGTTAAAATCCTCAAACACCCGTCTGTAAATTCTCACCTTACGAGTGTTGCTGCATGTACGGATGGCAGAGCCGTCTCCATGATGATTTGGTACCAGGAAGGTTTGGAAGCCTGGCGCTGCCTGTGCAGCGCTCGATGGATGGTCGATACCAAAATAAAGTCCACTTCCTGGAAATAATAATACAAATAATAATAAAGAATATGAGCAAGAAGTTAATATGAATTGTTACATTACTTATTTAAAAACTCTGAAGAATGCTTACCATTCGGGTGTTCGGGTGTCTGAATCATTACGGTATTTGATGAGCGATCCTGCAGCCTGCGGCCCAGAAAATTCGAGATATACAATTCATTTCTCATTACAATATCTTAAACATTTAATATTTTATTCAATATCGTTAGATTACTTGAAATGAATTTGTGCGTGTGTGTGTGTGTATTAAGTTTATATTAACATGCTGGAATATTCGAAAAATATCTCTCGAATGGATGGGGTATTTAAAATCGTACTCGTCCTATGTTTACTAAGCCCAATCTTTTTAAAAATGGAATAAATTAAGAGTAACGAGGATTGTTTAGGCAAGGCTCCATATTTCATTATTTAGAATTAAACAAATGCTATTAGTCGTAATAATCATACACATACGACAGCAAGCAAATGCGCGAGTCAATTCATATACAATTAATTAATAAAAAATATTTAATTGTTTTCATCGATTAGCGAGAGTCTTATTTATTTTAATAACGTATGTAATATCTATCATTCTGAATACTTTTTATTCTTCATATTACTCTCGCCAAATCATATTTCTTTGTTTAACATTCCGAAAAAAATCAGTTTAATTTTTTGATATCATGTTTGCATTTCTTGTACGCGAGTATTTAAATAATGACAAAGATACAATCGAATGTTTAAGTACAGAATCTATACAGTATACGTTTAATTGAAAAAACTTAATCATTAATATTCTTCATGTAGAATTATATTAATTATCGGGAAAACATTTTTTGTGGTAAGCTTAAAACATGTCTAGACAGGGTGATGCAGCAGTGTATGATGGAATTTCTGGACAGAGGAAGCTCTTAAGAAAATCTTTTGTGCCGGTAATTGTTATTTACCCCGAGGGTCTGTGGTTTTTCAGAGCACTTAGCCTGTTTAATGAATTGGAAACGGGTGTTATTGTTCACTAAGAGCTCTATACAAGACCTTGTTTTTACATTCTTCTGACGAAAATTAATGTTGCGGAAGAGTTTGCCGTTGTCTGCTAATGGGTCTACATATGCATTCTTCAGGGGTGTACACCATATTTCTTTCAAGCAGTGTTCGCAAGTGAATAATTCGTTGAATTTCTCAAAGTTCGCTACGTCTTTAGAAAGAACATTTAAAACGAATATAAAATTTATATTTGAAGTCTTCGTGCGTGTTACTTACAGGTACGCCTGTTTTGAATTGTAATTATTACTTCTCTCGTGTGAGAAGAGACATAGAGGGCTTTGTTGAAGCGTACTCCTATGTGCTGGATACCCCTAGCCATTAAGAGCAGGTAGTGGGGAAAACCCCCGCGTCCTGGTTTAACCGCCTCTCATGATGGACGGGGCATTGCTGTCACATTGCGTCTTGTTTTTTCGTAAAGGGTTCTCGTGTTAACGTCTCATACAAGCTATTTGCAATTTCGCTTTAAGTTGCTTTTTAATTCATCTAAGCAATGTAATATTTTTTATAAATCCGCAATTCAAAAGAAGAATTAAACACACGTTATTAGCCGTAATAGTTATATACGCGTAATAATCGCGCATATACGATAACGAACAGTTGCGCGCGATTCAATTACATTAATCAATCAAAAAAACTTAATTGTTTTTAATCGATAGAGTGCGTCGTTTCATTAGAAGTGAGATATTCATGGTAGATGAATAATTGGGTGAGATATCTCTAGGTGCGCGAGTCAATTACATTAATTATTAAAAATATTTAATTGTATTCATCGATCAGTGAGAGCCTTATTTATTTTTCATTTATTTCATAATCAATTCCCCCGGAGCCAACATGAACGCACTTCGCATGTTAAACGAGTATTATTTAAATAAAATGTTAATTCACCTTTATTTTTTTTCCAGAATCATATTTCGCAGAATTATATAGAGTTAAGATGGCCGTCTTGCACCCATAATGAGTTTAAATATGGTGAATTCACAACTTTCGGATATGACCGCCAGGGGCGCTGTGAGCAAACATTCGCTGGAGTTTCACTCATATTACCACTTGGTGCGCTAGTGTAGCTGTCGAACTGAAACGCAAGTGGAGGGGATGCGCTAGTTGACTCGCCCGTGGAAGTATCGGAGCCAGTCATTCCGGCGAAACGTCTCGCAGTGGAAGGTTGCGGTCGGTGTTCCACCGCAATTATCACGCGATAACGAGTGTTACGTCAAGTCTGTCCTTTCATCTATGTGTTGTAATATTCTTATAAATCCAAAATATATTTTCCCTCAAAAGTAGAATTAAATAAATGTTATTACTCGTAATAATTATACACATGCTACCACACATATACGATAACGAACAGTTGCGCGCGAGTCAATTACATTAATCATTCAAAAAATACTTAAATGTATTCATCAACCGACTAGCCGCGTTTCATTGCAATAGTAGTAATATAAGGCGGGGTTTAGGACAAGGTGTGCGCGATTCAATCAAAAATACTTAATTGCTCGACGAACAGCGTTTAATTGCATTAGTAGTAATATGATGGGCATTCTTTTTTCAATAACACACATTACCTAATTGATTGACACAATTATGTACTGAAACGATTTGCCGATGTGCGGCAGGCATCGAGAATCGCATTCCCACACCGCCAGGATGGATTTCCAAGCCAACGTCACGCACCGAGAACCCCCACATATAACCCCTCACCCCGAGCGGCACATCCCCTACCCCAAGCCAATCACACGGCAGGGATTTAGACAAGTCACAATGAGGGGGGCGGGAATGTAGTCACCGTATAGGAACAATACACACTCTCCCACCTATCCACAGGGAACCAACCAGAACACAAAGGGGAGGGAGGACACGCGTATGGGGGAGGGAGGGGGCGGGTCACCGCCACGTGACCGCAGGGGGAGGGGGGAGGACCTGCCGGCACAGACCCTGTCGGCATTAAGTAAGCCCCCAAAGGAAGGGGGCGGGGTTAGCGCCACGCGCTACCAGGCGGCATCTAAGCCCTCAAAGGGAGGGGGCGGGGCTAGCGGCATAGATCAAAGAACATTATCAGATGGCGGCATATTCTTTGAGGGCCAGAATCGGCTTAATATTTCTACTACTAACCCGGATTTACCCTATACAATTAGCTTGAAACTTTCTTGGTTCTAGACTAAGTTGTTTTTGCCCCCTCCCAAAAAGTTGTCTGAGTATACAATAATGAAACAATATTTTTATTGATAGATTATTGATACAGAACAGCAGTTGAAAACCAAAAAGTAAACAATATAAGAAATGGTTATTAACTTGCAATAAGGTTACAATGATAATACACATAGCAACATTTATGCCGCCTGGTCCTCCGTCCACTGCTGTTCTCATCCTACGACACATCATATCTTCGATATTATTCCTTACATATCAATGTTTTTAGGTCGTCATAGAAAACTTTGTTCTGAAGGTTCTGCAGCTATTGCGAAAGCTTTTGAACGTTTGGTTTTTGTGGATTTAGTGGAATATGAGCTTTGGGTGTCAGTACCGTACCTGCCGATGAGGAAAAATCAGTAGAAATGCTTAGGAAATCTATGAAAAGGAGTACCCACGATAATCCTGAATGAATAAAGAAGTATTTAAGCAGGAGATGTTGCCCCAACGAAATCCTTTGGCACACCCACCCTTTTAAACGACTGCAGTTATATAGCAGAAACTGGCGACATTATGAGGTAGAAGATGGTGACAGGTTGCCAAAAATGACCAAGAATTAGCTAAATGAATGTCGCCAACATATAGGGGTTTAACTTCGCAGACCTACGACTACGCCGTGTTGTTACCCCGCAGACTTAAGACAACAGGCAATAAGAGACTTTTAGCAGCAGAAGCCAAACAACGTGCCGCCAACAGAAACTACGTAGCCGCCTCAAGCCCCTCAGCAACCTTCGAACCATAATACAGCAGTTAGAACTTAGTGAGGACCCGAATAAAGAGCTATCTTGAAGAGAACACCTCATCGACAGTTACCGACGACCGTCCTGGCCGGCTAGAAGCTTTAGAGGCCTCAATCGCAAGGATGCGAGAACTGCAAGTAACGACCACCAGTGATGTCACCTAAAAGTCCTTAACATGGCTTCCTTCGGAAGGGAAGTAAAGCCGGTGGTCCAGTGTCGTACATTTACGGCACGTAAAAGAACCTCAAGCTTGATAAAGAGGTCTCTGGCAAAATTACCTGTCTTTCACGCCCAATATAGAATGGGACGCTAAGGACCACAGCAGTTAAAGAGCGTCCATAAATAAAACTCAATTTAATTTTTTAAGCGATGTCACCTCCAGACTTGAACAACTCCAAGACACACACAATAAGCTCCAAGAATCATATCTGCTCGAACAGCACGTCTTAATGTCGTCACAGCCACCACAACAACACCACGACACCGCAACAAGTGTAAACTCACTAAACCAGCAATAATAGTCACACACAATGCCGTAGTCTAGCCGTCTGGGCCTCGGCCAAGGCGGCAGCCTACAATTCACCTCGCGACCCCCCCCCCCGGACAGTTACCCATTAACCGCAACATGCAGTACCGACCACCATGTTACCAAACATGCCCCAAATAAACAGAATAAAATCCCTTCTCTCCCCGATCATTTATCCTACCCAGATACCCCTATATACCTGTTTTCCCTCATACCTTTTTTCCTGTTCCCCCTTCAAAAAGAAAAAAATAGTTGAGTCAGGTTGCGGCAGTGGCGGCAGTCAGTGTGATTGGCAACAGTAGAGTGAGTCGCGTCGGTGAGTGAATCGCCGGGCGAGCGACGGTTTGTGGAGGCCTTGTGTTCAACTTCCGAGTTAAGTGAACCGTCCGGCGTGAAGAGGCTACATCATGAAGGAAGTGTCGTCCTCCGTGGTCTAGGGGTACCATGCTAGCCTTTAGTTCCCGAGGTCGCGGATTCAAAGCTGGCGGAGAGCGATGGAATTTTGGGCGTAGAAATCTATGACATGGCTTCCTTCGGAAGGGAAGTAAAGCCGGTGGTCCTGTGTCGTAGATTTACGGCACGTAAAAGAACCTCAAGCTTGATAAAGAAGCCTCTGAGCAAAATTTCCGGTCTTTCACGCCCAATATGGAAAAGGATGCTAAGAACCAAAACAGTAAGAGCGTCCATAAATAAAACTTCATTTAATTTTTAATTTAACGAAGGAAGTGAAGTGATAGAATTGAACTAGTTCACTTTAGTGAAGCGAATTCGCAGTGAAATTGAACTAGGGAAAAACGAAACAGTGACAGTGAGAACCGAGTGAAAGTTGAAAAACTGGAAGCGTCACAATAACCTAAATTGTTGAATGCACCTTGCTTGTAATCAGGTTCATATTGTCTAATATGAAACCATTTGTAAGCAAACATTTATCTTGATTAAACTAAAACAGATATCAATATTACATTTTATATGAACGTACAACATAATTATAAGGGATACTTATGAATAACTAATGGTTAGAGAAAAATATGCCAGTGTTGCACATCATAGTTTTTCTATATAATGTCTACTTTGAATACCCCTTTAGACAGTTGGAGAATTCTTCAAAGTGTTAATGCGTATTTGGAAGCTTTAACATTTAACGAAGCAGTTCTTCGAAATGATGCCCCAAGGATCCAGTTTTTCTAAATGTCTTTGTTCTAGATAAAGTCACTCAAGACTGTGGGAAGTACTGACTGTGAGTTGTCCTCTTTGAGAATACTGAAGGGACGCGGAAGATGTAGGTATAATCGCCGTAGCATAACTTGATGCTACAGACGCTACCGGGTTCCCCGCATGGTTTGTGGGCATCCCCGGTAACAAAGGCCCTAAACCAGCCGACAGCAATACGCTGAAGTACTCCCCCTCCCCATGGGAGTGGCCATTCAAAATTCAAAACATTTAATCCATTTGGAACAAAAGACGCCAGTGGAGCAGCGGATGGATGCTGCTCCTGAAACGGCAGCCGTTGAGGAGCCTATAAATATATAGAAGTTACCTTCTATCATCAAGCCATCACCCTAAAATCCAAACCCACCATCCTATCATCTCTGTGGTTAAGCCTATCAAGGGCAGGTACACAGAAGCACTACGTAGGCTCATCACGAGCGTACCAGACTGAAATTGAGTTGTCCCTTGATACAGCTCAGTAACAGTGACGGTCACTGTAGCTATGTCTGGACAGCCAATCACCGTCGTTACCGCCCAACACCCCTTCATCCCCTTCGCCAATTACTTCCAGCATAATGTAGCCCTTCCACTATTGACGGATTTATTTATATTGGTTTTATATTTATACATTAGCAGTTTCGCAGTATAAACATTAACTTATAATGTGTGAGAAAGACGATTTATTTCGTCATGTACAACAAAGAATCAACTGTTAGCATTGTCAACTGATCGCGCCAGTTAGCATTTCGCCCAACCATTCCCCTTCGTGCAAAAGGTTGCAACGTAGCTTCACTCATGCCACGTGGTGGCGGGGCTGTCTCAAGGGACAAGTTATAATACGGCGATTAGAGGAAGTATCGCCTATATTCCCTTCCGAAAATACAGGTTTTGAAGTCTCCGAACCTCCCCACTCCAAAGGAAGTATTTTTAGAAGAAGGCTCATCTATGTGTGTGTGTGTGTGTGTGTGTGTGTGTGTGAAATCCATAATTAAAAAACGAAAAGTCCCATAAATACCAAACTTTTTATTTAAGTTGGGCCTCTTCCAAGGGTGCAACACGAAAATTACCAAGAAAACTCTCATAACTACTCCAAATTATACTTAATATGGAAGTATACATTTTTTGTTATTTTTTTATTTTCTAAACAATGTCACTCACTGTATGTTTTGATGAAAACACCACATGTTTAATGCAATTAGTACCGAGCGAGATGGCTTCGTAGTAACGCGTAAGGCTCGCATTCCGAAGGTCTTGGGTTCGATTCCCGTCGAGCGCTCACTCTGACCTTGGGTTTTCCATGGTTTTCCCTATTCGGTAGGTGAATACTGGAGTGGCTTCTCTTCTACCATCATTTCCCTTTCATTCCGTTTTCTTCTCAGTTTCAGGTGCGCTTCTAGGTGGTTTCGTGGCATATGGCGGTGCCGGACAGATGGCTTGGATCTTGTTCAAAGAAAAGAATATAATCCGTGGACACTAGAGAACTGCTTGGTTGACGGGTCGTTCATCGCCCTCTCTGGACAGCCCCAGTAGTGAGACGGATCTTCTAGCCAGGAGCTGTTAATGCCTTCCGCGCGTCTCTGTGGCCTGCCTGCGGTCTGTAGCTTCCTGGGCTTCCTTCACTTCATCCCTTCCCTGCGGGTTGGTAGCCGCAATAGATCCCACGTAGGTCGCAATGCGCAAGGTGACCCCTCCGTTGTATACCGTATACCCTAATAAAATAGTTCTCAACCTTTTTTTGGCCACGGCACATTATCCAAGGTAGCCTGTTCCCGCGGCTCACTAACGTACAAGTAACAACAATAGGAGTGCCTCCATCTAGTGCGCGCACGGCTTACTTTCACCAGTCAATTGTTTATAGACTTGCAGTTCTGAGCAGTCCGTGTTCTGGCATATTTTGAGGTTGATTTTTTGTTTTGTTTTGTTTTGTTTTTTAGTTTCACGCGTGGTTCATGCACGGTCCGGTTAATGTGCTAATTTTTTCTGTATCGTTAAGTTTTTTATTAAAAGGAAAAAAAAAAAAAAAAGATGAAGATGAGTCACTGACAGAAACAAATAACAGTAATAAAAGTGAGAATGAACCGATTCCAAATTTAAGTCTCGTGAAAGCAATGTAGCCTGGGACATTTCGTAAGTACCAAGAGAGTTATTTAAGCTTTGGATTTACGTACAGAGGACCTGAAAACTGTTCCGTCACCAGAATGTGTCGTGTGTGGAGAAAGACTAAGCAATGAATCCATGGTAAATTGAAGACATTTGAATAGCAAACATGGTCACCCATCTGGGAAAGATAAAGAGCTATTTTAGCCGATGTCGTCATCAGAATAAAAGCCAGCAAGATTTATAGTATAGAACTATTTCTGAAAAAGCACAACTGGCTAGTTATAAAATTGCCGAAATAGTAATGAAAAAATGCAACCCCATACTGTTGCAGAGGACGTAATTTTTCTGCAAGCAAGGAAATAGTGACATCGGTGTTAGGTGATGGCACAGAATGAAATATCTTTGGTTCCACTGTCAAACGATACTATTTCCCGGCGAATTTATGACATGTCTTCAGATATCCAGTGCAATGCCCATGAAAAGCTACGCGACGGTCGCGTATTTACACCATAGCTCGACGAGTCAACCTGATATAAGTAAGAAATGTCGATTACCGAGTTGCATAAGATTTGTTGCAACACTGAAACATTTCCCAAGCGTAGGTTCAACACATTGCTTCATACAACATGAGGCTGGTGGTGAAGACTATTCCAACAGAACTTAAAAGTGTTCTAGACAAGGTCGTTAACATGATAAATTTCGTTAAGTCTAGGGCTCTTAAGAAAAGACTCAAACAATTGTGCCATGAAGCGGCAACTCGAATTGACACTTCGATTCTTCATAATGAGATCCGCTGGTTGTAAAAAGGTAGCGTCCGTGAAAGATTTTTTTGAATTGACAAAAGAGATATTAAGTATGTTTAGGTCGAAAAGCTAGACTTTGCAGACCAGTTAAATGGCAAGGTAGTCTATTTGGCTGATATTTCTCGCCATTTAAGGGGACAAGGTACTCTGAAATGGTAAAAAATCACATTTTTTTGTTTAAGGCAGTAATAAAATCTCTTATTTCCAGTTTCAGAAACTATATTTTTGGGGTGGTTAAGAGGTTTCTAGGACATTTAAATACCATTTAAATGCTAGTCTGCATTCCTTTAAAGCTGTCATGCAACACCCCTTTTTAGGACATCTTTCAACAACGAATGACTATATCATGCCCAGCGAGCAGTTCAGCAATTAGCAAAAGAAGCCAGGACCAAGAGAAGGCAACTATCAGAAAAGCTAAAGCAATCCAGGAATGAAGGTGCAGATGATTATGACCCTGGAGTATACTGAAGTGTGTCAGAATTTAATGCTCAAACTTTAAATTCAGTTTTCTCAAAACAGCATTTTTGGATACTTGTGTACCTTTTTCTCAGAAAGTATGAAAGGTAGAAAGCTCAAAACTTTCAGTACATGTATACAACACATAGTTAAACTTTCTGAACCACTATCATAATTTTATAATGTATATTAGTGATATTAAGAAAGCAATAACATTGCAAATTTTCCACATTTTTACTTTTTTGACTTTGCAAATAATTGTTTTTCAATTTCTAGTGAACTGATAAACATAACTAAATAATTGAGTTTCAGAAGATAGCTGGCTATACTAAGAACAAGCTTGCAAAAGTTGGTTCTGTATTGCAAGTAGTATCAGAGAAAGGTACATGAGTTCACATGTTTTAAGAGTAAATTTTATTATTTTTCTGATGAATGAAATAATTTTTACAGAATCAACTACATAAGTTATCAATGCAAATAACCACTTAAAATAATTGTCATGATTTATAGAATAATTCATAAACTTTCAAGGAAAACCATTAAGAACTTTAAGGGCAGGGGTAATTTAACACACTTAAGATGTAATTTCCATGTGTTCAGACTACCTTGTCCCCTTAAATTACCTGAACGAGAATATGTAAGGAGAAGAAGTAAATGTGCTGACATCAGGCGATAAACTCACCGGGTTCTTAAAAAAAACTTAGAATTTGGAAATCACACGTGGAAAAGAAAACATTTAAGAGGTTTCGTCTTACTTTAGAGGTAGATTCACACGGTGACATAACCTCCGAACTCATTTTAAATCACCTCATGGTTCTTGAGAATAGCATGGCACAATATTTTCCCTCCATCACAGTCGGCAAACATATGGGTGCCGGATCCTTATGCTATGTCTCCAGATTCCACCGACCTTTTTCTGGAGGAAGCTCGCAGAACTTCATTCAGACCGAACACTTCAACTGAAATATGGTGAACTACCATTTATCAAGTTTTGGATGTTAGCAAAGAAAGAGTACCCAGTAATAGCAGTGGAAGCAGTTAATATCCTGTTGCATTTTTCCACCACTACTTGTGCGAGCTGAGAGTTTCAACACTAGCCAAAATAAAAAACAAGAAACGTGAGAGACAGTTGAATGGGAAATGCGTTTATATTTGTTCTCAATTCCACCACGAATTGAACTTTCGTATAAGAAGCGACAGCCCCAAGTTTCTCATTGATAACTCAAGCTTATCTACTGTAACGCGTAAACTAATAAAAACCTGCAATAAGTTTAAGTTCTGGAATATTACTATAGATTCTGTGCTATTTTTTACTTTCTCTACTACGTGTGGTAAGTAGAAGAAATATTGTATTCTACTCAAAAATTTCATGTCGAGATTTCACCGGAAATATGTTTTGAGGCCCCCTAAATCCCCTCAAAAATGCATTTTTAGAAAAAGCTCAGCGCGCGCGTGTCTGTGAACAGCATAACTCAAAAACGAAAAGTCCGATAAGTACCAAACTTGGTATTTACGTGCAGTATCTTCCAAGGATGCGACACGAAGATTTTCAAGAAAATCTCCCCACCACCATTTACAGGGAACATTTTTAGAAAATTCTGCTTTTCTAAAAGATGGCTCTAACGACTTTGATTAAAATACCATATATTAAAGATGTTTACATGACAAATTAAATGTATATCTTGAATTTTCTAAGAAAAGCCTTTGAAGTTCTTTTCATTCGGAAGGGATATTGTATAATCTTATATAGCTGATAAGCGTTAAGTGATAGATAAAAACGTACTACATAAAAAATGTAGATCTCTTTAAAACACATTTTATTTCTAATGCTTCGAATTGCTCATTTCTTGGTCATTCTTTAAAGTCCTTTCAACATTCAGTTGTTTCTCGCGATTGCATTGAAACAGTATGAAATTTTAAGGCTAGCATATAGCGTCCAGTTCTTAAACATTTGACTATCGCTGCTCGCTTTGTATCTGTAACGAAATGTGTAATGTAGCTATTTCAGCAAAGGCTTCTTTGGATTAAAACGTAGTAGATACAAAAATAAGCTTTAGTAAGAATAGTTTGTATACTCAGTATAAGCGATAGAGGGTAAAGAGAGTCATGTCAATGTATTACATCAGATTTTTAAAAATAAATATTCAGTGAAATTATTTTAATTGCTTTTATTAGAATATCATAAACCCTCAGAAGAATCGCAACACACCTTGCTAATCTCGCGGCGCAATATTGTGCCGCAGCACACCCGTTGAGAAGCACTGTTCTAATACGAGGGCGGATCGAAAAGTAACGCACAATAATTTTTTTACAAAAAAGTTTAATAGTTAAAATAACAACAAAAATCACAAATAAACTTACACCTTTTACCTACTTTTCGACATAATCATCAAGCTTCTCAACACATTTCTCCCATCGTGATACCAGTTTCAATATGTGCCATCCTTGTTGCGTAGTTCACGCTTCTCTCGCTAGAGCTGCACATGAAGCAAAAAATACCCTCTGTAGTGAAAACTTCAAACCATATCTGTGTGAAATTGCAACAGTCCAGCTGCAATACCAAGGCAGAAAAAATTATTGTGCGTTACTTTTCGATCCGCCCTCGTACATTTGAGTAAATAAAGCTATACTTTGAATTTTCTGCGAACTACTCTTAATTCTGATTGAATTTTGCATACTTCTGTATAACGGGTAAATCATAAGAGGTAAATAGAAACTTACACATACAAAATGTAGGTCTCGTTGGAGCTCACAAAATGAATTTCCGATATTTACGCTAGTATTCATTTGATTTTCCAATACTTATTCATACATTTTTTTGAAGTGCTGTCACCGTTCTTTTGGTTCTCGCGATGTCATGTAAAAAAGGTGGAGTTTCAAAGACAGTGCATACCAACCAGCTTGTTAAAGATCTATTATCGCTGCGTCCCTTGTACCCACCACGAAAATATTGGTAATAAATGAGACCATCTCCTCAAACGTTTATCACGATTAACATGAAGTAGATAGAAAAATAAGCTTTTGTAAGAATAGTTTGGTTCAATAATATAAAGGATATTAGAGAAAATCAGGTGTATGCAACACACTAGATTTTTAAAAAACATATCATTTTACGAGGGCGGATAGATAAGTCAGTGACTTTTTAAAGAAAATAACATTTTTTTAAAAAAAATCAATTTTATTTCTCAACATAATCTCCTTTCAATTCATACATGTTGTCCAACGTTTCTCCAATTTTTTTAACCCTTCCAAAAAATATGATTTTTCGAAGTCTGCAAAATATGAGCTTGTTTCTGTCATAATGTGTTCACTGGGCGTGAATTTCTTCCCGGGAGCCAATTTTTCAGGTTTGCGAAGAGGAAGAAGTCGCTCGGAGCCAAATCTGGAGAATATGGTGGGTGAGGTAGCAGTTCGTAGCCCAGTTCCACAAATTTTGCGATGGCAATGGCTGACTTGTGTGCGGGTGCAATATCCCGGTGAAAGAGATCCTTTTTCTTCACCAAATAGGGTCGATTCTTTAACAATTCCTTGCGAAACTGGTATAATATGAACCAGCATTGCGTCATAATATGAACCTGTGATCATTTTACCCTTTTCCAGGTAGTGGATGTCTATCACCCCTTGTGAATCCCAAAAATCAGCTGCCATGATTTTTCCTGCCGGCGGAACGGTTTTCGCTTTCTTTGGAGCAGGTTCGCCGAAGGAAATCTACTGCTTTGATTGTTGTTTGGTTTCAGATTGATAGTAATGTATCCAAGTTTCAACAACCGTGATATAACGCCGCAAAAACTCATTTGGGTTCCGCTAGAACATGTTCAAACATCCCTGTGAAATGGTCACGATTCCGCTTGTTCTCAACTGTGAGCAGTCGCGGCACCCATCTTGCTGGCAGCTTTCTCAGACCCAAAAATTCGTGCAGAATGTTATACACCCGTCCACTCAGAATGCTTACGGTCTTGAATATCTCACGGATTTCCACTCGGCGGTCTTCCAACACAACATCGTGAACTTTGTTCACCATTTCTTTGTTGTGATCTCAACCGGCCATCCTGTGCGCACGGCATCTCTTGTGCTCGAACGGCCACATCGAAATTCTGCGAACCATGCCATGTGATGCAGCAGAGTCCCCATAATACTTCTTCAGCTTTTCTTCCATTTCCTTCACCGTCTTACCACGCAAAAAGTAGTGCTTTATCAGAACACGAAATTCGCTTTTCTCCATTTTCTACGAAGCAACGCGCATCTGCTTATTTTAGACGCTCTCAATAATCTTCTAAGAAACTAACGGCGACGAATTTCTGCGATTATACCCAGAATAGATGCAAGACTTGGGTGCAAACAAGAAACCTGTGATTAGAACGCTATCTCTCGTCAAAGTCATGGACTTATTTATCCGCCTCGTATTATTTATTTGAGAAAAATACAAATTACCTAAGTTAACCGAATCATAACATTTTAAAGCTTCCCCTCTTTATTCAATAATCTTATACACCGTTACAGTTAAAAGCTGTAGAACATAGCACAAAGAAAATATTTTAAATACAGTTTTTACGAAAACAATTCTTTTTTATTTAACAGAATGAAATGTTGCTCATTTAGGGGTTCATTCACTTTGTGGAATTTGTTTAAATGTAATGAAAAAAAAAGTTGAAAACCTTGATCTATCACCATTTCTGATAGAAATGAACAAAATTTCTGTCAGGTAAAACAGTTAATTTTTACTTCTGAACAATTTTTTCTAACGTAGTTTCTCTGTGCCGTGTTCTTCTAATGTCTTAATTGCTCATTGTATAAGATTTTGTGACATTGAACTGGAAAATCCTCTATTTCATATATTAAAAAAGCAGTGTTGTTATCCTCACTTTCTAGCATTCATTCATCGCATCTTTAATAAGCTTTCATTATAATGTTCAATTCGTTTGTTAATAGTATGTAAATGTCAAACTATAACCCTAATATGCCCTGCACAGTAGGGTTTCTGTACTGTTTTCTGAAAATTCAATAAATAAATAAATAAGATTACCTAGTGGATTTTGTAAAGTTTTAAAATTTAAGATTCAGTTAGATCACACACAACTTACTAACTTAGATTATGTAATTTGTATTTTCTTCATCAGATTTTTTTTACTTTCTCTACTACGTATAGTAAGTAGGGGAAGTTTTGTATTCCACCCAAAAATTCGATACAGAGATTTCACCGGAAATATATGTTTTCAGACCACCTGAATCCAAAAAAAGCATTTTTGGAAACATGTCCGTGTGTGTGTCTGTCTGTGAACAGCATAACTCAGAAACGAACAGTCGGATAAACACCAAACTTGGAATTTAGGTTCAGTATCTTCCAGGGATGCGACACAAAGGTTTTCAAGAAAATCCCCCCACCCCAGATTACCCTTTACATGGAACATTTTTCGAAAATTTTAATTTTCTCAAAAATGGCTTTAACGATTTTCATTAAAATATCATTTTCATGACAAATGAAATGTATATCTCGAATTTTCTGGGAATGTCTCCAAAAGTATTCTTCATTGTGAACGACTTTTGCATAACTGGTAAACCATAAGAGATAGACAAACTTTCACTACACAAAAAATGTAGATCGCGTTAAAATACACAAATTATGTCATCTACATTTTTGTTGTTGAGTGAACCATTTTCGAGATATTGCTTGTTATTCCCTTAAATTTTCCAATACTTTTTCTCAAATGGGAATTCGTTATTCATTTTTACTTTCTCTACTACGTATAGTAAGTAGGGGAAGTATTGTATTCCACCCAAAAATTCGATACCGAGATTTCACCGGAAATACGTGTTTTGATACCCCCTGAATCCAAAAAAATCATTTTTGGAAACATGTCCTTGTGTGTGTCTGTGTGTGTCTGTGTGTCTGTCTGTCTGTGTGTCTGTCTGTCTGTGAACAGCATAACTCAGAAACGCACAGTCGGATAAACACCAAACTTGGTATTTGGGTTCAGTATCTTCCAGAGATGCGACACGAAGGTTTTCAAGAAAATCCCCCCACCCCAGATTACCCTTTACATGATAGATTTTTCGAAAATTTTAATTTTCTCAAAAATGACTGTAACGATTTGGATTAAAATATCGTATGTTTAAGATATTTTTATGACAAAATGTATATCTTGAATTTTCTGGGAATGTCTCCAAAAGTATTCTTCATTGTGAACGACTTTTGCATAACTGGTAAACCATAAGAGATAGACAAAATTTTACTACGCAAAAAATGTAGATCGCGTTAAAATAGATAATTTATGTCATATACATTTTTTTTGTTGACTGTACCATTTTCGAGATATTGCTTGTTATTTCCTTAAATTTTTCAATACTTATTTTCTCAAATGGGAATTACGTTATTCATGTTTTTGTCTTGGATATGCAAAGAGTATTAGTCTGTGGCAAAGGGAATGGTGCTGCACCTAGCAACCAGCTATTAAGAGATATGTATGTGCTTAAAGGCTACTGTATTTCTATATTGCCCTTGTAAATATATATTCCCCTTACATCTACAAGAAAATTAGCAATAAGATAGAGTCTGCAAATGTTTATCTCGATTAACATGAAGTAGATGGAGAATAAGCGTTTGTAAAAATAGTTTGTACAAGAGCAGAGAAAGTCATGTTGGTGTAACACATCAGATTTTTACTTCCTCTACTACGTATAGTAAGTAGGGGAAGTATTGTATTCCACCCAAAAATTCCATACTGAGATTTTACCGGAAATATATGTTTTGAGACCCCCTGAATCCAAAAAAAGCATTTTTGAAAACATGTCCGTGTGTATGTGTGTCTGTGTGTCTGTCTGTGAACAGCATAACTCAGAAACGAAGAGTCGGATAAACACCAAACTTGGTATTTAGGTTCAGTATCTTCCAGAGATGCGACACGAAGGTTTTCGAGAAAATCCCCCCACCCCAGACTACCCTTTACATGGAACATTTTTCGAAAATTTTAATTTTCTCAAAAATGGCTCTAACGATTTTTATTAAAATATCATATGTTTAAGACATTGTCATGAGAAATGAAATGTATATCTTGAATTTTCTGGGAATGTCTCCAAAAGTATTCTTCATTGTGAACGACATTTGGTAAGCTGGTAAACCATAAGAGATAGACAAAATTTTACTACACAAAAGATGTAGATCGCGTTAAAATACACAATTTATGTCATATACATTTTTGTTGTTGAGTGAACCATTTTCGAGATATTGGTTGTTATTCCCTTAAATTTGACTACTTGGTTTCTCAAATGGGAATTCGTTATTAATTTTTGTCTTGGATATCAAAGAGTATTAATCTGTGGAAAACGGAATAGTGCTGCACCTAGCAACCAGCTATTAAGAGATATGTATGTGCTTAAAGGCTACTGTTTTTCTATATTGCCTTGTAAATATATTTTACCCTTACATCTACAAGAAAATTAGCAATAAGACAGAGTCTGCAAATGTTTATCTCGATTAACATGAAGTAGATGGAGAATAAGCGTTTGTAAAAATAGTTTGTACAAGAGTAGAGAAAGTCATGTGAATGTAACACATCAGATTTTTACTTTCTCTACTACGTATAGTAAGTAGGGGAAGTATTGTATTCCACCCAAAAATTCTATACCGAGGTTTCACCGGAAGTACATTTTTAAGCCTCCTGAATAGACAAAAAAAGTATTTTTAGAAAAAGGTACGTATGTGTGTGTGTGGCTATCTGTCAGTGTGTGTGTGTTTGTGAACAACATAACTCAAAAAAAATGTCGGATAAATACCAAACTTGGCATTTGGTTTCAGTGCCTTCAAAAGATACAACACAGGATTTTCACAAAAATCCCCCCCTTAAACTACCTTTTAATGGAACATTTTTTGAAATTTTTGATTTACTAAAAAATGGCTCCTACGATTTTTATTAAAATGCCATATATAATATATTTACGTTACAAATAAATGCATATCTTCAATTTGCTGGGAATAACCTGTGGGCCTCTTTGTATGGAAGCAATTTTGTACAATCTTGTATAACTAGTAAACGTTATGCGATAGACGAAAACGTACTACACAAACATGTAATCTCTCTAAAATTCGTTTCAAATAAACGTTTTTGTGGCATCAGCCATTTCTGAGATATCCATTATTATTTGTTCGAATGTTTCAGTACTTAACAATTCTTTTAAAATTCTGTCGATTTTCAGTTGTTTCTTCGCGAGATCATGGCAGCAGTTTTTCCTATTCAGAACGAGTTTTACCACTCTTTATTAAAAGTATCACTAGATGTTAGTACAAACAAAAAACCACAAATACTAACAGGTGCCAATCATTCAATTCCGCGACGTCACGTTCGCTTTGTGTTTACGATGACTTCTTAGCGGTTAATAATATGCACAGAACAACAATAGAATAGAAACATTATGATTCAGCATGCTCATCTGTGCATAACTTTGGAAAAACCACAATAAAAAAAATTGCAACAAACACTTTTGTTCAGCCATCTTCAGTGAGCATCTGCTGGTCTCAAATAAACACTAGGAGATAACAACAATAAAGGAAGACCTCTAAAGAGCTCATTTATGCCAGAACATTGGTACGCTTCTAGAAAAAAAATCAAAGCCTAAAGCCCCCCATTACATATCTGAATGTATTTTAAGAAATATACCACTTAGTAAAATAATTTTTGGATTTTTCTTTTCCCCGTTTCCCTCCATTATCCATGAAAAAATATGTAGCACGGTTAGGAACTTTGGATATTTTTGTATGGTACAGTTGTGGAAGTAATGTTATTACTTTGTATATCTGGGATAGTACCTGGGTTAGCAAGCCGTATGAACACTATAAAGAGCTCAGTACAAATAAACAAATCTTATAATTGTATGGTACTAGGAATTAAGTTTTTGACTACTAAAGATATGGTGGGATGGAGAAAAGAACACTTCTGAATTAACAATATGATTAACTTGTTTCTTGAGAATGTTTTTATTTTTCAAGAATTGCCTTTTTTTAACATCGTTTTTAATTACTAAGTATAATCTGAAACCAGCAAAGCTGGGTTAGTTACACTGCAAATATTTCTTCTGAAAATACAGATGCATTGTCACTTTATGTACATTTATAGCATTTTGGCATACCCATTTTCAGTTAAATCATACTCACAAACTACAGGCTCTTTCGTTATTTCATAATTTTGGCAATGTCATGCTGTATTACGCATAATTATTTCTCTTTATTTCCGTTTTTACTTTCTCTACTACGTATAGTAAGTAGAGGAAGTATTGTATTCCACCCAAAAATTCGATACCGAGATTTCACCGGAAATGCATGTTTTGAGACCTCCTGAATCCAAAAAAAAGCATTTTTGGAAATATGTCCGTGTGTGTGTCTGTGTGTCTGTCTGTATGTGTGTCTGTGTGTGTGTCTGTGTCTGTGTGTCTGTGAACAGCATAACTCAGAAACGAACAGTCGGATAAACACCAAACTTGATATTTAGGTTCAGTATCTTCCAAGGATGCGACACGAAGGTTTTCAAGAAAATCCCCCACCCCAGATTATCCTTTACATGCAACATTTTTCGAAAAGTTTAATTTTCTCAAAAATGGCTCTAACGATTTTGATTAAAATATCATATGTTTAAGATAGTTTTATGACAAATAAAATGTATATCTTGAATTTTCTGGGAATGTCTCCAAAAGTATTCTTTATTGTGAACGACTTTTGCATAACTGGTAAACTATGAGATAGACAAAATTTTACTGCACAAAAAATGTAGATCGCGTTAAAATACACAATTTATATCATATACATTTTTTGTTGTTGAGTGAACCATTTTCGAGATATTGCTTGTTATTCCCTTAAATTTTTACTTTCTCTACTACGTACAGTAAGTAGGGGAAGTATTGCATTCCACCCAAAAATTCGATACCGAGATTTCACCGGAAATACATGTTTTGAGACCTCCTGAATCCAAAAAAAGCATTTTTGGAAACATGTCCGTGTGTGTGTCTGTGTGTGTGTGTGTCTGTGTGTGTGTGTGTCTGTGTGTCTGTGTGTGTGTGAACAGCATAACTCAAAAACGAACAGTCGGATAAACACCAAACTTGGTATTTAGGTTCAGTATCTTCCAGAGATGCGACACGAAGGTTTTCAAGAAAATCCCCCCACCCCAGACTACCCTTTACATGGAACATTTTTCGAAAATTTTAATTTTCTCAAAAATCGCTCTAACGATTTTGATGAAAATATCATATGTTTAAGATAATATCATGAGAAATGAAATGTATATCTCGAATTTTCTGGGAATGTCTCCAAAAGTATTCTTCATTCTGAACGACTTTTGCATAACTGGTAAACTATAAGAGATAGACAAAATTTTACTACACAAAAAATATAGATCGCGTTAAAATACACAACTTATGTCATATACATTTCTTTTGTTGAGTGAACCGTTTTCGAGATATTGCTTGTTATTTCCTTAAATTTTGCAATACTTATACTTTTTCTCAAATTCGTTATTCATTTTTTTATGTCCTGGACATGCAAAGAGAATGGAATGCGCCACATAGCAACCAGCGTTAAAATATTTGACTATCGCTTAAAAGCTACCATATTCCCCTTGCATCTACAAGAAAATTACCAATAAGATTGACATTTCGATATCTCGATTAACATGAAGCATATGGAGAATAGGCGTTTGTAAAATTAGATTGTACAAGAGTAGAGAAAGTCATGTGAGTGTAACACATCAGATTTTTCAATACTTATTTTCTCAAATGGGAATTCGTTATTCATTTTTTTTGTCTTGGATATCAAAGAGTATTAATCTGTGGGAAAGGGAATGGTGCTGCACCTAGCAACCAGCTATTAAGAGGTATGTATGTGCTTAAAGGCTACTGTATTTCTATATTGCCCTTGTAAATATATATTCCCCTTACATCTACAAGAAAATTAGCAATAAGATAGACTCTGCAAATGTTTATCTCGATTAACATGAAGTAGATGGAGAATAAGCGTTTGTATAAATTGTTTGTACAAGAGTAGAGAAAGTCATGTGAGTGTAACACATCAGATTTTTTTCTGTTGCACGTCAGTCGCCACGGAACAAACTATGTTGCATATATCTCACATCGCTTCATCTTTTATTTTTGTTTGTTTGGTTGGTTGGTTTTTTAACATTCAGACACTCACACTCACTCACACACACACACACACACACACACACACACACACACACACACACACACATATTCACACACTGGTTGGCCTGAGCTCTAGCAAAGGCTATACGGCCACCCTAACCGTTAGATGAATGTCGTAGACAGGACACAAACACCAAACATCCATGCCCGAAGTGAGATTGGAACCGCGACCCTTTCACGATGGAACGTCAACGCCAAACGCGCCAAAGACCACGGCTACTGGGGCCGTCCATATCGTTTCTTTAAAAGATCGGTCACGGATAGTCAGCTGTTTAACAATCTAAACTGCCATCTATTCGCATTTTTCTCAAATATGACAAA
The DNA here is from genome assembly GCA_030765065.1 of Deroplatys truncata. Taxonomy (NCBI): domain Eukaryota; kingdom Metazoa; phylum Arthropoda; class Insecta; order Mantodea; family Mantidae; genus Deroplatys; species Deroplatys truncata. The sequence goes on along the minus strand of CM060976.1, from coordinate 20,061,932 downwards.
ACTCATGCTGAATTTGAAAAACTGCGTCATGGAACGGGTATGCAATTTTAAGGCCAGCGCATAGCATCCAGTTCTAAAACATTTGACTATCGCTGCTCCCTTGGCATCTATAGCGAAATGTGTAATACAGCTATTTCTGGAAAGGTCTATCTGGATTAAAATGAAGTAGATAGGAAAATAAGCTTTCGTAACAATAATGTGTGCGCGCACTAATAAGCGATAGAGAGTAGAGAACCTCACCCGATGTAACATATTAGATTTTTTTACTCTGTCTACTACGTTTAAGTAGGGAGAGTATTGTATTCCACCAAAAAGTTCGATGTCGAGATTTCACTGGAAATATGTTTTGAGGCCCCCTTAACCCCAAAAAACCATTTTTAGAAAAAAAAATCCGTGTGTGCGTGTGTCTGTCTGTGAACAGCGTAACTCAAAAACGAACAGTCGGATAAACACCAAACTTGGTATTTAAGTTCAGTACCTTCCAAAGATGCGACATGGCGGTTTTCAAGATAATCCCACAATCCCAACTATCCTTCACATGGAACATTTTCCGAAAATTTTATATTCTAAAAAATTACTCTAACGATTTAGATTTAAATACCATATATTAAAGCTATTTACATAAATAAAATGCATATTTTGAATTTTCTGGAAATAGCTTGTTGTCTTCATTCGGAAGGAACTTTGTACAATGTTGTATAACTGGTAAACGTCAAGTGTTAGACGAAAACGTACTATACAAAAAATGTAGATTTCTTTAAAACACAATTGATTAAAATAACTTTTTTGTGGCATCAACCATTTCCGAGATATCCGTTATTAATGGTTCGAATTGTTCAACACTTAGCCCTTCATTTAAAGTGCTGTCGATTTTCAGTTGTTTCTCGTGATTGCATGAAAATAGTATGGAATTTTAACGTCAGCATATAGCGTCCAGTTCTAAAACATTTGACTATCATTATTCCTTTTGTAGCTATAACGAAATGTGTAAGTAGCTATTTCCGGAAAGTTTTATATAGATTAATATGAAATAGGAAAATAAACTTTCGTAAGAATAATTTATTTGTATACATACTAATAAGCGTTAGGGGGTAGAGAAAATCATGTGTGTGTAAACATCAGATTTTTATAAGAATACTATTGTGACTTGCTCCAATTTTCACTGTCACTTAACTAACGTAATCCAATTCAATTTTCACTATAACGTCTCTTAGTTCGCAATATCACATCACTAATGTGATCTAGTTCGGTTTGCCCTGTCACTTGACTTTTCTTCGTTACCTAGTCGCGTAATGAAATACGCGCTAAGCAAACCCATCTTCGGATAATTTATTCGCTGAGGAATCGAACACAAGATGTCTCTAATCTCTCGCGGAGGCACCACTCACTCATTGTACGTCACAACTGTCGTTACAAACTCAATTGTTAGATTCGCACTGGATGTCGCATTAGAAACGCATTCAGCAACTCACTAACTTACTAACCAATTTCCTTATTCGCGAACACGCTGGCTTATATAGCCGCTGGAATTTTCCACAGAACGTTCTGGAATGTTGTGGAGGCGGGGAAGGGAAAAATTCCACAAGATTTTTTATTATCTGTCGATAGCGTTTCTGGTGTTTACGCTGGGCAAGAACGCTACCGCGCCTACTTATCTCTATTTATTCTCCAACTGCCTAGCGCCAACCTCCCGATAAGTCTGGGTCATAGCCGCTGCGTCGCACTATAATATATAAATGGATAGGTACTAGTGATATATCAGAAATCAGTCTAATCAAACATTAATGTTAAAAGTTAATGTTCATTTAGTTGATTTATATAGACTGGCACGGAACTTTTGTAATATGATGTATAGCACGTGTTTCAGATAAGATGTACACAGTAAATGTATGTTTCCCGCAGACGTAAAGACAAAAATGACGGCCGCATCATGTATGAGTAATGCTTCATATTGGAGGAAGTCTAGAGCGGGTATTCGGAAAGTCTTCCTTCCGCGAGTCCCAAAAATGCAACCCGACACATCACTCAGCAGCATTCAGCGTTGCCAGGTCGTACGATAATTTCGAACCTAAAAGATATGCCATTGTGGAATGCTAAAGCATATGATAATTCATGGTACGAGGTTCAAGATTAAAGTAAAATCCGGAAAAGGGGCGTGGCCCAGTTCCACCGCCACTTTTTGAATAAACTGAAATGTGGAAACAAAACCAAATAGCCTGGTAACATGTTTCCACATGTATAATCTATCAAATAACAATTTTAGAAAACATTCAGTTCCTTTTTTACACAGTTTTCGTACATCTCCCCTTAAACTATCAATTCTGACACGTCCTGTATAAGCGCCATTGTTTTTTGGCTCTTTCGTGAATTCTCGTAATCGTTTTACTAGTAAGCACTGAAGGTAGCAGTTTTCTTTTCGTAAGACCGTGCTCTCATAGGTAAATTAACTAGGACAGGGATTAAATTAACTCAGCTTTAGCACTTTGTTTAAATTTAACTTCGTTTTCTCCATAAATTTCTGCGTTCTGTTTAGTTAAAGAGACAGCCCATTTATTTGCATTACTTTGGCTGCATTGAGTTATCATTTCTTCACTGTTACGGGCATCTGGCCAAATAAAGCGGCATAAACGAATGGTGCGGCTTGGTTCAGAGCATCTACTCTCCGAGAAGCAGACAAATTTTACTGTTGCTCCATTAAAATTCATTGAAAAATGGAGCAGTTAGTTACAACTATTAGCTCTAATAGCAAATGAACCCAAACATATGTCTGGGGTCTCTAAACCATAGTATAGTCTCCTTGGCTCACAGCTTCATTACTCTCCATTCAATGGAGCATCAAAATCTCGCTTTCATTGGCTACTCATTAGGAGAATGAAAAAAACGCATGCCCATTGGACATAAAAGTACTTGTCTGAGATGTCCATTGATCATCTTCAACACGCATTGCTAATCGTTACATCAAATTATAGTGAAATGATCTACAAGCATAGAACATGTTGGGTAGTTTCATTGTTTCCTATCTTCCTTTTCCTTTTCTTACAATGATTGCTCTAAGTATGTAGATCATTAAACCACTTATAATTCAATTTGTGAAGGAAAAATGTACATGTGGGGTCTCTCAATTATGCTCACACTACTGGCGTTACCAGCGGTAACCGTTATATCTACATACAAATAAATAAAAACACTCCGAGGTGTTGCATTCACATGACCTTCTCTATCCACTGTTCTGAAATCTATTCTTACAAAAGCTTATTCTATCTGCTTCATGTTAATCGAGATGAATGTCTGCAGAAATAGCTTTATTACATATTTCTTTATAGGCACAAGTGGAATACAGTAGGCTTAAACCACAGTTTGATCTTTTAAAAGCAGGTCGCTATGTGATGGCTTTGAAATTCCGTTCTCTTTGTATGACAGAGAGAGAGACATGAATAGCGACTTAAATACTGAAAAAGTAAGGTACTTGACAATTCAAACCAATAATAACTGTAGCACAGTTCGGTAGAGCACCTGCCTCCTATACGAAGGGTTCCGGGTTCGATTCCCGGTCTGGGGATAGGAATTATTCTCTAGATTATTTCCATTTTCCCCGGAGTCTGAGAGTGTGGACGTGTGTGTAATCTAATGTATGAAACCCAAAGAAAAAAATCAAATGGCAACTACACACGAGTTAACACCATTGCCGATAGGCAAGATGTCCCAAAGGTAAAGGTCGCCGATATGGCCATTGCAGTTAAAGAAGGGGTATAAATGGAATAATAATAATAATAATAATAATAATAATAATAATAATAATAAGCATTTCTGAAATGGTTAATGCCACAAAAGTAGTGCGTTCTGAAGAGATCTACTTTTTTGTAAGGTAAGTTTTTGCCTATCTTGTAGGGTTTGTAAGTTATAAAAACTCATTCAGAATGAAGAGGACTTTACAGGTTGCAAGCTAACAGTCCACCAGGCTGGGTGTTTGAGCCAGCAAGCTACATAATACTGATGAGAAGCATCGTGTGCTGCATTTCGCTATTAATACCTATGGCAACTTTCAAGTCAGTTACATCTTCGACTAAAATATTGGACAGTCCACTTCGCAGGTTTCTCTTTCCATAGGAGAGCGCACGAATTGTTTCGGGGTTAAATGTTCCTAATGAAATTCCTTTGCCCTCTACTTGTTTCATTATTTGTGCTGGATGTCCTACATTCTATGCCGTCTCTTGCGTGAAAAGTTTTAGTTCGCCCAGCGTTCATATGTTGGCGTCCACACTGTCAAACACATAGTGAATAAATAATTCATCAATTATTTTAAGAATCCTGCATTTATGAGGGAATTCGTATAAAACGACGGACACGCCGAAAATGTTTTCTTTCTGCCCCCCACCCCGAATTACCAACGCACATAAATAAGTATAACCATATATCAGCATAGCGTAACATTTTATAGAAAGGATTTTTATATAATGACATAAAAATATATAGTGCTAAAGCCGAAAGCCTACTTTTTCTACATATTTTTCTAAATTAATGAAAAACTATTACATGTAACGTAAAACTAATAATGCAGTCCATTTAATAAACAAAACGTAACGTAAAACTAATAATGCAGTCCGTTTAATAGCGAACAAAACAAAAAGAAAGTTGAAATTGATCCGATCATTTAACAGAGATAATGACTGTTCCGCAAATATTGGACTTTTGAACATTTTATGGGGAGGCTGGGGGAAGTTCCGGCGAGACTTTTGGGGACTTTTGTAAAAATCTCGATTATTTCCAAAGTTTGATGTCCTTATTGACTGGGCCATTGTGGCCTTCGCGCGTATGTGCACACATTAACACAATCATCCCATGGAATGCCATTCGCTGTGAAAAATTCCTCTATTAATTTAAAAACTTCAGCGATAGCTGTGGTAGTCGGTAACGAGCTGCAGAGAAGCAGTTCCTCTCGAAAAAGACTCCGTACTGGTAGTGCACAAAAATTTAAATTGCCACCCCAGCTATATCCGTTGATTCATCCATTTGAAGTCGTCCTCCGTGGTCTTGGGGTAAAGGTAAAGGTACGTATCACGGAGGGGCCCCGGAGCCGGGGCAGAGCACCGCGCAGTAGGCCAGTCGGCCCTTTTGCTTCCAACGTGACCCTTGGGAGTGTGGGAGGGATGAGGGGAGAAACTCGTAGTGTGACCAGAACCGGATGTCAACGAGCGCAAGCATGGACGTAGTGCTTAACATTTCCAGATAGAACCCATCCAACGCCGCACGGTCCCTGTCCACACCACCAACCTCCAGGGTACCCCGGAACGGAGCCTCACGATGAGGAGAGACCTAATTGAGCGTGGTCTAGGGATACCTGCCAGCCTCTAGTTCCCGAAGTCGTGGGTTCAAAACCGGCAATGGGCGATGGATTTTTTTTCGGGCGTAAATACCTAGCATGGCTTCGTTCAGAAGGAAAGTATAGCCGGTGGTCCCGTGTCGTAGATTTACGGCAAGTAAAAGAACTTTAAGCCTGATAAAGAGGTCTCTGAGCAAAATTTCCAATCTTTCACGCCCAATATAGAATGGGACGCTAAGAACCATAGTACTTAAACAGCCTCCATAAATAAAACTCAGTTTAATTTAATGTTCCAGCTTCTTCAACATTGCAATCGAAAAATAATATTCGTATCAGCTGGGCAAATGAACAAAATATATAAATAGTAAATAATAATAATAATAATAATAAAAATAATAATAATAATAATAATAATAATAATAATACTGCATAGTGTATATTTCCGAATAAGGGCACATCCCAAATTCAAGATGTATGTAATATAGTAAAACAGCATTTTTTTCCGCTCATGAGGCGCAACCCAAAATCAAAGACGTTAAAAGCGAAAAGTTACGAGCAGATCGCGAAAATATTTAAGTATACCGTAACATATGAATTAATATTCCGTCTTCTGTTTGCTGCCATGTCTTTTTAAAATCGTCTGTACCAAGTATGCATGGTTGAAAGTGCTGGTATATTTCTGAGAACAACAATTAAATTATCGTGTTTAGTTGGAAAGATAAATTAGTTAGAAACCGGAAGAGTGAGTGTGTAGATTAAGGTTGCTTGTAATGGACATAAATGTGGAAGTACCCGAGTAAATGTCATTGCATGCGTGTTTTAAAGGACCAGTTAACTTATACGCCAAAGAACATGAAACCGGTATGTTGTTCGTCGTTCAGTGTTGCAGAAACATCTCTTCGACGATGGAGATTTAAACGTGATGCTTTATTACTGACAGCTACTCAGACTCCAGTGGCAAATCAAGATATATGCAGAGGCCAGTGTTGAGGACGAGTGACAGTAACACCTGGTAGCAGCAGCAGCAGCAGCAGCAGCAGCAGCAGCAGCAGCAGCAGCAGCAGCAGCAGCAGCAGCAGCAGCAGCAGCAGCAGCAGCAGCAGCAGCAGCAGCAGCAGCAGCAGCAGCAGCAGCAGCAGCAGCAGCAGCAGCAGCAGCAGCAGCAGCAGCAGCAGCAGCAGCAGCAGCAGCAGCAGCAGCAGCAGCAGCAGCAGCAGCAGCAGCAGCAGCAGCAGCAGCAGCAGCAGCAGCAGCAGCAGCAGCAGCAGCAGCAGCAGCAGCAGCAGCAGCAGCAGCAGCAGCAGCAGCAGCAGCAGCAGCAGCAGCAGCAGCAGCAGCAGCAGCAGCAGCAGCAGCAGCAGCAGCAGCAGCAGCAGCAGCAGCAGCAGCAGCAGCAGCAGCAGCAGCAGCAGCAGCAGCAGCAGCAGCAGCAGCAGCAGCAGCAGCAGCAGCAGCAGCAGCAGCAGCAGCAGCAGCAGCAGCAGCAGCAGCAGCAGCAGCAGCAGCAGCAGCAGCAGCAGCAGCAGCAGCAGCAGCAGCAGCAGCAGCAGCAGCAGCAGCAGCAGCAGCAGCAGCAGCAGCAGCAGCAGCAGCAGCAGCAGCAGCAGCAGCAGCAGCAGCAGCAGCAGCAGCAGCAGCAGCAGCAGCAGCAGCAGCAGCAGCAGCAGCAGCAGCAGCAGCAGCAGCAGCAGCAGCAGCAGCAGCAGCAGCAGCAGCAGCAGCAGCAGCAGCAGCAGCAGCAGCAGCAGCAGCAGCAGCAGCAGCAGCAGCAGCAGCAGCAGCAGCAGCAGCAGCAGCAGCAGCAGCAGCAGCAGCAGCAGCAGCAGCAGCAGCAGCAGCAGCAGCAGCAGCAGCAGCAGCAGCAGCAGCAGCAGCAGCAGCAGCAGCAGCAGCAGCAGCAGCAGCAGCAGCAGCAGCAGCAGCAGCAGCAGCAGCAGCAGCAGCAGCAGCAGCAGCAGCAGCAGCAGCAGCAGCAGCAGCAGCAGCAGCAGCAGCAGCAGCAGCAGCAGCAGCAGCAGCAGCAGCAGCAGCAGCAGCAGCAGCAGCAGCAGCAGCAGCAGCAGCAGCAGCAGCAGCAGCAGCAGCAGCAGCAGCAGCAGCAGCAGCAGCAGCAGCAGCAGCAGCAGCAGCAGCAGCAGCAGCAGCAGCAGCAGCAGCAGCAGCAGCAGCAGCAGCAGCAGCAGCAGCAGCAGCAGCAGCAGCAGCAGCAGCAGCAGCAGCAGCAGCAGCAGCAGCAGCAGCAGCAGCAGCAGCAGCAGCAGCAGCAGCAGCAGCAGCAGCAGCAGCAGCAGCAGCAGCAGCAGCAGCAGCAGCAGCAGCAGCAGCAGCAGCAGCAGCAGCAGCAGCAGCAGCAGCAGCAGCAGCAGCAGCAGCAGCAGCAGCAGCAGCAGCAGCAGCAGCAGCAGCAGCAGCAGCAGCAGCAGCAGCAGCAGCAGCAGCAGCAGCAGCAGCAGCAGCAGCAGCAGCAGCAGCAGCAGCAGCAGCAGCAGCAGCAGCAGCAGCAGCAGCAGCAGCAGCAGCAGCAGCAGCAGCAGCAGCAGCAGCAGCAGCAGCAGCAGCAGCAGCAGCAGCAGCAGCAGCAGCAGCAGCAGCAGCAGCAGCAGCAGCAGCAGCAGCAGCAGCAGCAGCAGCAGCAGCAGCAGCAGCAGCAGCAGCAGCAGCAGCAGCAGCAGCAGCAGCAGCAGCAGCAGCAGCAGCAGCAGCAGCAGCAGCAGCAGCAGCAGCAGCAGCAGCAGCAGCAGCAGCAGCAGCAGCAGCAGCAGCAGCAGCAGCAGCAGCAGCAGCAGCAGCAGCAGCAGCAGCAGCAGCAGCAGCAGCAGCAGCAGCAGCAGCAGCAGCAGCAGCAGCAGCAGCAGCAGCAGCAGCAGCAGCAGCAGCAGCAGCAGCAGCAGCAGCAGCAGCAGCAGCAGCAGCAGCAGCAGCAGCAGCAGCAGCAGCAGCAGCAGCAGCAGCAGCAGCAGCAGCAGCAGCAGCAGCAGCAGCAGCAGCAGCAGCAGCAGCAGCAGCAGCAGCAGCAGCAGCAGCAGCAGCAGCAGCAGCAGCAGCAGCAGCAGCAGCAGCAGCAGCAGCAGCAGCAGCAGCAGCAGCAGCAGCAGCAGCAGCAGCAGCAGCAGCAGCAGCAGCAGCAGCAGCAGCAGCAGCAGCAGCAGCAGCAGCAGCAGCAGCAGCAGCAGCAGCAGCAGCAGCAGCAGCAGCAGCAGCAGCAGCAGCAGCAGCAGCAGCAGCAGCAGCAGCAGCAGCAGCAGCAGCAGCAGCAGCAGCAGCAGCAGCAGCAGCAGCAGCAGCAGCAGCAGCAGCAGCAGCAGCAGCAGCAGCAGCAGCAGCAGCAGCAGCAGCAGCAGCAGCAGCAGCAGCAGCAGCAGCAGCAGCAGCAGCAGCAGCAGCAGCAGCAGCAGCAGCAGCAGCAGCAGCAGCAGCAGCAGCAGCAGCAGCAGCAGCAGCAGCAGCAGCAGCAGCAGCAGCAGCAGCAGCAGCAGCAGCAGCAGCAGCAGCAGCAGCAGCAGCAGCAGCAGCAGCAGCAGCAGCAGCAGCAGCAGCAGCAGCAGCAGCAGCAGCAGCAGCAGCAGCAGCAGCAGCAGCAGCAGCAGCAGCAGCAGCAGCAGCAGCAGCAGCAGCAGCAGCAGCAGCAGCAGCAGCAGCAGCAGCAGCAGCAGCAGCAGCAGCAGCAGCAGCAGCAGCAGCAGCAGCAGCAGCAGCAGCAGCAGCAGCAGCAGCAGCAGCAGCAGCAGCAGCAGCAGCAGCAGCAGCAGCAGCAGCAGCAGCAGCAGCAGCAGCAGCAGCAGCAGCAGCAGCAGCAGCAGCAGCAGCAGCAGCAGCAGCAGCAGCAGCAGCAGCAGCAGCAGCAGCAGCAGCAGCAGCAGCAGCAGCAGCAGCAGCAGCAGCAGCAGCAGCAGCAGCAGCAGCAGCAGCAGCAGCAGCAGCAGCAGCAGCAGCAGCAGCAGCAGCAGCAGCAGCAGCAGCAGCAGCAGCAGCAGCAGCAGCAGCAGCAGCAGCAGCAGCAGCAGCAGCAGCAGCAGCAGCAGCAGCAGCAAGCAGCAGCAGCAGCAGCAAGCAGCAGCAAGCAGCAGCAAGCAGCAGCAAGCAGCAGCAGCAGCAGCAGCAGCAGCAGCAGCAGCAGCAGCAGCAGCAGGAGGTGGTATTTTTACTTTCTCTACTACATATAGTAGATTGGGTAGTATTGCATTCCACCCAAAAATTCGACACCGATATTTCACTGGAAATACATGTTTTGAGGCCCCTGAATAAAAAAAGCATTATTAGAAAAAGTCTATCTCTCTCTCTCTCTCTCTCTCTCTCTCTCTCTCTATGTGTGTGTGTGTGTCTGTGAAGAGCATAACTTAAAAACGAAAAGTCGGATAAATACCAAACTTGGTATTTAGATTCAGTATCTATCAAAGATGCGACACGAAGATTTTCAAGAAAATCCCCCCACCCCAGACTACCCTTTACATGGAAATTTTTTCGAAACTTTTTAATTTCTCAAAAATGGCTCTAACGATTTTGATTAAAATATCATATGTTTAAGATATTTTCATGACAAATGAAATATATATCTTGAATTTTCTGGGAATGTCCCCAAAAGTCCTCTTCATTGGAATGGCTTTTGCATAACTGGTAAATCCTACAAGATAGATAAAATTTTTGTACCTACACAAAATATAATGTAGATCTCGTTTTAATACACACTTATGTCATATACGTATTTTGTTGTGGAGTGAACCATTTCCAAGATACTCCTTGTTATTTGTTTCAATTTTCCAATACTTTTATACTCTTTCTCAAATGCGAATTCTTTATTGATTTTTTCATGTCCCGGACATGCAAAGAGAATGCAATACTCCACATAGCAAACAGCTCTTAATAGATTTGACTATCGCTTAAAGCCTAGCAATTCCCCTTGCATCTACAAGAAAATTAGCAATAAGACTAACATCTCGATATCTCGTTTAACATGAAGCATATGGAGAATAAGCGTTTGTAAAAATAGTTCGTACAAGAGTAGAGAAAGTCATGTGAGTGTAACACATCATAATTTTTTTGTAGCAATTGCTGTCAAGGAACTGGCTGGATTTACTGTTTGTAAAAGTGATGCATTTGTTCTTTCTACTTTCCAAGACACATGCATCATTTTCCTCCATGTCCAGAATTCAAAAGAGTCTATTCTTTTTTTATCTTTCTTACGAAGAGTCCAACTTTCAATATTTCGAATACCATGGTCTTAACAATTGTTATTTTAGCATTCATGAGTTTTGATAATTTGGTCATAGCCACTTTGCCTAATCCTATTCTTCTTTTTATTTATGCTGCCTGGTGCCGTAATATTTTTGCATTGCTTACCTTTGAACTTGTTAATTTTGAGGTGACGTTGTTGTTGGTGTATAAATATACCGGTAGCTTGAATAGTAGGTATAATAAAAATATGAGTGTGGTGTCGGTGATGTGTGTTCTTTTCATAAACTAAAATTCTATAATATCCGTAACCTAAATATTATCATTTATATGCGAATATAAGGCGCACCCTATTTTGAGCAGCTAATGATTGCCCTAAATATGGTACTTATATTCGGAAATATACGCAATAATAATAATAATAATAATAATAATAATAATAATAATAATAATAATAATAATAATAATAATAGTAGTAATACATAATGATCGCGCAAATAATGAACAACATTGCAAATGTATGTCAGCGTGAAATTCAGCTGTGTTCGTCCGTAATTGGTCGGCCAATCACAAAATCTTGCAATAATGTTGAAAAATAGCAATTGGTTTTTCAATTCTGTTTATCTTCGTAAATATTTTGGGAAATAATAGGCAAAAACTGTATTTTTTCATTTATTTTAATTCCGGCTATGTTTGACAAGTGTTAACACATTTTCTATGAAACTCTTTGTATTAATTTAAACTCTATCTTATGTATGAGGATTCATAGTTGTTTCATGTGTAGGAACAGGACAAAGCGGCACTTATTAACATTCTACAAGGTTGCGAACGTGCCACAAAACTAGTAAAAATGCATTTAAAATTCTAAAATAATAAAAATAAAGTTTGAACATACATTCTAACTTCTTCCGCAGTTATTGGAAGTACTGCGATGGAAGTTTTGAGGATCTTTTTAAGGACCCGGTCTTCAGCCAACGATCCAATGCACGAAACTCAACGATATGTAATTGAAAAAGAGGCACTGAAGGCACTCGTAAATAAACAATGCTGATCAGTTTCGATTTCTACTAAATACTGACAGAACTGCAAGTGATTGGAGGGACAAACTAACGAGAAGTTTTAAAATCTAAAAGAAACTTCACGCGTACAATTGTTTTGCTGCATTGTGTATGTATGTGTGTGCGTGTGTGTGTGAGGGAGTGTGCGCTGCCACGTGGTTCTGAGAAGTTTATCAGTGGACACAAGTTTATAAAATTAGATTATCCAATTCGACATAATGAGCTGCCCTTGCTGCGGAAGTGCTTCGAGGCAGCTGCGATGTTGCTTTCCTTTTATGAATTTTACAACTGGATAATAAATAACTACTTCATGTAGTGTGTGTGGCGCTCTACAACGCCAAGGTACGTAGAATACTATTGGTCAATGCAATTAGTATTGCTCGAAAAATCGCGTTCTGCACTACTTCATGCGTCGAAAATGCGTTCTGTTCATAGTAAACATGGGTTACGTTAGCTTTTTCCGCAAGGACGTAATGCTTATTTTATTTCTCGAAAGTGATCCGTTTATGTTAATTGTATATTGTTACATTTGCTGCTGTACGCTTAATCAATTTTATACTAAGTTAGTAAACGCTTAGTTATTCGGCGTTGCGAGGATGCATGCGTTAAAGTGTTGAAAATAAGGATAGGCGTGAGTAGCCTATTATTTTACTGAGATCTAAAACGTAATTGTCCCACGTTTTGACCTAATTGTTCAAATGGTGCAGATTTGTACTAAGGGGTTGCAAATATCAATAGGGTAGATTTGTTTAAGGTAGACTGTAAATCTCGCGAGTGCTATAGTTTGTGCAAAAATGTTTTATCCAGATTGGCCAAGTGGTACAATTTTATATATATATATGGGGTTGGAAAGTACTGTAGCAGTATTATAGTATTGAAAATGAGGGTTGGGGTAGTTTTAGAAGTTGTATGATAACCTATAGTTTTTGTCAAATTCTACAGTATAACTATATAGATAATACTTTGTTTAGATAGGTTAAAAGGCGCATATTCGTACGTAAGGGATTTAAAATAGAAAAAAGGTAATTTTTGGAATCTGTAAGATAGCCTTAATGCTGGTCTGTTCTTACGGCACAAATGTACAACGTTATAACCAGGCATAGGAATTCTGAAGCAGTTGGCTTTAAGTTAGCTACACTCAAACCATTAGCAATGCAAAGAACGTAAACAACAACGGCCAAGGGTCATTAACAGTAGGTAAAATATGGTCTCGTGATTGGTCTGCACAAAGCATTAGGCTGTACGGGGATGGGGTGGTTTGTTATCTCCGACGCCACTGCGTTAAGTCCAGTAACCTAATTTCTCTTCATCCTAGCTTTAATGCTTGGAAATTGCTACGCCTGGTTATAACCGTAGACGCAAAAGTGAAACATCTGTAAATTGATACGGTAATTTGTATCACAAATTACTCAGATGTAATTAATGATAGTAATATGAATATGTATTTTTATGTGACATTGATTTCAGAGGTTTATTAATTGTAATTATTATTGGTAAATAATAATATACGGCTTTACTGAAACTGTCAACAATAACGCAATAATGCAGGGATGGGGTGAGTTGTTTATCATTACCGGGAACAAGGAAGTTGCGTAATATTTCGCGCGGTTTCGATAGAAGCTTCTAGAACATTTCCTAAAGCAATATGTATTCGTGGTTTTCATTGGATATTAAAATAGACGCTAATGTTGGCGCGTTTTATTAGCCAATAGCAGTTCATTTATAATCTTTAGGTGTATCTTGATGCAGGCCTATAAATAGTGTAGGTTCGAGGTAGCTTGTCCCCCAGTTCAACAAAATTCTCCGTACTCTACACGTCGGTCTCTCAGTTCATTTATTTCGCCAAGTTGCACGCAGCAGAATTACGATAATTATTATAAAGTATTATACATTTAAAAAATTACATAAAGTTGAAGTATGCGAGTTAAAAGTGATAAATAAGAAGTTATTACAAACAGTTTCAGTTTGGCGAGTATCCAGATCCATATGTAAAAGTGTTTGTGAACGTGTTCGACAATAAAAGTTATAAAACCAATTTCTTCATCAGTATAATTTCTGGATAAACGATTCCTTTCCGATTCACACCTTGCACAGAGATAAATGTTCTACCAAGATAAGATGATAGCTAGCCGGAGGACAATATACAAAACTTTAAATTCTTTCGGAAACTAATTGATACAAATTGCCACGCCAGAGGGAGCTACGAACCAACCAACGAATGACGTCACAAGATGGCAACGCGTGAAGTAAAGCAGCACAACATATGATCTTCAAGTTCTAATAATTTACGTAAAAACATATTACGTAAGCAACATTTCCGTCGCATAATTGGCGCCCAACGTGGGGCGCGATAACCAGGAAAGGAAGGCGAAGTGACCAGGAAAGGATCAGCATAATCAGGACGTGGAACGAAAGCAGCAGTAAAATGATCTACAAGACGCAGATTCCAGAAACAAAAGGAACGACATTCTACATGGATGATTGGACATCGTAATTCCGAGACTACGAGACAACTGGGAAATTCAAACTACAGGACAAGAAGACTACGCAGTTTCATCGAAGCGACATACAAATCTAGGAGAATGGGGCAGAACGCCGGACATTAAAGTAACAGCAACATACAGCATCAAAAAGGTAAACAAATTTAAATGTTCCTTAGGAGTGGTAGGATAATAAAAACAATGGCTGCTAGTAATACAGAAGAAATAATTATGGAGGGAGATAGTGTAACAGTTAGCTGTGATCCAATACAAATTACAGGAAATAGCCCAGACTTTTTAGGATTTGAGGATGAAAATGTTAGTGCAGAAAGTGAGAATAGAATAGCAGGAAATGTTAATTTTGATGCTGGTATGATGATAGAAATGTTTAGAAATTTTGATAAAAAATTAGATCAGTTTAAGAGGGAATTAAGAGAAGATATTGATAGGAGTTTAGAACAAAAACTAACTCAGAATAATGAAAAATTAGAACAAAAGCTAACTCAGAACATGGAAATGAATAATGAGGAATTAGAAAAGAAAATAGATCAAAACAGGGAAGATATGCAAAAGAGTCATAGGGAATTGAGGGAAGATATTGGTAAAAGCTTAGAACAAAACAGGGAAGAAATGGAAAAGAAATTCATGGAGCTAGATAGTAGTATGATTAGAATGAAAAATGAAAATCAAGAAATGATAGCAAATGAAATAGGTGAAGTTTCACAGAAAATGTTAGACATGAGCAGGGAAATATCCAACCAAAAAAGTGAGATTAATACTAAAAGTGAGGTTAATGTAGAATGCACAGAGTTAGGAAATCCAGTGAGTAATATTTCAAGTGAGATAAGAGAGATAAAGGAGGTTAGGAATGTAGATGTAAATGAGGCGCAAGTTAATTTCAGAGGGGAAATATCAGAAATACAAAATGAGTCAGTAATGCAAAGAAATAAATTGTGCCAAGATATTCAAAATGAAAACTCCAGTCCAGTACAGTTTAGTACAGATTTGTTAGAGCATTCTCAAGTTAAAAAGATAGTAGAAGAATTGAAAATGAAAGTTGTTAAAAGATGTATTGTTCAAGAAACTGTAGATTGTTTTCAAATATTATCAGGGAACGAAATGTCATATGAATACAAGAGGTTATTCATGAACAAAAATTTGAAGGTTAGGTTACGGCTACGAGTAATGTTTAGCCACATACAATTTGATCCAGGAGGGTAAATAACAATGAGATGTAAGGTAAATGCTGGATAGTTAAAGATGACTTGCAGAGAAATGTATTGGAACGTAAGAGGGTTAATTATTTATATATATATATATATATATATATATATATATCATTTGAAAAGAGAAATAAATTATAAAAAAAAAGAGAAATGTTTTAAAAAAAAATTAAATTTTCAGTAACTGTAACACAATTTGAAAATTAAGAACGTAAAGATTAAAACTTAATATGGTATTAAAGTAAAAGTACGTAAATACAATTCCAAGAGTATTGTTAAAATACAGAACAAAATAACAAAAATGGTAAAAATAATTCAAAACAAATACTTATGTAGCAAACAGAAAAGGTGAAACATTGTCTAGATTTAAGAGATGTAAATATATGTAGAGGGTAAATATTTTGGTAAATATGTATAATAATTACAAAAAAATCTTAAATGTATAAATTTTTGTCAACAACTTAAGAAAGTAAACAATTTGGTAGTAGTGATTAAATAATTTAGGGTAAAGTATTTGCTATAAAAAAAAATTGTGATGTCAGATTAATATCTAAATTAATTAAACCAGAGCCAGTAAGTAGTGGCGAGATAGGGGAAAAACATGTCGTGTGTTAAATGCGTGTGAAGTGTTAAGTGAAAGTGATAACGTGTGTTCCAAGATTTAGGAGACTAAAAACACAATTTTAAAATTTCTAAACAAGTTATAAATATTTATAATTATGTTTCTAGTGGGGCATATGATACGGTAATTTGTATCACAAATTACTCAGATGTAATTAATGATAGTAATATGAATATGTATTTTTATGTGACATTGATTTCAGAGGTTTATTAATTGTAATTATTATTGGTAAATAATAATATACGGCTTTACTGAAACTGTCAACAATAACGCAATAATGCAGCGATGGGGTGAGTTGTTTATCATTACCGGGAACAAGGAAGTTGCGTAATATTTCGCGCGGTTTCGATAGAAGCTTCTAGAACATTTCCTAAAGCAATATGTATTCGTGGTTTTCATTGGATATTAAAATAGACGCTAATGTTGGCGCGTTTTATTAGCCAATAGCAGTTCATTTATAATCTTTAGGCGTATCTTGATGCAGGCCTATAAATAGTGTAGGTTCGAGGTAGCTTGTCCCCCAGTTCAACAAAATTCTCCGTACTCTACACGTCGGTCTCTCAGTTCATTTATTTCGCCAAGTTGCACGCAGCAGAATTACGATAATTATTATAAAGTATTATACATTTAAAAAATTACATAAAGTTGAAGTATGCGAGTTAAAAGTGATAAATAAGAAGTTATTACAAACAGTTTCAGTTTGGCGAGTATCCAGATCCATATGTAAAAGTGTTTGTGAACGTGTTCGACAATAAAAGTTATAAAACCAATTTCTTCATCAGTATAATTTCTGGATAAACGATTCCTTTCCGATTCACACCTTGCACAGAGATAAATGTTCTACCAAGATAAGATGATAGCTAGCCGGAGGACAATATACAAAACTTTAAATTCTTTCGGAAACTAATTGATACAAATTGCCACGCCAGAGGGAGCTACGAACCAACCAACGAATGACGTCACAAGATGGCAACGCGTGAAGTAAAGCAGCACAACATATGATCTTCAAGTTCTAATAATTTACGTAAAAACATATTACGTAAGCAACATTTCCGTCGCATAATTGGCGCCCAACGTGGGGCGCGATAACCAGGAAAGGAAGGCGAAGTGACCAGGAAAGGATCAGCATAATCAGGACGTGGAACGAAAGCAGCAGTAAAATGATCTACAAGACGCAGATTCCAGAAACAAAAGGAACGACATTCTACATGGATGATTGGACATCGTAATTCCGAGACTACGAGACAACTGGGAAATTCAAACTACAGGACAAGAAGACTACGCAGTTTCATCGAAGCGACATACAAATCTAGGAGAATGGGGCAGAACGCCGGACATTAAAGTAACAGCAACATACAGCATCAAAAAGGTAAACAAATTTAAATGTTCCTTAGGAGTGGTAGGATAATAAAAACAATGGCTGCTAGTAATACAGAAGAAATAATTATGGAGGGAGATAGTGTAACAGTTAGCTGTGATCCAATACAAATTACAGGAAATAGCCCAGACTTTTTAGGATTTGAGGATGAAAATGTTAGTGCAGAAAGTGAGAATAGAATAGCAGGAAATGTTAATTTTGATGCTGGTATGATGATAGAAATGTTTAGAAATTTTGATAAAAAATTAGATCAGTTTAAGAGGGAATTAAGAGAAGATATTGATAGGAGTTTAGAACAAAAACTAACTCAGAATAATGAAAAATTAGAACAAAAGCTAACTCAGAACATGGAAATGAATAATGAGGAATTAGAAAAGAAAATAGATCAAAACAGGGAAGATATGCAAAAGAGTCATAGGGAATTGAGGGAAGATATTGGTAAAAGCTTAGAACAAAACAGGGAAGAAATGGAAAAGAAATTCATGGAGCTAGATAGTAGTATGATTAGAATGAAAAATGAAAATCAAGAAATGATAGCAAATGAAATAGGTGAAGTTTCACAGAAAATGTTAGACATGAGCAGGGAAATATCCAACCAAAAAAGTGAGATTAATACTAAAAGTGAGGTTAATGTAGAATGCACAGAGTTAGGAAATCCAGTGAGTAATATTTCAAGTGAGATAAGAGAGATAAAGGAGGTTAGGAATGTAGATGTAAATGAGGCGCAAGTTAATTTCAGAGGGGAAATATCAGAAATACAAAATGAGTCAGTAATGCAAAGAAATAAATTGTGCCAAGATATTCAAAATGAAAACTCCAGTCCAGTACAGTTTAGTACAGATTTGTTAGAGCATTCTCAAGTTAAAAAGATAGTAGAAGAATTGAAAATGAAAGTTGTTAAAAGATGTATTGTTCAAGAAACTGTAGATTGTTTTCAAATATTATCAGGGAACGAAATGTCATATGAATACAAGAGGTTATTCATGAACAAAAATTTGAAGGTTAGGTTACGGCTACGAGTAATGTTTAGCCACATACAATTTGATCCAGGAGGGTAAATAACAATGAGATGTAAGGTAAATGCTGGATAGTTAAAGATGACTTGCAGAGAAATGTATTGGAACGTAAGAGGGTTAATTATTTATATATATATATATATATATATCATTTGAAAAGAGAAATAAATTATAAAAAAAAAGAGAAATGTTTTAAAAAAAAATTAAATTTTCAGTAACTGTAACACAATTTGAAAATTAAGAACGTAAAGATTAAAACTTAATATGGTATTAAAGTAAAAGTACGTAAATACAATTCCAAGAGTATTGTTAAAATACAGAACAAAATAACAAAAATGGTAAAAATAATTCAAAACAAATACTTATGTAGCAAACAGAAAAGGTGAAACATTGTCTAGATTTAAGAGATGTAAATATATGTAGAGGGTAAATATTTTGGTAAATATGTATAATAATTACAAAAAAATCTTAAATGTATAAATTTTTGTCAACAACTTAAGAAAGTAAACAATTTGGTAGTAGTGATTAAATAATTTAGGGTAAAGTATTTGCTATAAAAAAATTGTGATGTCAGATTAATATCTAAATTAATTAAACCAGAGCCAGTAAGTAGTGGCGAGATAGGGGAAAAACATGTCGTGTGTTAAATGCGTGTGAAGTGTTAAGTGAAAGTGATAACGTGTGTTCCAAGATTTAGGAGACTAAAAACACAATTTTAAAATTTCTAAACAAGTTATAAATATTTATAATTATGTTTCTAGTGGGGCATATGATACGGTAATTTGTATCACAAATTACTCAGATGTAATTAATGATAGTAATATGAATATGTATTTTTATGTGACATTGATTTCAGAGGTTTATTAATTGTAATTATTATTGGTAAATAATAATATACGGCTTTACTGAAACTGTCAACAATAACGCAATAATGCAGCGATGGGGTGAGTTGTTTATCATTACCGGGAACAAGGAAGTTGCGTAATATTTCGCGCGGTTTCGATAGAAGCTTCTAGAACATTTCCTAAAGCAATATGTATTCGTGGTTTTCATTGGATATTAAAATAGACGCTAATGTTGGCGCGTTTTATTAGCCAATAGCAGTTCATTTATAATCTTTAGGCGTATCTTGATGCAGGCCTATAAATAGTGTAGGTTCGAGGTAGCTTGTCCCCCAGTTCAACAAAATTCTCCGTACTCTACACGTCGGTCTCTCAGTTCATTTATTTCGCCAAGTTGCACGCAGCAGAATTACGATAATTATTATAAAGTATTATACATTTAAAAAATTACATAAAGTTGAAGTATGCGAGTTAAAAGTGATAAATAAGAAGTTATTACAAACAGTTTCAGTTTGGCGAGTATCCAGATCCATATGTAAAAGTGTTTGTGAACGTGTTCGACAATAAAAGTTATAAAACCAATTTCTTCATCAGTATAATTTCTGGATAAACGATTCCTTTCCGATTCACACCTTGCACAGAGATAAATGTTCTACCAAGATAAGATGATAGCTAGCCGGAGGACAATATACAAAACTTTAAATTCTTTCGGAAACTAATTGATACAAATTGCCACGCCAGAGGGAGCTACGAACCAACCAACGAATGACGTCACAAGATGGCAACGCGTGAAGTAAAGCAGCACAACATATGATCTTCAAGTTCTAATAATTTACGTAAAAACATATTACGTAAGCAACATTTCCGTCGCAAAATAAAAGGTTGAATAATTAATGAAGAGGGCAACATTTGTCTTTTTATTTAACAAAATCGTTGAGAAAACAGCCCTCTCGGGCTGAAAACCTCGGCTATCGCTGAACATGTTGTTTTATTATGAAGTAAACTGTTTTTAACTGCTTTTAGCTTTAAATGTATAACACACAAAATGTTAGTTTTACACTTTTTCTTTGTTGAAGATATTTTTATTGTCATTATATTCACCTTTGTTTACTTCATTTTTCAGATTTATAATAGAAAACAAACACAAACAAAACAACAATTTACACTCTGACACAGAATGCCAACTTAACAAAACACTCCCTTAAGAGGGTAAATTTTATACCTCCTTTTTAGAAACACATATTAAAATATGCAAACAGTTACTTAGTGTAGGTATAGATAAAATTACAGCATTAATATGTTTTTAAAATATCAAAACTTGTTAGCCCCTAAAGGTTTGGTCAGCAAATCAGCCAGTTGTTCGCCAGTTTGACAGAGCCAACCCTTTCATCTCATCTGCTATAAAGTGATAGCGAACTTCAATGTGTTTACTGTTTCTTGTGATTTGCCCTGATTTTATCATCTTGATTGCAAATTGATTATCCACATGCAAACTGGTATAAATCTTGAAGTTTGTCAACTATTTCAGCACAGGTTTTAGATACTTCATCTCCTTCACACATTGTGCTGCTGCTATATATTCTGTTTCCGTTGAAGAGAGTGCAACTATCTTCTGTTTTCTTGAGCACCAGGGTATTGGAGCTCCACCATACAATATGATGTAACCGGTGTACTCTTCCTAGATTTTTGACCTCCTGCATAGTCAGAATCTGAGTAGGCTTGAATGCTGTGGTTCTTCTCTGATGAAAAATAAATTCCACTCCCTGGATCTTCATTCAAATACCTGAGTGTTCTCTTTACATTTTGATAAGCTTATGTTGTTGGACAGTTCAGGGCACGACTCAAAATTTAACGGCATATGCCATGTCTGGCCGGGTTTTATAAGTAAGATAAAGTATACTTCCAACTACATTATCGTACTCATATTTCCATATCTGCAGTGTATCTTCTTGAGCTGCAATTGGTGTATTCATCTTCTTCGATTCAACCATCTCATACTTATTAACTATCTTTTTTTCAAATGTTTCTTGGCACAAGAAAATTCCATCTTTTGTTCTGGTAATTTGTATAGAAATATAGCGCTTACAGGAGAGTCTTTCACCGTTACCTCAAATTCCGTCTTCAGTTTTTCTATAACATGTGTATTTCTTCAATATCAGCTTCAATGACAAGACCCTCGTCCACATGGATTGCCAAAAATAACTTCTTTTTCTTGTTCCTAAACACACATTGGTCAGGCTTCAAAGGTATCAGTCCATATGACTCCAAAAATATCTGCCAGTTTTTTATTCCATTTTTGTAGCCCATAGAGAGATTTCTTGAGTAAGCATATCTCTCCTCCCTTATTGTAACCTTCAGGTACTTGCATCTAAATTTCTGAATCAAGTTTTCCATTTAAGAAGGCTGTTTTTATATCAAATGTTATAATTTTGAAGTTATTTTGTGCTGCAATAGCAAGCAACAGACTTAGCATAGTTGCTTGCACAATTGCGCTGTAAATGTCAGAAAAATCTAAAGTATTTTTCTTCTTCTTCCGGCAACAAGGCGTGCCTTATATATTCCATTATATTTTCTCTTGAAAACCCAACGACATGTTATTACTTGCTTGCCTGTTTCTCAACTACTAATTCCCAAACATTATTTTTCTTTAGTCATGTTTTTTCTTCGTTTATTTCCTACTTCCATTTTCTTCTGTTTTCACTGGATATGCAATCAACATATGGCATTCCTCTTCCTCAGATGAGAGCAGTGCCTGTCTCTTAGGTATGGCACTTCAAAATCATCAAAATGATGAGGAAATCTTCTCTTTCTTAGTTCCAGAGTTCTTCTTCCTCTTCTACTTCTATATCTTCTTGTTGATCATCTTGCTGCTCTTCTTGATTCTCATCCTGAACTATGTCTTCAATTTCTTTACGATTTTTATCTTCATTGTTTTCACCTTCAACTTCGTCAAAATTTTTAAATGTCAAAGGTGATTCCATTATCAATTCTTTTTAAAATCTTCCAGTAAACGCAACATCTCTTGATACATATGTTGTTTTGTGCTTGGATCCCAAATCCGGTATCCAGTTTACAGTATCCCCCATGATGCCCTTCTGACTTCGATGATAAAGTTTCCTCAGATATCAATTTTACAAACAGTAAATCACGCCAGTTCCTTGACAGCAATTGCTACAAAAAAAATTTATGATGTGTTACGCTCACATGACTTTCTCTACTTTTGTACGAACTATTTTTACAAACGCTTATTCTCCACATGCTTCATGTTAATCAAGATATCGAGATGTTAATCTTATTGCTAATTTTCTTGTAGATGCAAGGGAAAAATTCAGTTTTTTTTATTTATAGACGTTCTTTGACTGCTGTGGTCCTTAGCGTCCCATTATATATTAGACGTGAAAGACCGGTAATTTTGCTCATAGGCCTCTTTATCAGGCTTGAGGTTCTTTTACGTGCCGCAAATCTACGACACGGGACCACCGGCTTTACATCCCTTCCGAAGGAAGCCATGCTAAGGATTTTACGTCCCTCCGCCGGGTACAAGGGGAATATGGTAGGCTTTAAGCGATAGTCAAATCTTTTAAGAGCTGACTGCTATGTGGAGCATCCCATCCTCTTTGCATGTCCGGGACATAAGAAAATGAATAACGAATTCGCATTTGAGAAAAAGTATAAGTATTGGAAAATTCAAACAAACAACAAGGAATATCTCAGAAATGGTTCACTCCACAAAGGATGTATATGACATAAGTTGTGTATTTTAACGAGATCTACATTTGTTGTGTACAAAAATTTAATCTATCCCTTACGGTTTACCAGTTATCAAAAGCCATAAGGAACTTTTGGGGACATTCCCAGAAAATCCAAGATATACATTTCATTTGTCATGAAAATATCTTAAACATATGATATTTTAATCAAAATCGCTAGAGCAATTTTTGAAAAAATCAACATTTTCCAAAAACTTTTCATGTAAAAGGTAGTCTGGGGTGGGGAGATTTTCTGGAAAATCTTCGTGTCGTATCTTTGAAAGATACTGAGCCTAAATACCAAGTTTGGTGTTTTCCGACTTTCCGTTTTTGAGTTATGCTGTTCACAGGCACACAGAAAGACACACGCAGGTCTTTCTCTAAAAATACTTTTTTGGGGTCAGGAGGCCTCAAAACATGTATTGCCGGTGAAATCTCGGTATCGAGTTTTTGGGTGGAACGCAATACTTCCCCCTACTTACTATATGCAGTAGTGAAAGTAAAAATCGTGTGTATTACATTCACATGACTTTCTCCATCCTCTATCGCTTATTAGTGGCCATGCGAATTGTTATTACGAAAGTTTATTTTTATATTTACTTCATTTAATCGAGATAAACCTTTCCGGAAATATCTGGATTACACGTTTCGTTATAGCAACAAAAGGGATAGAGATAGTCAAGTGTTTTAGAACTAGAAGCTATACGCTGGCCTTAAAATTCCGTACTCCTATGACATCCCGAGAAACAACTGAAAATTGGCGGCACTTTAAAAGAATGGCTAAGTATGGTATTGAACAATTCGAATCATTAATAACGGATATTTTGGAAATGGCTGATGCCACAGAAAAACTTATTTGAAATAAATTATGTGTTTTAAATAAATCTACATTTTTTTGTGTAGTTCGTTTTCGTCTACCGCTTAACGTTTACCAGTTATACAAGATTATACAAAATTCCTTCCGAATGAAGTGGACTTCACAGGCTATTCTCAGAAAATTCAAGATATTCATTTTATTTCTTTAATATATGATATTGTAATAAAAATTGTTAGAGCCTTTTTTAGGAAATAAAAAATTTCGAAAAATGTTCCGTGTAAAGGACATGTTGGAGTGGGAGGATTTCCTTGAAAATATTCGTGTCGCATCTTTGGAAGTTACCTAACCTCAATACTAAATTTGGAATTTATCCGAAATTTCGTTTTTGATTTATGCTATTCATACACACACACGCGCGCGCGGACGTGTTTCTAACAATGTTTGGGGAGTTTTAAGGGGCCTCAAGAAAATGTATTTCCGTGAAATCTCGGTATCGAACTTTTGGTTGGGTTGCAAAACCTTCTCTACCCATTATGCACGTGGTAGAGAAAGTAAAAACAAATACATCTTTATAAAGGAATGATGGTGATGGCGGTAATGGTAATTGCAGTTTACTTCTAGCATATATTATAGAGAGGAAGTAACATAGTTAAAGTATATGGAATTTAAGTTATTATAATAATTATTATTATTGCTGCTTGAGATGCAGGGATACTGTTGATCACCTAGTATCACACTTACAGCTCACCGAGGGACCAACTTTCCCATTACCACATTCTGGATTGTTTGTAAGAAAACAAATTTCTCATGTTACATTCACATGATGTTTCTACATACTATCGGTTATTCTTATATAGCTTCTATAAGCTTAGCTTCTATTCCTGTAAAACTTTATTTTTCCATGTTAATCGCAATAAACGTTTGTAAAAAATAGTTTCATTACACGTTTCGTTGTAGATAGGTACAAGGGGAATACAGGGGACCGAAGCGACATCCATGTATTTAAAAGCGGGTCCCTATCTGCTGGCTTTGATATTTGATACTCTTTCCATGACATCGCGAGAAACAACAATGGTAGAGCACATCAAAAATGAGAAAGTATAGAAAATTTCAAACCAATAACAACGGATATTTCCGAAATGTATTTGAAATAAATTTTATGTTTTAAAAAGATTATATTTTAGGTGTAGCAAGTTTTTAACTATCTCTTGGATTTACCAGTTATACAAAATTGTACAATGTTTCTTATGAAGAGGACTGCACTAGTTATTCCCAGAAGGTTCAACATACATATTTAAAATGGTTTTTAATCAAAATCGCTATAACCTCTTTTGAAAAAATATGTCCATGTGAAGGAATTTTTGGAATGGGGGACATTCACGAAGATCTTCGTGTCGCATCTTTGGAAGATGCTGAAGTTAAATACCAAGTTTGGTATTTATGTGACATATCGTTTTAGAGTTGCGCTGTTCACACACGCACACGGAACTTTTTCCTAAAAATCCTTATTTTGGATTAAAAGGACCTAAAACATATATTTTCGGTGAAATGTTGACATCGAATTTTTTAATGGAATGCTGTATTTCCTCTACCTACTAGGTACGTGGTAGAAAAAGTAAACATAAAAACACTTAAGTTTGTTACTTATTTCTACGAACATGCTTTGTTCGTGAGACAGTAACCCAAACGTAGGAAGGGAAGTATTCTTTCTTGATAACTGGTTTGCCACAAAGCATGCTATCACAGTAGTGACAGTGTGTTATTGAAGGGACGAGGGATATTGTAGCGGACCAGGTTGAGCATTGAGAATTGCAACATATTTCGTTAACCAGCGCAAGTGTGGAATTCAGGTTAACAGAACACGTCCACACTGCACAACGCCGAGTCAGCGCTTCTGTATGTATTTATACTACAGGGTTTTGACTCGGTCGCGGAAGTTGCCACGCGAGAGTTGCCACGAGAGTTATCAGAGAGTTGCCAGAATTATAATTCCCTGAGGTGACGTGTGCTGTGGTTCCGCCGTGGTCGAGTTTGAAAAGTTCGACTTTTCCTTACAAATTTCTTCAATATTCTGTATGCTAACAAGGCCATGACTACTATGCAAACAGTCATAAATACTATTTCTATGATTTCGACGACTGAAACAGGATGCGAGTTTCAAAATTTCTATGTCCCTGCTCCATCTCGTGTATTATCTGCCCTGGTCGTGAGAGAATTTTTTTTTATTTATTTACACATGCTTATTTGCCACGTTACATTTATCTATTTTGCACGTTGATTTGCTTCGCCTTATCTGGTAATTGACATTTATTTATTTAACAGCGCTTGGTTGTCGTACCAGAGTGTACGTTATTCGATTTTTTCCTACTATTATTTATTCTATATGCGCTAACGCATGTGTAAGGTGCGGAGAAAAGAATTCCTGGCATCAACCTATAGTTCTCAAAATACATTATCAAAAACATCTACTAATAATGTTTAGGCCACACAGGGGAATCCCTCCTCACTCCTCCTACTCACTGAGCCTAAATACTGTAAGGAATGTTATATACTTACCTCCTGTGGTAATTCACTAGAGCCTACTGATGATGAGCTTTGAAGTGCATTTCTTGTTAAGTAGCAAGCTATTCCTCATAATTGAATGCCCAATGCAACGGTTAACTAACATTGTGTTAACACAAAACTTTATATATGCGCTGTTGTTATTAATTCTTCCACATATTGTTGTTTTCGTTTTCTCTTTTTTACAGAATTATGCATTCCGTAGCATTGTATGTAAATGGTAATGATGAGCATGGACGTATTCTTCGTCGCACAATGATGCGTTATCTTAATCTTACTCTAATCCTGGTGCTGCGCTCCATTAGTTCTGCTGTGAAGCGTCGTTTTCCCACGCTGGAACATCTAGTGGAAGCAGGTAAGAACTTGCCTTTCTATAAACATGGCCCATAATTTTGAGAGCAGATTGACGCACCCAGTAGTAGATGGAGGGGGAAGGTATGGACGCATTAACCAAAATGGTTTTCCCCTCTTCATGTCCCTTTCACTTCCCACCACCAAGCAGGAACAGCAGCTGCTATTCAGCCCTACGCCTTCCACGTCCCAACTCACTCCCTTACGTTCATTGGCCCTGTAATCCCTTCTTTCTAGCTGCATGAACATTTTTTTAACTACTTCCGCTATCAATGGCTCCGAAAATACGATAAAGTAACGATATTCTCAAGAGGAAACAACAGTTCTTGTGGTAGCTAAATTACTACATCTATCTATAAATACTGAAACTCCACAAATGGTTTTGGTTTTCATTGTTTTCTTGGACGCAATGATGAAAGCTCTAATGTCATCTGGATTCGGTTTTCGTGCTTGTCACAATAGTTATTCCTTCCCTTAATTAAGCAGAGGGATATTATGGGCTGTGTCAGCTAGTCTAGAATGTCATCTATACTTGGAATTTGTGTTTCCCAGATTTTTGTCAACGTAGGCCAATGAGTGTCCGAGGTCAAGTGTTATTGCCAAAGCAACTTCAACATTTGGATTGGGTTAAGCTTTCATTCTTCATACTTGCCTAGTGCTGGTACATAAGAACAAACAATACTCTGAGTTATGATTTCAGGTGGTTCTGAAGCCTGATATATGCAATGAAGCAATGAGACAATTGCCAATTCTTTGATGAAGCTAGTATCATTTATGTCAGCTTGGCTGTTGACTGGTTGATTTGGCCAAGGCATTTACCATTTGCTTGGCTGGAATTTGCCCACAGAGATCTTTTAAGGCTTTAGGTGATGGTGGACATAAAGCATTCCCGTCGGCATTACGGATGTTCCGTTCACAAAGTCTAACATTTCCACTGTCAAATAATCTCTCAACGGTCGTAAATAGTTGTGGACCGAGATGTGTTACAGGTAAATCAGACTTATCGGATGCTCCCACAATTATTGTCGCTAAGAATATAAGTCACTTGGGCCTCTTAGGGATCAGTGAGCTGAAATCATTGGCCACTTCGGCCAGTCAGTGGACTGGGATATGTGTAGGTCATGGCAAAGATTCACAGATGCCAGAGCCTGAGTGATTAGTGTCTGCACCAAGCTTAAATACCTGGCCTGCAGACTGCTGCGGGCCAGTGGATCTAAAACGTGTGATAAACGCTAGAACAATTAATGCTTCAGAATAAATGTCCGTTACACATCTTGTAGCCCTCCGGAAAACGCTGAAGGACACACGACTCTCCCTTAATGGCACTTCATGAGGGTTTGCATGTGTGCTTCAAGAGAAAGCACAGTCCCTGCTAGCTATGGATGAATCTGCGTCAAGAAAGGTGAGGATTTTACACATTTAAAGTGATGTAATGGTTCCTTCGGCCACTTTCGAGGAGAAGTGGATAACTTAGATTCGGTTGAGTGGCCGTAGCAGACCTCCCAGACTCTAAATACCAAAACTGGAAATATTCTAACTTTTTCTTTTGAAATTAGGTGCTACTCATCACCTGGACTGTCAGCTTATACCCACCACTTTACTATTTTTCTGCCGTTTCAAGAGAGGAGGTGATCATGCGGCGTTAAGAGAACACGAGGAGCACCTCGTTTTTCCATTTTACCCATTTACTCCACTAATCTCTTCTCTGTCACCATAAAGATGTTTGAATCTTTGCTACTATAACATTTGTCTTTATACCTACAATGACAAGGTTATTTCTGAAGCGATAATTGCCCTGGTGGACTACTCTTTCCATTAGGATTTCGTTTTTTGAAAGGGTGTATTTTATAGTCTGGAAGAAGCTTAAAGATTGCCTGCAGCTACCAATTTTGAGATGGAGAAAGTTTTTTCATTGACTTTGTTTGGTATTTCAAGACGATTGACTGAAGTATGTAATGCATCTTTATACATTCCTCTTGTGCAGTCTACAGCATGCCTGGTGTTTTTTGTTTAGCTATAGAGGGATTTTCTTTCCCCAAAAGATGACACACTAATGACAATGGACTTTTTCATAAAACTTGACCACATATATGTATGGAATTAACTGTTCTTTCACACAAGGCGTGTGTTGGACAGGGTTGGAAAGGTAGAATCAGATGACTGAAAAATTCAATGCCATAGCCGGGATTTGAACCACGGATCTCCCAGTCTCCGTCCGGTTGCTCTAACCACTGAGCTACCATGGCAACATGCTGACACGACATTAAATTCTCCAACTGATTTGCATTTTTTCCGGTAAACCACATATAAGTACATCAACACAGCATGTTGCTTATATGTGGATGACATGTTCCTCTTATCAAGGAATACAATATGTGCTACTGCATATCTCATCCAATATGGTACTTTTACTCTAAAGAAACCAAACTTGTGAAGTGGTCGTCTATGGTGGGTGTGTGGAGGACATCTTAGTCACTCTCCTCAGCAGTAATCTTGAAGGAATAAGGAGGATTCTAATCATCTTCCAAGAGTTTCTGGATATCTCAGATAGTGCTGGATGAAGCGCTCTCATTCACTTTTCTCACCCAAATAAGTTAAAAATGGAGAAGTTTCACAAATCTTACCTACCATATTATTGGTACAAAATCTGCACCCAATTATCTTTATGATCCAAGAAGTATTTATGGTTATACATGCTTTGATGAGCAGCAATGATTTATATGCCATGCTCCAGCTACATTGAAAGCAGAAGTTAAATCCACATTCCAGAGCCTTCCTTTCTATATCCTAACCAAAACACAGGTATTCCAGTATAACTATATCATACTGAGAATGACTTCATGAACCTTAAAATTGTACACAAATCCAAATCTGTTAGACAGTCAAATCTTTGGGCTTCTATGATGGAACACACCAATACACTACTTATTCAGACAGTTCAAGGATTAGTGCTAAGCACTAGGACTACTATCTACACTTCATCTAAGTAGGAAAAACCTCATTGATCTACCCTAACTACAATAGTGGTATTAATTCTGGACATTTTGATGAATTTTGTTAATTTTTTGAATTTAATTGAAGTTTAGCTGTTTATAGAGCTCATGATACAAGAAAAGTTAAAAAAAACTAGACAAATATTTATTAATGTTCAATGTTTTATAAGGTGTGCAAATTAAACTACAATTTCTGGGTAATCACTTGTCAGACAAATAACTGTAAATGGTAAATTTTATAATATCCGTATGGATTAGGAATTGTTACTGTTTTGTGTCAATATTTTGTTGGATATCCTTCTGTTTTAATTACTGCCTCAATTATTCCTGGTATTGAATCCACTAAACATTGGACATCTTCTGATGTGATCACTCTAAACCATGAATGGATGATGGATGGCCTCTAGCAGCTCCCTCTTGTTACTGGGATTCTGATGTGACACCAAAACGTTTAGCCTTGACCACAAGTTTTCAATTGGGTAGAGATCAGGACTGTTCTCTGGTCAAGGAAAGACAGTAACACAATTCCTGAACCATTTCTGATTGATTTGAATGGTATGACATTTAGTGCCATCCTGCTGAAAGATGCTCCGCTTAATGCCACCCTCAAATAAATCACAAATAGTAGGGAGTAATATTAACTCTAAGACTTCTTCTTGGTGTTTTTGGCATTAATGTTGCCCTCTAATATTGCTATAACCTGACACAATGCCTTGCCATGGTTCTCTACATCATGACGCTGACAGGATGCTTCATAGTGGAGTGTGCACTCAGGTAACACATCCTCACATGTTCGGTGATGCACGAACCTGCACTGGTTTTGTCGCTCCAAATGACTTTACCCCAGTCTTCTTCTGTCCACTTCCTGTGTGCTAAAGGCCACTCAATATGCTTTTGGTTGAGATAAGGCTTTTTTCTGGGGATCTTTACTCGTAGATAATTTTCACAAAGTTTTTGTCTGATTGTTCAGTCTGAAACTTGTACCCCAGAAGTTCTCAAGATGGCATTTATACGTTTTTCTTTGCGTTGGCAAACTTGTAGAGAAAGGCAGTAGATTCTGTGACAGTCCTGAGCAATTGATTTTGGTTTTCTGCCACTTCTTGGAGACCTTCTTGAGCTCCCAGTTACTTCATTTTGCTTACAAACTTTCCTAACACTACCCAACCCTTTTCATATGAATAGCCTTCTTCATGAAGTGTTATTGCCTTACTCTTTTTACTTGGTGACCAATCAGTTCATTTTGCCTTAGACAGGGGCGGCTGGTCACTCTGAACTTTGGTGGTTCACAAAATTATCCTTGCAATTTGAAATGTTTTAAGTAATAAATGCTGAATAAGTTTCTTACTATAGGCTGATTAATTTACGCAAATAAACAAGAAATGGGAATTCACAATATATAACACATGCACATTTCATAAACAGTGTAGCATATAGCACTCACCTATTTATAGAGAAAATTAGCCATTTTCTTCTTCCTGCTAACAAACTTATCGATCACCAGCTCATTGAAGTTCTTGATCTGCATGATGAAATCCCTTTCAATGGAAAGCATGGCCAACTCAGATAACCTCTCCTCAGACATTATGTTATGCAGAAATGTTTTAATCCTTTTCAGAATAGAGAAGCATCTTTCTGCCTCACATATTGTCATGGGGATTGTTAGAATAACACTTAGTAGTTTAACAGATTCACTAAAAGTGGAACATAAATTATTGTCCTGAAAAACTCCAATCTCAGTTATGTTTTTAAATTCTTCAGTACTATACATTGTGGAAAGTTCTGTAATCAGTTTCTTTTCTTCAATAAAAGAATATGTCTGAAAGGCAACTTTAATATGTTGTTCCAGGAATTAAATGTTATCTGTCAGGTTGAAAGAGAACTGCTCCATATGAGCAACAAATCTGAACGTGTCTTTCATTTCAGTAATGGTTACATCACACAATTCAATGGCCTCTCGTTTTCTTTCAGTGTGTTCCACAATTTTTCTTTTCTTCGTCACATTCTCATCAACTGCAGTGGAACTTATGGTGCTTCTAATTTTGAGAATTTCCACTTCAAAATAATTAAGTCTATCCTGGACCATTACAGGAGTACAGTTGCTCCTCTGAAGTTGGTTGTAGAAAATATTGACATGGGGCATAATTTTATGGATGGACAACCAAAATATGAAATCTGTATCACTCAAAATTCCAATAAAACCAGATGCTTGAAGAACAGAACTTGAATTGGTGATTCTTTCGCCTCTCCTTATGATTTTCATGAATTCCATTAACTCCTCCCTGTATTTGAAAACTGTGTTGACAATCTAGATTGAAAGTTCCATCTCATTTGCACTGATCTTGGCAGCCGCTTCTGCACTACTTCTTCTAAACTGATGTTCTCTGAGGAAAGTTAGAGAAAGAAGCACAAAGATTTATGAAGAAAATTCGTACACTACTATTTGCTGATGCTGCATTTAACATAATTAAGTTTAACTGATGCGCATGGTAATAAGTGTATTC
The DNA here is from genome assembly GCA_030765065.1 of Deroplatys truncata. NCBI lineage: Eukaryota > Metazoa > Arthropoda > Insecta > Mantodea > Mantidae > Deroplatys > Deroplatys truncata. The sequence goes on along the minus strand of CM060976.1, from coordinate 20,029,851 downwards.
TGCAGACCTGTACTTCTGTTTTATGATGGATTGAATGCCATTTTTCGACCCAGACATAACATTAGCCCCATTGTATGTTTGAGCAATCAATTTATGTTCACAGCCTAGCAGATGTCGATCAAGTTCTGGCAATATGCATGCAGCTAAGTTATCTGCTTTGTGCCCTATAGGACTCAGAAAACCCCAATACCTTTCCACCGGCTTATAGTTTACCAGATATCTATAGACAATTACCATTTGATTCTTGGATGCTACATCGCTGGTTTCATCTGCTATGACAGATAAAAATGGCGAGTATTTTATTTCTTTCGATATCTCCTCATGACAGACTTCAAGTATGCATTGCAAAATCTCATTTTGAATCATTTTTGACGTTCCCTTAAACACTGTTGCATTTTTCAAATGGTTTTTCAGAACACAGTCTAGCTCTGCATTGAAATTTATCAGTCCACGAAAAATACCAGGGTTACTTGAAGTCGCTGACTCATCATGTCCTCGAACAGTCAACTCAAAGGCCCCACAATACCTAATGCAGTTAATAATAATGTTTAAAACATATCTACTTTGAGCCATTTTCTGGTTGTGTTCTTCAATTGCTCTCCGATATGCACTGTCCATCTGTTTTGCTATATTTACATTGTCAAACATAACAAGACTGACAGTATTTTTCATGTGCAACTTTGACGCTACATGTTTTTTGGCACAGTCATGAAGATGCTGCAAATCATTCGCGCCATGCTTTGTTCATGTATCTTCACCACCAAACAAAATGCAAGGAAAGCAAAACGGGGCATTTTTAATATCACAACCACACATCCAATCACATTTTTCATATACATCGCTGTTAAAATTTCTTGTTTTTGCTTGAACTACCTGAGTGATTTTTAGGTATGGTGTGGGCCTGCCAATGTGTTTAACTTCATTATTTTTCTCCAAGTTTAGCGTTGAAAACGGTTGCATTAAAAGAGACTGAACGAAATTCATTGTTTCTCTTTATAGCAGCGTTTACCTGTATTTAGCTAAATAAACCACTTTGATTCATAAATTAAAACCCGATACACACAACACGGCACAAACCACGTGGCATACAGGCAACGTAATGATCAGAGATGCAGTTCAGTAGATAGAAGACCGGAAGTGAGGTAAACATTTACTGTGAATTAAATAGATGGCTCTGTGTATGGGACAAAATGAAAAGTATTGTTCCTGTTGATCAACCTACTCTATGCTCTCTGACTACTAGGTTAACCAACAACATGCAGCTTATGCCCCGCACTTCCCCCCATACACCTCTGCGCTCCCTTGGTTTGTCATTCCCTATACTTCACCATTATATCAATGTGGGTTGCAGCCGGGAGTGCACTACTTGGCCCCTGCAAACAATACAATGCTTGCCGAAGTTCACTCCACTAGATCATGTCAGAATGATAACCGAAATGTATGAATCGTATTAAGAACCGCCCCTGGTCTTAGGAGTCATTATTCCAAATTACAGGATCATTTTTAAATTTGCCTTTAAAGATGTTCACTTCACAAATGTTTGCTGCCAACTGGTATACAACAATGATGATCACATTTAACCTAATACTGAGAGAATTCAATAATCAAACACAAGAGCTCTGTTGGTTGAAAATAACAAGAACTGGACAACAATCATGTTGGTGCTGATCTAAAATAGAATTATAGAAGTTACTGAATAATGTTAATATAGCATGTTCCACCTTTCTTAAAGAAAATAAATATGAAATAATGTCATAGACAAAATAAAAGCATAATCTTTTGATTTAGCAAAAGACAACCTTTGTATATCTTGTAAGATTTAAAAAGGATAAAAATGTTACTAAAAATGTCCAAAAGTAATACTGTAACTGTACAATGATAATCTGGGTGGCTCAGTTGGTTAGGTGCTGGCCTCTGATCCCAAGGTTGCAGTCCAAACCTGGCCCATACCAATTGCTTTTAAGTGTGCTTAAAAGTGACAGCTCTACATCAGTAGATTTACTAGCATGTAAAAAAACTCCTGTGGGACGAAATTCCGGCTTACCAGCAGCGGTGATATGATCCTGGCAATTTTCAGTGTTATAACAAACAAAATATTTATTTTATTTTCTAACTATAATGATTGTTCAACAGTTAATTATTGTTTTAAATGACTTCACATTTCATAAAGCCATGTTTTCAATTGCTGCTGAGATACATAGGTATCTCTTCAAATAAGCAAAGTTAGTTCCTGTAGCATCTGCAACTGTAGGTCTAGGAAGGGAAAGAAGAAATGGAAGACTCCTAGTGGGCATGTATACCATTGCTCATAAAAATGTGTTAGCTTAATCATATTTTGCACTATATCCAATAGTGTTCTTGTTACATGCAAAATAAGCATCATTACAACATTCTGATGCATCTATCCTTTAAACCAGGCTCAACGAACTCCAGATTCTATGAAGTTTCATTATGCTTCTTTCCAAAGTCACTGAGTTGAATAGGGCTTGAGAGGCAAGTAAAGAGCTAGAATGGAACAGGGAACAGCTCATAAATGGCTCTGTTAATATATCCTTACATCATAGCAGTGCTTTGATGCTATGAGTTATGAACTGGATTGGATCAGGGCCGTCCATGGGGGGAAATCATGTTACACATTGTGCCATCAGAAACATTTTTGGTGGGAAATTGAAATTTTGCAGAATACAAAAACATTAAAGTAAATTAACATAAGTAATATAAAGACATTTATTACAATTTTTAATTGAGTACTGTAATTCTTAACTCAGTTTGTATCTTTAAGATCTTTAAGTTTGTTAGTTTATTAATCTAAATGTGCTGTATCAAAAAGAAAAGCAAAGTAAATTGAAGTACATTTCATACTGTATGGTGTAATGTGGCGTATCAAATGATGATTTTTGGAAATGTATAGATAAAAGGAACTATAACATAATACGTAGATACCTATGTAGATGATCAGAACGTATAACGTTATTAAACTGCTTTATTGGTCTATTTATTCAGATAAGATAAGATACATTGATATACTAATAAAATACATCATCTACCAAATATTTATTTATTTATTGCAGTAAATGTTACAATTCTTTTATGGATTTTAACTTTCAAATTATTATTTTAAGCTTTTACTGTATACCAGTATCACAATAGCTACTATAATACCTGTTAGACAGCCCCTTTGCAAAAGTTTCTGGTGGCATAAAAAGGGACTAAATAGTTGAAATTAAGCTCTCAGAAAAATTTTGGGGATGATGATTTTTGGGAGGAATGCTCCATAGACTTTGGGGGAATGGACACCCCTGGACTGGACTTATCCTACTTTAAACTATTTGCTGTTTGTATCAAGTCAAGAGGCAATTATAGCTCTAGAAGAATATATTGCAGACTTTTGGAAAACCATTTTACAGATAGAATAATAATACTCGAGTATCACTGGAATTAATTTCTGTATTAAAGGAGATTGAAAAATAAAAATAATGGGTAATTAAACTGTCTTACTTAATTGCTAGATTTCAGATTGTCCTCATAATTTCATTTATTTATTTATTTATTTATTTAATTTATTCATAAAGGTCTCAAAGAGTCAAGGCGGCTCACATTAGTGATGTGGCATGAGGCAGTGAACAATTTAAACAATATTACAATGAACAGTAATTGAATAAGGGTCCATTATATAATACAGTACAAAATGTGTGTTGTTATAGCCATCTTAACAAGATGATCAAATGACAAACGAATAATAATTTTTTTCATAGAGTAATACAGATTTAATGATTAGAGTAATGCAGACAAATTGCAACAAATCAACTTATACTTATGTGAACAACTAAACAGATTTCAAATAAGAGCTTTAAATATCCAACTTTTACTTTTGTTTTGCAAATACATTTCTAAGTAAAACTGTATGTACCTTTGTTTGAATTTATTAGGGGTGCAGCCTGTTTTAAATCATTCAATGGAATTGTTGATTGAATTCTAGAGTGATCCAGGTTAAAGGTCCTTTGGATCCGTATTTAGTTGAATCATTAGTGCGTCTAAGTCACCTGCACCTCTTGTGTTGTACTATGCACACGTTATTCAGAGTAAATGCAATACTACTATGCAATAATTTATTTTGTATCTGATAAGCAAATTTCATGACGAAAATTATAAACAACTAAAAAAGGGCAACATTTCTGCAAATGAGATAATAAACTGAAGATGTGCTGCATTAAAGTATTTAATAGTCAGCACGAACATATGCAGTCTCATGCAGAATTGTACTTCCTTTCAATTTAAATAATTTAATGATACCATCTATTAGGTATCTATGTTAATATCCTTAATATTCCATAATTACAGTGAGTCTTCCTTGCATTAGTTTTCTAATGAAAGTCTGATGGTGAGTGTATGTAAGAATGACATTCTTTTAAACTCAGACAATAGAAGTTAGGTATTGAGGCTGCATGTTCCTATGGTATTGTCCTTATGGTTAGATTGCATGTATCTAATGAAACTAAAGTCAGTAAAAGTAATGTATAAAGATACCAACATTTAACAATAATGTGATTGAATTTTGCAGGTTTTATGACATCTGTAGAACTGGAGATGTATTCTTCAGTACCAAGTGTGGAATTCAACACCTATTGGATTCCTTGTACATGGTTCATCAGCCTTTTGAAAGATACAAGGAAATCCAATCGCATCTCTGATTCTCAGGGTCTGAAGATTATCATGGAGGTACATTCTTTCAGGCATGGGTTTCTTATTTATTTTCTGATATATAAAACATACCCACTTTTCATTGTGAATAAAAGTCTAAATAGATCCAAGATATTTAAGGTGTTTATGGAAGAGGTTCTATACATCTATAAAGAAAAATCGGATGCGTTGCACTCACATGACTTTCTCTACTCTTGTACAAACTATTTTTACAAACGCTTATTTTCCATGTACTTCATGTTAATCGAGATAAACATTTACAGAAACTATCTTATTGCTAATTTTCTTGTACATGCAAGGGGAATATGGTAGGTTTTAAGCAAAAGTCAAATCTTTTAAGAGCTGGTTGCTATGTGGAGCATTCCATTCTCTTTGCATGTCCAGGATATAAATAAATGAATAACAAATTCCCATTTGAGAAAAAGTTTAAGTATTAGAAAATTCAAACAAATAACAAGTAATATCTCAGAAATGGTTGACTGGACAAAAATTTGATATTTATCCAACTTTTCGTTTTTGAGTTATGCTATTCACTGAGTGACAGATGGACACACACATGCACATGTTTCCAAAATGCTTTATTTGAATTCAGGGCACCTCAAAACATGTATTTCCTGTGAAATCTTGGTATCAAATTTTTGGGTGGAATACTTCCCCTATTTACTATACGTAGCAGAGAAAGTAAAAAGTCAGGTACAGCAATTATTGTTATACATATAGTGTCTGTAGTGTTTCATGTGAGCTTTTTGTAGCACAGAAAATATTTTGTTGAATAGGAACACTTGTGTCCACATTGCCTATGGGTGGTACCATGTTCAGATGGTTAGACTTACTTCCTCTCACCAAAGGTGCCATATTAGAACTCAATGAAATAAGTGCGTTTTGTAGCAAACAAAGTAACAAGTTTTCTTAATTTACATTTACAGATTTCATTGTAGGATATGTAAGTAAAGTGATAGTAAGATTTTTAAAGAGGATGTTGCTAAGTGTTTTGAAATTCCATGCTCTTTGCATGATTATGAGAGAAAAAAAAAATAGCAATTTCCCAGTTAAGAAAAGTATAATTATTTGAAAATTCAAACAAACAACAAGGAATATCTGGGAAATGGTTAACCACAAAAAGGAGAAGAAGAAATATTTGACATAAATTGTATGTTTTAATGAGATCTACATTTTTTGGTAGTAAAAGTTTGCCCATCTCTTATGGTTTACCAATTATGCAAAAGTTATTCAAAACGAAGAGGACTTCATAGACTATTCCCAGAAATCTTAAATGTAACTGTCATGATATGGCTAGATGTTAAAGCAACTTTAAATATGCCAAAAAAGAAAGAAATAAAACAAGAAGAAACTAGATTAATGTCATTATTTGTTCTTCGACACAGGCTGTGTGTTGGACAAAGATTCACATTTTTCCTCATAAACCACAAGGAGATCTCAAATTGTATTGAGATGGCATACACCAATGACGACTTTCAATGTTGTAAGTACTTTAGGTCCCGGGCTTCATAGTTTCAACCACTATTAGGTCAATTAATGCAATTAAATTATTCTTCGACACAAGCTGTATGTTGGACTAGGGAATTAGTTGGAGAATATAATATTGTGCCAGCATCTTGACATAGTAGCTCAGTGGTTAGAGCAACTGGGCAGAGATCGGAAGATCCGTGGTTCAAATCCCGGCTATGACATTGAATTTTTCAGTTGTCTGATTCTACCTTTCCAGATTAATGTCATTGTTTGCTGCTCAGAAAATGATAGTTTTTAATATCAACATTTCCACCATATATGGTTCATACTTGTTTTGGTTTATAAATTTGAAATGTCCAGCAATTAATATAGTTAATAATAATATGGCCACTGGAACCATCATTAGATTGAGTTTTTACTTTCTTGAGAGAAGTTATTGGAAGAGGATGGTCAGTTTTTAATTAACTGTGCATCTTAAATGCATTTTTCACTTGTCACACTCACTACTCAGATTCCCTGATGGAAAATGAATACTTTTACACCTGCAAAGCTTAGGCTTATGACATCAGCAATATGAAAAAAAGAAAAACTTAATTATATGAGTGAGATCTTGTCAGGACTGAAATAGAACAGTGATTGATGAATAAGTACATAGAATGGAATGACCTTCTACTGCCAGTCAATCAAATCAAACCATTAAGAAGGCAAATAGTTAATGCTGTAAGTATTTTTAAGTTTCCTACATAAAAAGCAAAATTGATATTATAAACATTTATTTTAAAACTAGATATTCCACTACAGATGTTATTGCTGAACATGAAAGAGAGCAATGAAAAGCACTCAGGGAATGCATGAGAGACAGAGAGAGGGGAGAGAGAGTGCACAGTATCAAGATTGGCTAATTGCATGCTCAGCTTTATTTATGAAACAACTGAAAAGCATTTTTAATGTTTATTACTGGTATACTTAATGGCTTCTAATTTGAATTTAGTTTCCCATATTGGTGCACAGTATTCCAATTCAATCACTTCCTTAGATATTTTGTAATAAGGTTCATAAAAATGCATATTAAAACTGTGGTACATATAATAAAAACCAGCTATCCTAAAGTATTTATATACATATATATATATATATATATATATATATATATATATATATATATATATATATATATATATATATATCTTCTGTTATGACAACAACAACAACAGCTAAAACAATGTCGCAATACATAATAAGAATGATCATCATCATAGTCAATAGTTATTACTGAATAATAACTGTAGCTCTTAATTGTTGCAGGAGTTCAATGAGTTCAGATCCAAGTGTGGCTTACTGTGGAGTTATGACTGGGTCAGTCTTCCACTAGTGTATACTCAGGTATTTAGCTCAGTTCAATAACAATTTATTAGTATAGCAGTTAATGCATGTTGATAATATAACTACTTATTAATTAACCCTTCAGTAGGTGCAACTTATTTAGTAATGAGTTTAGGCAAGTAGAGGATGCATATCATCCACTACTGCAATTATTTTTTGAGTTATATGTAAAGATTTTTTAAATAAACTTGAGTGATGTGTAACTACTTTTCTAATCTAAAAATAGCAACTGATAACACTTTTAACCCCTTCACCGGTGCTGCTTACACATAATTATGTTATGGAGAAATGGTTGCTTGGTTTTTGAAATGAGTAACTGAAAAGAAAAAGAATTCTATTGGGTTCTTGAAATTCATTCAAATTACTCAGAAGTGTTAATGGTAAGCGGGGACTATGATGAATGTAACTTAATGTGACTTAACTTAAAATGACATAACGTGAAAACCTAACACATTATGCTAAATGGAGGTATTTAGGATTAACTTAATGTGACTTGACTTAACACTGTCAAACTTTTCCTTCCTGTTACATTAAGTTATGTCATGTGACTAATTTGAACCAATCAGCTTGAAGCAGTGGTACAGAGTAATAAAACCAATCTATGAGGGCTGTCCCAGAAGTACCTGACCTAACAAAGAAAACACAAAAATTTGGGGAAAAAACATCTTTATTCATCTACATAGTATCCTTTCAGCTTGATACACTTTTCGCAGCAATGTTCAATAGCTTTGATACCCTGTTTATAGTGAGAACCATTGAGTTCTGCAAAATATTCATCAACTGCAAACTCCACCTCTTCATTGTTGGCAAATCGTTTACCACCAAGCCATTTCTTCAACTTTGGAAACAGAAAATAATCAGAGGGGGCTAAATCTGGCAAATAGGGTGCATGAGCAAGCAATTTGAACTTTAACTCATTGATTTTGGCCATGGTGATAATGGATGTGTGAACTGGTGTATTGTCTTGATGAAACAGAACTTTTTTTTTCGCTAAATGCGGCCGTTTTTGCTTGATTTCATCATTCAAACCTTGCAATAAGTTTGCATAATACTTGCCATTGATTTCTTTTCCTTTTTTAAGATAATCAATGAAAATTATCCTATGTGCATCCCAAAAAACTGACGCCATGAACTTGCATGCAGATGGAACTGTCTTTGCCTTCTTTGGAGCCGATTCTCTCCTTTCAATCAACTGTTTTGATTGTTCCTTCGTCTCAGGTGTGAAGTGATTGACCCATGTTTCATCCATGGTTATGATTGATGCAAAAACTTGGCTTTATTGCAGCGAAACATCACCAAACACTCGACTGAAACATCCTCATGACACTGCTATTCTTCCTCGTGAGTAAATGTGGCACCCATCTTGCGCACAGCTTTCTCATGTCTAAATTTTCAGTTAGTATGTGATGTACAGCACTTTTTGAAATGCCTATGATGACTGCTATCTCACACACTTTCAGTCAACAGTCATCCAATACCATTTTGTGGATTTTCTTCTCAATTTCTAGAGTGGTCACCTCATTTAGGTCGATCACAGTGATGTTCATCTTGGCAGCTCATACGGCCTTGCTTAAACAAACCACCCAATGTTTTACTGTGGTAAAGGAAGGAGCAGCCTTATCCAGAGTAGAATCTAACTCAGCTTTAATATTAGTTGTACTAAGACCTTTCAAATGAAAGTATTGTATCACATAATGATGACCAGTTTTATCCATGTTTACAAATTCATTGAGAGCGTTCACTATTGATGGCTGCCAAACAATTACTAAACAACGTAGCATTGTCAAAATTCAAACTTAAGCTTTATAAGGTTGGTACTTTCTACCATAGTTATTTGTTTGAAACATCAACCGCTATATATACATCAGGTCAGGTACTTCTAGGACAGCCCTCGTACCAATCAGAATCATTCTTGTTATGTTAAGTGCATATTAATTAGACCTTCAGTTTAGTACCATTACTTAACTTCACATTACACCCCATCATGTTAAGTCATGTTAAGTTCATCATAATCCCAGCTTTACCTCCTTTCTTTATACTGATGTTATGAAGTATTTCCATAGGATTCAGAGGATTCATGTTATATCTCTCACATTGAAACCAAGGATAAGCAAAGCATACACAAGCATTCAGTTCAACATAAATGAATTACCATAATATACTGCTCAGATGCTGAATTATGATCGCTGCCTGTAATATGTAATATGATATGTAAAGTGACTCATGGTCACTCTCATCATTACTTTCCTCTTTGTCCCTAATTTGAAACAGACAATTCAACAAATATTAAGATCAGTATTATGTTCAAATTTTCTCTTGTTTTGTTTTCTCATTTTCAGCAGAAGCAGTAAATAATATGTTAACCTGAAAGTAAATTATATAAACCTAGTATTTGTAAAATAATAAACAGGTAACAAATAAAATTTGTTATAAACAAGCTAAAAATATTTCTGAGTAATGCATTATTTGTAGTAAAACAATATGTACTTACAATAAAATGTGAAAAGGTTGAGTGACAATGGTCAACCAAATAGCAAAGTCAGTTAACAAAACTGCAATGTTCAAAGACTACTTCTGCAACACAAATGAATGCTGCTTCAATATTTGATCAAGAGGTACAAAAATCTATACATGCATAGTAGTTCTCAGTTTCCTAAAACAGTTATCAGAAAGAGACTGTACTAATGCAGGGTAGTGCTTTTGAAATCACCCAACATAACATGAGAGAGTTAACACTGCAATATAAGTCTTAATTTATAAAGTAGTCCATTAAACCTTTAGATAAGTAATATAGTGATAATTACTGCTGTGGAATCAACATATTGAAATTTAAATCTGAGAGTAAAAATAATATTCATTGAGACTTTACTAGGCTCCTGTGCCCTATACATGGTGAACCAGAACTCCACCGACAAACTTTCAGAAGTTGTTCAGGAATACCTTCTGAGTATTTTGGTATAGGGGACCCATGGTCTCTCCCAGCTCGTTATAGAGTAATAATGTAATTATGATTTATTCAGTTTGTTACCCTAATCATCCTTGTTTCTGTGAAACTACCTCCACAACAGAGAAGGAGTCTGTATAATATGCAATAACCAAAACTTACAACACACAATACAGAGAAATGCAACATCCTGCAGATGAAACATGTATAGTTTTATCAGTGTATTCAATCTGATCTGTCAGTGTACAGTACATAACAAATGCAAAACTGTTGCCTTAGAGGTATTATTCAAAATGTTGACCACCATATCACAACAGAGTGTACAGTGACGCACCATTGACTGTCTTACATGCTCAAGCATTCCAGGAGCTGGGCGTACTACTTCTGTGGCTGCAATAATCCCAGAAACTAGGTTTGAGTATTGACCAGTATTGTAGACTAGGCTCTTCACATGCCCCCAGAAGAAGAAGAAGTCCATTGGCCTGATGTCTGGTGACCAAGCTGGCCATGGACAGGACCACCGTGACCAATTCATTGTTGTCCAAACGTACATCAATGTGGTTCATAATATTGAGTGCCAAGTGCACCAGCACCCCGTCATGTTGAAACCGCATATCTTTTAGGAACTGTGGGAGGACTTGTTGAAGGAATATTTTGTACATGACTCCATTTAGTGTATCAGGAAGTACATAAAGTCCAATCACAAAATCGTGGACAATGACAGCTCATACATTCATAGCAAACTGCTGCTGTTGATAGGATCAACACACCAGTGCATGTGGAGTTTTGTAATCCCATACATGGCTGTTCCTGTTGCTGAGCACATCTCTCTTGTAAACTTGGCTTCATTTGTAAACAACAACAAAACAGGAAAATTGTGGTTTTCTGCACATTGCTGTAGGAACAAATTTGCAAACTCCATTCGAAATGGGAAGTTCGTTGGCTGCAATGACTGCACCTTCTGTGGATGATATGGGTGCAATTGTTGTTCATGTAAAACTATCAAAACAGTTGATTGGCTCGTGTTCAGAGCTCGTGCAACACACTGAATACTAGTGGCAGGATTGTCACCAATCGTGTGTAACAGATTCTCTTCCAAATTGGGTGTTGTGGCATACCTTGCATGGCCATTCTAACTGAGGGATCCAGTTTCTCATAGGCGCCTAAATGCAGATGCAAAAGTACTGTGATGTGGTTGCCATTGGTGCAGGAACAGCTCAACATAGTGTCGTTGTACCACTCTTCCATTGCATTCAATGAACCCATACACAAGGTGCATACCAGTCAACACTTCATCAGTAAACCTATCCATACTGCTGTGTATACTGTTAATGCACAACTAACACTGCCTGAAAAATAAAACCCTAGACAGAACCGAACAATACTGAATGCAAACTTGAGAACATTACTATCGTCAGCAGCAGATACTGTGAGCGAATGAAAACAATTTGTTTACAAACAAGACACACATTACATACCATCAACATATGCACTGTTGTGCAGTATTTTTAGTGCAGTACACATACAAACCTAATTGAGGCAAGAAACCAAATGAAATACAATTACTCTCTAATGAGCTGTCAGAGGCCATGAGTCCCTTATACCAAAATACTCAGAAGGTATCCCTGAACAATCTCTGAAAGTTTGTCAGTGGAATTCTGGTTCACTCTGTGTATGCATTTTGTAATACAATCAGTAAGCATCCAGATCTTAGGTAGAGAGAGATTTTGGCATGTTCCATTATAACAGAATAACTGTTTAGCAGTGTGTTTGTGCTGCTATTTAGGTTCTTAGTATCATTTTCTACACAAAGTTTGTTTTTACAGGTGAGAGTATAAGTGCATAAATGTGCATGTGTAAGCAGGCATGAGTTTTATAAGTACATGTGCAGACTTTACTGTATTTGTTAGTTTCCTTCCATGGTTCTACTCACATGTTTTGTGACCTTTTTTCTACTTTGCTGTAATGTTCTTGGACAGATCTTTTCTCAGACTGCTTCTACAATTACTTCTTTCAGATATTCGGTTCTGTCAGATAGACACATAGTAATTTCAAATTCACAGATATAAGTACTCACAAGAAGAAGCAGCATCTCAGAATAACTTTCTTTAAAGCACTATGTATTCCTTTCTCAGGTTGCACCAAAAATAATTCATGAGTATAATTAACTGAGGTTGAATGGATAAAGTGGATGTTGTATCTATAGTTCACTTCTTTAAAGAGTGTAAATAACATATTTATTAATTAAGAAGTGGTTTCTTTATCCACAGTAATGATGATGATGATGATGATGAAGATGATAAAGATGGTTATATCTATCTAAGTGCTTGTGATCATAACTTTACTCTATGAGTAATATACTACTACTGTGCCTGTATTTTGCAGCATATTAAATTCATTGTATGTCTGTTTTTAAGGTATACAAAATTTATTGGATATAAATTTTTTTGACATGAAAAGGTAGTATGCAAATCAATTTTCATATATTGCCTTGAAACAGTCTATGTATATATAATATGAGCATGATGAATATCCAGCTCATAGTGCAAGATGAAGTAGAAAGTGACTTGATCAAACTTCAAGATTATGGATTAGACAAGGAGCTTTTCTTCTACATAATGAAAATTATAACTACAAACCATTTTAAATGTCTATCCCTATTAATTAAATATCCAGGGACAGCCAGCGCAGGGTTGAAATGGTTGTCAGGCAACAGGATAATTTATGCTGTAGTTCTAGAACACCATCCATTGCATACAACATTGAAACTTATATCGTATTTAATGTCATTATTTTGAGCAAAATATATTAAAAATGTGTTAAGTTAGTTAGATATAATCCACAGTGCACACATTTGCAGTGATAGCCAAACGTACCCAACAGCACTGCATTTCGGTATCTTGAGATGGTATCCACAAAAACGCTTAGCCCCTACTAACAAAGCTTAAATATTTTAAATATTGTTAGTTAATTATTCAATACAAGTTAAATTATATTACCTTCCAACAACATAAATCTAATGATTTTAAAGAGTTATATGTTATGACAATATATGTATTTTAATAATATTTAAAAGCAAAGCTAGAAGTATTTTGTGTTTGCAGCTATAAGACAAGCTCTTATAAAGATAGTAACAATGTGAATTCAATATGAAAGCAAGCAACAAAATATACTCTGCTTTAACATTTTAATAAGAGCATAACAATGAGTAACCTTCTAGAACACTTGACAGCAGTTTTAAAGCCAGCAAACATTTCTATAAGAGGTCCATGGTACAGAGCATTTCATAGACTTGTACGTATGATACATCACTATAATAGCCAATAGAATACAAGATCTTATACTCTTAGGCCGGTATTTAGAGGGGGGGGGGTTCCAGGTTTCAACCCCCCCCCCAAACTTCTGACAGTTTATTTATTTAAATTCATAGCAAATCAATATGGGAAACGTTGTTAGATAACAGTAGGTCTATTGCTAGTAACACAATTACAAGAAAAAGGGAAACTTAATATTGTTGCCTTACATTCCGGTTTTCGAAGCAGTCTCCCTGTTGTGTGCTGTAAGGTGAAATATTCTCATTCTGGTGAGCTTTTCTTGTCTATATAATGTCTCCAAGCAATTTTCTTATCCATGTAACGTCTATATACTACAGAGTAGGTACATGGTAACTGTGTGGAGTACTGTTAAGTTTAAATCTACTTGTGGAAAACCCTCCCTGAAATTTTTTTCTGGGTACGGGCATGCTCTTTGGCACAGATAGAATTGATGCTATGGAATATGTTGCAAATTCACCAGTTTCTTTGTACCACGCTCACATGGTAGGTAGAAGCTATGTGTGATGCTATGTAAAATATTGTTAAAGAAATGTGTAATCATACAGAAGTATAGTTATTAACTCACATAAATAACAAGTACAGTATTATCTATTAGATGATATAGTAATTGTGCTAATAACACTAATAATTAATAAGAACTGTGAGTACTCACAAAATATTTTGTGTACACGCAAAATACTCTGGCAATGCAAATAAGTTTATTGGTTTATAGCAGTGTTTGTATGTGAAAGTGACCTACAAAGTTTCAATATATTTAATTATTAGTACTTTGAATTGTGTGTATTAAATTATTTTACATTATCCTAAGTCATTATAACACAACCTGCTAAGAGCAAAATGCCTACCACAAAATTATAGCTAGCCGAGGCCAAACAGGCATAAAAAAAGAAAAAAAAAAACACACATGCACATGCACACACATCAGGAAAAAAATATAAGCTATCTACATTTGTATCCACCAGTAGTAATCTGGACGTCATCTACCAGAGGCCAACAGATAACCAGCAACCCTAAGGATTATACATATAACAATAGGTATCCTCTTTGAGACGGGTACAGCGTTAATCTATAGAATTGGAGTAATTTTAAAAAAAAATCCATTATGATTGTAATCTTATCTACCTTTGTTTCCTTAGTGTGTATAGAAATTATTATATTTAAAAAAAATAGACTGAGGGATAGGAAATATTTTCTGACTGTTGCATATAGGCTACATCTGTGGACCCTAATATGTACTTTCATTCTGTGAAAAAGTGGCTTAGATTTCATTTTGGATACACTAGCTTTAGTTTCACATCATTTACACGGATTCTTGACTAAATCCATGCTGCATTATATTCCATCTCTCAAGTTTACCAGTTGCAACAAGCTAAAATATTAACTTTTTTGTGTGCTAAGCTGGCCAATGAAATCCTAGTTTAAATGTGTCATACAAGAAAATAGCTCTTTGCAACATATAACTTTACTATTATTCATTATTTACAAAAACAGAGATGAAAAGTTTAATCTTGTTAAATTATTTTGGTACTTTCACAATCTCCTTTCTGGGAGATAAGCAATATAATGTAGTGTTTTAAATATATTAAAAGTATAAGATGTGATTTGTTAACTTTCAGGTTGTAACAATAGCTACATATTCCTTCTTCCTTGCTGCTTTAGTTGGCCGTCAGTATGTGGAAGTAGCCTCAAGGAAAAAGGATTATCAGATGGAGGTAGACATTTACATCCCTCTGTTTACTATTTTGCAGTTCTTTTTCTACATGGGTCTTCTTAAGGTAAGACACTAAAGATATAAATATAGAAATAGTAGAAATTACTAATAAAATATTAAAAGTGCTAATAAAGATATTTGGTATAACATTTATACACATGAAATATTACCTAGGTATTCAATTTAATAGAGTAGAACCCTGATTAATCATTATAATGGAAGGGGTGGTGTTGACCATTAACCAAAAATGATGGATTATCTATTTTACATAATAGAAACAGTAGGTCGAATGAGCAATTGCACAAAAACACTCAGTAAACACACAAACCCCATGTTACATTTCTTGTGTGTTTAGAAGAATGGCAATAAAGGTGATTGTTATCTGTAGGGCAGGGCTGTGCAGTAAGAGTATTACCTCTTACTTTTGTTCCATAAAACCAATACAAGTGTGTGTGCTTACTCACTCATAATTTTGTAGGTACCTTGCTAAGCAGAGCAGTACATTATGATCACTATTATTGTCTGATTGCATGATCACTTTGTGGTTTGAAACTAAAGCTTAAGTAGTACATAGCTGAAGGCTTCAGAACAGCCTCTTGACTAGAGTACATGTTCATTCTATATTAAATTCGTAACATTGTAGCTGTACTCACATGGGAAGCATTGTAACACAGACTTTTGTTCTATTATGTTTATTAAAGTGTACTTCAATTGAAAATTTTTTGAATATTGAATTTTCACTCTAAAACAGAACGACCCCAAAAAAAACAGATGATGGCAAATGGTTAAACCAGTGATGGGCGATCGAGACTTTACTGTAGTTGAAGTATTATATTTGTTGGTAGTTGGAAGATGCTTCATGTTTATATACACCACGTATGGGAGCCAATTTGTCGCGGTCACTTCGTGTTATCTTATTTCTGAGTGCCTGTTATTGTTTTACTACTTTGAATGTTGGGTTCATTGTCCTCCGGCTAGCTATTATTTCTCGGTCGAGCAAATCTCTTAAACAGGATGTGTAAACAGAAAGGATTTGTTACTCAAAGATAACACTGATAAAAGAATTTGTTTTTACACTTTTATTACCGTCACAATTAATTAAGTTCACATATTGACTCTTGATACACGCCAGACTGAAACTGTTATATTTTCTAAGATCACTATAATCACTTATTTACTGCACATTATTAATTCGCGTGTTTCAGATTTATAACAAACTTTAAGACGCGAGAGATTCTGTAGAATTGCGACGTGTAACTCGCGAACGATTCTGATGAACTAAGCGACGTTTAACTTCTGAATGATTCTGTTGGACTCAGTGACATGTAACGCGTGGATGATTTTGTTGAACTGGGCAATACTTGCCTCTGGCTTTAGCTTTTTATACTCCCTCACCCTAATATGCCTAAACATTATAACAGAGCTGCTATTGGTTAATAAAACGCGCCAACATTAGCGTCTATTTTTATATCCAATCAAAAATTACGAACACATATGCTCTAGGAAAGAAATTCCCTCCATTTCTACAGAAAAGCGCGCCAATATGATGTCATTTGCTTGTCTCTAATAATTGATAAACAACTCACCCCCTCACTCATTGTTACCCACTCTTATTGCCAGTTTCAGTGAGGCCATGTAAACTTATTTCCTAACAATGCTTATAATTAACAAACATCTCAAATCAATGTCATACAATAATGCTTATTTACACTATAATCACTCTGGCATTTACATTATTGTGATGCAAATTACTGCCACATAGTTCATAAGGATTCAAAGAGGCTTTAGCCTTCATCATTCCAATTCCATAATTGTGTTTAGTTGTGATGTAAGCTCAGATGTTATTCCATTTTATTTGAATCTGCTATCAGCATGCAGATAAATTTAGACAAAGGTTTCGTAAGCCTCATAGCTTTAAAATAATTCACTGAACATAATTTTAGAGTTTGCTCCCTTTTAAGCAGGATGAGTTTTAGGATGTAGTCATCATTAGAGTAGTGAAAATTTATCTAGTGTAGGTAGAGTATCATATTTTTTTCTTTCTCTACTACGTGCTTACAGTAAATAGAGAAAGTATTATATTCCACCCTAAAGTTTTATGTCAAGATTGTATTGGAAATACATGTTTTGAGGCTCCCTGAACCCAAAAAAGCATTTTTAGAAAAATACCTCTGTGTGTGAGAGTGTGTGTTTGTGTCTGAGAAGAGCATAACTCAAAAATGCAATGTCTGATAAATGCCAAACTTAGTATTTAAGTCCAACTGTATATATTGAATATGACTGGCTAAGAGCTTGGGCTGAATGCCTGGTCACATTCATAAGTTGTATTAGCTTAGTACAAATAAATAAATAAGTAAATTTAAGTTCAATACCTTCCAGAGATACAACATGAAGCTTTTCCAGAAAATCCCTCCACCCCAAACTACACTTTACATGGAAATGTTTTTCGAATTTTTTATTTTCTTAAAAATGGCTCAAACAATTTTGATTAAAATACCATATATTTAACATATTTACCTAACAACTAAAATGTATGGAAAGGCAGAATCAGACTGAAAAATTCAATGCCAAGTTGGAATTTGAAACATGGATCTTCTCTTTCCACGTGATCGCTGTAACCAACTGAGAATAATTCACATAATGACACTAACAAAACCCAAAGAATCATGTAGAAACCAGACAACTGAAACATTCAATGCCATAGCCAGGATTTGAACCACGGATCTTCCAGTCTCCGTCTGGTTGCTCTAACCACTGAGCTACCATGGCAACATGCCATACAACATTAAATTTCCCAACTGATTCGCACTTTTCCCTGTAAACCACAAGGGGATCTCAAATTGTATTGAGATGACACACCCCAATGGCGACCTACAATGTTGTAAATACTTCAAGTCCCGAGCTTCATGGTTTCAACCACTATTAGGTCAATTAATGGAACTAATTGTTCTTCCACACAGCTTTGGGGGGGAGGTAGAGCTCATTATAACATGCGTTTGCGTCAAACATTTTCCTAAATATTCATAGTTTAATATATAAGCTTTAACAGATTTAAAATTTTGTGCACTGTAATATAGTTGAAAATATATAATGAGTTTTCTTTTTCCTTCTCCTGAGCTCACTGTTAGAAAAACAAATATTTATAATACAAACAGCTGAATGTTGTTTCCACATGTTGGATGTAACAAAGTCCATGCTGCTTAATTTGAAACAATTTATCATGATTAACATAAAATTATATTAGGGATGTGAAATTTGTAAAGGGCAAATAAACGTAAGTGAGTGTTACATACAATATTTAAAAAAAAGAAATCACTGTATTCGTTTGCAGGATAATATTATGTTATGTTTCTTAGCTGATAAGAATAAGATAGATTTCAAAGGCCTCTGCTTATCTTAAAATATTCTCAGAAATGAATAATAATCCTAGTAGTTGTAATGAATGCCTTAAATAATGAGAATTTTATTTAATTTATTAATCTACAGCATGTTTAAGAAGTCTGTATACAGCAATATTATTGATCACTACATTATAATATAATGGTATAATAATGAAATACATAATATACAAATTATGTATTCATGGATCTGTATGTGCATCATCATGCCTTACACAAAGATCCAACATCTCCATGTTTTTATAGACATGTTCTGGAGCATCTCATGAGTTTTGCTTCAAAAGGCTCCTTTCATGCTCTTATGTGTAATTCAAGTAATGTGGAGTTTCCCACTACTATCAGAATCTGATGCTAAGGCATTTGAAATGAGGAGCAATGCCATAATGTGTTTACAGTTATGTAGCATTAACATCAGTCAGATCAAGTAAATAGTGAAAAGTAACTCACATTTGGCCTAGAATATAATTGTATAAGAAGGTAAACAAAGCTGCAGCCACCACTACCACCATATGTAGGTTTATTAAATTGCAAAAAGCAAGCTTATATTGGAGTACCTATGCCAAGTGTAATAGTTGCAGAATTGGTTATAAAGTTTGTACTAAAAATTGTACCATAATAATTTAATGAACAAGATATTACCTTTAGATTTTTTATGTAAACTGAATATTAAGCATCAGTGCTCAAAAACTAGTAATTCATATCAACTATCAAGAAATAGTGCTATCACCCCATCTCTGGTTATACAATAACCAATTTTACCTTTTTGCTGTAGTCAGGGTATCACATAAGGGGTAGATGAATAAGTGTTGAGGGGCCCAAGATTTTAAGGTAATTGGAAGTTTAATGCATTGGTGGCTAACTAACATTTCATAAAAATAATATGAATAATATAGATTCTGCATTCATTTCAAAGAATTCTACTTTAAATCACTATCATCTACTTTGTTTCATTTTGGTTATGCAAATGCCTATGTCATGAATTGAATAATTATTCAATTGATGTAGATTATTCCAGTAAGTTATGGGTAGCTGCAATCTAATGGTTTAGAGCTGAAACTTGAGATAAATACATGCCATTACAATAAGCTCATTGAATTCCAAACTCTCATTTTTTTGGTGCATTCACTTTTGCAATTAACTTATTAACCTTGTTTTGTCCATCTGTATGCAGAGCGTTGTGCATTTACAGTTGAATTTTATATATACCTGAGTTGGAAGAACCTACATAATAGTACATTATGCAACAAGACTATAATGGTAGTAATTAAAATGCGAGTATTATTATTAACCAAGCGAGCGAAGCGAAGAGACCATGTATCTAAATTAAAGGTTTCATAAGTATTTGTTTCTGGTTTGAGTGATGTGTTACAATCGTTATTCCTTTATCTATGGTTACAATACAATGACCTTGTAGCACCTGACATTTTCTGAGAATGATTTATACCTTTTTATATTCTTCAATCCATGAATTGTGAATAGAACTTCTCATACATCTTTCTTGACTTTTGTGGCAACAAGTTATTGGTAAGATTGAGTGCTTTGGTCATAATATCTGGGGGTGTAAGTTGAATGTCACTGTTACTAGTGTCAGACATTTTGACTTTTTTCTAAACTCATGCTAGTACCGTTGTCGATTGAAACGAGAATAATTGATACTTGCACTTTCACAGTGTTACGTGGCCACTTCTGATTGGTCGAATACCAATACTTTAATGAACAGGTGTACTTTAATGAGGCCCATTAAAGTACTGCTACCAGTGTATAAATACTACATTTTGGCATGGTTAAGCATAAAATTAATATCAGTTTATATGGAGGGCTTCACAAAGTTTCTTATTTTTAAAATAACTTCTCAAAGCATCCATAGCAACATGTTTTATCACTTCTATTGCATTATCTCTGCAATAAGACAAACATGCTTGAAATTTAACACTATCTATATTTATGATCTAATTCAGGTACTGCATTGTGACGAAGCATGTTGAAAATATAAAAATTCATTGACATTAATGAATCATTAAGATGAATATACTAGTTTCTACCATGCTTACAAAGTTTTAAATACCTAAAGTAGCTGAGCATCTTAAATAAAATAACATTTGGTTAACACTGATGAATAATATTTTGTTTATTTGAAGAAATAATTTCTTCATTACTTTATACCAGTACAAGTATTTCAGTAGAGGAAGGAAGTAAATTTAACATTTTACATATTATGTGTAGCGCAGTTGTAGCCAGAGAATGCTGTACAAATAATGTGAGACATAATGAATAATTTAAGGAGAACCCAACACCATAATCTGCCAGGGGCCCAGTATTATCTGAATGGCCTTAGCTGTAGTACAGTATGAGCTTTTAGCTTTCATGTGCCTGATGTGCCATATAATGTGATTAGGTTAACAATGATTGTTGCTTTACACAGGTTGCGGAGCAACTAATAAATCCTTTTGGAGATGATGATGAAGACTTTGAATTAAATTGGCTGATAGATCGTCACACTAAGGTACTCAATATGCATTATTACAATAAGCATAATTTCAGTACTACTTAATCTTTTGATAAATTGCAGTTATGCAAAAAAGGTTAAGATTAACAGGTAACAAAATCTGTTGTTTTGTTACCAATCTTACTGCAAAATCATGCAGGACAACAGTTTTTTTTCTTTCTTTATTTTTTCATCTTTGCTTTTTTGTTTTATTATCATATGAATCTTTCTTAGTTAAAAGCAGCACCAGTAGTTGTAGTCTTCATTGTTACAAATGTTGTATCTTATTGTGTGGTTAACCTTTTTCTTTTCTTTGATTGTACACTTTTCTTATTTAAATGATATACCTGTTTGTTTTAATTCTTTTTCCATTGTTTTAACTGATTACAGGTGGCTTATCTTGGGGTAGATACTTTAATGGCTCGACAACCACCCTTAGTAAAGGACAAGTACTTTGATGACGTGGATCTTACTTTACCTTATACAGAAGCTTCTGTTGCCTATAAGAAGAAAACTTACCGTGGTTCTGTACACAACATGCAGTGAGTATTATTTCAACAGTAAAATGTCTTTTCATATCATAGGTGTGCTAATATGCAGGCAAAGCTGAAAAAAGATTTATAATAAGAAAATCAACTAAATCTCATTGCTTCAGATAAAATAACTACTGTGGTCTACTATTTGATGTAAAATGTGTAAGTTTACTTTTCTGCAGGAACCTTTTATTGTTCCCATATTGTTGACATAGTCAGCAAAAAACATAACTCTGTTTTTAAGCATTTTACAAGAGAACCAAACAGATTTATGAATTGCACTTTTAAAACGTCTGATAAATTAGCATTAGCATTTATCTAAATAAATATACACTTAAATAAATTTGCAAAATGAGATATTTATGGTGATAACCTTAGGAAATTTAAAATATAGATAAGCGATTGAAATTTTATTAGATGTTATCAATTAAAAACAGCTGATTTTTCCTCAAGCAATGGTGTAAAACTTTAGCAATTGATGATAAATGAAGCTTTGAGCTTTGTTAATTAAGGACATTACTGCATTGGTATTAATCTAAAATTGTACTTTTCTTGTAGTCCCAATTTTAGACACATTGTAGTAAATGAAATATGTGGTATCAGATTAGTACAATTCTCTTCCTCTCACTGCTTTTTAATCACTCATCTGTCCATATCTCGCGTTAATTTTGAGCTTAACCCATGGAATTCATATAAAGAGCAAAGATTATTTTAGGTTTAAGATCAACCTCTGTTCATCATTTAAAATGTTCATGTGCATTTCAAACTTCACAGAAAGAATAGTGTTGATAAAACAGCACATATGTTGTTAGTTCCTGGATAGTATTAAAAGTTGGATCATGCAATACAATAAAAAGAAGCTAAAAAAAATTCTTTCACTCAACAACAACAACAAGAAGTATAATAAAAATAAGTAAAATCAAAGGAAAAGCCAAGAAATCTTTCAAAAGACCAGCAAGTGGCAATATTAGTACAGTAAAACGCCAAAGAAACATATGAGCAAAACTCAGAGAATGAATAAATCATGTGCTCTACATTGTACAAAACCCTCTTACAGAAGGTAAACAACATGATGCATCAAAAGTTAAGATTACAGAACAACTACTAAAGATATTAGAGACACTAAAAAAAAGCAAAATGGACTTCAGAATTTCAAATCTACAGCAAGATCACTGAAAGAGGAAAAGTTGTTCCTTGGCTACAATGGTTTGTGTTAAGGAAGCACAGAGAACATAATAAAAGAAATCTGATGTGTTATATTCACATGGCTTTCTCTACTCACTATTATTAATTTTTATGCAACTTCTAAATTATTCATGCAAAACCTTATATTTCTATCTACTTCATGTTAATCAAGATAACCCTTTGCAGAAATAGTTTCATTGCACATTTTAGTGCATGTACAAGGGGGATAGAGGAAACCTAATCAGTAGTCAGATGTTTAAAAGTGAGTGGATATAAGTTGGTCTTGAAATTCCATACTCTCTCCATGATATCACAAGAAACAACAGAATAGCAACAGTACTTTAAAAAAATGACAAAATATTAAAAAATTCAAACCAATAATATGGACATCTCGGAACTGGTTGATATCACAAAAAATTTTATTTCAAATAAATTGTGTGTTTTAAAGCGATCTACATGTTTTGTGTAGTACGTTATTGTCTATCTCTTAGCATTTATAAGTTATACAAAATTATGCAAAATTCATTCCAAAAAAAGAGGACTTCACAGGCTATTCTCAGAAAACTCAAAAGATAAGTTTTATTTGTCATGTTAAAATTTCAAATATATTTGGTATTTTAATAAAAATCATTAGTCATTTTTCAGAAAAGAAACAATTTTAAAAATTTCCATGTAAAGAGTAGTTTGGATGCAGGGATTCTCCTTAAAATCTTCATGTCACATCTTCAGAAGATACTAGACTTATATAAAGTTTGGTATTTACCCAAGTTTTCATTTTAGATTTATGCTATTAGCAGACACATACACAGGCCTTTTTCTAAAACTTATTTTTTTTTTAATTCAGGGGAGCCTCAAACATATATTTCTGGTGAAATCTTGATATCAAATTTTTGGGTAGAATGCAATACTTTCCCTACTTATTGGGTACATGGTAGAGAAGGTGTAAATAAATAAAACAGTTTTAGGAAAGCATTTAATGTTTAAATTTATAAAAATAAAGATACAAAACAGATAAAGAAACATTACAAATTTTGATAAAAATCAAATTTTATCACAAAAGACAATAAATAATTTGCATTATAATATAAAATGTAATCAGCACAGCAGCCAACTTAAGCATGCAAAACTTACAAAATGCCAGTACAAATATTTGACTGAAAATGGGCATGTACAATAGTTGACAAATGTACAAGATACCAAGCATATGTACTTTTAGATTAAATAAAGGAATAATGAAAGAAACAACAAATTATTTAGATCCTTATACAGGATGGAAGGTGACCTATGACCATCCTTTTAAACTATGAAAGAGCACATTGTTTTGAGTGTTTTTCCTTAATAAATTTTTTCCATAAAGCTTTCCGTTGTTGAGATAATTACTGTTTTATTTTGCATAATATTGCAACACAGCAAATTCAACAGGTTCACTTTACATATATATTATATATTTTATTTATATTTATATTTATTTATTGTGCTAAGAGTTTTACAAATTTGATTGTCTACTGCACTTTGACTGTGGTCACTCATTCAGTAGACAATCACTACAGTTTACAATTTCTTGTGAATAAATTATCTTGCTTTTTTTTTTTCATGTCCCATTTCCACTTTTTTTTTTCACTTTCCATTTATTGATTACTTAACCATCACACATTCACTATAGTTTTCCATTCAAAGTAAGATGCACTACCTCTTACTTTTCTCTTTCCACTGTCCAAAGCCATTTATTTTTTACTTTACACAAAAACTGTCCAATGCTTCTAGCATCCTTGCATATCATTTCAATCATAAGTGTATTTCTATCCCCCTTCAACCACTTCTTATTAAAAAATTCTTTTCTCCAATTTTCTGTTACTTGGCAGTTAAATACTATGTGTTCAATGTCTTCATTACCACCACATATCGGACATTGGTTCTGAGGAATACCCTGTCTTAACCCTTTTAGCCTCCATGCTCCGGTTCTTACCGATGCAATAGATTCTCTCCCTTCTTTATTTACTATGTCTATATATTTTTCCCTACCCCATGTATTTTTCATTGGCCTATAATAAACTAATGAGCTCTTTTCGGCAATCTCACTGAACATGATTTGTATTTCTATATCTTCCAGTCTTTTCCTCACCTTTTTCCAAAACTTTTTCACGTTATTTTTTCTCCTTCTGCATATATCTCCTAACCCATTTTTCTCCAAAATGTTCCGTAATTTACTTACCCATCCATCATTCATTAAGCTATTCTCTTGGTATTCAATACATTGTCTTAACACATTACTTTTTCCTAGATTTAAAGTTCTGAACCAAAATTTCAAAGCTCTTTCCATTATCTTCCCTTTAGTTGGCACCCTGCCCATCTGTAATTGTGCTACCTGTCTTACAATTGACTTCGGTAGCCCTAGTATTTCTCTACAAAACATCCTGTGCACCACATCTATACATTCCCATCCTCTATCTAATCCCCATATTTCTATACCATACATCATTTTTGCCTCCACAACCATCTCATAAACTTTTTCCAGCCATTTAACATTTATATTAGGTACTTTATATTTGCGGCTTCTAATTGCTGCCATCGCCCCTTTACCTTTTGCCAATGCAAACTTCTTTTGTTTCTCCCATTTATTACCTCCATCTATTTTTACTCCTAAATAGATACAGTCACGCACTACCCTGTAATCTTTATTCTCTCCCTTCCACTTTTCATATTTGCTTAATTTTCCCCTCTTTTTGAAAACCACAATCTGTGTTTTCTCTTGATTCACTTTTAACCTCCATTCTTTACAATATGCATCAATTGCTTGTAATGATTGTTTTAAACCACTTACTGTAATAGATCCTACCACTAGGTCACACTTTACATACAATAAGTTAACTTTTAATTCTTCAGCTTCTGCTGCTATGGCAATGAACAAATAAGCACTTCTGATATACAAATAAACAGAAAACTACACTTGATTATAACATAACCTAAACATCATATGGAATATGGAACTGGGGAAGCATTTACAATATTATGCAAATTATTAATAGGAACACTTATTTATAAAGGTAAATAAAAGTTTGGGAAACTCATGTTACAAGATTGTATTTCCTTTCTTTGTGAATTATAAAGCTCTGTGAATAATTAAAGCAATACAAAAACAGAAAATCAATGAGAACTTCTTTTTAATGTTTATAGAAATTGTTCAAAATGTACATCCCACACCAATACACATGCTGCACTATATGAAGTATGTCCAAGTTGTTTTTTTATTTCTTCTGTAGCTAAAGTATTCTTTTTTGCAAAGTTTCCACATCAGGCACTTCTGTAGTGAATACACAAGTTTTCACATTGCTCCAAAGAAAAAAAATTGATTGGATTTAGATCTGGCAAACTTGGTGGCCATCTTATTGGTGCATTCTGAGTGATCCAGCTTTCTACATAGGTGTTGCTTAGATGGCTACACACAGCTCTACTTATGTGCAGAGGTGCACCATCACGTGATAGCCACATATTATTTCTTACTGCCAAGGGAACATCCTCAAGCAGAATTGATAACACTTCTTAAAGAAACTGGAGGTAGATGGCTCCTGTCAAAACCTGAGGAAGAATCCATGTAGCAATTAATGTGTTTCCTATGATTCCTGCCCAAACATTTACAGAAAATCTGCTGAAAGCTATGTTGTCTTATTATGTGTGGATTGTTATAAGCCCAGATATGTGCATTATAATTAGTTACTCCATTTCTGGTAAACGTTGCTTCATCCATTGCAGGAATTTTAAGGAGAAAGTCCTCTCCTAGTTGAAGAAACCATTTGGAAAATGGCGCATAATCTGCTTCATTGAGATACTGGACACACTGAGTATGATAAGGTGTAGCAATTCTCTTTTAATGTTCTCAAAACAGTCCAATGGGATACACCAATAGTGCAAGCTATACCATAGCTGCTGCTTCCAGCATCTTCTTTCACTAAGTGAAGGATTTCTTTTTCTTGTGCAACATTTCTTTGATCAACTCCTTCAACATGATATGCTTCCTATTTCTAGAACTCTTTGACAGATGTAAACAAATGTCCTATGATGTGGTGCTCATCTATTTGGAAATATTCCTCAATAAATTCTTGCCGCAGCTGCTGCATTACGATGTGTTTCACTGTAAATGAGTAGCATTTCAAGATATTTGGCATTAATGAAGTGGGGCATTTTGTAACTTATAATACACTGTTTCAAAAACAAGCCATAAATGCAATAATCAACAGCTGAAGTGCTTTTTTTTTTTAAATCTTACAGTGTTGTCATGCTGTGTAGTCTTGTGGCTAACTATGTAGATTCAACTGAGACAAATTTTGAAAGCTTATAATAATAGTAAGAGTGGAAATTGTTTTAATTAAAAATTTATTTAAATATTTAAACGTATTTATCTTTCAATCTCCTCAAAGAAATATTTGAAAAAGTATTTAAGTTTCATAATATCTTCATTTAAAATAGAGTTAATATTAAGCAACTTTCACTTTGTTCTCAAAAACTACTTTAAAACCAGCAAAATGAACTAAGATTTTTTGTTCTATTCATTAAAAAGAGTCATCCTGTTCAAAGATGATCTTAGGACACCTTCCAGCCTGTATATTCATGTGCCAGATGCCAGTATAGGATAGAGTACACCATACCCTTTCATGGGCGGTTTATTTGCAGTGATAGTTTTCTATTTTTACTTTCTCTACTACATATGGTAAGTAGGGGAAGTATTGTATTCCACCCAAAAATTCGATACCGAGATTTCACCGGAAATACATGTTTAGAGACCCCCTGAATCCAAAAACAACATTTTTGGAAACATGTCCGTCTGTGTGTCTGTGTGTGTTTCTGTGTGTCTGTGAACACCTAACTCAGAAACGAACAGTTGGATAAACACCAAACTTGGTATTTAGGTTCAGTATCTTCCAGAGATGCGACACGAAGGTTTTCAAGAAAATTCCCCCACCCCAGATTACCCTTTACATGGAACATTTTTCGAAAATTTTAATTTTCTCAAAAATGGCTCTAACGATTTTGATTAAAATATCATATATTTAAGATACTTTCATGACAAATAAAATTATATCTTGAATTTTCTGGGAATGTCTCCAAAAGTATTCTTCATTGTGAATGACTTTTTCATAACTGGTAAACCATAAGAGATAGACAAAAGTTTACTACACAGAAAATGTAGACCACAATAAAATACACAATTTATGTCATATACATTTTTTTCGCTGAGTGAACCATTTTCGAGATATTGCTTGTTATTCCCTTAAATTTTTCAATACTTATTTTCTCAAATGGGAATTCGTTATTCGTTTTTTTGTCTTCGATATGCAAAGAGTATTAATCTGTGGCAAAGAGAATGGTGCTGCACATAGCAACCAGCTATTAAGAGATATATCTGTGCTTATATTGCCGTTGCAAATATAAAACAAGGGGAACATAGTAGGCCTTAAGCGTCAAATATATTTAGAACTGTGTAAAATGTAATTCTCTTTGCATGTCAAAAGATCATTTCTGCAAATGTTTATCTCGATTAATATGAAGTAGAACGAGAATAAGAGTTTGTAAAAACAGTTTGTACAAGAGTAGAGAAAGTCATGTGAGTGTAACACATCAGAACTTTTTACTTAAAATACAATCAATCTAATTGTTCTAAAGATGTGTATGTAGCAAATACACTCTTCAGATGCCTTGGTATCAAGAAATAGTAAATGACAAGATACATTGCTTTCCAAGACTCACCAGTGGACCTGTACTGTTACTTTCAATAAATAGGCTATTTCATTATAAATGTTTAATAAAAAGTGCAACTAGTAACTGAAAATTTTATTTTTTATTGCAAAAATGTGGTTAAACGAGACTTTTTTTGCTGCACAATGGCTACTTGCAAGGCTTTTAAAATTATTTTCTCCTAAAAACAGTACCTAAAGCAATGCTTGAGCACAACACACATTAAAATTGCTGTAAACCACATGTGTACTCTTTTCTTCATTCCTTGGTGCTATAATGTCTACATTGTTTGTAGCTCTCAGTCTTTTTTGGCAAATGTTCCCAAACATTTGCCACTCACTCAGAGGCGTAACGTACACAATACGGGCCTGCCTGCAAAAATAAAAATCTGGGCCCCCTAAAATAAAATGTATAACCGATTAGTAACTAACATAACTTCAATTACAGCAGGTAGAAGTATAAATTTAATGCAATGCATTGTATAATCCTACGCAATATAAACAAAGCTATTATTTTTCACTATTTTCAAAGTATTAAACAAAATTAATACCGCTAAAATTAAATACATTTTAGTGACTGACATTCTATAACAATAAGGATAAAAATATACTTCTATCTGTTGTTTGATTTACTTGTACTTATAAAACCTCACTCTACTCACCTTGATCTCTAGTGAAACTGGACCATGCGGTGTGCTTTCTGTGGATGATATCACTGACATCAATGGATACAGGTCTTTCACTTTAGATACTGAGGAGGCTGAGTTCACTTAGTCTATCTTGTGTCATAGAATTCCACAGATAGTTCTTTATAAGTTTGAGCTTCAAAAACAAGCATTCAGCTGAAGAAACAGTAACAGGAATAGTTAAAAACAGGTAAAACGCTGTGCATAAATCTGGAACACTAGCAGCTATGATTGAATTCTCTATTACTAATAGTTTTGTTAAGTCAAGTACAGAGGTTAATGAGGATATTTCTTTTTTCAGAGCATTTTTGAAACCTATTACCTGGTCTGGGAATTCAGTGGATAAATCCTCCCCATATTCATTTTGAAGAATTACTGCTGCATTGTGAATCTCTTTATCAGAGGCAGAATTTAGAAATTTTGGGAAATAATTTTGAAGAAATGGTTAACATTGTGCATACCCTCAAATCTGCCTTTTCACTGGGCTACAATAATGTCCAACAACCATTAAAAACAGTGGTTCTGAAATACAGACTTTGATCCACTAGCCGCTCGTCCTGACACAATTCATCAAAATGTTTTTTCACTTTTTGAATTCTTTTATTTTCAAATTGTGGTGAAATGCCCCATTTGTTTGCCAGAGATATAGCTGATGACATTGCTTCTTCAAAATTTTTTCGATAACAAGATGAATTATTAACTGCATTCTGAACAAGCGAACAGGCTTTATCAAGATCTACATTTTTCGATTGCATAATTTGAGATGCTAAGTTAGTACATTCTAGAATCTTTGATTGCAGCACTATCTGAAAAATGAATTCAAATATCTCTAATTGGTTTTTCAAAACAACAGCTTCTTCTCTTTCTTTCTTTTTTTTAGATATCAATATTATTTTTGACAGAGCCTTAAGTACATCGATATATGCATACCGAAGGGCTTTAACAGACTGGTATCTCAAAGACCAACGAGTTGGGCAAAGCTTTTTTTAAGGTACAAGAAAATACCAAAAGTTCCCATTTTTTAATACTATTACTGAAGAAAAGATACAACATTTCTACTGTGTCATAAAAGGATCTGACTTCTTGAATTCCATATGCAGCATTGTTAAGTACTAGATTTAAATTATGTGTTGCACAATGCACATATTTTGCGGTTCTTTATCTTTGTTGAAATATTGTTCTAACACCTTTATATATGCCTGACATATTGGCACAACCATCATAACCCTGACCACAGCATTTAGTTAACGAGAGTCCCTTTTCGTCTATTGCACTTAATATTTCTTTTTCTATTCCTAAAGCACTTTGATCTTTTATTTCATGAAAACCTAAAAAGCTTTCATTTATCTTCACATCACAAGGCTTTCCAGTGACATCATGTGAAACTGTAACATATCTAAATATCAGAGTTAATAGATCTCTTTTTGTAATGTCCTGTGTTGTATCTGTGATAATACAAAAGAATGGGGCAGCTTTAATGTCATTAATAATTTCTTTTTCAAGTGCATGGGATAAGACGTTTATTAACTCAGTTTGAATTGAAGGGCTAAGGTATTTTTGAGTGTATTTTGGTTTATTTATTAAATCGCATAATACCAGATCGTACTTTGCAAGAAGTTCAATAATTGCCAAAAAGTTTCCACTGTTTGATTTTGCAATTTCCTCCCTATGTCCCCGAAAAGCTATATTATTGGATGCCAGTGTTAAAGTCACATTCACAATATGCTCAAATACCTGTTTCCATATGTACTCACTTTTCTTTAGTTATCAATTCATAGCCGCGTCAACTGTGTTGAAAACGACACATGCATTCAAATGTGCATAGCTAGTTTCATGTCACACTATACTTTTGATTAGGCACCTCCAATCTCGAACCCCTTCCCTCCAAGCTGACGATGATTTCTGTCCTCCAAATAGGCTACACGGTTTACAGTAAACAGAGTCATTTTTGATGAATAACACAACCATTCTCACCAAATTCTTTGTCCTGCCAATGTGAACTTTTCATAATATCTAGTGGAGAAGGACCTATTTTCCTGCTTAGCATCTTTGGGGAATGGACCTGCTGCCTGACAAGGATTTTGTCTAACAAAGAACATTTTAGTTTCATTATCTACATCTAATTGATAATCTGCACGATCATTTGAACAGTCTGTGATATTAATAGGCCTAATTATATTTATAGCGAGTTTGTTATAATTTTCATTGTCACTTTCACAATTATTATTGGTGTTCACTTCAGAAGCGCACTCACTTGTGACACTGCAAACTTCTGTAACCGTTAAGCTAGTACTACTACTAGGAAGAAAAAAAAATCACTTATTTTCACTAATTTTTTTGTTTCTTTTTCTAATTCACGCTTCTACTTCCTTTTTTGTGCACCACTTAGACATTCATACTTAACTTTAAAAGGTTTCATTTTTGTGAAAAAGTACACAGTTAAATATAAAAACTGAAAAAGTTAAACTTTTAACCAGTAAAGTAAAGTTTTAAAAATATCACACCACTTTTTTCGATACACCTAACTTCTCGAGAAGAAAGCTCATCTGAAACTGAGTTGGCTGTTGACTGTCCGTTATTCACTACATCTTAATGGATAATTGACAATTGACATTGTTGTCAAATGAAAAGTGTGACAAAAGTTAAATGTTTAGAAAAAATGTGCATATTGTGCTAAGAGATTTACAATTTTATTGTCTACTGAACTTTGACCCTGGCCACTCATTCTGTAGACAATCACTACATTTTTTATTTACATTTTACAATTTCCCGTCAATAAATTATCTTGTTTCAGTTTTTCATGTCTCATTTCCACTAGTTTTTGACTTGTCACTTATTGATTTCTTTACCATCACACATCCACCATAGCTTTCTATTCAAGGTAAGATACACTACCTCTTACTTATCTCTATCCACTGTCCAAAGCCATTTATTTTTGACTTTACACAAAAACTGTCCAATGCTCCTAGCGTCCTTGCACATCATTTCTATCCCCCTTCAATATAATTACAGGAACACTACACATCAATAAAGAATAATTTTCTGCCTAATGTGATATTTTGGTATTAATTTTCATTGTTGTAATTATGCACTGCTCTTTTGTGACGACAGAGAAACATGATGCAAATCAGTGTTACAAGAGAAGTCGTAGTTAAGAACAAGCATTCAAACCGTTTTGAATGATCAGACCATTAATTTTCTATGCGGGCTGACATTAGACTTTACTATTTATCTTATACATATTTCTGTATTTATATTAATAATAACAATTTTTTTCTGCGGGCCCCTAAAATACTGGGCCCACCCACATTGCAGGCCCTGCAGGCCGTAACATTATGCCCCTGCACTCACTTCATCTGAAACATCAATGCAAAGAAGACTGCTGCCCTGCCTTTACATTTTTTCTTGTGTATCTTGATATGCCTGCCAGGCTTTCTGGATTCTAAATGTCAACTGATCATCATTCCCTTTTACAGTATTCCATAAAGTAAATGTGTTTATAATACCTAATCTAGTGAGCAATAAAGTATTCTTTGCCATAATTTCAGAGACCTCCTTCAACATATTGCTCTCTCTTTTGAGGAAATAGGTCCACATCCCCAAAATCTTTTATACAGAGCCACAGCAATAAGACAAGAAACTGCAGCTACTTTGTTATTTCACCTCTTTCAAGACAAATAATTTCTGTCATTTGATGGCAGCAACTAGATATTTTGTTTCAAACATGAACTCCCCTCATTTTAGTTTATCATTCATCCTCAGCATTTTTGGAGTCTGTTTGGTCTTACAGTGCCAACTGTATAAATCTTATTTGGGATGAGAGACTAACATAGATTGCAAGTACTAATGTAACACTCCTACAACTCTTTCATCAAGATTCATTTCTTGATTCTTTCCACAATATACCACAGTATACATAAAAATGTATTAAATATCTAGACTTGAAGTTCCCAAGACATCAAACTGTATAACCCCATTTGACAGGGCTCATTGGCATGTACTACTTTAGAATAGACTTGCTCTTGAAGGCAATCATAGCTACATCAACCATCAATCTAATGGAATATTTGGTTACACACATCTGTGAAGTTGATTGAAATGATGAATTAATGGTCTTTGCTTATGCAATTTATTACATCAAGGAGAATCTTTTGAAATGGCACTAGAATTATCAATCAATCAATCAATCAATCATATGTTTTATTTGATTTGATTTTAGCCATGGCTTCAACATACAATTCCATATCAGAAGACAAATAGTTCTAGGTATTCCCATCAAAGTCATACTTCCAAATGGGCTTTCATTTCAGATATTGTAGTATCAACCTAACTGAATGTTATTTTTTCCTCACATCTAAAGGCAATGAACAAAAGTAAGGTTATTCTTGTTTTGTATAATGATTTGTATGTTTTACTATGTGATCCACAATAGTCATTAAAACCTAAAAAAAAATAGCCACATTCATTGCCATATTTATGGGAATCTGCTTTTGGTGCAAATTTTCATAGGGATATTAATGTTATCAAAAAGTTCACCTACACTGTGCTCCTAAGTATACTTATGTGAATCACTACAGAAATTAGAAAATCAGCTTTTGTGAATCTTCAGTATTACCAGTAAACCACAACAGCTCCATCAGTCTCAAAATTAGACTTTCTTGTTTCTTCTGAAGTAGAATGGTCCAATGAAAAATTTTCCTCACAGTCTTTATCAGAAATTTCATCGGGCTCTACATCAGAGCACTCCGTATTTTCTGGTAGCAAGAATTAATCTAACAGTTCTTCAAGTGTCTTGAGAATATTGTGAATAAAATAGAAAAAGAGTCAATAGCAGCGTATTTAAAATATTTGTGTGTAACAATTAGGTCACTTAATACAATAATTGTTAGATACTAAAATATTAGTAGGTAATTATGTCCATACTTCATTCTTGTATTGCATGGGAAGCATCCTTCCCACATGCTCACAATAATTTCATTATTATGATGTGCAAATAAAACATCTTACAACATTATAATATTATCAAGTAGATACACATAGTAAACACATGCAGCAATTTCATTATGATGCCATTGTAGTCAGAAATGTATTCATTTTGCAATAAATGACTTTGGATTTTTTTTATAAAAATCTGCAACTTCAAACACTGAACTTCCTGTTGTATAAACTGTGCCAAAGCCAAACTTCTCAGGTTTCTATTGACTAACATGTTTACAGATGGCAGCACCAGAGAGATGCAGGAAGAACATCTCCCTTGAACACTGGAATGTTACACATGATTGGGAATAATGGTTCCCATTACACATAAAAATGCAAAGGTATAAGATAAGGGAATATATGTAATCAGAAGAAAAACCTGGGACCTGTCCTCACTCTATGACAAATACAAAATATATATTTATAGAACAAAATTAACTGGAAGAAAGAAAGAAATAAAGAAAGAAAAAAGAAAGAAAGAAAGAAAGAAAGAAAGAAAGAAGGAAAGAAAGAAAAGAAAAGAAAGAAAAAAATGAATGAATGCACAAAGTCTGTACCATAAAGATAAAATACACAATGAGTTTGCTCACCACCATATAGATAATTGATGAGAAAATGAAAGCACTGTTTAATGCATAAAGCAAAAAGTAATAAGCAGCCATGACCATGTATATTATTTGCATTTGTGTTTGTCTGCATATCAGCTTTATGACTTTTAAATTAAAAGTGAACAAAAATGCCTATATTTAAAAAATGGAGATACGTTATTGGAATAAAATTAAACATTCAGTCAAAGCCCCCAATATGTCCATAACATTTAAAGGGAGCTTTAGAAATAATAATAATAATAATAATATAATAATAATAATAATAATAATAATAATAATAATAATAATAATAATAAAGTATTAAATATAAATAATTATATACACATGCACAATCTTCAATATTTCAGACAATAGGATGCTGAAGATAAACTCTAAAGATGAATGCAGGTATGAAGCAAAGTTTATGAAAGCTACAGTTTATATGGCTTTCAAAAATGAAAGTCTAAGTCATGACACAGAGAGGGAAAGTACCTTTCAATATTATACAATTAATCTATAGAACAAACAGCTAGTTTTATATATCTTAGTTGGGTATTATATGGACCTGCAATTAAATTACTATCTTGGAAATGTACCTACAAAACTGTTTGACAATACTGATGTCAGTGTAAATCCAGAACAAAAAACATAAAATCTCTAAACCAAAACTTGTAGGCTTATAGAGCATATTTTCAAATATTATAAAAAGAAACAAAGAAAAACTGTTTAGATGTTTTGGTAACATTTGTTACTAAATGTGTACCTACCAAAGCAACATAAGTTGTATTACAGAATTCTTCTATAGTCTGGACTTATCTTCATATGTTGTTTAGGATTTTTGGAGATTTAAGAAAAGCCTTTAAAGGCAAAGGAAAATGTAACTTCTACCACATTGTTGTAACTTAGCAAAAAGAACTGTACAAAGCAGATATCAAGAACTTTTTGCAACAAAGAAAGCATTAGCCATTAAAAGAAATGTCCAATAATAGGCATTCCTTGCATTTTATTAGTGAAAGCTAACTTTTATTTGCTATAACTAATATTATGTGACTATTTTGCTATTCTACTGTAATATGTTATGATGAAGTTCATAACATAGTTATTTACCAACTGAGGAACATACATAATAGGTTATGTCTGACTTATGCATATCAGTTTACTTAACATTGAAGATATTAAGGCTGAACATTTTTAGACATAGAGTTGAAGCAGCATAACATGCAGGTTGGAGATGGCTTGATTCCAATGGCAGTTTCTGTGGGGTGTTTGCAGCAGGGATGCAGTGGTGCCAGAACTCAATGGAACGGAGCTGGAAACCAATAGAGAAAGGCGGTATGCAGTCAGAAACCTATTTCACCTCATTCTTAGACCTCATTACGTGTTTAAATCTCCTGCACTCTTTTGAAAGCAAATTATAAGTTACCTCCATTCTAGCCAGCATTGCCAACTTGAATGTTGCTTGCCTTGTTTCAACAACCCTTGAAATGAGTGTTAATGAGGTTGATTTTTATTTTCTGGTTGTTATCAGTTGCTTTTTGCTTTCATTGCTGTTCTTATTTCTGAATGTATCTGTATCTTCAGAGTGTATTTGTAATAAATGAGAAGATTTATTCATCAATTAGCAATTTAAGCAGATTTTTTAAAGCTAGTGAAGGAATGCTTATTTTCATAATAAAACATGTTATGGTTAGAAATATAGAAAGAATAGTGATTCATTGGGATCATGTTCAGCATATTTAGTGGGGTTGCCAAATAAGAACTGAAAATTTCTGTGTTACTCTGTCCTGAACTAAGAATTATGTACCTATACTATAAAGTCAGCTGAATAATCATATTCCTGAACAAATGTTCATTGTTTTGTAGCTCAGTAAAAATAAACTGTCATACAGGGGAATACAAATGGATCAAGTAAGCTTTCAAAGCAGTCTATGACATTTAGATACCGTCTCTACTATCATTTGAAATGTTAAAATGGTGTTTACTGAAAGTCAAAAAGTCTTGTTAAACTGCAAACTCAAGCATTTTTATCTGCTTCTGTGCATGACTTTCTTGTGATGAACATTTTGCAGACAATTTCTCTGAAAACATGGAGAAATTTAACTTTGGAAACTTGCTCCTTGAATTCACACTGAAGATTCTGAAAATTTATAGAACAGCAACTATGCGAGCATGAATATTAGCTTTCATGATTTTTATTTTTTGAAAGGGATGGATAGGAGTTCAAAGTCTAAGTGAGAACTGCATCCCTGATTTGTAGAAAAGTGCAATATCCAAAATGTAAGCTTAATCTGCTTTGATCTGAATACATAAATGAAGCTTATTTAATTATTAATTCCGTTTATAGTATAGGTGACAAGAGTTTCAATTTTCACTATAGAAAATAGTAAACTTTGTTTGAATAGCTGACACAAGGAATTGTAATTCCAGCACAGCATCCTGCTATCGAAATTGTTCTTCATTTTCCTGCATGCATTTTCCTCCACTAAGTAAACAATTCAGTGCCAGGTAATGAGTGTTGCAACATACTAGTGTTCTGAGGGTGTTACTTGCATAGTCCAGTGCATGTAATGTAAGAGATGCAGAAAATGATCTTGTAAATGCCTAATTTACAGTCCATGTCTGTGTTCAACTTTTTGCAGAGAAAGGACACTGATGCAATTTTTACAACAGTGTAATTATATTTATGAGGGGAGAAACATCCACAGAGTAGCAAACAGCAGTTTGTTTTATAAAACTTCTTCAGAGCTCTCTCATGTAAGAGAAAAAATTGATATGTTGCAGTCACTTGATTTTCTCTACCTATTCATATGGATAGTATAAACAAAAAGAGAATCTTCCAACTATTTTATATTATTCGAAAAATAATGTTATCCTAGAAATTATTTCAAATTATGCTGTTAGTTATCTACAATATGCAGAAGCAACCTTCAGCTGCTTTTTGTTAGTGAAGGGATCAGGATCCTCAATGTGAGGGAAAATAAAAGTTGAATACAAATCTACAAAAAGTTCCACCAGATGATGCACTTCAACTTGGGAAAATGTAACAATATAACATGGAATATTAAAAAAGCGGCTAATTCTATAACCCCCTC
This sequence comes from Deroplatys truncata, assembly GCA_030765065.1. Lineage (NCBI taxonomy): Eukaryota > Metazoa > Arthropoda > Insecta > Mantodea > Mantidae > Deroplatys > Deroplatys truncata. Next base: position 19,991,635 of record CM060976.1, on the reverse strand, counting down.
CCCAAACAAAAAGAGAGAGAGAGAGAGAGAGAGTTATTTGACTCAAATTGTGTGTTTTCATGATTTATACATTTTTTTCTGCATAAGATTTTACCTCTCACTTATGGCTTACTGGTTATACAAAATTCATTCCAAACAAACACGACTTCACAGGTGCCTACTTACAAAAAGTTCAAGATATTTATTTTATTCCTTGAGTCAGTATGTCATACATGTAGCATTTTCATCAAAAACATTAAAGCCATTTTTGAGCAAATACAAAAGAATTAAAGGTTCCATATAAGGGATAGCTTGGGGTAGGGGATTTTCTTGAAAATCTTTGCCTGCATTTAGGTGATCTCAACACATGTATTTCTAGCAAAATCTCAATGGTGAATGTTTTGGTGCAATACAATATTTCCTCTACCTACTTTAGCTAAGCACTAGAGAAAGAAGGAAAGTAACTTTCCAAACACAGAAGTAAAATATGTTAGAGATCACTTGTTTCATATAAAAGAAGATTATGTTTATTGTATCTTTTTCTGCTGTGTTATGAAAAAACACATTTTGGAAAATATCACTCACAGCTCCAAATTTATTTTAAAACAAACTGGTGGTGGTTGGTTGGTTGTGAATGCTCTCCATTTACCATCATGTGTTCCAACAGTATGGTGTTAGTTGCATCGGTAGAGTTTAGTGATTCTTTGACACTGAAAAAAATTATGGATATTCATGATGAAGTTCCTTTCCCTGAACAATATGCTCGCTGGTAAGGGTATGTTGCTAATCTGTGTAGGTTAACAGCTAGGAGTAATATATATTCATAATAGGATATTAGAATGCAATTGTGATGGTATAAAATAAATACTAAGACTTCCCAGTTTATAATATGAATAATACAACTGTTGCTTTCCTGGGGAGATTTGGAATTACTTGTGAGTTTCTCAGGAGGATATTCCATTGTTTTTGTCACATGTCCTTTGAAATCCTCCATGAACTCTCTCTTTTATGGTTTTCTGGATAAGTAGTTGTGAAGAATGGAAGCTGGTAGCTGTATTATATCTTAACTTCATTGAAAGCTGGATTTACGTTGTTCTTCTGCTTATATGATTGTGTGGTGTGATAGATTGTATTGCTGGTTTTGAGTCACTCAGGATAACTGCTTTCTTGTGCAATTTAATATGAAATAACATAATGCGGTTGTTTTAAGGTGAGGCCACAGACCAGCTGTATGCGTAGTGCTGTACTGCAGTGACTTTTCCAGTTCGCAACTTGTGACACATGACACATTCAAGTTCATCTTAATCAGCTTGCAAATTTATTCAAGACATCTGTGCCATGTGTGTGATTTGCTTAAGAGTGTGATCTTTTTAATAGTCCACTGCAATGCCTGCCGATAAATTCACGCTTGAACAACAAATTTTTATGTACAATATATACGTAAAAACTGAATCATGTAGACAAGTGTGTGGACAATTTCAGGAGAAATTTCCTGGTATTACAGTTCCAGGTAGAGAAACTGTTAGACGTTTGGTTAATAAGCTTAGGACAATGGGAATTGCTAAACACTAAACCTAAAAAGCAAAAATGAGATGTTCTAACAGAGGAAAAAATTGACAAAATTGGTGCATCTATTTGTGGGGAACCCTAAAAAATAAAGTTTATAGGAACAATTCCCACTTCATAGATGAACTTAAGGACAACATAAAAACAGAAATTATGAACAGTATGCAAGAAGGATGTATGTGTGTAAATGTAAATTTCATCTGAAGACACCAGGAATATCTTTACACAGATGATCACCACTTATAACAAGGTTAGTACTCATTATAGTGCATGTCACTATCACTCGTGAGTAAGTAACGGTAGCTATAGAAGGAAAAACCCCCAGTGTAATAGGCATGTGTGAAGCATACATATGCGCGATTTGTGGCCTCACCATAAACCGACCTCTCTGTTGCTGCTTTAGAGAAATGTTGATTGCTTCTAATTCACCATCAAAATTGGTAGAGTTGCTCCCCACTGATAAGTAGAAGGAAAATAATTTACATGTTATTCCTGGTCCTACACTTCCACTTCTGTCTATTAAAATTCAGTCCATTTATGTCCATCTGTATATATGTGTATCCACTCATCCAAAAGGTATCGTGTGTGAATGGTTTCTAGTGCTATTGGTTTTAGTTTTATTGGGTCTGTTTCTATTTTTTTATATGTTCTAGTAGTTCAGTTTCATTTTTGTATTCTAATCAAAGTAGTGCCAAGTGGGAGGATCAGGTTCTTAATTGTGGTGGTAATATTAATGTTGCTATTGGTTTTAGTTTTATTGGGTCTGTTTCTATTTTTTTATATGTTCAAGTAGTTCAGTGTCATTTTTGTATTCTAATCAAAGTAGTGCCAAGTGGGAGGATCAGGTTCTTAATTGTGGTGGTAATATTAATGTTGCAATTAGTTTGTAACCAATTACCCTTTTATATGAATCCTTCTTGAGACTTGAGATTTGTTGGTTTAAATATCTTGTATGTACATGCTCCAGTACTTGTTATTTAGTAACTTTCTTAGTTTTTTTTTTTAACAATATTATACTGTTTTCTCTGTCATATTGTAAAGGTATGTTGTTTGTGTTTATCTGCATTGCTATATTCAGTGGGGATTTAACACCTCCTGAAATTAATCTTGTAGCCTGATTTTGTATCATTTCTATTTTGTTTAAGTTTGTCTGAGTTGCATTTATTAATGCTTCAAAGCTATATTAGAGAACTGTTTTATATATGTTTTGTATGTTGTATTTAAAACCTTTATGCTTACCCCCATTTACTACTTGCTAGTCTCTTTAGAGTTGTAAGTCTTTGTCTTGTTTTTACTGTAATCACATCTATATGTTGTTTCCATGTTAGTTTTCCATCAAATGTTGCTCCCATATATTTGTAATGTTGCTCCCATATATTTGTAGTTTTGCGTTTTTATGGTGGCTTCTCCACTGCTATAGTGGGCTACTGATTATATAGTGTGAAAATTTGAAATTTGTTTTTTAATGTGTTTGTTGGTATGTCATTTTCATTACACCATTCTTTGAGTTTACAGGGTGCTTTATTCATTTGGGGGCTAGTTGTCTGGTTTTTATGAGCTATTGATGTCCAAATGACGAGATATTCAGTAAACAAGGTAATTTGATATTTTCTATTTCATGAGTGTGTTTGATAAATCGTTTATCTTTATGTTGAATAATGTTGGGCTTGAGACTGTACCCTGTGGTACATCTTTATGCGTCTGTTTGAATTTTGATATGTTTTCTTCATACTTGGTTGCACAAAATCATTGATTTAGAAAGTTGTAGAGCCACTTAACATCTAATTCTGGATACCTAATTTTTGCATTTTGTCAAGCAATTTCAGTTTCCATACTGAGTCATAGGCCCCCTTGAAGTCTACAAATATAACTAATACAGTTTTTTTTTTTGGCCTAAAGCATATTTTATTTCCTGGCTGAGCATTATGACTTGTTAAGTAGTGTAAGAGAATTAATTGTATATATATATTGTTTATAGCACCACGTTGTGGAGCCAATGTTGATGTGGTATTAATGTTATGTTGACTTCTGCATTGCCATCTTGTGTGACGTCACTCCTTGTTTGGTTCGTTTAACTCCATCTGGCGTAGCAATTTGCATCAATTAGTTTCTGAAAGAATTTAAGGTTATGTATATTGTCCTCCGGCTAGCTATCATCTTTTCTTGGTAGAACTTGTATCTCTTGCAGGGTATGAAGCGGAAAGGAATCTTTTGTCTAGAAATGATATTGACGAAGAAATTGGTTTTATAATCTTTATTGCAGAACACGTTCACGAACACTTTCACATATTTATTTGGATACTCGCCATACTGAAACTATTTGTAATAACTTCTTATCACTTTTAACTCGCATACTTCAACTTTGTGTATTTAACTGTATAATACTTTATAAGATTTCTCGTACTTCTGCTGCGCGTAACTTGACGAAATAAATGAACTGCGATACCGACGTGGAGAGTACGGAGAATTTTGTAGAACTGGGAACGATGTGTAATGTGTTGAGAATCTTGTTGAACTGGGATAACGCTCCCTTGAATCTACACTATTTATAGGCTTGCCTCAAGATACGCTTAAAGATTATAAATGAACTGCTATTGGCTAATAAAACGCGCCAACATTAGCGTCTATTTTACTATCCAATGAAAACCACTAATACATATTACTTTTAGGGAAAATTCTAGAAGCTTTTACCGAAAAGGCGCGAAATATTACGTAACTTCCTGGTTCCCGGTAACGATAAACAACTCACCCCTTGCTGCATTATTGCGTTATTGTTAACAGTTTCAGTAGAGCCGTATATTATTATTTACCAATAATATTTACAATTAATAAACCTCTGAAATCAATGTCACATAAAAATACATATTCATATTATTATTATTAATTACATCTGAGTAATTTGTGATACAAATTACCGTCTCATATGCCCCACTAGAAACATAATTATAAATATTTATAACTTGTTTGGAAATTTTATAATTGTGTTTTTAGTCTCCTAAATCTTGGAACACACGCTATCACTTTCACTTAACACTTCACACGCATTTAACACACGATATATGTTTTATCTCGCCACTACTTACTGGCTTTGGTTTAATTAATTTAGATATTAATCTTACATTACAATTTTTTTATAGCAAATACTTTACCCTAAATTATTTAATCACTGTTTCAAAATTGTTTACTCTCTTACATTGTTGACAAAAATTTATACATTTAAGATTTTTGTAATTATTACACATATTTACCAAAATATTCACCCTCTACACAAATATTTACATCTCTTAAATCTAGGCACTGTTTCGTATGTTCTATTTACTACATAAATATTTGTTTTTAATTATTTTTACCCATTTTTGTTGTTTTGTACATTATTCAATATCATATTAAGTTTCAATCTTTGCATTCTTAATTTTCAAATGTTGTTACAGTTACTAAAAATTTAATTTATTTATTTATTATTATTTTTTTTTATAAAATTTATTTCTTTTTTTAAATGACATATATAAATAGTTAACCCTCTTACGTTCCAATACATTTCTCTGCAAGTCATCTTTACCTATCCAGCATTTAGTTTACATCTCGTTGCTATTTACCCTCCTGGATCAAATTGTGTGTGGCTAAACATTACTCGTAGCCGTAACCTAACCTTCAAATTTTTGTTCATGAATAACCTCTTGTATTCATATGACATTTCGTTCCCTGATAACATTTGAAAACAATCTACAGTTTCTTGAACAACACATCTTTTAACAACTTTCATTTTCAATTCTTCTATCATTTTAATCTGAGAATACTCTGACAAATCTGTACTAAACTGTACTGGACTGGAGTTTTCATTTTGAATATCTTGGTACAATTTATTTCTTTGTATTACTGTCTCATTCTGTATTTCTGATATTTCCCCTCTGAAATTAACTTGCGCCTGATTTACATCTACATTCATAACCTCTTTTATCTCTCTTAGCTCACTTGAGATATTACTCACGGGTTTTTCTAACTCTGTACATTCTACATTAACCTCACTTTTAGTATTAACCTCACTTTCTTTGTTATCTCTTTCCCTGCTCATGTCTAGCATTTTCTTTGAAATTTCTCCTATCTCACTTACTATTACTTCCTCATTTTCATCTCTCATTTCTGGCATACTACTATCTAGCTTCATAACTTTCTTTTCAATTTCTTTACTGCTTTGATCTACTTTTTGCTCTAATACCTCATTACTCCTACCAATATTTTCAATTGATTTCCTATGATCCTTTTTTATATCTTCTCTCAATTCCTCAAAACTCTGATCTACTTTTTGTTCTACACTCTTAATAATATCTTCACTCAATTCCCTATGACTCTTTTGCATATCTTCCCTTAATTTCTCATTACTCTGAGTTAGTTTTTCTAATTTCTCATTATTCTTTTGCATATCTTCCCTCAATTCCTTATGACTCTTTTGCATTTCCTCACTAATATTTCTCAGCATTTCCATAATTTCCTTCATCATATCAGCATCAATAGTAATATTTCTTGCTATTCTATTCTTACTTTCTGCACTAACATTTCCTCCCTCCAATACTACATTGTTTGAGCCTTTTTTTGTAACCTGTATTGACTTACAGTTAACTGTTACACTATCCCCTTCCATCATTGTTTCTTCTGTATTACTAGCAGCCATTGTTTTTGTTTTTCTAAAAAAAAATTACGATACCTTTGTGATGCTGTATGTTGCTGTTACTTTGATGTCCAGCGTTCTGCCCCATTCTCCTAGATTTGTATGTCGCTTCTGCGTTGTGTTGTGATGAATCTACGTTGTCTCGATGTTTTTGCGTTGAATTCCTTGTTGCCTCGTAATCTCGGAATTACGGTTGAAGTCTGTCGTCCCTTTTGTTTCTGGAATCTGCGTCTTGTAGATGATTTCACCGCTGCATTCCTGGTTACTCTGCTTCATTCCTAGTTAATTCTGCTACTTCCTGGTTATTCTTGTTCCTTTCCTAGTTATCTAGCCCCACGTTATGGGTGCCAATTTGTGAGAGCAACAAATTGTGTTTACATTTATGTTTATAGCACCACGTTGTGGAGCCAATGTTGATGTGGTATTAATGTTATGTTGACTTCTGCGTTGCCATCTTGTGTGACGTCACTCCTTGTTTGGTTCGTTTAACTCCATCTGGCGTAGCAATTTGCATCAATTAGTTTCTGAAAGAATTTAAGGTTATGTATATTGTCCTCCGGCTAGCTATCATCTTTTCTTGGTAGAACTTGTATCTCTTGCAGGGTGTGAAGCGGAAAGGAATCTTTTGTCTAGAAATGATATTGACGAAGAAATTGGTTTTATAATCTTTATTGCAGAACACGTTCACGAACACTTTCACATATTTATTTGGATACTCGCCATACTGAAACTATTTGTAATAACTTCTTATCACTTTTAACTCGCATACTTCAACTTTGTGTATTTAACTGTATAATACTTTTTAAGATTTCTCGTACTTCTGCTGCGCGTAACTTGACGAAATAAATGAACTGCGATACCGACGTGGAGAGTACGGAGAATTTTGTAGAACTGGGAACGATGTGTAATGTGTTGAGAATCTTGTTGAACTGGGAGAACGCTCCCTTGAATCTACACTATTTATAGGCTTGCCTCAAGATACGCTTAAAGATTATAAATGAACTGCTATTGGCTAATAAAACGCGCCAACATTAGCGTCTATTTTACTATCCAATGAAAACCACTAATACATATTACTTTTAGGGAAAATTCTAGAAGCTTTTACCGAAAAGGCGCGAAATATTACGTAACTTCCTGGTTCCCGGTAACGATAAACAACTCACCCCTTGCTGCATTATTGCGTTATTGTTAACAGTTTCAGTAGAGCCGTATATTATTATTTACCAATAATATTTACAATTAATAAACCTCTGAAATCAATGTCACATAAAAATACATATTCATATTATTATTATTAATTACATCTGAGTAATTTGTGATACAAATTACCGTCTCAGTAGTTGATTGTTGTCTGAATTCTGCTTCTGCTTGTGTAAGTAGGTTCTGTGCTTGTAAGTACCATTTCAATCTTGAGCATATCATCTGGTGAGAGAGATAGGATGCTAATGTTCTAATGTATTTGGTGATTTGTTAGGTTTTAAAATTCATATAATAATTGCCTTTCTCCAATCTGCTGGTATATTGTATTGCCAAATTAAATTGAGAATCTTCAAATAAGTTTCCTGTGCTTTATGGCCAAGGGTTTTGAGCCTCTTTTCTGCTATTTGATCTAGGCCAGGATTTTTTTTTTTTTGCATTTTTAGCTTTGAGATTACTTCTTTAAGTTCATATATGTTGAAGTCTATTTTGAAGATATGTTTTATGCATGGGGCTTTGAATTCATCTTTATTTTATTCCCCCATAACCTTTTCTCTCTTTTTAATATGTGGGTTGCTTGTTCTAGTAAAGGTGGTTCTAAAGGCATTTGCAATTTGTTTATTATCAGTTAGAGTTTTATTTTTAAACTGTATTGGTTCCTTTCGCATTGTTGTTCTTTTGTTGTTTAGTTTGCCGATAAAGTTGTGGATTTTCTTACTACCTATTCTGTAGTCTATTTTTTCTATGAATTTGGAATGCTTGCTTTTTTGCTATGGTTATTCCCCTCTTCAAGTTTAAAACAAACTTGTAGAGAGTAAATGTAATGCTACTTACTTCACTTGCTCTACACTCATGTACCAAGCAGAGAGATTTTACCGTAGATATAATATGTAAAACACAACTGCATTATGAATTTTGATAAAATATGCACACATTTTTGTTGTACTCCCATCTCTAAATAAAAACAACTTAAATGATTGTACATTCCAGATAGCACTAAATGAGTGATAAATTATTTTATGTTCAGCAAAATAGTTTCTTATTGAATGGGTAACATGATCTTTATGACCGGTTGCTGTCCATAAAATATTCCAAGCTAGAAGTTGTTTGTAGATAGCTATATCATGAATTTCCAGATTTTAGGATTTGGCTTATCTCCAGTTTTTGTGCTTCATTTTAGAATTATTAGCTTTTATCATTAAGCTGAAAACAGAATGAAAGAACTTAATTTATTACACAGTTTACACATCCCCTTTGTTTCATTTATATTTCAAACTACAACAGTACAATCTTTCAGTATTGTTTAGTACAGGAATGCAATTTATATTTTACCTATGAAATATTGTTACTTCTGTCTAATGAGAAACTTGTTTTTTTCATTTCTTCCTTTCTTTTTACTTTCTCTACTACGTATAGTAAGTAGGGGAAGTATTGTATTCCACCCAAAAATTCGATACCGAGATTTCACCGGAAATACATGTTTTGAGACTCCCTGAATCCAAAAAAAGCATTTTTGGAAACATGTCCGTGTGTGTATCTGTGTGTGTGTGTGTGTGTGTGTGTGTGTGTGTGTGTGTGTGTGTGTGTGTGTCTGTGTGTCTGTGAACAGCATAACTCAGAAACGAACAGTCGGATAAACACCAAACTTGGTATTTAGGTTCAATATCTTCCAGGGATGCGACACGAAGGTTTTAAAGAAAATCCCCCCACCCCAGGATACCCTTTACATGGAACATTTTTCGAAAATTTTAATTTTCTCAAAAATGGCTCTAACGATTTTGATTAAAATATCATATGTTTAAGATGTTTTCATGACAAATGAAATGTATATCTCGAATTTTCTGGGAATGTCTCCAAAAGTGTTCTTCATTCTGAACGACTTTTGCATAATTGGTAAACCATAAGAGATAGATAAAATTTTACTACACAAAAAATGTAGATTGCGTTAAAATACACAGTTTATGTTATATGCATATTTTTTGTTGAGTGAACCGTTTTCGAGATATTGCTTGTTATTCCCTTAAATTTTCCAATACTTATACTTTTTCTCAAATTCGTTATTCATTTTTTTATGTCCTGGACATGCAAAGAGAATGGAATACTCCACATAGCAACCATCTCTTAAAATATTTGACTATCGCTTAAAACCTACTATATTCCCCTTGCACCTACAAGAAAATTAGCAATAAGATTGACATATCGATATCTCGATTAACATGAAGCATATGGAGAATAAGCGTTTGTAGAAATAGTTTGTACAAGAGTAGAGAAAGTCATGTGAGTGTAACACATCAGATTTTTTTTAATAGAATGGAAATTTCTGGTCACTATTTAACCATGCAGAATCTTTGTCAGGATTGAAACCTTATGATTTTATGAGAAATTGCTCTTTCACATTGTTCATGTGTAGAGCTAAAGTTGAAGAGTGTAGTATGACTTGAACTATTCAGTACACAAATCACAGATCTTTGGCTCTATAGCATGGTTCTATAGCATGGCAAAATGCCCAAATATGCAACTTCCCTATTTCATATATTGCAGTAAACATTCAAGGCAATCTTAAATGTTCTGAGATATTATGCCCTAAAGGTGACTTACAATGCTGCAAGTACATTTCCAATTTTTATTTGTCTATTAGAGTTCATTTATATTACTATTACACTCATATGAAATAAGCACAATATAGATGAATAGCATTTAAGAACATCTTAGATGTCAACCAATTGTGACTTTATTACAGGAAAATCATTGCATCCAGAGGAGGTATTCATTATTTGATAAGTATACTTCGTCCATCATTTATTTCTGACTGCAGGAGATTCAAAACAGAAGGGCAACTTTTTAAGATTTAATAAAAGCATGTATATTTAATTTGTCTGGGAGATAGTGATATTATCAAAGAATATTTTCATATACAAGAGAAAAGTAAGGAGAAAGGGTTATGTTATTAAAAATTCAGGAAGTTATAAAACAGGATAGGTATGGGAGATGCTTATGGGAGAAACATATGGGAGATGCATGGATAAATGCAGAATATCACATTAAAGGCTTTTGGAAAGAAATAGAATTAAGGCTAAAAGATGCTGACAGACAAGATATTTTTGCCAGTACAATAGGGAAAAGCTCCTTGATGATATATAGGGAAATAAAAAGAGTACAGGAGGGGCAAAAGTACATAGAGAAATGCAATGAATTAGGGCGAGGATTTGCATGGGTGATAACAGGAGTTACAAACTTGAAAGACATAAGGATGATGAGGATATAAGAAAGTGTCCAATGTGTGGTGAATTGAACATGGATTTCCACTACTGTATATAATATTGTAATCAAACAAAGACATGGAGAGAACAACTTTTGCAACAGAAATGAAAAAACTTGGATGGAGAAGTATAAATAAGGTAGATTCTTGCTGCAAAAGGGGACAAAAAAAATAAAAGTTATGGGAAACTATTTGACAAAAAGAAATGGATAAGAATATTACAAAGAAGATGGGCTAAAGGCAGAAAAAAATAGACAAATAATGTAAGCAAGTAGACAGTGGGTCATCAATACTAGGAAAACCAGTTGTGTGTATTGAGACCGTAAATTAGCTTAGGCAAGCAACCAAGCAATGAATTTATAGCATAAATACCCTAAAATTTTCAAATGTTATTATAGTCTAAAATGTATATAATGTAATTATGTAACTGTGAGTGTTGGGAAATAAATATTCATTCATTCATACTATTTCATTTGTTTTAAAAATTAATGTGGTTCTTCCCAAAGCTTTGCATTTTAATTCTGTTAATGTAAGAGTTTACCTTTGTTTTTGAGGTTAGGTGTATAGTTATACACTGTTTCACAATTCAACATTTGGTACTAATGGGATAATATGCTGTGATGTGCTGGTTTGGTTTTAAACAGAACCTCAGTAGAAATTACTTTTATTGTGCATAATTAGCCATAATAACAGTTATATCAATTTATGTTTTAAATAGCCACAATAAATATAATTCCAGAATTTTAGTTTAACTAGGTAAGTTTAGGAGTGGATACCACTCATGAACATATTCGATAATCTTAGAACTTCATGTAATTACAATTGTGTCAATGGGTATTATTATAATAATAATAATAATAATAATAATAATAATAATAATAATAATAATAATAATAATAATAATAATAATAATAATAATAATAATAATAATAATAACAATAGTAATAATAGTAATAATAATAAAATAATAGTATACTCTGACCATATACCTGCAGTTGCCCTCCGTAGTCTAGGGTTACCATGCTAGCTTCTGGTTCCTGAGGTCGCGGGTTCAAACCCAGCAGAAGATGATGGATTTTTTTCGGGCATAAAAATCCTTAGCATGGCTTTTTCAGAAGGGAAGTGAAGCCAATGGTCCTGTGTTGTAGATTTACAGCATATAAAAGAACCTCAAGTCTGATAAAGAGGCCTCTGAGCAAAATTTCTGGTCTTTCACACCTAATGTAGTATGGGCATTAAGGACCATAGTAGTTAAAGAACATCCATAAATAAAACTCAATTTAATTTAATTTGGCTACTTCCCACTGCCAGGTGAAGACTAAATTTTGATTCAACTAAACTTCTGGTACAAAAACATATATACAGATAACAAAGCTGGGCAATCAAAACTGGATTGGTGTCATGGCTGTATATTGACATTTATTTCTATACCCTATTACTTTACTCAGCTTACTAGATTTAAAGAGGCTAATTAGTTTTCTGGAAGGAGTGCTGGAACTGTAGGTTGAGGTGTTTTAGTTTGATATGCATCTCAGTAGAGTTACCCTGACAAATTATAAAACATATAATTGTAAATCTTCATACCAGGCATTAAGTTCTACTATAACAGTCTTTTTTGTAATCTTCGTATTTGTAGACCTAAAAAAAATTGAATGTTTCCTGATTCACATAAATATTTTGAATCATTGAGCAACATAGAGACCATTCCTTCAACTGGAAAACGCTTATGTCATAATAATCTTGATGAAAGTATAGAATAAGTTTTGAGTACACCATGCTTGCTTTGGAAGATTTTCTTTCTGTCTGTTTAAATATCTCAGGATATTATTTGTAAGGATTTCAGAATATTATTTGTTTGAATGATATTTTACGTTTAGGAATTTGAGGGAAAGAGAGATACTTTGTGTTTTGCAGAATTACAATTAAAACTAAACATACAGCTCTGCAAATCCTGCAGCAATCATTATTTAAACAACTACTGTAATTTAGCTGCATGCACACAGCTGTTTGGCACTGAGCTAGCTAGGCATGCAAATTGTAGAAATGACATAAAAACATGGGACATTGGGAATGTTGTGTGTGCCTTGGAATTGAATCTCAGATTTTTATACCAAAAAAGTGTTCTATTTACATTTGTTAAAGTTGACTCATAACTATGTATTGTATTGCAATTAATTATTACTGAGTTTATGTATTTTAAAACCTTTCTTTTTCAATTTTAATTGAGTTTACATGGACTGCTCCTTTACTAACTTTTAACAAGTTTCCTCCATGTAATAACTGTAAAGTGATTTTGTTTTCCAAAATAAGTGAATATAGAGTTTAATAATCTTATGATAAGGTACTTTGAATGAATTTTATTTCTAGTGTTTCATGAAGCATTATTCTTTGTAAAATATTCAATGGTCTTATGTATATTTGTAATAAGGATGTGTATGTAATATCACTTTTACACTTAAAGCACATTTAGGATCCAGTTTGTTATATTATATATTATCATTAATACTTGAAGATACTGCAGCTTATTTCCAATCTAATAAATGCATCCATAAAGAATATTTAGATTTGGTAAAAATGATTGCTGTATTGCTGTAGCCTTCAGTGAGCCAATATATTTGTCAGCACTTGAAGACAGCATAGCTCACATTCAATACACATCCATAGGTGTCAACTCCAAGGGAGCAATGGGAGCTTATGCCCCCTTGCTTATACATGCAGGGGGGTTGCAAACATGTGTGTTTTCCCCCACAATAATAAAAGAAAGAACTATGTGAGATTAATATCATTACGATCATCATAAGGTTGCCACCTCGATTATCCCTGAATTTGTTTGTTTGTCCCAGATCCAGGTAAAAAAAATGTTAATGACTAGAAATTTTCTTTCGAGTAAGTTAAAGAAAAGCATTGCTGTACAGAAACAATAGTTTGTTGTTCTCTCAATGCATATGCAACGTGAATTTAGAATGACTCTTCAGACAATTCCAAGCTATAGTTTCAATCTATATACTGACATGTCTATAAAGTTGAGTTAGAGCATCCTGTTAAACATCTGTCAACCAATTGCCAATAGCTATTTTTTAGCTTTATAACTATGAATTTTTTAAAACCAATTCCCTTCTTTTGTGATATTCAAATTCAACATGAGTGTAAGAAAATCTAAACAGAGAGACTGCTGCATGTTAACTGTTGCTGGTTGTGGAATACACTTGCTTATTGGATGTCAATGTATTGTGCACTCGGAACTAGAGTTTTGTTCAAAATTAATAAGAAAAATAGAAATAACAGACATTTCAATTTGCTATAGAAATCAAAACAGTGCAAATCTTCTCTCATCCCTTCTGATTCAGTGGTACCCAGCTCTTTGATATTGTCATTACTATTGTTGTTGACATTGTCATTATCATCATGTTTATCATATGTCGACAACAACAATAAAGGAATGTAAGCTTTTGTAATTTTGGATGAAAACATACACTTGAATATACAATGACAAATCAAAAGATAAAGCTTTCTGTTCTATATACAAAAATTATGATTAGGAATCATAAAAGCTTGTAACTCTGTATTTACTAAAGCAGGGTATTCTGATTGGGGAAAAATCTGATGTGTTACATTCACATGATTTTCTCTACCCATTCTTTGACAAACTGTTCTTACAAAAGCATCATGTTAACTGAGATAAACATTTGTAGAGATTTTTTTTCCTTACATATTTCCTTGTAGATACAGTGGGAATTTGGGAATACAGTAGGCTTAAGCAATAGTCAAATCTTTTAAGAGCTGGTCACTATGTGATTGCTTTGAAATTCCATTCTCAGGAGAGAAACAAGAAGAACGATTTCCCATCTGAGAAAAAATATAAGTATTTGAAAATTCAAACCAATAACAAAGAATATTCTGGGAATGGTTAACTCAAAAAAAAAGTTATTTCTCATAAATTGTGTGCTTGAATGAGATCTACATTTTTTGTGTAGTAGGATTATGTCTATCTCTTATGGTTTACCAGTTATGCAAAACTATTCAGAATGAAGAGGGCTTCAGAGACTATTCCCAGAAAATTCAAGATATATGTTTCATTTGGCAAGAAAATGTCTTAAACATATGGTATTTTAATCAAAATCGTTAGGACTATTTTTGAGAAAATCAAAATTTTTGAAACATTTTTCATGTGAAGGGGTGGGGATTTCCTTAAAAATCTTTGTGTCATATCCTTGAAAGATGTTGAGCTTAATTACCAAGTTTGGTATTTGACCAACTTTTCGTTTTTGAATTATGCTGTTTACACACACACATACACACACACACACACACATACACACACAAGGACCTTTTTCTAAAAAATGTTTAATGTATTTATTCAGAGGACCTCAAAACGTGTATTTCCAATGAAATCTCAGCATTTAAATTTTGGGTGGAATGCGATACTTCTTCTATTCACTATAGGTAAGCAGTAGAGAAAGTAAAAAAGTAACAGAAAGGTTCACTATGCATGAAAAGTTTTTCAACTTGCAAATGTTTTCAAAGAGAGCGTCAAACAAAAAGGACAAATATCAATGCTCAAATAGCATTATTGAACCAAAAAAACAAGAAAGACAAAAAAAGAAATGGAAGAATTAAGGTAATTTTTGATAAAATAATTTACATAGTTCTTTTACTTGCTCTACAAAGATTAGCAGCAAGAGGAAAAACTGGCAACGAATCAAACTTACACCAACTATTAAAGCTTTAATCACAGAATGTTCCTGAATTAAAAGGGTGGTTACAAGGAACAAAATATAGGTGGATATCACATAATATAATAAACAAATTGGCTAAAATGCTGTCTTATGAGATCATTTGTACTATACATGATGAAGTTAAGGGAAACAAACATTTTTAGCCTTATTAGATGAAACCAGTGATATTTCCATTTCTGAACAATTTCACTTTTGATTAGATAGGTTAATATGCATACATTTGAAGTTGATGAAACTTTTATGAGATTTTATGCAACAGAAAAGATGGATGCAGACACACTCTTCAAAATTGTCCATATGCTCACAAAATTAAATCTACTTATTCATAATTTAAGGGGTTATTAGTTATGAACACATGTTTCATGTTGAAGATAGATCAAATGGATCATGAACACTTCATCTTGTCAGTTTAGACTAAATATAATAATATGCGCAAGTAGAAATGTAGGCCATGTATATTCATGTACTCAAACCTTTGTACTTAGTGAAGAATTAGCACCTAACATAACATTATGAGCTAAGATTATAATTCATTGTTTAACATATTATAGGCAGATAACAGGGCAGTTAACAGATAACAGGGAAACTCTACAGCAGGCATTCAGCAACTGAGTAGATAATCTGTCCATTTTAAAACTGAATATTATGGGTTTAATATATGAATATTGCCTACACTTTTATTGCAAATATTATTTACACTTAGTGTAAACTGATGAGATGAAGTCTATTTGATCTATATTCAACATGCAAAATGTGTCCATTCCAAATATCAACTAAATAAAACACTGTTTTGCACAATTTCTCCATGAAAAAGCATTTTTAATGACAATATAATGTAAAACTAAAGTAAATTACACTTTTTACTCTCAAAGAGGACACATTTACTAGACCTTATTTTAATAATACATTCCAGTTTTCATTCTTGCCCAATACCTGATTTAGCTGCTAGGCAATGTCACTCGTTACCCTCTGGGAACACTTTGCAGTTAGAGCCAGAGTTCTTTCAGCACCTAAGTGATTCAATGCCTAGGCAGCTAAATCAGGTATTGGAGAAGAATGGAGACTGGACAGATTATATTAAAATAATGTGTAGTAAATGTGTCCTCTTTGAGAGTAAAATGTATAATTTACTTTAGGTTTGCATTATGTGTATTGTCATTAAAAACATTTTTTGTGGAGATATTGTGCAAAAGAGGGTTTTGTTTTGTTATATATTTAAATTTGGTTATTATAAGTGATGACGTGTAAAGCTTTTGCTTAAAGTTATATATTCATATGTGAATAATCTAGAATTGTGCACGTAAAACAGGATGCCACTGTAAGTGCAAAAAGGTAAACAGATACACACACACATACACACACACACACACACACACACACACACACACACACACACACACACACACCTTTTCCTTGCTATATATACTCCACCTGTGAAGGCCAGTAGAATGCCTCCTGAAGCTGTGGTGATGGCATAAATGGAAGCAGGTGTACCAACAAAGTTTCCAGTATCTTATTTTTCCTTTTATAGCCCAGATTATCCTTTATTAGTCATTCTGAATTTCCAAATACTTCTTTAAAATTTGCAGATGGTGACAGTTTCATAATCATTTTGCTTGCCCAGAAAATCCAACTTCTTCTGTTGCTAGAAGAGTCCCCACGATGACCATGAAATGCTAGTTCTTTTTTACATAGAAAGACATTTCTTATGTCTGATGACTCATTACTCCCCACTTTGGCAATCTCTTCATTACATTTCACTGCTGCAGTTTCCAAAAATTGTGTGTTCAATTTAGCTTTTGCCCATGGTTGAAAATATTCTTTGTTTTGCAAGAGAACTTTTGAAACTTGATGTTGTTAAATTATTCTGCCGAAGTTTCTTTTACTCTATTCATTCTCTTGTTCCACTGTTTCCCTCTCAGTACCAAAGGGAGGACATAATTCTCCGTAGATATGTCTGTTATTAATAGAACTGGCACTCAAACCATGCTTTTGAAGAATGCATTTCAACTGAAAGTGTATATGAACATAACTGTTTGCATTTTGTAAATATAGACATTTCATTATTAAAAAATACAAAAGACATAACATAATATTTTATTTTGATTAATGGGAAAACAATTATATGCATCAGCAATTTAAGATTTGATTCATGAAAACCAAGTAAACTGGTACGTAGCGAATTATTGATTGAAGCTAGTAACAATGAAGTAGTAGATAACAAATTTAAACATGATTTTTATAAAACTAAGTTCACTTGAAAATGAACGAGGATTAGGAAAACTCATTTACACTTTTCACTTAAGTATACTTAAGTATACTCTTCATTTTCATTTGAAATACTTCACTATTAACCGCTTCTTCCTTATTACTTACAACTAAGTTCACTTACTCATTCAACAATCAGAACATGTTTTTAAGACTATGCAAAAACCAAATTTAAACTGACACATACCAATTCAATGAAATTTCAAACAGAATAAACCACAATTAGCTAAAAATAGCCTATTTTCTCTTAACAATGGCAAAAATTGCTGATATGTGATGTTTCTTTCTTCCAATTAGTTTTCCAAAAAAATTCAGTAGATTGCCACACTCATCAAAATGCCAAAGAGAAGAAAATAATGAAAACCACTGAGAAGCTCAAACTGTGTTGTAGTCATGCACATGCTCTATTATCATAACAAATATATACCTGAACTGTTGGGAGCAAGTGTCATGAACATAACATGATATACTTAAGTTTAACTCAAGCTCAGTACATTAATTCACATAATTTTTTTACTCTTGGCAAAAAAGATTTTTTCAGTTAGAATTATATTGCCTGAGTAGCTGCAACCTCATTCATATTGGTGATACAATTTAAAAAAGAAATATAGGGAAAAACTACATATATTCACACTTAACAGCTTAAGTACATCATTGCATATAAAGGAAGTAAAAATATCTGATGTGATATGTTCACATGACTTTCTCTATTCTCCATCATGTATTAGTGGGTACTCAAATTATTCTTACATAAGCTTACTTTTATACCTACCACATTTTAATCCAAGTAAACCTTCGCAGAAATAGCTACATTACACATATCATTATTATAGATACAAAGCGAACAGCGACAGTCAAATGTTTAAGAATTGGATGCTATATGCTAGTCTTAAAATTCCATGCAATCATGAGAAACAGTTGAATGTTGAAAGGGCTTTAAGAGAATGAACCAGGAAATGATAAATTCAAACCTTTAATAACAGATATCTCAGAAATGCCTTATGCCACAAAAAAAAACTTATTTTAAATAAATACTGTTTTAAAGATGTAAGAACGTAGGTTTTCACGGCCGGTGTCACAATTATAACTAATATGATTTTCCGGGCTGTTATGCCGTGGTCTTCTTCAGCAGACCACGGCATAACAGCCCGGAAAATCATATTAGTTATAACTGTTTTAAAGAGCTCTACATTTTTTGTGTGGTGCATTTTTGTCTATCACTTAATATTTACCACTTATACAAGATTATACAAAATTCCCTCCGAATGAAGAAGACTTCATAGGCTATTCTCAGAAAATTCAAGATATAAATTTTGTTTGCCATGTAAATATCTTTAATATATGTTATTGCAATCAAAATCATTAGACATTTTTTAGAAAATAAAAATTTTCGAAAAATGTTCTATGTAAAGGGTAGTTTGGGGTGGGGGGATTTTCTTGAAAATCTTGATGTCACATCTTTGGTAGATATTGAACCTATATACCAAATTTGGTACCTATTTATCCAAGTTCTCGTTTTTGAGTTATGCTCTTCATAGAAACACACATACACACACACATGGACAAGTTTCCAAAAATGCTTTATTTGGATTCAGGGAGCCTCAAAACATTATTTCTGATGAAATCTTGGTATTGAATGTTTGGGTGGAATGCAATATTTCTCCTACTTACTATGCATAGCAGAGAAAGTAAAAAAGAAAGAGAAGGTGAAAAAAAGGAGAATAGCAATGGACCTCCAAATAAACTGTGAGACTTCTCAAGCTCTACTTGCTTAGGGGTATCAAATCATCTGACTTAGCCGGGTAACACCCAGTATTTAATTTTTTTTTTGTTTCAACCCCTGTTTAAAAATTAAAAAAACAGAATATTCACTCAGTTTCCATATTTATATACATTTCTTTTTAGAAAGGGTTATTTTGGATAGGTGGTGCAAGCTTTTGAATAATCATTCACACAGATGCACTGAATTGTTGAAAAATTTATCCGTTTTTCTTTTTAATCCTGGCCCATAATGCAGTCATGGAAAGGATTTTTATCTTATTTTAATGCTCACTGGTCAGATGTAAGAAATATGTTATCAACAGAATGTGTAAAACGTTTGCTATTTGTTTCATATAATTATAAAGATGTCAGTTGTTCTCAATTCTGTGACATTATTCAATGCAGAAATGAGTTTCTCAGAAAGATTTGAGGGAGTGAGAAATATTTTTCCCTCTAGAAGTAAACTTGAAAAATGCTTGTAGTGTAGTCATTAGAATAAAGGATGTGTGGAAAGCTGCCTCCCCCTGCTCTGGTAATCCTCTGCTTACTACACTCAGCAGAGTGCTGGAACTTGAGAGGGGACTGTATAAAGCTTTAGTGTATTGTAACTGCTGTACCCAAGCTAGACAGCAACTAAGTAAGTGTTGGCTCACAAGCAAAGAGTATTGTCAACAGAATGCCAATAAACAATGTGTGGCTGGTTGCAAATGCAATACTTTTGTACATTTATACCTTGTGAACTGCTATTCATATACTTACATTGATATTGTACATTGTTTTCAAAATAAATATAAATTATTAAACTAAAGTAAGAATGTCTCATAGTTTTTCCTTGTATAATAATGGTATCAATATTATTGTAAAGATACCAAAAGCTTTAATAATAAGTGTAATAAAATGAACAAGGTTCTTTCAAAACATAACAAAAAAAGTTAAAAACAAGACTGTAGCATTAAAACTTCCAATGCATTGCATACAGATTACTCTCTACCCAGTATTATTTTCATAACTCTTCTACAAGAGCTTGTTTTTCTATCTGCTTCATGTTAAATACGTTAAACTTTTGCAGAAATGATTTTATTACACATTTTGTTTTAGGTACAAGCGGGATACAGGATGCTGAAGTGATAGTCACTCCATCTTTCCATGACATCTCATGAATCAAACAATGGTGACATAGCACTTGAAAAAATGTATTACATCAAGTATTTGAAAATTGAAAGCAATGGCATGAATATCTTATTTATTTGACATAAATTGTGTGTTTTTAATATATTCACTTTTTGGTAATAAGTTAGATTTTGTCTATCTCTTATTTTTTACCAGTTACCTATACAAAATTACACAACATTTATTGAGAATGAAAAGAACTTCATAAGCTATTCTGAGAAAATTCCAGGTATACATTTTATTTGTCATATAAATATCTTAAACACGTAGTATCTTAATGAAAATTGTCAGAGACCTTTTGAGAAAATAAAATTTAACAAAAACTGTTCTATGTAAAGTGTAGTTTGGGATGCGGATTTTCTTGAAGATCTTCATGTCACATTCTTGGAAGATTCTGACTTAAATTCCAAGTTTTACATTTATGTCAATTTTTGCTTTTGAGTTACACTGTACACAGATAGACAGAAAAGATAAACACACATACTGAACCTTTTTCTTCAGTGGCCCTCTAAATATTTATTTCCAGTGAAGTCTTGATATCAATATTTTGCATGGAATGTAATACTTACTCCATGTACTGTAAGTAGGTAGTAGAGAAAATAAAAAAGAAGAACTTATGTGTTATATTCACCTGACTTTCTCTTATCACTATTATTTATTTTCACACCTCTTCTATAAACTATTCTTACAAAAGTTTATTTTCCTATATATTAATCAAGATAAACATTCCCAAAGCAGCTTTCATTATACATTTTGTTGTAAGTACAAGGGGATTACAGGAGGTGAAGTGATTTAAAATCTTTAAAAAGTGGGCCACATTAAACTGGCTTTGAAATTTATCTTATGAAGATGTATCACTTGAAAAAATGCTCTCACAGTTCTTAGGGTAAAATACTTTAATTAGGAAATGATGCAATTGCAAGGATTTCAAGAAGTGCCTACAGAGACTTGCAGAAATGAAGGGGAGCACAAAAGATCACAACTGATTCAGTGCATAGGGCATTTATTGCTCCCCCTTTCTTAAAAATATCTTGGAAATCCTTAATGACAAAAAAAATTATTTGATGTAAATTGCATGTTTTAATAACATCTATAGTTTTAATGTAATAAGGTTTTATCAGTCTCTTGTGGTTTACCAGTTATACAACATTATACTTAATTAAATCAGAATGAAGGGAACTTCAAGGGCTATTCACAGAAAATTCAAGACATACATTTTTTTAGTCATGCAAATATTTTAAACATTCGATATGGTACTTTAATTAAAACCATTAAAGGCATTTTTGTAAATAAAAAATAACAACAAATTTGGGGAGAAGGATTTTCTGTAAAATCTGTGTTACATCTTTGGAAAACAGCTTAAATATCAAGTTATCCAACATTTTGTTTTTGAAATAGGGAAATCTTTATATACCTTTAGGGGTGGAATACATACTCCCTCTACCTATTATTGTTATGTAGTAAGGAAAGTAAATACTGTAGTTAAAGAGAAATTTTATGTAATTTTGAGTACTGGGGACTAATCAACTTTATGATACTGTTATTTGTTGTAGGGTGCCAGAAGAAAAGCACACAATGTTTTTGCCAGAAATAACTGAGGAAGATGAAGACAGAAGTTGCCCAACTCCAAAAGGCTCAGTGCACAACCTCCAAACTGCTGCTGCTGTGGGTGCATCAGCTGCGACAGCTGCAGCTGCAGGTATCTGGCGGTAAGATTGTCCACCACTACCCCTCCTTTCCCCTTGCCAATCCTCTCCTTATCCTAATCCTGGCAATGCCTGCCAGGTCTGTGTGCAAACAGATGCAGGTAAGAGAACCACTGTCTTTCTTGAAATACCTTGATTGTGATACATAGTATGACATTTTCTCTGTTTAAAATAGGATTTCTATATATGACAAGAGTAAAAGTTTAGTTCAGAATATACCTGCAAATGAATAAAACACACTAAAAAAAAGTCACACTTGTGCCTTATAAAGCTGTTTGCTTGGAATACTGGTAAATTTGTGTGTATGTGCCTTGAATCTACTTAACATATAGGGTGGAGATAGGATTATTGTGTATTTAAGCACCACTTTATACCAACTTACATATATATGCAAATAGCATAGAGTTGCAGTTATTTTATACAAAGTTTACAATCTGCATTTACAAGTAAATAGACAGTAGAAACATATAAAATGTAGAAGTAAATAGACTTATAGCAGTTTTAAATAAAGTGAATGGATATAGAATTGTAAATCAGGGATGAATTCTTTAATTAAATATGTAATAAGATTTTCAAGTGGATAAAGTTTCAGCTTACAAATAGATTAATTTTTACTTTCTCTACTACGTATAGTAAGTAGGGGAAGTATTGCATTCCACCCAAAAATTCGATACCAAGATTTCACCGGAAATACATGTTTTGAGACCTCCTGAATCCAAAAAAAGCATTTTTGGAAACATGTCCGTGTGTGTGTCTGTCTGTGTGTCTGTGTGTCTGTCTGTCTGTGTGTCTGTGAACAGCATAACTCAGAAACGAACAGTCGGATAAGCACCAAACTTGGTATTTAGGTTCAGTATCTTCCAGAGATGCGACACGAACGTTTTCAAGAAAATCCCCCCACTCCAGACTACCCTTTACATGGAAGATTTTTCGAAACTTTTAATTTTCTCAAAAATGGCTCTAACGATTTTGATGAAAATATCATATGTTTAAGATAATGTCGGGAAATGAAATGTATATCTCGAATTTTCTGGGAATGTCTCCAAACGTATTCTTCATTGTGAACGACTTTTGCATAACTGGTAAACCATAAGAGATAGACAAAATGTTACTGCACAAAAAATGTAGATCGCGTTAAAATACACAACTTATGTCATATACATTTCTTTTGTTGAGTGAACCGTTTTCGAGATATTGCTTGTTATTTCCTTAAATTTTCCAATACTTATACTTTTTCTCAAATTCGTTATTCATTTTTTTTATGTCCTGAACATGCAAAGAGAATGGAATGCGCCACATAGCAACCAGCGTTAAAATATTTGACTATCGCTTAAAAGCTACCATATTCCCCTTGCATCTGCAAGAAAATTACCAATAAGATTGACATCTCGATATCTCGATTAACATGAAGCATATGGAGAATAGGCGTTTGTAAAAATAGATTGTACAAGAGTAGAGAAAGTCATGTGAGTGTAACACATCAGATTTTTTTTAATTAATTCCACTAGCAAAAGGTTTTATTTATTTAAAAGGTATTAGAGTGTATGTGTTCAAATAGTGCTGTGCTATGTTGGTTTATAAAATAACTGATATATTCATAGTAGTAATGTATGAATACTGACATGTACTATATTTCTTTGAACACATAAAACATTTTCTAATACATATTATGAAAGGACATGTTGGAATGCATAATACCACAATTATATGACTTATTCTCTTATATATTTGAATTGTCATCCCTCTAATGTTTTTATAATGTAAATACCTCTTTATTAGCCATCCTTCCTCAGGAGAATGAGGGTATTTCTTCCTTGGAAGTAGTTTAAGTAATGCTTCCAGTTTAAATTCCTTTAAAATGTTTATATGTTCTGGGTTCATGAGCTCCAAGGGATGATGTGTGGGAAAGGGGGAAACTGTAATCTTAGGTATGCAGCTGGTCAGAAGCTGTGATGATCAGGCTACGCAATAAACATTAGTATCAGAATCAGCATTCACCTATAGGGATGTTTATAGCTTATTTTGTTCAATAAGGTGCAGTATTTCAGTAAGTGCTGTAAGAAGTTTTGATGGTACCCTTCTCACCATGTCTGAAGTGAAGAAATGCAAGGTAGTGCATTCAGAAGAGTGTGAAATTATATCTAAGTAACATTATAGACAAATGTGATGAAGAAAATTTAAAAGGAAACATTATGTATATGCAGTGACACAAGCTACCAAAAGAGCTGCATGTTGTACTGGTACCTATATGTATTGCATGGCTAGAGAGGTTGGCTATCCTGTTTTTCCTATCTAAACCTTAGTCAAAGCTAGACCAAATGCTGTATGGCCATTAGGGACACACAGAAAGTAGAGTAATAATTAGATGGAAGAGAGCTAACAACTAGAATTTATTGGCAACAGGCAAATGGTATTGAAGTAACTTTAACTAAGTGGGCGACCAAGTGAAATATGGGCTGTAGCATGCAACTGACATAGACCTTCCATAATGTTACACAATATCTCTTACTCTGACTTACTACTTTAGTTTCTAAGGCTACCAATAGGAAATTACTCTTTAATTATGACATCATTCATTCAAAAATGTCTCACAGAAAAATCAAAACAAATTTCATAATTTTAAATGTAAAAGTAAAGATTTAAAAACTGCAATAGCGCTTTAAATAAGTACCTACTTCTGTAAACTGGAAACGCTGGTAAATATAAAACAAAAGTAATTCCCAGGATGTGTTCAGTCACCACCACAATTGAAATCTTTACATGTTTTCCTTTTCTTCTACTGCATGAATTTAGGCTTTTGGTTTGTTTCCACATCAAGAGATTTAGTCTCTCCATCTTGATAATGAGCAGGCAACATTTCTTTTTTCTTTAGGTTCATAATGAAGTAGTATGTATGCCCGTACCCAGCAAAAAATTTCAGGCAGGGTTTTCCACAAGTAGATCTAAACTTAACAGCACTCCACGCAGTTACCATGTTCCTACCGTAATATATAGACATTACATGTATAAGAAAATTGCTTGGAGACATTATATAGACAAGAAAAACTCACCAGAATGAGGATATTC
Source organism: Deroplatys truncata (assembly GCA_030765065.1). Lineage (NCBI taxonomy): Eukaryota > Metazoa > Arthropoda > Insecta > Mantodea > Mantidae > Deroplatys > Deroplatys truncata. The sequence goes on along the minus strand of CM060976.1, from coordinate 19,966,261 downwards.
CACCTTATAGCACAAAACATGTAGACTGCTTCGAAAACTGGAATGTATGGTCACCTTACCTATGTAAGGTGACGATATTATGTTTCCCTTTTTCTTGTAAATGTGCTACTAGCAATAGACTTACTGTTATCTAACGACATTTTCCCATATTGGTTTGCTATGAATTTAAATAAATAAAACTGTCAGAAGTTTCAGGGGGGGGTTGAGCCCTAACACCCCCCCCCCCCTCTCTAAATACGGCCATGGTAATATGTATGGTAAACTGTTACTGGCACTCTTTCAATATGATTAAGCCATTTAAGTTTTAAGTTTTGGATTCTTAATGTCAGGTTGTAGATGTTTAATTCTTTTCTTATTTCTTCATTGTGCTTCTTATCTAACAACCTGTAACCTGCTACTGAACTTAGGAACTTAATTTCAGCTGTTTCTATTTTTCTTTTATCTGGTCTATTAATTGTAAGTTTTCACAGGCATATATTAATGTTGGTACTACTATATTTTTATAGACTTTTAGCTGTGTGGGCTTTAAAGTTTTGTTTTTCAATGTTCTTTGTTCCTACAAGTGCCATTACTTTAGTTTTATTGGTTAAAATATGCTTATATTATAACTACTAGCCAATTAGTTCATTTTAAGCCTTCAATATACAATTCATCTTCAGTATTGCTAAAAGTCACTTGGTTGCCTGTGAATAATATTGTATTTAAGACTGTGTTATTTGTTCTAAAATCCTTAGTTAATTGTCCTTGCCATTGCTAATGACTTCATCAATATAAACATTAAACAATGCAGAGGATAATGGTCAGCCCTGCTTTACTCCTTTATTTGCTTTTATTAATTATTATTAGTTTTATTTATTGGTCTGATTCTAAGCTTGGTTCTAAACTATAGGCATAGAATTATACTTAAGTGTTTAGGAAACCTCATTTATACATAATTTTCCAAAGTTTCTTTAGTGATATTTCATTGAATGCTTTTGTGTACTCTAAGAATAACAAATAATGCCCTTTCCAAAAACCATTTTGTTCTTCTTTTAGTGTATTTTCATTTATTATATATTAAGTTGGCAAGTTATTATCTTAGTGAAGACTTTGTATGCTGTGCTTAATAACCATATCATACCTCTATAGTTTTCTGATATTCATTTCTGTTTCCTTTTTTAATTATGAGACAAAATCCCTCTTTGCTATTCCTCTGGGGATTGAGCAGGTCTTCCAGAAAATATTGATTATATCTAAAAATCTTATTTTTACTCCTTCTGGCATATATTTCAGGAGTTCAATATTTATAACACCTGGACCTGGATATTTTTTACTCTTAGACATTTTAGTGCTTCATCTAATTCATCAATTTTGATTAAATCTTCATTCTTCCACAGACTGCAATAATATGTAATCAAGTTTTCTTCTGTTATATTATTTATTTTTATTGTATGTCTTTCTGCTGAATTTTAATATTTCAGTATTTTGTAGCTTTGTTCTGTGTGCTATGACAATCATGTTCAGTGGTACTTAGGTAGTATGCAGTATGCGCAATCTTTTCTGTTTCCTTTATTGTGAACTGTATTTTATTTCTTACTTCTCTTTTTACAATAGCACATTTATGTTTATATTCTATTTTATTTTCATCAGACATCATTTGAAGGTATTTTAGGTATGCCAGTTTCTTATTCTTTATTGTTTGTTCAATTTCTTCATACCAAAATTGCAATCCTTTATTCCTCTTTTCTACCACTCTCTTCTCTATAACTTCTCCTGCTGCTTTCATACTTAGTTGCTTAAGGTTTTGCCATTCTTCATTTATTTTCCATCCTTATGGTCCTCTGGTCCATATAAATGCTTAGTTCTGAGCAGTATAATCTCCTTATACACTCCTCTTGTAGTAGGTGCACTGTATAATTTGTTTTCTTCCTTAAATATCCATTTATTTAGTATATCTAATTTGGTATGAGGGCTGTCCCAATACTACCCGACCTAACAAAGAAAACACAAAAATTTTGGGAAAAAAACATCTTTATTTCTCTACATAGTCTCCTTTCAGCTCGATACACTTTTCCCAGCGATGTTCAATAGTTTCGATACCCTGTTTATAGTGAGAACCACCGAGTTCTGTAAAATAGCCATCAACTGCAAGCTCCACCTCTTCATTGTTGGCAAATCTTTTGCCACCAAGCCATTTCTTCAACTTTGGAAACAGAAAATAATCAGAGGGGGCTAAGTCTGGTGAGTAGGGTGCATGAGGAAGCAATTCAAACTTTAACTCGTTGATTTTGGTCATGGCGATACTGGATGTGCAAACTGGTGCATTGTCTTGATGAAACAGAACTTTCTTTTTCGCTAAATGTGGCCGTTTTTGCTTGATTTCATCATTCAAAAGCTGCAATAAGTTTGCATAATATTCGCCATTGATTGCTTTTCCTTTTTGAAGATAATCAATGAAAATTATTGCACGCGCATCCCAAAAAACTGACGCCATGACTTGCCTGCAGATGGAACTGTCTTCGCCTTCTTTGGGACCAATTCTCCCCTTTCAATCCACTGTTTTGTCTGTTCCTTCGTCTCAGGTGTGAAGTGATAGGCCGATGTTTTATCCATGGTTAAGAATCGACTCGGGTTTATTGCAGCGAAACATCGCCAAACACTCGACTGAAACATCCTCACGATGCTGCTTTCGTTCCATTGTGAGTAAATGCGGTACCCATCTTGCGCACAGCTTTCTCATGTCTAAATTTTCAGTTAGTATGTGATGTACAGCACTTTTTTGAAATGCCTATGATGTCTGCTAGCTCGCGCACTTTCAGTCGACGGTCATCCAATACCATTTTGTGGATTTCCTTCACAATTTCTAGAGTGGTCACCTCATTTGGTCGACCACTGCGATGTTCGTCTTGGCAGCTCGTACGGCCTCACTTAAACTCTGCCACCCAATATTTTATTGTTGTAAACGAAGGAGCAGACTCCTCCAGAGTAGAATCTAGCTCAGTTTTAATATTAGTTGGACTAAGACCTTTCAAATGAAAGTATTGTATCACATAACAATGGCCAGTTTTATCCTTGTTTACAAATTCGCTGAGAGAGTTCAGTATTAATGGCTGCCAAACAATTACATAGCATCGTCAAACTTCAAACTTAAGCTTTATAAGGTTGGTACTTTCTACCATAGTCATTTGTTTGAAACAACAACTGCTATATATACATCAGGTCGGGTACTTCTGGGACTGCCCTCGTAAGTACCAGAAAATGATCAGAACTAATATTGCAGCCTCTACAGGGTTATTCATAAGACAATGTCACATTTCGGGAGTTTGTTGTGAAATAAGTGCTTGACATATCGGTGTGAATGATATATCAAATGAAAGGCAATCTCTCAAAGTTTGTTTGGTATACCTTACAAGAGTGCAATGTGTGCGCTTCTGGTTACACGGGAGACATCCAGGCGATAGTCCAATTTCGCCCACACCCACATCGCATGTCACGGTCGATCGTTACTATCGCTGCTGTAATGCGATCTCGGAGGTCCTTCAAGTCAGCTGGAAGTGGTGGAATAAGCACCCTATCCTTCACAAATCCCCAGAGAAAGAAACCACATAGTGTTAAGTCTGGGGATCGAGGCAACCACCGAAACAATGCGACGTCATTGTCAGCATTTCGTCCAATCCAACGTCGCGGTAAGTTCTGGTTCAGGTACGCGCGCACAAGTCGATGGAAGTGGGATGGGGCCCCGTCCTGTTGGAAAACGAAGCCACCTCTGTCTGTCGGCTGCGGCATAAGCCACTGTTCTAACATGTCCAGATAAGTGATGCCAGTCACTGTGGATTCGGCGAAGAAAAAGGGCCCGTAAACCTTGTCCTTTGACAGAGCGCAGAACACGCTGATCTTTGGGTAGTCGCGCACATGCTCGACTGTCACATGTGAGTATTGGGTTCTCCAAATGCGCACGTTGTGACGGTTCGCTTTCCCCAACAAGTGAAATGTTGCTTCGTCGCTGAAGACGAGTCTGTCACTAAAATCATCATCTTACATTGCAGCCTGCATGTTGATGGCAAATTGTGTGCGAACCTGCCTATCACCATCTGTGAGCACCTGCAGGAGTTCCAGTTTGTACCGTTTCACCTTCAGTTGCTTGCAAAAGAATTCGTTACACAGTCGACTGAGACATTCCCAACTGCAGACTTGCACGATTTGTCGATTTCTGAGGGCTGCACGCAAACAACTCACGAACACCTGCAACATTGGCGTCTGACGGTCCCGGCCTTCCGGGTCGTTTGGGTTGACACAGAAGACAACCAGTGCGCTTGAACATTTCATACCACCTCTTAATGGCACTGACTTATGAATAACCCTGTATATATGCATGTATCTTTCATGTATGAGAATAGCTTTTTATTGGTGAGGATATAATCTATTATTGATCTTATCCCTCTTCTTATGTAAATGCATATATGTCTGAAGAGCATGTTGGTAATTTTAAGTTAATTCAAATTGACAAAATCTCTTAACCTTTTGCGATTCTTGTTGAGGATTGGTTCTCCATTGTATCCCATTAGCTTTTCCATTATTTAATTTCCATCACAGGCATTGAAATCACTTCATATTATTATATAACCTGCTTTGTTTACAGGATTCAAGTGAGTTTACAATATGTCATGAAGTAGCAAAGACTCTTCCTTCTAGCCTTCTTGGGTGCATATATACCTTTTACTGTTAAATGTCCTCTTACTGTTTTTATACTTACATTTGTAATTCAATTGTTTATAAAATTATAGCTATGGATTCTATACTTAAAAGATATCCTTAAAGATATTGCTCTGCCTGATGGAGCTCTTTTGTTCTGGAGGACACCATTGTAAAATAATATATAATCTTTGTATTCTATACTACCTTACAACCTTTTCTTTGTTTCCATAGTTGTACAAATATCTGTATTTAACTTTTTAATTCATTCTGTAGTTCATATTCTTTATTTGTCAATCCTCTTACATTCCATCTATCAAGTTTCAGGTTTTCCACATTTCCAAGTTGTTTCTTCCTATTCTTAGCTGTGGTCTTCACATTCTGATCAGTATGTCTTATCTCTTGATGGTTACCAGTTATGTAATATGTCCCTTGGCTGCATTATGGGTGTTGCACAAGATAAGGTCAATGAAGGGGCTGCCTTCTTAAAGCTTTTGACCTAGCTCCTTTGTGTACAGACCCCTACAAAGAGGGCTGCGGCTTCCAGTCTTTGAGCCATGTTCTATGTAAGGGTCCCTTCATCCAGGTAGTATACACCAGGCCAGTATAGCCTAGGACTCGTGAGGGAAGGGATGCTGAGACGGTAATTTGTATCACAAATTACGTTAATATAAATAATTATTTTATTATGAATATGTATTTTTATGTAACATTGATTTCAGGGGTTTAATAATTGTAATTATTATTGGTAAATAATAATATATGGCTCTACTGAAACTGTTAACAATAACATAATACTTTAGCAAGGGGGTGAGTTGTTTATCGTTACCGGGAACCAGGAAGTTACGTAATGTTTCGCGCCTTTTCAGTAAAAAAAGCTTCCAGAATATTCTATAAAAGTAATATGTATTAGTGGTTTTCATTGGATAGTAAAATAGACGCTAATGTTGGCGCGTTTTATAAGCCAATAGCATTTCATTTATAATCTTTAGGCGTATCTTAAGGCAAGTCTATAAATAAGCCATGTCTGAGGTAAGCGTCCTCCAGTGTTCAACAAGATTCTCAACAAGTAACACGTCAGCTCCCAGTTCAACAAGATTCTCATGTCGGTCTCTAAATTCATAAAGTTACGCGCAGCAGAAGTACGAGAAATCTTATAAAGGATTATACAGTTAAATATATAAAGTTGAAGTACGTGAGTTAAAAGTGAGAAGTTATTACAAACAGTTTCAGTATGGCGAGTATCCAAATTAATTTGTGAAAGTGTTCGTGAACGTGTTCTGCAATAAAGATTATAAAACCAGTTTCTTCATCAGTATCATTTATAGACAAAAGATTCCTTTCCGCTTCACAACCTGCAAGAGTTAAATGTCTACCTAAATAGCTAGCCGGAAGATAATATACATAACCTTAAAATCTTTCATAAACTAATTGATACAAATTGCTACACCAGATGGAGTTAAACGGACAAGACCAACGAATGACGTCACACAAGATGGCATCGCGTGAAGTAAACACATATTTTCTCTCGTAAATTGGCTTCCACCACGTGGTGCTATAAACACGTAAAATTTGCTATCGCAAATTGGCGCCCGGACGTGGGGCGAAGTGACTAGGAAAGGAAGGCAAAGTGACCAGGAAAGGAACAAGAATAACCAGGATAGTAGCAGAATTAACCAGGAAAAGGCGAATGCAGCAGTAAAATGATCTACAAGACGCAGATTCCAGAAACAAGAGGAGCAACAAATGACGCGGATAAGTGGACGCAAAAACAACGAGACAACGTAGATTCATCATAAAACAACGCAGAAGCGACATACAAATCTAGGAGAATGGGGCAGAACGCTGGACATCAAAACTACAGCATCAGACAGCATCAAAAAGGTAAATAAATGTTAATGAGGAGCGGTAGGATAATAAAAACAATGGCTACCAATAATACAGAAGAAATAATTATGGAGGGAGATAGTGTAACAGTTAGCTGTGATCCAGTACAAAGTACAGGGAATAGCCCAGATTTTTTGGGGTTTGAAGATGAAAATGTTAGTGCAGAAAGTGAGAGTAGAATAGCAGGAAATGTTAATCTTGATACTATTGTGATGATGGAAATGCTAAGAAATATGAAGAGGGAATTGAGGGAAGAATTAAGGGAAGATAGTAGTAAGACTAGTGAGAAATTAGAACAAAAATTAACTCAGAGTATAAGGGAAGAAATTTGTAAGAATAATGAGAAATTAGAAAAGAAAATAGATCAAAACAGGGAAGATATGCAACAGAGTCATAGGGAATTAAGGGAAGATATTGGTAAGAGTTTAGAACAAAACAGGGAAGAAATGGAAAAGAAATTCATGGAGCTAGACAGTAGTATGATTAGAATGAAAAATGAAAATCAAGAAATGATAGCAAATGAAATAGCTGAAGTTTCACAGAAAATGTTAGACATGAGCAGGGAAATATCCAACCAAAAAAATGAGGTTAACAATAAAATAGAGCATGTTAATGTAAAATGTACAGAGCTAGGTAGCCGAATGAGTAGCATTTCAAGTGAGTTAAAAGGGATGATGGAGGCTACAAATGCAGATTTAATACAGGTGCAAGTTAATTTCAGAGGGGAAATATCAGAAATACAAAATGAGTCAGTAATGCAAAGAAGTAAATGGTACCAAGATGTTCAAAATGAAAACTCCAGTCCAGTACAGTTTAGTACAAATTTGTCAAAGTATTCTCAAAGTAAAGAGATAGCAGAAGAATTGAAAATGAAAGTTGTTGAAAGATGTATTGTTCAAGAAACTGTAGATTGTTTTCAAATGTTATCAGGGAACGAAATGTCATATGAATACAAGAGGTTATTCATTAACACAAATTTGAAGGTTAGGTTATGGCTACGAGTAATGTTTAGCCACACACAATTTGATCCAGGAGGGTAAATAGCAATGAGATGAAAAGTAAATGCTGGATAGTTAAAGACGACTTGCAGAGAAATGTATTGGAACGTAAGAGGGTTAACTATTTATATATGTCATTTGAAAAGATAAATAAATTATATAAAAAAAAAAAATAAAAAAAATTAAATTTGTGGTAACTGCAACAACATTTGAAAATTAAGAATGCAAAGATTGAAACTTAATATGATATTAAATTAAAAGTACGTAAATACAATTCAAAGAGTATTGTTAAAATAAAATTCAAAATAACAAAAATGGTAAAAAATAATTCAAAAAAAAAAAATATATATATATATATATATATATATATATATATATTTATGTAGCAAACAGAAAATGTGAAACATTGTCTAGATTCAAGAGATGTAAATATTTGTGTAGAAGGTGAATATTTTGGTAAATATGTGTAACAATTGCAAAAATCTTGAATTGATAAATTTTTGGTAACAATATAAGAAAGTAAACAATTTGGTAGTAGTAAATAAGTAATTTAGGGTAAGGTATTTGCTATAAAAAAAAAAAAAAAATTTGTGATGTCAGATGAATATCTAAATTAATTAAACCAAAGCCAGTAAGTAGTGGCGAGATAAAACATATGTCGTGTGTTAAACGCGTGTGAAGTGTTTAGTGAAAGTGATAGCGTGTGTTACAAGATTTAGGAGACTAAAAACAAAATTATAAAATTTCCAAACAAGTTATAAATATTTATAATTATGTTTCTAGTGGGGCATATGAGACGGTAATTTGTATCACAAATTGCGTTAATATAAATAATTATTTTATTATGAATATGTATTTTTATGTAACATTGATTTCAGGGGTTTAATAATTGTAATTATTATTGGTAAATAATAATATATGGCTCTACTGAAACTGTTAACAATAACATAATACTTTAGCAAGGGGGTGAGTTGTTTATCGTTACCGGGAACCAGGAAGTTACGTAATGTTTCGCGCCTTTTCAGTAAAAAAAGCTTCCAGAATATTCTATAAAAGTAATATGTATTAGTGGTTTTCATTGGATAGTAAAATAGACGCTAATGTTGGCGCGTTTTATAAGCCAATAGCATTTCATTTATAATCTTTAGGCGTATCTTAAGGCAAGTCTATAAATAAGCCATGTCTGAGGTAAGCGTCCTCCAGTGTTCAACAAGATTCTCAACAAGTAACACGTCAGCTCCCAGTTCAACAAGATTCTCATGTCGGTCTCTAAATTCATAAAGTTACGCGCAGCAGAAGTACGAGAAATCTTATAAAGGATTATACAGTTAAATATATAAAGTTGAAGTACGTGAGTTAAAAGTGAGAAGTTATTACAAACAGTTTCAGTATGGCGAGTATCCAAATTAATTTGTGAAAGTGTTCGTGAACGTGTTCTGCAATAAAGATTATAAAACCAGTTTCTTCATCAGTATCATTTATAGACAAAAGATTCCTTTCCGCTTCACAACCTGCAAGAGTTAAATGTCTACCTAAATAGCTAGCCGGAAGATAATATACATAACCTTAAAATCTTTCATAAACTAATTGATACAAATTGCTACACCAGATGGAGTTAAACGGACAAGACCAACGAATGACGTCACACAAGATGGCATCGCGTGAAGTAAACACATATTTTCTCTCGTAAATTGGCTTCCACCACGTGGTGCTATAAACACGTAAAATTTGCTATCTCAATGCCAACCTTCTAGGTGGACTACCTCCAAGAGGATTTACGTCTGCTACCCAAACATTTTTTTACACAAGGAAAATCTTTACATGAATAATGCACTTGGTTTGACCTTCTCCCATCACCATCTAAAGCAGTGCTTGAAGCTACAAACCATGTGACTCTCAAGTGTACAGCAGCAGCAGCTGTCATTAGCAGACCAGCTCTCAGCCTGTTTGTGGTATTCATACAGATTAGATTAAATTAGGGTGCGTTCTGTAGGTTCTTTGATGGCCAAAAGGCCTTGAACATAGAACATGTCAAAAGCTTTCATATTCCTATTGTATTGAACTTATTAAAACTTGGCTTTTACAGCCTGTGTCACTGCACAGAGCATTATATCCTTACTTGCATTCAAGGAGTTTCAGGATTTTACAAGGTTGTCAATTATATGCAGTAAACTTATTATTTTTGCACACATAAATTGTACAACATTTTAAGTTATGATGATAAAATGTAAACAGCAAGCATCAAATCTCTATTACATTAAAAATGTTGTCACATCTACTGAATACAAAATTTCTTCCCTTCAACGCTTAAACCTTTGCTTATATGCAAAGTGTGTCAGGATTTTAAGATATACATTTAGAAAATATTAAATATATATAATAAAACAATTTTGCATATAAAATACATATATAAAGTGCACAATGTTTAAGATTATGGTGCTAAAAATATACAGTAAATATCAAATTTCTATTACTTTGAAAGTTAGCATGGTTAGGTACTGAGTATAAATGCACTTCACTTAGCCTTTACAGCTTGTGTCACTGCTCAAAATTTACATCTTTACCTATATAAAAAGATGATCAAAATTCAGTATTAAGATAAAAATACCAAATACATAGGTATATATATTTAAAATATTTCTTATTTGGCTTAATACAGTAACTTAAGATTATAGGAATTTGTAGTATATTAGAACTTAATTGTCAACAAGCTAAATTGATATACAGAAGGTTTCATTTATATATTATTACAGTCATGAGATTTTTACTTTCTCTACTACATATAGTAAGTAGGGGAAGCATTATATTCCACCCAAAAATTCAATACCGAGATTTCACCAGAAATATATGTTTTGAGACACCCTGAATCCAAAAAAAGCATTTTTGGAAACATGTCCATCTGTGTGTCTGTGTGTGTGTCTGTGAACAGCATAACTCAGAAACAAACAGTCTGATAAACACTAAACTTGGTATTTAGGTTCAGTATCTTCCAGAGATGCGACACAAAGGTTTTCAAGAAAATCCCCCTACCCCAGATTACCCTTTACATGGAACATTTTTCGAAAATTTTAATTTTCTCAAAAATGGCTCAACGATTTTGATTAAAATATCATATGTTTAAGATATTTTCATGACAAATGAAATGTATATCTTGAATTGTCTGGGAATGTCTCCAAAAGTATTCTTCATTGTGAACTACTTTTGCATAACTGGTAAACCATAAGAGATAGACAAAATTTTACTACACAAAAAATGTAGATCGCGTTAAAATACACAATTTATGTCATATACATTTTTTGTTGTTGAGTGAACCATTTTCGAGATATTGCTTGTTATTCCCTTAAATTTGCAATACTTATTTTCTCAAATGGGAATTCGTTATTCATTTTTTTGTCTTGGATATGCAAAAAGCATTAATCTGTGGCAAAGAGAATAGTGCTGCACCTAGCAACCAGCTATTAAGAGATATGTCTATGCTTAAAGGCTACTGTATTTCTATATTGCCTTGCAAATACAAAACAAGGGGAACATAGTACGCTTTAAGCAAAACTCAAATATTTTTAAAACTGGTCGCTATGTGTAAAATGTAATTCTCTTTGCATGTCAAAAGATCGTTTCTGCAAATATTTATCTCGATTAATATGAAATAGATGGAGAATAAGAGTTTGTACAAGAGTAGAGAAAGTCATGTGAATGTAACACATCAGATTTTTTTACTTTCTCTAATATGCATAGTAAGTAGGGGAAGTATTGCATTCCATCCAAAAATTTGATACCAAGATTTCACCGGAAATACATGTTTTGAGGCCCCTGGATCCAAATAAAGCATTTTTTGAAACATGTCTACGTGTGTGTCTGTCTGTCTGTATGTGTGTCTGTGAACACCATAACTCAAAAACGAAAAGTCAGATAAATACCAAACTTGGTATTTAGGTTCAATATCTTCCAAAGATGCACATGAAGATTTTAAACAAAATCCCCCCACCCCCCTTTACATGGAACATGTTTTGAAAAGTTTTATTCTCTAAAATATGGCTCTAACAATTTTGATTAAAATACTGTGTATTAAACATATTTATATGGCAAATAAAATCTATATCTTGAATTTTCTGGGAATACCCTGTGGAGTTTTCTTCATTCAGAAGGAATTTTGTATAATCTTGTATAACTGGTAAATGTTAAGTGAAAGAAGAGCATGTACTACAAAAAAAAAATATATCTCTTTAAAACACACAATTTAATTCAAATAAGTTTTTTGGTGGTATGAGGCAAGGTCCAGTTCTTAAACACTGAATCTATAACAAAATATGTAATGTAGCTATTTCTGCAAATGTTTATTTGGATTAAAATAAAGTAGATAGAAAATTAAGCTTGAGTAAGAATAATTTGTAAACGCAGTAATAAATGATAGAGGGTAGGCGAAGTCATGTGAATGTGTCGCATCAGATTTTTATTTCGAATGGTGTATTTGAAGCTGTGTATTTCTGCTTCTAATACACATAATGGGACCTAAGAAGCTCACTGCTGAGGAGAAGACTTGTGTTTTGTGTTGGAAGTAGCCACTTCGGACCTAAAGGTTTCAAAATAGGCTATTTACAACCTAAAAAAATCTGATGTGTTACACTCACATGACTTTCTCTACTCTTGTACAAACTATTTTTACAAATGCTTATTCCCCATATGCTTCATGTTAATCAAGATATCGGGATGTTAATCTTATTGCTAACTTTCTTGTAGATGCAAGGGGAATATGGTAGATTTTAAGCGATAGTCAAATCTTTTAAGAGCTGGTTGCTATGTGGCGCATTCCATTCTCTTTGCAAGTCCAGGACATAAAAAAATGAATAACGAATTTGAGAAAAAGTATAAGTATTGGAAAATTTAAGGGAATAACAAGCAATATCTCGAAAACGGTCCACTCAACAAAAAAATGTATATGACATAAATTGTGTATTTTAACGCGATCTACATTTTTTGTGTGGTAAAATTTTGTCTATCTCTTATGGTTTACCAGTTATGCAAAAGTCGTTCACAATGAAGAACACTTTTGGAGACATTCCCAGAAAATTCGAGATATACATTTCATTTCTAATGACAATGTCTTAAACATATGATATTTTAATCAAAATCGTTAGAGCCATTTTTGAGAAAATTAAAATTTTCGAAAAATGTTCCATGTAAAGGGTAGTCTGTGTTGGGGGGATTTTCTTGAAAACCTTCCTGTCGCGTCTCTGGAAGATATTGAACCTAAATACCAAGTTTGGTGTTTATCCGACTGTTCATTCCTGAGTTATGCTGTACACACACACACACACACACACACACACACACACACACAGACACACACACGGACATGTTTCCAAAAATGCTTTTTTTGGATTCAGGGGGTCTCAAAACATGTATTTCCGGTGAAATCTCGGTATCGAATTTTTGAGTGGAATACAATACTTCCCCTACTTACTATATGTAGTAGAGAAAGTAAAAACAGTAGCACCATTGCCATATGGTGTCACAACAAGATGTAAAGTAGACTCAGGTAGAGCTGATGAGCTTTTAAAATGTGTAGTGATGGCTAATCCATAGATTACAGCAGCAGGTTAAAAAATAAGCATCCAGTTGCTCAACATTGTTGGAATCTGGACTATTTAGCATTGGCTTCAAAAAGACTTAGGTTTGCCAACTTGGCCTGCTGTCAAGAAGCTGCTCTAACTGATGCTATTAAGAAGAAAAGATTAAAGTTCTGCAACACATTTAAGTACTGGATATCAGAGGACTGGTGTAAGATAATGTTTTCTGATGAAAGCACTTTTAAACTTGTTAGAGGACAGTCCAAATTGGTGAGAAGACCAAGAAATGTGTCATGATACGATCCAAAGTTTACAGTCAAAACCATTAAATATTCAGCAAGTGTAATGGTATTGGGTGCTCTTAGTGGTAATTATGGTAGAGGGAGCTTATATTTTCTCACTAAGAATGAACCAAGCAAGGTGGTGCTGCGATAATGTGTGCGACTTGCATTTGGGAGGTCCTGGGTTCAAACCCCTGGAGCTGACCAACCTGACTGAAGGTCTTTTTTGTGGTTTTCCTCAGTTGCTAGGCAAATGCTGGTTTGGATAATTTGATCCGCAAATTTTCCTATCATCCCTTTCATCACTACATTTTGAGACGGTAATTTGTATCACAAATTACGTTAATATAAATAATTATTTTATTATGAATATGTATTTTTATGTAACATTGATTTCAGAGGTTTAATAATTGTAATTATTAATGGTAAATAATAATATTCGGCTCTACTGAAACTGTTAACAATAACACAATACTTTAGCAAGGGGATGAGTTGTTTATCGTTACCGGGAACCAGGAAGTTACGTAATGTTTCGCGCCTTTTCGGTAAAAGCTTCTAGAACATTCTATAAAAGTAATTTGTATTAATGGTTTTCATTGGATAATAAAATAGACGCTAATGTTGGCGCGTTTTATTAGCCAATGGTAATTCATTTATAATTTTTAGGTGTATCTTGAGGTAAGCCTATAAATAGTGTAGATTCAAAGCGAGCGTCCTCCAGTTCGGCAAGATTCACGAAGCACTACACATCGTCTCCCGCAGTTATACAAAATTCTCCGTACATTACACGTTGGCCGCTCAGTTCACCAAGTTACGCGCAGTGAAAATCATTAAAGATCTAAAATATTACAAAGTCACTTATATACAAAAATTGAAGTACGTGAGTTAAAAGTGAGAAGTTATTACAAACAGTTTCAGTATGGCGATTATCTAGAAAAATCTGTGAAAGTGTTAGTGCACGTGCTCGACAATAAAACATTATAAAATACATTTCTTCACTAGTAATTTTTGGATAAAAGATTCCTTTTCCGCTTCACACCCTGCAAGAATTAAATGCCTACCTAAATAGCTGGCCGGAAGACAATATACATAACCTTAAAACTAATTCATATAGATTGCTACGCCAGATGGAGTTAGCAGGCGACCGACGAATGACGTCACACAATATGGCTGCACGCGTGAGGTAAGCAACATTACGTGAGAAACATTATCCACCACGTGGTGCTTTAAAAAAATATATACAATTTGTTGCTATCGCAAATTGACTCCCATACGTGGGGCAGTTAAAGTGAAGTCAATATAAACAATATGTCCTCTCGCAAATTGGCGCCCAACGTGGGGCGACAACTAGGAAAGGAAGGCTAGACGACTAGGAAAAGTAGCAGAATTAACCAGGAAAAGGCGAATGCAGCAGTGGAACGATCTACAAGATGCAGATTCCAAGACAGCAGGGTAAATCAACTATAAAAACATCGAGACAACGTAGATTCATCACAACACAACGCAGAAGCGACATACAAACCTAGGAGAATGGGGCAGAACGCTGGACATCAAGGATACATCAACAGACAGCATCACAAAGTCAGGTGATTGTATTTTTTTTTAAAACAAAAACAATGGCCACTAATAACATAAAAAAAACAATGATGGAGGGAGATAGTGTAACAGTTAGCTGTAATTCAATACAGGTTACAAAAAAAGGCTCAAACAATGTAGTATTGAAGCAAAAAAATGTTAGTGCAAAAAGTCAGAATAGAATTGCAGGAAATGTTAATCTTGATGCTAGTATAATGATGGAAGTGCTAAATATGTATAGGGAAATGTGGAAAGATATTGGTAAAACACTAGATCAGAGTTTTGAGAAATTGAGGGAAGATATGCAAAAGAATAATGAGAAATTAGAACAAAAATTAACTCAGAGTATAAGGGAAGAAATTTGTAAGAATAATGAGAAATTAGAAAAGAAAATAGATCAAAACAGGGAAGATATGCAAAAGAGTTATAGGGAATTAAGGGAAGATATTGGTAAAAGCTTTGAACAAAACAGGAAATCAATTGAAAGTATTGGTAGGAGGAATGAGAAAGTAGAGCAAACAGTCGATCAAAGCAGTGAAGAAATTGAAAAGAAAGTTAGGAAGTTAAATAGTAGTATGCCAGAAATGAAAGATGAAAATGAGGAAGTAATAGCAAGTGAGATAGGAGAAAATTCAAAGAAAATGCTAGACATGAGCATGGAAATAGGTAACAAAGAAAGTGAGGTTAATACTAAAAGTGAGGTTAATGTAGAATGTACAGAGTTAGGAAGTCAAGTGAGTAATATTTCAAGTGAAATAAGAGAGATAAAAGAGGTTATGAATGTAGATGTAAATGAGGCGCAAGTTAATCTCAGAGGGGAAATATCAGAAATACAGAATGAGGCAGTAATGCAAAGAAAGAAATTGTACCAAGATGTTCAAAATGAAAACTCCAGTCCAGTACAGTTTACTACAGATTTGTCAGAGTACTTTCAAAGTAAAGAGATAGCAGATGAATTGAAAATGAATGTTGTTAAAAGATGTGTAGTTCAAGAAACTATAGATTGTTTTCAAATGTTATCAGGGAACGAAATGTCATATGAATACAAGAGGTTATTCATTAACAAAAATTTGAAGGTTAGGTTACGGCTACGAGTAATGTTTAGCCACATACAATTTGATCCAGGAGGGTAAATAGCAATGTGATGTAAAGTAAATGCTGGATAGTTAAAGACGACTTGCAGAGAAATGTATTGGAACGTAAGAGGGTTAATTATTTATGTGTCATTTGCAAAGAGAAATAAATTATTAAAAAAAAAAAATAAATAAATAAATAAAATTTTTAGTGACTGTAACAACATTTGAAAATTAAGAATGCAAAGATTAAAACTTAATATGATTTGAAAATTAAGACTGCAAAGATTAAAACTTAATATGATATGAAATTAAAAGTACGTAAATATAATTCCAAGATTTAAAAAAAATTAAGAATGCAATGATTGAAATTTAATATGATATTAAAGTAAAGGTACATAAATACAATTACAAGAGTATTGTTAAAATAAAATTCAGAATAACAAAAATTGGTAAAAATAATTCAAAACAAATACTTATGTAGCAAACAGAAAAGGTGAAACATTGTCAAGATTTAAGAGATGTAAATATATTTGCAAAGTACAAAACAACAAAAAAATTGGTAAATATAATTAAAAATAATTGAAACAAATACTTATGTAGCAAACAGAAAATGTGAAACAGTATCTAGATTTAAGAGATGTAAATATTTGTGTTGAGGGTGAATATTTTGGTAAATATGTGTAACAATTACAAAAATCTTAAATGTATAAATTTTGTCAACAGCTTAAAGTAAACAATTTGGTAGTAGTAAATAAATAGTTTAGGGTATAGTATTTGCTATAAAAAAAAATTTGTGATATCAGATTAATATCAAAACAAATTAAACCAAAGCCAGTAAGTAGTGGCGAGATAAAACATATGTCGTGTGTTAAACGCGTGTGAAGTGTTAAGTGAAAGTGATAGCGTGTGTTACAAGATTTAGGAGACTAAAAACAAAATTATAAAATTTCCAAACAGGTTATAAATATTTATAATTATGTTTCTAGTGGGGCATATGAGACGGTAATTTGTATCACAAATTACGTTAATATAAATAATTATTTTATTATGAATATGTATTTTTATGTAACATTGATTTCAGGGGTTTAATAATTGTAATTATTATTGGTAAATAATAATATATGGCTCTACTGAAACTGTTAACAATAACATAATACTTTAGCAAGGGGGTGAGTTGTTTATCGTTACCGGGAACCAGGAAGTTACGTAATGTTTCGCGCCTTTTCAGTAAAAAAAGCTTCCAGAATATTCTATAAAAGTAATATGTATTAGTGGTTTTCATTGGATAGTAAAATAGACGCTAATGTTGGCGCGTTTTATAAGCCAATAGCATTTCATTTATAATCTTTAGGCGTATCTTAAGGCAAGTCTATAAATAAGCCATGTCTGAGGTAAGCGTCCTCCAGTGTTCAACAAGATTCTCAACAAGTAACACGTCAGCTCCCAGTTCAACAAGATTCTCATGTCGGTCTCTAAATTCATAAAGTTACGCGCAGCAGAAGTACGAGAAATCTTATAAAGGATTATACAGTTAAATATATAAAGTTGAAGTACGTGAGTTAAAAGTGAGAAGTTATTACAAACAGTTTCAGTATGGCGAGTATCCAAATTAATTTGTGAAAGTGTTCGTGAACGTGTTCTGCAATAAAGATTATAAAACCAGTTTCTTCATCAGTATCATTTATAGACAAAAGATTCCTTTCCGCTTCACAACCTGCAAGAGTTAAATGTCTACCTAAATAGCTAGCCGGAAGATAATATACATAACCTTAAAATCTTTCATAAACTAATTGATACAAATTGCTACACCAGATGGAGTTAAACGGACAAGACCAACGAATGACGTCACACAAGATGGCATCGCGTGAAGTAAACACATATTTTCTCTCGTAAATTGGCTTCCACCACGTGGTGCTATAAACACGTAAAATTTGCTATCTCAATGCCAACCTTCTAGGTGGACTACCTCCAAGAGGATTTACGTCTGCTACCCAAACATTTTTTTACACAAGGAAAATCTTTACATGAATAATGCACTTGGTTTGACCTTCTCCCATCACCATCTAAAGCAGTGCTTGAAGCTACAAACCATGTGACTCTCAAGTGTACAGCAGCAGCAGCTGTCATTAGCAGACCAGCTCTCAGCCTGTTTGTGGTATTCATACAGATTAGATTAAATTAGGGTGCGTTCTGTAGGTTCTTTGATGGCCAAAAGGCCTTGAACATAGAACATGTCAAAAGCTTTCATATTCCTATTGTATTGAACTTATTAAAACTTGGCTTTTACAGCCTGTGTCACTGCACAGAGCATTATATCCTTACTTGCATTCAAGGAGTTTCAGGATTTTACAAGGTTGTCAATTATATGCAGTAAACTTATTATTTTTGCACACATAAATTGTACAACATTTTAAGTTATGATGATAAAATGTAAACAGCAAGCATCAAATCTCTATTACATTAAAAATGTTGTCACATCTACTGAATACAAAATTTCTTCCCTTCAACGCTTAAACCTTTGCTTATATGCAAAGTGTGTCAGGATTTTAAGATATACATTTAGAAAATATTAAATATATATAATAAAACAATTTTGCATATAAAATACATATATAAAGTGCACAATGTTTAAGATTATGGTGCTAAAAATATACAGTAAATATCAAATTTCTATTACTTTGAAAGTTAGCATGGTTAGGTACTGAGTATAAATGCACTTCACTTAGCCTTTACAGCTTGTGTCACTGCTCAAAATTTACATCTTTACCTATATAAAAAGATGATCAAAATTCAGTATTAAGATAAAAATACCAAATACATAGGTATATATATTTAAAATATTTCTTATTTGGCTTAATACAGTAACTTAAGATTATAGGAATTTGTAGTATATTAGAACTTAATTGTCAACAAGCTAAATTGATATACAGAAGGTTTCATTTATATATTATTACAGTCATGAGATTTTTACTTTCTCTACTACATATAGTAAGTAGGGGAAGCATTATATTCCACCCAAAAATTCAATACCGAGATTTCACCAGAAATATATGTTTTGAGACACCCTGAATCCAAAAAAAGCATTTTTGGAAACATGTCCATCTGTGTGTCTGTGTGTGTGTCTGTGAACAGCATAACTCAGAAACAAACAGTCTGATAAACACTAAACTTGGTATTTAGGTTCAGTATCTTCCAGAGATGCGACACAAAGGTTTTCAAGAAAATCCCCCTACCCCAGATTACCCTTTACATGGAACATTTTTCGAAAATTTTAATTTTCTCAAAAATGGCTCAACGATTTTGATTAAAATATCATATGTTTAAGATATTTTCATGACAAATGAAATGTATATCTTGAATTGTCTGGGAATGTCTCCAAAAGTATTCTTCATTGTGAACTACTTTTGCATAACTGGTAAACCATAAGAGATAGACAAAATTTTACTACACAAAAAATGTAGATCGCGTTAAAATACACAATTTATGTCATATACATTTTTTGTTGTTGAGTGAACCATTTTCGAGATATTGCTTGTTATTCCCTTAAATTTGCAATACTTATTTTCTCAAATGGGAATTCGTTATTCATTTTTTTGTCTTGGATATGCAAAAAGCATTAATCTGTGGCAAAGAGAATAGTGCTGCACCTAGCAACCAGCTATTAAGAGATATGTCTATGCTTAAAGGCTACTGTATTTCTATATTGCCTTGCAAATACAAAACAAGGGGAACATAGTACGCTTTAAGCAAAACTCAAATATTTTTAAAACTGGTCGCTATGTGTAAAATGTAATTCTCTTTGCATGTCAAAAGATCGTTTCTGCAAATATTTATCTCGATTAATATGAAATAGATGGAGAATAAGAGTTTGTACAAGAGTAGAGAAAGTCATGTGAATGTAACACATCAGATTTTTTTACTTTCTCTAATATGCATAGTAAGTAGGGGAAGTATTGCATTCCATCCAAAAATTTGATACCAAGATTTCACCGGAAATACATGTTTTGAGGCCCCTGGATCCAAATAAAGCATTTTTTGAAACATGTCTACGTGTGTGTCTGTCTGTCTGTATGTGTGTCTGTGAACACCATAACTCAAAAACGAAAAGTCAGATAAATACCAAACTTGGTATTTAGGTTCAATATCTTCCAAAGATGCACATGAAGATTTTAAACAAAATCCCCCCACCCCCCTTTACATGGAACATGTTTTGAAAAGTTTTATTCTCTAAAATATGGCTCTAACAATTTTGATTAAAATACTGTGTATTAAACATATTTATATGGCAAATAAAATCTATATCTTGAATTTTCTGGGAATACCCTGTGGAGTTTTCTTCATTCAGAAGGAATTTTGTATAATCTTGTATAACTGGTAAATGTTAAGTGAAAGAAGAGCATGTACTACAAAAAAAAAATATATCTCTTTAAAACACACAATTTAATTCAAATAAGTTTTTTGGTGGTATGAGGCAAGGTCCAGTTCTTAAACACTGAATCTATAACAAAATATGTAATGTAGCTATTTCTGCAAATGTTTATTTGGATTAAAATAAAGTAGATAGAAAATTAAGCTTGAGTAAGAATAATTTGTAAACGCAGTAATAAATGATAGAGGGTAGGCGAAGTCATGTGAATGTGTCGCATCAGATTTTTATTTCGAATGGTGTATTTGAAGCTGTGTATTTCTGCTTCTAATACACATAATGGGACCTAAGAAGCTCACTGCTGAGGAGAAGACTTGTGTTTTGTGTTGGAAGTAGCCACTTCGGACCTAAAGGTTTCAAAATAGGCTATTTACAACCTAAAAAAATCTGATGTGTTACACTCACATGACTTTCTCTACTCTTGTACAAACTATTTTTACAAATGCTTATTCCCCATATGCTTCATGTTAATCAAGATATCGGGATGTTAATCTTATTGCTAACTTTCTTGTAGATGCAAGGGGAATATGGTAGATTTTAAGCGATAGTCAAATCTTTTAAGAGCTGGTTGCTATGTGGCGCATTCCATTCTCTTTGCAAGTCCAGGACATAAAAAAATGAATAACGAATTTGAGAAAAAGTATAAGTATTGGAAAATTTAAGGGAATAACAAGCAATATCTCGAAAACGGTCCACTCAACAAAAAAATGTATATGACATAAATTGTGTATTTTAACGCGATCTACATTTTTTGTGTGGTAAAATTTTGTCTATCTCTTATGGTTTACCAGTTATGCAAAAGTCGTTCACAATGAAGAACACTTTTGGAGACATTCCCAGAAAATTCGAGATATACATTTCATTTCTAATGACAATGTCTTAAACATATGATATTTTAATCAAAATCGTTAGAGCCATTTTTGAGAAAATTAAAATTTTCGAAAAATGTTCCATGTAAAGGGTAGTCTGTGTTGGGGGGATTTTCTTGAAAACCTTCCTGTCGCGTCTCTGGAAGATATTGAACCTAAATACCAAGTTTGGTGTTTATCCGACTGTTCATTCCTGAGTTATGCTGTACACACACACACACACACACACACACACACACACACACACAGACACACACACGGACATGTTTCCAAAAATGCTTTTTTTGGATTCAGGGGGTCTCAAAACATGTATTTCCGGTGAAATCTCGGTATCGAATTTTTGAGTGGAATACAATACTTCCCCTACTTACTATATGTAGTAGAGAAAGTAAAAACAGTAGCACCATTGCCATATGGTGTCACAACAAGATGTAAAGTAGACTCAGGTAGAGCTGATGAGCTTTTAAAATGTGTAGTGATGGCTAATCCATAGATTACAGCAGCAGGTTAAAAAATAAGCATCCAGTTGCTCAACATTGTTGGAATCTGGACTATTTAGCATTGGCTTCAAAAAGACTTAGGTTTGCCAACTTGGCCTGCTGTCAAGAAGCTGCTCTAACTGATGCTATTAAGAAGAAAAGATTAAAGTTCTGCAACACATTTAAGTACTGGATATCAGAGGACTGGTGTAAGATAATGTTTTCTGATGAAAGCACTTTTAAACTTGTTAGAGGACAGTCCAAATTGGTGAGAAGACCAAGAAATGTGTCATGATACGATCCAAAGTTTACAGTCAAAACCATTAAATATTCAGCAAGTGTAATGGTATTGGGTGCTCTTAGTGGTAATTATGGTAGAGGGAGCTTATATTTTCTCACTAAGAATGAACCAAGCAAGGTGGTGCTGCGATAATGTGTGCGACTTGCATTTGGGAGGTCCTGGGTTCAAACCCCTGGAGCTGACCAACCTGACTGAAGGTCTTTTTTGTGGTTTTCCTCAGTTGCTAGGCAAATGCTGGTTTGGATAATTTGATCCGCAAATTTTCCTATCATCCCTTTCATCACTACATTTTGAGACGGTAATTTGTATCACAAATTACGTTAATATAAATAATTATTTTATTATGAATATGTATTTTTATGTAACATTGATTTCAGAGGTTTAATAATTGTAATTATTAATGGTAAATAATAATATTCGGCTCTACTGAAACTGTTAACAATAACACAATACTTTAGCAAGGGGATGAGTTGTTTATCGTTACCGGGAACCAGGAAGTTACGTAATGTTTCGCGCCTTTTCGGTAAAAGCTTCTAGAACATTCTATAAAAGTAATTTGTATTAATGGTTTTCATTGGATAATAAAATAGACGCTAATGTTGGCGCGTTTTATTAGCCAATGGTAATTCATTTATAATTTTTAGGTGTATCTTGAGGTAAGCCTATAAATAGTGTAGATTCAAAGCGAGCGTCCTCCAGTTCGGCAAGATTCACGAAGCACTACACATCGTCTCCCGCAGTTATACAAAATTCTCCGTACATTACACGTTGGCCGCTCAGTTCACCAAGTTACGCGCAGTGAAAATCATTAAAGATCTAAAATATTACAAAGTCACTTATATACAAAAATTGAAGTACGTGAGTTAAAAGTGAGAAGTTATTACAAACAGTTTCAGTATGGCGATTATCTAGAAAAATCTGTGAAAGTGTTAGTGCACGTGCTCGACAATAAAACATTATAAAATACATTTCTTCACTAGTAATTTTTGGATAAAAGATTCCTTTTCCGCTTCACACCCTGCAAGAATTAAATGCCTACCTAAATAGCTGGCCGGAAGACAATATACATAACCTTAAAACTAATTCATATAGATTGCTACGCCAGATGGAGTTAGCAGGCGACCGACGAATGACGTCACACAATATGGCTGCACGCGTGAGGTAAGCAACATTACGTGAGAAACATTATCCACCACGTGGTGCTTTAAAAAAATATATACAATTTGTTGCTATCGCAAATTGGCTCCCATACGTGGGGCAGTTAAAGTGAAGTCAATATAAACAATATGTCCTCTCGCAAATTGGCGCCCAACGTGGGGCGACAACTAGGAAAGGAAGGCTAGACGACTAGGAAAAGTAGCAGAATTAACCAGGAAAAGGCGAATGCAGCAGTGGAACGATCTACAAGATGCAGATTCCAAGACAGCAGGGTAAATCAACTATAAAAACATCGAGACAACGTAGATTCATCACAACACAACGCAGAAGCGACATACAAACCTAGGAGAATGGGGCAGAACGCTGGACATCAAGGATACATCAACAGACAGCATCACAAAGTCAGGTGATTGTATTTTTTTTTAAAACAAAAACAATGGCCACTAATAACATAAAAAAAACAATGATGGAGGGAGATAGTGTAACAGTTAGCTGTAATTCAATACAGGTTACAAAAAAAGGCTCAAACAATGTAGTATTGAAGCAAAAAAATGTTAGTGCAAAAAGTCAGAATAGAATTGCAGGAAATGTTAATCTTGATGCTAGTATAATGATGGAAGTGCTAAATATGTATAGGGAAATGTGGAAAGATATTGGTAAAACACTAGATCAGAGTTTTGAGAAATTGAGGGAAGATATGCAAAAGAATAATGAGAAATTAGAACAAAAATTAACTCAGAGTATAAGGGAAGAAATTTGTAAGAATAATGAGAAATTAGAAAAGAAAATAGATCAAAACAGGGAAGATATGCAAAAGAGTTATAGGGAATTAAGGGAAGATATTGGTAAAAGCTTTGAACAAAACAGGAAATCAATTGAAAGTATTGGTAGGAGGAATGAGAAAGTAGAGCAAACAGTCGATCAAAGCAGTGAAGAAATTGAAAAGAAAGTTAGGAAGTTAAATAGTAGTATGCCAGAAATGAAAGATGAAAATGAGGAAGTAATAGCAAGTGAGATAGGAGAAAATTCAAAGAAAATGCTAGACATGAGCATGGAAATAGGTAACAAAGAAAGTGAGGTTAATACTAAAAGTGAGGTTAATGTAGAATGTACAGAGTTAGGAAGTCAAGTGAGTAATATTTCAAGTGAAATAAGAGAGATAAAAGAGGTTATGAATGTAGATGTAAATGAGGCGCAAGTTAATCTCAGAGGGGAAATATCAGAAATACAGAATGAGGCAGTAATGCAAAGAAAGAAATTGTACCAAGATGTTCAAAATGAAAACTCCAGTCCAGTACAGTTTACTACAGATTTGTCAGAGTACTTTCAAAGTAAAGAGATAGCAGATGAATTGAAAATGAATGTTGTTAAAAGATGTGTAGTTCAAGAAACTATAGATTGTTTTCAAATGTTATCAGGGAACGAAATGTCATATGAATACAAGAGGTTATTCATTAACAAAAATTTGAAGGTTAGGTTACGGCTACGAGTAATGTTTAGCCACATACAATTTGATCCAGGAGGGTAAATAGCAATGTGATGTAAAGTAAATGCTGGATAGTTAAAGACGACTTGCAGAGAAATGTATTGGAACGTAAGAGGGTTAATTATTTATGTGTCATTTGCAAAGAGAAATAAATTATTAAAAAAAAAAAAATAAATAAATAAATAAAATTTTTAGTGACTGTAACAACATTTGAAAATTAAGAATGCAAAGATTAAAACTTAATATGATTTGAAAATTAAGACTGCAAAGATTAAAACTTAATATGATATGAAATTAAAAGTACGTAAATATAATTCCAAGATTTAAAAAAAATTAAGAATGCAATGATTGAAATTTAATATGATATTAAAGTAAAGGTACATAAATACAATTACAAGAGTATTGTTAAAATAAAATTCAGAATAACAAAAATTGGTAAAAATAATTCAAAACAAATACTTATGTAGCAAACAGAAAAGGCGAAACATTGTCAAGATTTAAGAGATGTAAATATATTTGCAAAGTACAAAACAACAAAAAAATTGGTAAATATAATTAAAAATAATTGAAACAAATACTTATGTAGCAAACAGAAAATGTGAAACAGTATCTAGATTTAAGAGATGTAAATATTTGTGTTGAGGGTGAATATTTTGGTAAATATGTGTAACAATTACAAAAATCTTAAATGTATAAATTTTGTCAACAGCTTAAAGTAAACAATTTGGTAGTAGTAAATAAATAGTTTAGGGTATAGTATTTGCTATAAAAAAAAATTTGTGATATCAGATTAATATCAAAACAAATTAAACCAAAGCCAGTAAGTAGTGGCGAGATAAAACATATGTCGTGTGTTAAACGCGTGTGAAGTGTTAAGTGAAAGTGATAGCGTGTGTTACAAGATTTAGGAGACTAAAAACAAAATTATAAAATTTCCAAACAGGTTATAAATATTTATAATTATGTTTCTAGTGGGGCATATGAGACGGTAATTTGTATCACAAATTACGTTAATATAAATAATTATTTTATTATGAATATGTATTTTTATGTAACATTGATTTCAGAGGTTTAATAATTGTAATTATTAATGGTAAATAATAATATTCGGCTCTACTGAAACTGTTAACAATAACACAATACTTTAGCAAGGGGATGAGTTGTTTATCGTTACCGGGAACCAGGAAGTTACGTAATGTTTCGCGCCTTTTCGGTAAAAGCTTCTAGAACATTCTATAAAAGTAATTTGTATTAATGGTTTTCATTGGATAATAAAATAGACGCTAATGTTGGCGCGTTTTATTAGCCAATGGTAATTCATTTATAATTTTTAGGTGTATCTTGAGGTAAGCCTATAAATAGTGTAGATTCAAAGCGAGCGTCCTCCAGTTCGGCAAGATTCACGAAGCACTACACATCGTCTCCCGCAGTTATACAAAATTCTCCGTACATTACACGTTGGCCGCTCAGTTCACCAAGTTACGCGCAGTGAAAATCATTAAAGATCTAAAATATTACAAAGTCACTTATATACAAAAATTGAAGTACGTGAGTTAAAAGTGAGAAGTTATTACAAACAGTTTCAGTATGGCGATTATCTAGACAAAATCTGTGAAAGTGTTAGTGCACGTGCTCGACAATAAAACATTATAAAATACATTTCTTCACTAGTAATTTTTGGATAAAAGATTCCTTTTCCGCTTCACACCCTGCAAGAATTAAATGCCTACCTAAATAGCTGGCCGGAAGACAATATACATAACCTTAAAACTAATTCATATAGATTGCTACGCCAGATGGAGTTAGCAGGCGACCGACGAATGACGTCACACAATATGGCTGCACGCGTGAGGTAAGCAACATTACGTGAGAAACATTATCCACCACGTGGTGCTTTAAAAAAATATATACAATTTGTTGCTATCGCAAATTGGCTCCCATACGTGGGGCAGTTAAAGTGAAGTCAATATAAACAATATGTCCTCTCGCAATTTCATTTCCTTCTTCTTCAGCCCCATACGAGGCATTGTACTGATACCCATTCTGGATACACCATGATTCGTAAGTTTGTTTGCTCCTTGACAGGCTATGACCCAAAACATTGACTTATAAGTCTGACAAAGAGGAGGGTAATTCATTGAAGAAGAAGAATGTCACAGAGAAATTAAATAACTATTTAGAAGTGTTGCTACAGCATTTGCTGATATTTTGGCCAATTCATCAGTGTCAGCACTTTATGCATGATAGTGTCCCTGCACATAGAATAAAGTCAGTTCTGAAGTACCTGAAAGATTTTCTATGGCTTTAGATCAGGTGAGTTACCTGGTCATTCAAGCACAGGAACTGTTTGAAATGTAATTGTAATTTATTTGATCCTCAAGTCATATTAATACAATGTGGGAAACGTTAAATATTATTTACAGTAGCATTTACAAAGATCAATGAGTTTACAATGCAATCGTTAAAAATAACAGTTTTTAGTTATTGCTAAGTATTAATAACATTCTTGGCATAGATTGAACTATTTTACAGTTTTTCTACCATTGGAGATGGGCCTTCTGTCTTCCTTTCCACTGATTTCAGATCTCAGTTTTTGATCACATGCAACAGAGGACATAAAATTGGCATTAGAATTTTCCTATTTATAATTTGCACCTTACAGTAGCTAAATAGGGGAAGAGATGACCATATTCACATCATTTTAAGTCATTCCTATGCAGTGATTACTGAATTGATTGGTTGAATAAAACTGATGAATTAATCTTAGTTCAGAATTTAAATTTTTCAAGTATATAGGAACCTGATTATATAACTTTGTACCATTATATTTAAATGATTTCTCAAAAAGGCTGATTTTATGAAAACTAACATGCAAATTATTTTCATTTCTAGTGTTGTGATTATATACTTCAGCATTGGTTGTTAGACTTGCCATATTTTTCTTAATGTAAACAAATAGTTGTTTCAAGTATTCACATGTTAGTGCTAGAATGTTTAATTTTTTAAAGTGCTCCCTGAAACTTTTGGTGTTTGGTACCCCTACAATTATTCTGATAGTTTTTTTGTGTTTTTTTGTTTGTTTTTTGTTTGCAATTTGAATATTATGTTACTATTAACTGAATTACCCCACAATACAATCCCATAAGATATTTGGGAGTGGAAGTATGCAAAGTAGCACGTTCTGAGTACATCTGTAGAAACTCTTTTCTTTAATTGATACAGAAGAAAATTTATTTTACTCAGTTTAATGGCCAGTTTTTCAATATGATTATCCCAAATTAAGTTATTGTCAATCCATAGGTCCATAAACTTTGTGTGGGTTTCGTTTTCCAGGAGTTTAGACCCGTTGTGATATCACAGTTCTCAGAGATCTTGAATATTTTATGATGGAATTTCATTGACACAGTTTTGTTTTCCTTCGCTGCTAGCTTGTTAGATTTAAACTAATTAAGCAGCATCTTTGAGGTGGTTGAGATGCTTTCTTTAAGGCTTTCCCTGCACTTTCCCTTAATAAATATACTCGTATCATCAGCAAATAAGGTCATAGATACTTCACTGCTTTTTAAATATGAGGGTAAATCATCAATGTAAAACAAAAAGAGGAGCAGACCTAGTATTGATCCTTGTGGAACTCCAGATTGAAGGATTCTTTTTCCTGATTGTTTAACTTTTACTTCCATTCCTCCAGATTTCATATCCTCTACCTCAACTGCCTGTTCCCTTTTGCTGAGATACAATTGAATGCTATACCTCTGATTCCACTTTTGTGCAGTTTGTTTAGCAGAATATAATGGTCCACATATCAAATGCTTTGGTAAGATCCAGAAATAGTCTGATCCTGAGTTTGCTTTTGTCTAGTATGTCATAGATGCTATCTACAAAATTCATTACTGCCATATTGGTGGACTTATTGCTTTGAAAGCCAAATTGACAACTATTGATAACATTACACTTTTCCAGAAATTTCATTAACCTATTATAAATTAGTCATTCCAAACTTTTTGAGAAGGCCGAGAGTATTGCTATTGGTCTGTAATTATTAGGATCTTGTTGATTGCCCTTTTTAAAGATAGGTTTAATTTTTGCCATCTTCAGTTCATAAGGAAATACTCAACGTTCAATGGAATGGTTTGCTAGATAACATAAAGGTTTGCTTAAGTATTTACTACAACTTTTAATTATGAAGTTAGAACTTCCATGTAGTGCTTGATTTTTTGTTCTTTAGTGTTCTAAATATGTTTAGTATATCATTTTTGTTTGATTGTTCGAGAAATAGTGAATGTATGTTAAAGTGCTCATGACTAGAGTTCTCAGTTCCTTTGCATTATTAGTATTTTGGACATTCTCGGTGATTTTTATAAAGTGTTCGTTAAAGATATTAGCTACCTCTTCAGGTTTATTTATAATAGTATTACCTTTTAGTAGCTTGATATATCTGATGAAAAAGAATTTGGAGTTGCTTTCCTCTTTTATTAACATTGCTTTATGTTTATTTTCAGATTGATTTATTTTTTAGAATTATCTATCTTTTTGGCAGCACATTGCTTTATGTTTATTTTCAGATTGATTTATTTTTTAGAATTATCTATCTTTTTGGCAGCTTCAATTACCTGTTTATAAGCTTTAAAAATGTTTATAGTGATTTATAGATGCTTGGAAAGCATTTGTTTTTTTAATTTGTTCACTTAATAGCCTCAGTCTATCCCTAAAGTTTTTGATACCTTTAGTTATCCAATTGGATGTTCTTTACTTCACGTTTACTCTAACCAGTGGGAAAGCCATATTGGAATAATTTTTGAAAATATTTATAAGTTTAGAGCATATTCCTTCCATTGTTGTTTCTAAATATACCTCTTCCCAGTTTATTTTTCTTCTAACAAGTATTTGAAGTATTCTAAGTTGCTTTGATTTAGCTGGTGTAATTTATTTATTTATTTTTTTAATTTTTTTTGTAGAGAGTACTGTGATTACAATAATTTCTCTTCGATTCCCACCTAATCATGATTGTTTGTGCAAACTGGTCAGATAAACATGTCTCAAATACATTTACTTCACTAGGGATTAGGTTGCTGCTAATAGCTATCTGGTTCATTGCAGAATTATTAGTTACTCTTGTTGGTACATCTATTATTGGTTTAAGACCATAGGTATTTAGCATAGTTAGTAATGTCAGTTTATTATTACTGTGTCCTAAAAAGTCAATATTTATATCCCCCAGTAATACTATACTTTTGTACTATTTATTCAGTTGACTTAGCATGTGGTCAAGGTTTTTCATGAAAATGGTCACGTCACCTGATGGATTCCTGTAAATGCATATAATTAACTACCTTGTTTTCTAGTTCAACCACATTTGATTCAAAATGTCATTCAGCATTTAGATTTTGAAGGATGAGATGTGCTTAACTTTCCATGAATCTTTAACTAGAGTTACTGTTCCACCATTTTTCATCAATTTCCTAGTGTATCCATTAATAGTTTTAAAATTGAGCAATTTAATTTCTTCCAGCTCATGCTTAGTTGACCAATGCTCAGTTAGGCACAATACATCTCTGTGTTTTAATTTATCCTGAAGTAGCACGTCAAGATCTAATATTTTGTTTCTAATACCTTGAGAGTTTCTTAAGGAGTGGTGTAATGAAACAGGGAGAGTGAAAATTTTACTAGATTTATTTAATGTAATTATTAGAAAGGGTTATGTACCTGAACGATGGAGAGAAGCTATCATCCATCCTATATATAAAGGCAAGGGCAATGTCAATAAACCTAATAACTACAGAGGTATTGCATTATTATCGAATATAGGAAAACTTTTTGCGGGCATTTTGGCAGCGAGACTACAATCTTGGGTTGAAGAGTATAATATCCTTTCGGAATTACAGATGGGCTTTCGCAAGGGAAGGAGAACAATTGATAATTTATTTATTATAAAGACATTAGCAGACAAATATTTAAAAGAAAAAAGGGGTAAACTGTATATGGCTTTTGTAGACTTAGAGAAGGCTTATGACCGAATTGAGCTACAACTTCTGTGGCATAAATTAGTGTGTAAGGGAGTAAGTCAGCAATTGGTGAATATTCTAAAAGCACTGTATTTTGAGAACACCTTCTGTGTAAGGGTGGAGACAGGTTGTGTAACAAACGAAATTCCACAAAAGAAAGGCCTTCGGCAAGGATGTAAGCTAAGTCCAGTTTTATTTAATTTATACATAGATGATGTCTTACTAGAAATTGGAAGGAATAATAACTGTGCACCAGTAATTAACAACATCCAAATTCCAGGACTTCTTTTTGCAGATGACCTAGTGGTAGGATCTATTACAGTAAGTGGTTTAAAACAATCATTACAAGCAATTGATGTATACTGTAAAGAATGGAGGTTAAAAGTGAATCAAGAGAAAACACAGATTGTGGTTTCAAAAAGGAGTGAAAATTAGGCAAATATGAAAAGTGGAAGGAAGAGAATAAAGATTACAGGGTAGTGCATGACTGTATCTATTTAGGAGTAAAAATAGATGGAGGTAATAAATGGGAGAAACAAAAGAAGTTTGCATTGGCAAAAGGTAAAGGGACGATGGCAGCAATTAGAAGCTGCAAATATAAAGTACCTAATATAAATGTTAAATGGCTGGAAAAAGTTTATGAGATGTTGTAGAGGCAAAACTGATGTATGGTATAGAAATATGGGGATTAGATAGAGGATGGGAATGTATAGATGTGGTGCACAGGATGTTTTGTAGAGAAATACTAGGGCTACCGAAGTCAATTGTAAGACAGATAGCACAATTACAGATGGGCAGGGTGCCAACTAAGGGGAAGATAATGGAAAGAGCTTTGAAATTTTGGTTCAGAAGTTTAAATCTAGGAAAAAGTAATGTGTTAAGACAATGTATTGAATACCAAGAGAAGAGCTTAATGAATGATGGATGGGTAAGTAAATTACGGAATATTTTGGAGAAAAATGGGTTAGGAGATATATGGAGAAGGAGAGAAAATAACGTAAAACATTTTTGGAAAAAGGCGAGGAAAAGACTGGAAGATATAGAAATACAAACCATGTTCAGTGAGATTGCCGAAAAGAGCTCATTAGTTTATTATAGGCCAATGAAAAATACATGGGGTAGGGAAAAATATATAGACATAGTAAATAAAGAAGAGAGAGAATCTATTGCATGGTTAAGAACCGGAGCATGGAGGCTAAAAGGGCTAAGAACCCTTCCTCAGAACCAATGTCCGATATGTGGTGGTAATGAAGACATTGAACACATAGTATTTAAGTGCCAAGGAACAGAAAATTGGAGAAAAGAATTCTTTAATAAGAAGTGGTTGAAGGGGGATAGAAATACACATATGATTGAAATGATATGCAAGGACGCTAGAAGCATTGGACAGTTTTTGTGTAAAGTAAAAAATAAATGGCTTTGGACAGTGGAAAGAGAAAAGTAAGAGGTAGTGCATCTTACTTTGAATGGAAATCTATAGTGAATGTGTTAGTTTAGTGACAAGAGATTGTAAAATGTAAATAAACTGTAGTGATTGTCTACTTAATAAGTGACCAGGGTCAAAATGCAGTAGACAATTAAATTTGTAAAACTCTTAGCACAATAAATACAATACTATACAAAAAAAAAAGTTTAGTCAATTAAGTTTTAATACGTATTATTAAAATGAGGCTTTGCATTGCTGACCCTGCTTAACAAACACACAATTTTAGCAAAAGCTTTTCTATTTAGGTGAAGGCTATCTCTTCCTAAGTCCGTATAATAATTTATCCATGCATTAGAATCAATAAATACACAATCATTAACTTTACATACCCAATCCCAGGAATTGTTGATTGCGTTAATGTATCTAAGGTCCTTGTCCCAGCACTGTATAATGTCACTCACGCACAGCTTGGCCTGAGGAAATGGATCCTTTCCCATTGATATTAGGCTTTCCATTTCTTCTATTATTTCATCTGGAGATCTTGCAGTGTGAATGTTGTTTGTGCCAGCATGAATATTGACGCCATTGGGATCATCTTTGTTCTCCACAAGCTTCTGCTCAAGATGGCGGATTTGCCAGATAAAGTATATTTTTTTGATATCTGCAGGATATTCCACAGTATGATAAACCATTGAGCCCCCAATTATAATTGCAGAGTTCTTCTCATACATGTTCAAAAGAATATCTTGATCACAGTCCATTTCAGTGAAAGTGGATGTGACAGTTAATTTCCGTGCACTTTCTTCATCTTCACTATTACTCAAAGGTTCGAAGCAGTTTCCCAACTTAATTCCAGGTAAAGGATTGATATACTTATTGTCTGAAACATTCCTAGTATTGCTTTTACTTTTCCTTCTTTGTTGCTTCCAAATGTTCACTGTGACCCTTGCTGGGAGTCTTCCTGTCATGTGGTTGCATGTTCTAGCAGTTGATCTGTTTCCTCTTAACCTTTGTTCTACGAAAGTATCTGGTATTTCATAGTCATTCTTCTTGATGAGCTCACTGTTTCTCTGCTTTAGCCATTTGTTTTGCTATGAAAGATAAGATTCAAGAAGTGCAACTATCGACTATTAAGGAGCTGCAAGAGGTGTTGAAGAAGTTATGGGTGGAAAAGAAGAAAAATATTTTGAAAATCTGGCAAATTCAATGGAAATTGCTGAAGGTGATACAAATAAGGCAAATATGCCCAAGTCTTGTCTTGTTCGATACAGATTTCCATCATTGCTCTGGACGCACTTCAGCCTTGGGCTTATTGTGCCACCTGTATCTTTTTAAAGCCAATGCATTATGTCTGCACCCTTTACCAAGGAATACATTCTCATAATAGTTATTGTTTCAAATTCTGCTGATTCTAAAAACATTTTCTCAAAAGCAATATATTTCCTGTGAGCCAAGGCCTCACAGGAGAATATAATGTGCTGGGCTGTTTCAGTTTCCTTCTTGCACAATCTAAGTTACCCGAAACACTCCCATCATGTTAAGATGCTTTATCACAGGAGCATGTCCCATGAGAAATGCAATAATTGTTCTCAGCTGAACAATTTTAACAAAAATGAAGTCTGTTACATTTAATTAAGCCTTTCAGCTCTTTTCTTACATGGTTTTCTAATAATTAGTTTACCATGTTTGTTTCCTGGAGTTTTAAGCCAGGCTGTATGATGTTCTACTTTGGACTAGTTCTTAATAGCCTCTCTTAGGTACTAAACATTGATGTGTTCCTAGAGCCAGCTCTGGTCCAATAAATTGTGAGGCTGCTCCTTGTGTTGCAAGCTCATCAGCTTTTTTCATTTCCCTCTATGCCACTATGACCCAGCATCCAGATGAGTTAAACTTCATTCTGTTCTGCCAAGCTTATGAGCATGTTTAGGCAGTTTGAAACCAGTCCTGACATTACCTTATGACTACTTAGAGCCTTAAGTGCAACCTGAGAAGATAAGGATCTGTTTACCAGTGTAAGTTCTCATGTTTTCATGTATACATCAAATAATAGCATAGCTTTATGTTTGAAAAGAAGTAGCATATTCGCCCAAGGGAAAAGTTTTTTGATTGATCTTATACCATATAGACTGGATCCTGCTCCTGAACCATCCTTTGAGCCATCTGTAAACCACATCAAAGTTTTCTCAGGAGTTTCCAGAGTTTTATTCGTCCAACGTTCATGATCAGTGATGATGCTGAAGTTCTTTATAAAGCGTTTAATTGGAATTATATAGTCTGATGGCATTCTAAAGGTACATCTTGTATATAGTTCCTAATTCTTAGCAAACCTGAGTCTATTTCAGGAATTCTCAGTTGCTTAGCGTATTGCAGTCTATAGAGAGCCATTCTTGCCTCCTTCATTAGAACTAAATGCAATGGGAGTCAGGCTCAAAAGTGTCTTCATTGCTGCAGTAGGAGTTATTTTCATGAATCCAATACGACCAAGTATAGTTGTAAAGAATAGTGCAAATAAAACCATATGAAATCATTATATGTAGCTTTTATTGCCTTATTCCTGTAATGTCAAGATTTCCATTGCAGCAACTGTACAGAATGAAAAAGAGTACATGGATTTTTATCCTGTATATAATATCTTGGCACAATGGATGGCAAATTAATTTTTCAGCACACAAATCCTTCTACAAATACATGTGTCCCTACCTCTAAGATCCTTAAAAAACATTCTTTAGTTTTACCTCCTAGAATACATGGGTTTTCATAATGGCTTTATTTTCCTCTCTTATTCTCCTATCCATCCATAATATTGTTCCTATTTGTTGTAATAATGATAATTCTGCTCTGATAATAGGCATAATAATGATCAAACTCTACGCACAAACAAGTCAAACTTCAACACATCTTGAATCACAGGAATTCTGTATTTATGGCAAACTTACTTCCTCATTTGTTACACAAGCATAAATGCTTACAACTTAAATGAGTATTGAACCAAGTAAAATGCTCTGGAGGTGTACAATGGCAGCTTCAATTAAGTTGCTCATGAATGTATGCTGAGAAATAAACAAGCAATGGCATCTTAACATTAGGGAAACAGCCTACATCGTCTCACTCAGTTCTTTTGGTGCCAGTCCAATTTTAATAGTGTTTAACATCCACTCTTACACACACCACAGACAGTGATACATGAAATGAAATGATAATTGGGAAAGGGTAACGTTCCAGGCCTAAGTTTAGAGTATCTCCCCAGTATTTAGCACTTATGAGAACAGGAAAACCTGGAAAATACTTCTGTCAGGTAAGACAGTCATTGTGGAATTTGAGCTATAGGCCTTCTGTTCATGAGTCCATGCCTTAACAACCTTGACTTCTGTGTTGGTGATTCCATTCCATTTCCTAGTATACATCAAGTAGAGATTACAGAAGACCACCGAGGAATAGAAGTGAGGTTTATAAAGAAAGAAAAGAAAGAAAGGGGGAAAAAAAAGGTTTCTTTGAAGGAAGGAAGTAAGAAGCAACTTGCTACCATAATCTGTCTAGCTCACATTTAAGTAAGAACTTGTTATTTCATTCCATAAATTAATCACATGATTCTTGTTCTTGTATAAGGCAATGCTTTAGAGTTAGATAGCAGATGAGATGCTACAGGTCCTCCATGTAAAATAGTGCATATATATATATATATATATATATATATATATATATCAATGTCCTTTAATTGGATAGGTCTTATTGGATGATGAATGAAGTGCAACGATTCTAAAATAGCCTAGAGTACATAGAGCTTCAAATTGGCCAACATTCATCTTTTCAGGATGAAGGAAAACCTTGAAAAAAAAACCTATCCTGGCAACTCGGTTTAACTTGCGAGAGAACAAATTGTATTTATTGTAACATTATTGTAGCTCCGCGTTTGGAAGCCAATATGCGACGGTTGCTGCTTTACGTAATGTTGTTTACATCACGTGTGTTGAAGCCTCCTTGTGACGTCACTCCTTGTTGGTTTGTTTAGCTCCATCTGGCGTAGCAATTTGTATCAGTTTTGAAATAATTCACTTTAAATGTTCTCCAGCTAGCTCTTTGGGTCGAATATGTTTCTCATGCAGGGTGTGAATCGGAAAGGAATCTTTTATCCAGAAATGATACCGATGAAGAAATTGGTTTTATAACTTTTATTGCTGAACACATTCACAAACACTTTTACAAATTAATCTGGATACTCGCCAAACTGAAACTGTTTGTAATAACTTCTCACTTTTTAACTCACGTACTTCGACTTTGTGTATATTTAACTGTATAATATTTTATAATAATTCTCGTGTAACTTGACGAAATGAAGGACTGGCTGACGATGTGTAGTGTACACGAAATTTTGATGAACTGAGCGGCCGACGTGTAGTGTATTGAGAATTCCGTTGAACTGGGGACGATGTGTAATGTGTTGAGAATCTTGTTGCACTGGGGACACGCTACCTCGGACCCACACTATTTATAGGCTTGCCTTAAGATACGCCTAAAGATTATAAATGAACTGCCATTGGCTAATAAAACGCGCCAACATTAGCGTCTATTTTACTATCCAATGAAAACCACTAATACATATTTCTTTTAGGGAACATTCTAGAAGCTTTTTACCGAAAAGGCGCGAAACATTACGTAACTTCCTGGTTCCCGGCAATGACAAACAACTCACCCCCTTGCTGCATTATTGCGTTATTGTTGACAGTTTCAGTAAAGCTGTATATTGTTATTTACCAATAATAATTACAATTAATAAACCTCTGAAATCAATGTCACATAAAAATACATATTCATATTACTATCATTATTTACATTTAAGTAATTTGTGATACAAATTACCGTATCAAACTGAGATTCAAATTCGAGACCCCTTGAATGTGAGGCAGACATGTTACCTCCACACCATGGAGGTGAGCTTTGAAGAATGAGAGGAAGAATATAATAACGGTATAAATTTAATCAGAATACCATGGTGGGCACCTTTGAATGTTTGCCCTACCTTGGATAGAGCATGGTTTCACTGCTAGCTGGCACATGGTTGGAGAGAGGGAGAGGGTAGATGCTCTCAGCTTATCAAACTTTCCAAAACTCCAGGTAAAAAATCTCTAGAATTTTCCACCTTCAGGCTTTGAATGAAACTTTGAGAAGGCACTGTTTAGGAAGGCTGATTAATGGCTCTGTATTGTGGTTTGAGTCAGTTCTGATCTGGTGTTTTTCCTTAATGAGTGAGCACGTAGCAGTTGTCTGTGCGAGGAGAGAACAAGTGAGTGCAAATTATAGTTCTACATGCAGGAAAAACTAAATAGTGACTAGGGAACACCAAAGCAAGTCACAATATGTGTTTATTCTGAGTAATAACTATTTGTGCTCAAGCCTATTGCATTTTTTCCTATCAGGTTATGTAAATGAGACTGTCCTTTGGGTGCTTTGAAACAGTCATTGAAAACCTCATAGGACCTTCATGCCGCAAAGGAGGAATAATTACGTAATGCTCAAGAAAGTGTAGTCTGCCAAACATAATTTTACATAAATCAAGGGCTAGCCCCCTACAAAATCTTTTTCAGAAATGTAAGAATACATTTACATACCTAATAAAATATTTATGTAAACCAAATAAAGTTAGTGTTACTAGAGAGTGAGGTCAATGCTCACCTCATTCCAGCAGCAGAAGTACTACTCCGGTCAGCAAGAACATCACTTACTCCAAGAGAGACCTTTATGCAGGCATGTATTATTATATTTATCTACTTAACCATATTTTCTCCATTTGATCATCCATGTTTATTTCAGTATCACTGTGATCTTTGAAAGTAGTTACCTGATCAGATCCTAATTTTGTTTTCTGCCCCATTCTCTCTCTTTTGCTTAGGAAATGCTGATCACTTGGGATTCTCTGGTGTATGCTGGTAGTGCCTGATGCTTCTGAATAACCATTTTTGCTGTAGTAAATAAAATAAAGGAGCTCTGAGTTGAAAAATATTAAATCTCAATCTCTGTATAGGGTAGAAGCAGGGGCGGCCCTAGCAAGGTTTTCAGGTGATGTGAGATCTCATTGTGGCACCTCTCTGTAGAGACTAAACTGCACATAGAGACTAAAGATAACATACATTTTTTACTTTCTCTACCACGTAGAGAAGGTATTGCATGCCATCCAAAAATGCAATACCAAGATTTCAATTGAAATACATTTGAGGCCTGAATCCAAATAAAGCATTTTTTGAAACATGTCCATGTGTGTGTGTGTGTGTGTGTGTGTGTGTGTGTGTGTGTCTGTGAACAGCGTAAATAAAAAACGAAAAGTCAGATAAATACCAAACTTGGTATTAGTTGTGGTGGTATTATGTTTAGTTATTTATTGAGCCCCACGCTTGGGAGCCAATTTGTGACGGTATAAAGTTTATTTAAGTTTGTTAGCTCCACGTTGTGGTAGCCAATTTGCGATGGTATTAGTGTTTGTTTGAAAGATGCTACTGTTTATTTGCCGCATGTATAAAAGACAATTTGTCGCGGTCACTTCATGTTATCATTTACTGAGCGCCTATTATTGTATTTAATACTTTTTTTGTTCACTGTCCTCCGGCTAGCTATGATCTCTCGGTCAAGCAAATCTCTTAATCAGGTGTGTAAACGGAAAGGAGTTTTTATCCAAAGATAACACTGATGAAAGAATTTTGTTTTACACTTTTATTGTCGTAACATATTATGCACTTTCACATATTAATCTTGACACTCGCCAAACTGAAACTGTTATAATAGCTTATTTACTGCACATTATTAATTCGCGTACTTCAACTTTTTGTGTAATTAACTTTACAACACTTGAGATTTTTTTATAACTTCACTACGCATACACCGTAAATCGATAAACTATGCTATGTATTCACCATGACTTTTTCTGTTGAACTCGACGACGTGTAATGTACAAATGTTTCCGATAGACTGAAGGAATTTGACTCTGACCTAGCCCTTTTTATACTCCTACACCCTGATATGCCTAAAGATTATAACCGAGCTGTTATTGGTTAATAAAACGCGCCAACATTAGCATCTATTTTTATATCCAATGAAAATTATGAAAACATATGCTGTAGGGAAAAATGTTCCAGCAAATTCTAAGAAAAATGCGCCAATATTACGTCATTTGCTCGTCTCTAATAATGATAAACAGCTCACCCCCTCGCTACATTATTGCACGCTATTATTGTCAGTTTCAGTAAGGCCGTATAAACTTACTTCTCGACAATAATTACAATCAACAAACATCTCAAATCAATGTCACACAACAATGCATATTCACACTACAATCACTCTGACATTTACATAATTTGTGATACAAATTACTGCGTCATAGTTCAGTATCTTCCAAGGATGCGACACAAAGACTTCCAAAAAATCCTCCCACCCCAACTACCCTTTACATGGAACACTTTTCAAAAATTTTGATTTTCTAAAAAATGTGTGTAACAATTTTGAGTAAAATACCATAAGTTAAGGATATTTACATGGCAAATAAAATGCATATCTTTAATTTTCTGGGAATAGCCTTTGAAGTCCTCTTCATTCGTAAGGAATTTTGTATAATCTTGCATAACTGGTAAATGTTAAACAATAGATGAAAATGTGCTATACAAGAAATGTAGATCTCTTTAAAATACACAATTTATTCCAAATAACTTTTTTTGTGGCATAAGCCGTTTCTGAGATATCCATTATTAAAGATTCGAATTGTTCATTACTTGGTCATTCCTTTAAAGTCCTTTTGATTCCTTTATATCTATAACAAAATATGTAATGTAGCTATTTCTGCAATGGATTAAAGTTCTTTGGATTAAAGAATTCTTTGGAATTCTTCATTTGGATTAAAATGAAGTAGATAGAAAAATACGCTTTGGTAAGAATAGTTAGTATACCCACTAATAAGTGACAAAGAGTAGAGAAAGTGATGTGAATGCAACATATCAGATTTTTTTACATTATTAATAACTCAGACCTCCAAAAGATTAGCATAATAGTAGTATGGATGAGAAACAATCACAGTAAAAAGAAACAACATTTGTTTGAAAAGGTTTATTTAAATTACTATGGCGCAGGCAACACTCACATCATGCATATGTCAAATTTGCATCGTAAATTAATTTAAAATTGAAACAAATTAAAAAATAAAAAATTAATTAAAAACCTTACATTGCTGGCTTTCTCACTTTTGCACCTGCAGATTGTTTGATTAATTCAGAATAATTGAGTGACCAACGCATTCTCAATTGTATCGATCACAGGATAAAAGATGTTCATTTTAAACAATTCTTCAGGATCTGTTGTCTCATTTATGGTCTCATATTCAAATAATTTCTTCTTTCTTTGGGATTGGATGACTAAAAAATGGATCTATTCCGGCTAAGAAGCAATTTCCCTAGCTGTTATCAGAGCAGACAAATAAACCTGGTACTCTTTTACAAATTTCAAGCAGTTCTCCAGCATTGTGAAGCAT
Source organism: Deroplatys truncata (assembly GCA_030765065.1). NCBI lineage: Eukaryota > Metazoa > Arthropoda > Insecta > Mantodea > Mantidae > Deroplatys > Deroplatys truncata. The sequence goes on along the minus strand of CM060976.1, from coordinate 19,925,553 downwards.
TTGAAAAATCCAAAGTTTCAAACTGCTTAGCCTGACTTGCAATGTTTACTTGAAACAATATATTATACCAAGCCACCATTGTTACTATAAACTCATATTGATCCATGTTCTGAATCAGGGACAAGGCCTCTGATGCTGCAAATGGGTCATTTGTTTCTTCGTGAAGATCCAGAAGGGCATCATGAACTGAAGAGTAGTGATAACGAACTGCAGTGAGGCTAGAAGCTCTACTCTTCCAAGAGTTTTATAAACTTTTTTCAGCGACAGTCCTTCAATATCACTTCCCATCACTTTGCTGATCCAGAGAATAGAACAAATAGTCTGAACAAATCTGAACAAAGAAACCAACTTAACAGATGTTTTAGCAGCATCTGCTACTACCAAATTTAAGCTATGACAACCACATGGATTAAAAGGCCAGCCTACAGCCTTCATTTTGCAAACATTCCTACTCTCAAAATAAAACCCTACTTTCACCCCTTGTATCATAATCTACTATTATGAATAAGAATTATTTTAAAATCAAGTATTCAACTTAACTTATCTGTTGAACTATTTAGCTGTTAATCATCATTTATGAGTAAGATATTTAGAGTGTGGCACCTGCCGATGTCCCATGTTGTAGATTTATGGCACATAAGAGAACCTCAAACCTGATGAGACCTCTGAGCAAAATGTCCACTCTTTCACACCCAATATAGAATGGGACGCTAAAAACCATAGTAGTTAAAGAGCATCCATAAATAAAACTCAATTTAATTTAATTTTCCCTCATGCTCTTTCTTATCTTGACAAGATCATAAGGAAAAGTAGGGTAACAGCCTTAGATAATTTGTAACAGCAGGTTAAAGATGGTTGGGTAGCTGTCCCTAGTAAAATATTTGCCTCTTTCAACATAATGGAATTTTGATATGAGGAACTGAGAGAAAAAATGTTTAGATGTTTTACCAATAGTGCTAAACATAACAGCCAGAAAGGCATTGTGCAACTGATGTCATGCAAGTTGCCCTTAGACCAGCTTAGGTATGATTATTATCCATGCAAAAACAAATATGTCTAACATGTTGTTTCTAACATCATGTTACTAATATCTTACAAGTCACACTACATAACAACAAATGGTATACTCACAAAATACCCACTTTAACAGTAATAATACTTTGACAATGAGTAATGTTAACATTTCAATTCCACTTGGAGCTTGCCACACAGATACAAATCAGAATACACATGCACCCACACACGAATGAACACCAAGACAACAGTCGGTGGTTGGCGGGGCAGTGGACACAACTAGTGATGCTATTTATGTACTACAGGCAAATTATAAATGTATAGATATTGGTTCAACTTGTAAATATTTCTACAATGTTAAGTGTGAATTTCATGCTATTAGTATACACCTGTGAAATGCGCACAACCCAGCTCACTGTTGTATAAAATTTGCTTTGGCAGGTAGGGTTAAGTAGTAATAAGGTGATTGGGTTTTATATTTTGTGCAGACAATCTATTCTTGCATTTTTTGATCCCCCCTATGATGGCATGCAGTGCAGTCACACTGTCCGCACTGCCCTAGGGCCACCCTTGGCCATGGAAGTAGCAAAATGTGTCCTCTTTAAACGACAATATAAAAAAAAAAAATAAACAAAATCTTGAAAATCTTGAGTGGTGCAAGTGGACCTGGATTCAATTCCTGGTCTTAGCATGGAGAAGATTTGCTCTGGAAGACATTTCAGAGTGCACACAGTCTTGTGATGTCTTTGGGGATGTTTGAGGAGCTACTTAGTGAAAAATCAGTGGCTTTGGTCATGGAAACTGTGTGGCTGAGTTGAAATGGCATGTTGGTCATATGTCACCCACATTATTGTTCTCTACTCATGATGTCTTTTATCATGTACCTGGATGGAGGCAGATAATACAGTGGCCATGTTTTGGGCCTCAGCCCATTAGGGTTGCCATTTCTGGAGCTTAAGGGACCATATATTTAGATTAATTAATGATCTTTTAAAAACAATTACAACATTTCATAACACAGTTTTGGAATTTTGGCTTGTGCAATTTGCAGTTCTTCTGCGCACTGCAAAGACAGGATTCCACCACATCACATGCACAATGTTGCCAAGTGAATTCAAGTACACTGGTAAAATATTCCATCTTTTAACATTAAGTTCTGTGGAAATAATAAGAGCAGAAGCAGGAATTTGTTACATCAATCAGAAGTGCAATAGTCATTGTCTAACTGCTGCATGTTTTGTAATATGAATAGCAATTTAATATGAATGATTAAATTTTAATATATTATCATAAATATCTTCATCAGCAAAATGTTGGAGGAAGTAGTGTACTCCAACCTGTCCCATCCTGTAAATGAAGACAAAAGCAGGACGGAATTGAAATCAACAAGTTGGACCCCTGACATACTGTTTTTAATTATATTGATGTGAAACAGAATGCAGGTTTTTTGACATCAATGAAATTAATAGATTGATTTATAAAACTTGTTTGGGGATTAGAGAGAGGATGGGAAAGTATAGATGAGGTGCACAGGATGTTTTGTAGAGAAATACTAGGGTTACCGAAGGCAATTGTAAGACAGGTAGCACAATTACAGATGGGCAGGGTGGCAACTAAGGGGAAGATAATGGAAAAAGCTTTGAAATTTTGGTTCAGAACTTTAAATCTAGGAAAAAGTAATATGTTAAGACAATGTATAGAATACCAAGAGAATAGCTTAATGAATGATGGATGGGTAAGTAATTCACGCAACATTTTGGAGAAAAATGGGTTAGGAGACATGTGGAGAAGGAGAGAAAATAACGTGAAAAAGTTTTGGAATAATCCGAGGAAAAGACTGGAAGATATAGAAATACAAATCATGTTCAGTGAGATTGCCAAAAAGAGCTCATTAGTTTGTTATTGGCCAATGAAAATACATGGGGTAGGGAAAAATATATAGACATAATAAATAAAGAAGAGAGAGAATCTATTGCATGGGTAAGAACTGGAGCATGGAGACTAAAAGGGTTAAGACAGGGTATTCCTCAGAACCAATGTCCGATATGTGGTGGTAATGAAGACATTGAACACATAGTATTTAAGTGCCAAGGAACAGAAAATTGGAGAAAAGAATTTTTTAATAAGAAGTGGTTGAAGGGGGATAGAAATACACTTATAATTGAAATGATATGCAAGGACGCTAGAAGCATTGGACAGCTTTTGTGTAAAGTAAAAAATAAATGGCTTTGGACAGTGGAAAGAGAAAAGTAAGAGGTAGTGTATCTTACTTTGAAGGAAAACTATAGTGAATGTGTGATGGTTAAGTAATCAATAAGTGAAAAGTGAAAAACAAGTGGAAATGGGACATGAAAAAACTGAAAAAAACAAGATAATTTATTGACGAGAAATTGTAAAATGTAAATAATCTGTAGTAATTGTCTACAGAATGTGTTGACAGGAAATTGTAAAATGTAAATAAACTGTAATGATTGTCTACTGAATGAGTGGCCAGGGTCAAAGTGCAGTAGACAATCAAATTGTAAAACTCTTAGCATAATAAATAAAAAATATATAAATATAAAATATATATACTAGTTAAAAAGGGAATGCCAACTACACAAGAGCATTATGTAAACTCCTGTTGATGTTGTAATACTACAAATTAAAATACCAAACCAGCTGGTAGACATGTGTTCAACCATATAGATTACTCAGTGTTGGATCATCAGAAAGCATAGTGTTATTGCCATTTCGGCAGGGGAATTAGATCCACTATCCAAAACATTCCTGGCATAGGCTTGAAGAACTTCTATCATCCAGGAAATCACAATTTATTAGCTGGTGCTCAAATCTTTTGATTAAAATTCTTTCCCAGCTGAGCAATTCCCCAAGTTTATGGACTGAAATCACAAGATTAATTTGACTGTTTATTCACGGTTCTGGTCCTAGTTCATCAACCCTCCAACGGCTGTGCTGTAGTCTTCTAACACTTGAACCCAAACAATGGCTGCAGCAGTCATCTAAATGATGACAGAAACAGTGGTCTGCAAAACTATAATAATAATAATAATAATAATAATAATAATAATAATAATAATAATAATAATAATAATAATAATAATAATAATAATAATAATAATAATAATAATAATAATAATTTGATGATAATAACTATTCTTACAAAAGGTGATTCATCTACTTCTTGTTAATCAAGATAAACTATCATTACACATTTACATATTTTGTTGTAAGTATAAGATGAATACAGTGGGCTAAAACAATACTCAGATTTTTAAAAAGCAGATCACCATGTGATGGTTTTATAATTCCATGTTTCTTGCATGAGCATGAGAAAAAATGAATGGCAACACACCATTATAAAAGGTACAAGTATTTGAAAAGTCAAACCAATAACTAAGAATATCTTGGAAATGGTTATTGTCACAAAAAATTTTATTTTACATAAATTATGTGCTTTAACGTGATACATTACTTGTGTAGTAGGATTTTGTCTATCTCTTACAGTTTACCAATTATACAAAAGTTATTCTGAATGAAGACAACTTCAAGGCTGTTCACAGAAAATTTAATATGTGCATTTTATTTGTCATGCAAATATCTTAAACATATGGTACTTGAATTAAAATTGTTACAGCCATTTTTGAGAAAATCACAAAGAAATGAAAATCTTTCCATATAAAGGGTAGTTTGAGGCGAGGGGGATTTTCTTGAAAATCTTTTTATGACATCCTTGGAAGTTGCTGAAGTTAAATACCAAGTTTTATATTTAATGGACATTTTGTTTTTGAGTTATCCTGTTTGCAGATACACACACAGATATAAGACCTTTTTCTAAACAATTTGTTTTTATTCTGGGGACCTCAAAACATGTGATCTTGATGCAATTTTGGTATAAAATTTTTGGGTTGAATGGAATACTTCCTCTGCTTACTATAGGCAAGTATGACCTAGTGGTAGGATCTATTACAGTAAGTGGTTTAAAACAATCATTACAAGCAATTATGTATATTGTAAAGAATGGAGGTTAAAAGTGAATCAAGAGAAAACACAGATTGTGGTTTTCAAAAAGGGGCGAAAATTAGGCAAATATGAAAAGTGGAAGGGAGAGAATAAAGATTACAGAGTAGTGCGTGACTGTATCTATTTAGGAGTAAAAATAGATGGAGGTAATAAATGGGAGAAACAAAAGAAGTTTGCATTGGCAAAAGGTACAGGGGCGATGGCAACAATTAGAAGCTGCAAATATAAAGTACCTAATATAAATGTTAAATGGCTGGAAAAAGTTTATGAGATGGTTGTGGAGGCAAAAATGATGTATGGTATAGAAATATGGGGATTAGATAGAGGATGGGAATGTATAGATGTGGTGCACAGGATGTTTTGTAGAGAAATACTAGGGCTACCGAAGTCAATTGTAAGACAGGTAGCACAATTACAGATGGGCAGGGTGCCAACTAAGGGGAAGATAATGGAAAGAGCTTTGAAATTTTAGTTCAGAAGTTTAAATCTAGGAAAAAGTAATGTGTTAAGACAATGTATTGAATACCAAGAGAATAGCTTAATGAATGATGGATGGTTAAGTAAATTACGGAATATTTTGGAGAAAAATGGGTTAGGAGATATATGGAGAAGGAGAGAAAATAACGCAAAACATTTTTGGAAAAAGGCGAGGAAAAGACTGGAAGATATAGAAATACAAATCATGTTCAGTGAGATTGCCGAAAAGAGCTCATTAGTTTATTATAGGCCAATGAAAAATACATGGGGTAGGGAAAAATATATAGACATAGTAAATAAAGAAGAGAGAGAATCTATTGCGTGGTTAAGAACCGGAGCATGGAGGCTAAAAGGGCTAAGACAGGGTATTCCTCAGAACCAATGTCCGATATGTGGTGGTAATGAAGACATTGAACACATAGTATTTAAGTGCCAAGGAACAGAAAATTGGAGAAAAGAATTTTTTAATAAGAAGTGGTTGAAGGGGGATAGAAATACACTTATGATTGAAATGATATGCAAGGACGCTAGAAGCATTGGGCAGTTTTTGTGTAAAGTAAAAAATAAATGGCTTTGGACAGTGGAAAGAGAAAAGTAAGAGGTAGTGCATCTTACTTTGAATGGAAAACTATAGTGAATGTGTTAATTTAGTGACAAGAGATTGTAAAGTGTAAATAAACTGTAGTGATTGTCTACTGAATAAGTGACCAGGGTCAAAATGCAGTAGACAATCAAATTTGTAAAACTCTTAGCACAATAAATACATACATACATACATACATACAAATACATACATACTATAGGCAAGTAGAGAAATAAAAGGCATGCAACTAAGAAGCCATTTTAGACCAATATGCACTAAATGATAAAAAGAAGCCTCTTATGAAATTAATTTCTTTTAAGGCTCTTGTGTTGGTGCTTTAGTGTTCTAATTTGTAAAGAAAGAAAGAAAGAAAGAAAAAAACCTGTTTTGTTATATTCACATTACTTTCCATACTTACTCTTCTGCAGACTATTCTTACAAAAGCTTAGTTTTCTATCTACTTCATGTTAATTGAGATAAACTGTTGCAGAAATAGTTTCATTACACAGCTTGTTGTACAAGGGGGATAGGGGAAACTGAACTGATAGTCAAATTAAAAAGCAGGTCGCTATATGCCGCATTTGAAATACTATCTCTTTCATGACATTGTGGGAAAAAACTGAATAACAACAATGCTTTAAAAATTTACAAATTATAGAACAATTTGAACCAGTAAAAATGGATATCTCATAAATGGCTGATGTCACAAATTATTTAAAATAAATTGTGAGTTTTAAAAAGATTAAAATTTTGTGTGAAGTAAGTTGTTGTCTACATCTTGCAGTTTACCCAGTATACAAATTTACACAGACTTCCTTCCAAATGAAAAGGACTTCAAAAGGCTATTTACAGAAAATTGAAGATATACATTCTTTTTTGTCATGTATATATCTTAAATATATGGTATTTTAATAAAAACCATTAGAGCCATCTTTGAGAAAATAAAGCATTTCAACAAAGGTTTTTCATGTAAAGGATAGTTTGGTTGGGAGGATTTTTTAAAAATCTTGTGTCATGTCATTGGAAGATACTAAAATTAAATACTAAGTTTGGTATTTCTCTGATGTTTTGTTTTTGAATTGTGCTGTTCACAGACACACACATACCTGCGTGTGCCCACACACATGCATTTACCTTTTACTAAAAGTATTTTTTTGATTGATGGGACCTCAAAACATATATTTGCGGTAAAATCTTTAAGATTTTTGGGTGGAATGCAATACTTCCTCTACCTAGTAGGTACATGGTAGAGAAAGTAAAAATAACCTCTCTGTGACTGGCAAGTCAGTAACTAAACAATTGCCAGAGATTACAAATAAATTCAAATCTGTGAGTTCTAATTTGGTGTGAAACAGCTGCATCTTCTTGAAAACAGAATGTTTGGTGGCCTTTTGTTTTCCAGAATAGAGGTAGAGAAAGTAAAAGTTATTAATAACCTCTCTGTGACTGGCAAGTCAGTAACTAAACAATTGCCAGAGATTACAAATAAATTCAAATCTGTGAGTTCTAATTTGGTGTGAAACAGCTGCATCTTCTTGAAAACAGAATGTTTGGTGGCCTTTTGTTTTCCAGAATAGAGGTAGAGAAAGTAAAAATTATTAATAACCTCTCTGTGACTGGCAAGCCAGTAACTAAACAACCAGAGCACCCAAATAAACCCTATGCAATGATTGCAAGTGCATTCTACCCTCATGCTTTTATCTGCAATGTTAGTCCACCATGACTACTTATTCTCATATAAGGTATATACTTGTTGTCTGAGAAATAAATAAAACTTAAGAAGAGATATATTATGTGGTGAAAGAACAAGATTGTTCAGAGCAAAAGATAAAAACAGGCAAAGTCACACTAAAAATGTTCAATATTTCAGGTTTACCCCCTCATCAGGAGATTAAAATATTAAAAACATATACAAAATGAAAATATACTCAACAGTGAACTGCACTAATTTATAATAATCTTTATTATAGTGTGTAGGTTATACAATGAAGGGGTACACCTCGCGTACTGCAACCTATGAGAGATGTATTGCAGCTACCACCTCTGGAAGAGATAAAGCTACAGTGATGCTGTTATAAACGTGATGCTTATAATTAAACACATCCAAAGTGACCAACTCTGGTACTTCATTTATCACTAGTTTCATAACAAGAAATCTCCAGAAAGTTGCAAGAATTTAAACGTGATTTGCAATTCCGCCTATTTTCAAATATCTTGTTCATATTTTAAAACTTTGCCTCTCCTAAAACCTGCCACCTGGGCAGTGGCACAGCTTTGCTCCCCCTTGGGCCAGCCCTGAATATAGGCTGATGTTAGTGTTCATTTAATGGTGTCATTAACAGATGCATGCCTGAGAAAACTGCCCTTGCTCTTCCTGTATCTCAGCACATTCTGATCATAAATATCTGTCACTGCTCCATATAGATTTTGATGAGGGTGATAAATTTTACACCCGAGACATACAACAACAGGAGCATTAAAGGATCTGTGTTCTATGAAAGTGCCTTTGGACCTTTGGTGGAAGAAGATAAGACCAAGAACCAATTTCTTTCATCTGTAGTGTCGAAATTTGGGCAAGTACTAAAGTAGAACATTATAAGCTTGCAAGGCATTCAAGAACATCTTAATGTGCAACATCTGTATATTAATGCATCCCATTCTTTGTGTACAGTAGGAGAAATTGGAGATTTAAAGCTGTTTATCATCTTATTACCCTTTACCATTGCTCTGATGAAAAGCAGACCTTGATCTTGTTAGTAGAACAAGAATTCAACAAAACTGAATATTTTCTTCAATTGGCTACATTGTTGTGTTCAATTCCTATTTAACTTTGAACATTTTCTGTTGTCTATTCAGGGACTGAATTCTGCAAGAATGCTTATTATGTTTGTTAATTAATATTATTTGAATCAGTTGTACAAATGCATGCTTGAAACTATGAGGCATACATATTATCTAAACATGCTATTTGTGGCAGTTTAAATATAAAGTTCTCACGCTTTCTTAGTGTGTAATTAAATAGCTTTAGAAATTATCCACAAAATAAGAACATATTCATTCAGTTAAGATGAGTGCTGTTGAAAAATGGATGCATTTATCAAAGCACCTACATACTAAAAACAGGAGTGTTTTATAATAATAATAATAATAATAATAATAATAATAATAATAATAATAATAATATTTATTATTGTCAATGAAGCTTAATACAGCTATTTGAAATTGTCAAGTTTTTACATTAGCAATTATTACATGTTTCACATATATTATTCTATGTACTAAGTATATCCAAATTCTCACTCACAACAGAAAATAAAATAATAATATAGTGTATGAATGTATACTAATATTTTAATGTAATACCCATAATAATTCAATTTCAGTAATAATACATATTAGGATACCACCAAATTCTTTCTCTAATTTACCTACAGACAAAATTGTAAGCTTAGATAACTCAGAATTTAACTCAAAACCTTGATTCAGTAAATTCATAGTATTCAGTCTGTGATTTACATATTACATTTCCAGTTGCAATTATTTACAGGTCACGTCCCTCATCCTCTACCAGCCTATTCAGGCTTGCAGAGAACATGGAGGCTGACACAATTTCTATCCGATATATGGAAGATGGTTTGGTATCACCTTCGGCAGTTCAGGTCTCAGAAATAAAGTAAGAAAAACTTTATTAATTATGTCAATCTTGCCATTTCCCATGTGCAAACACATTTATTTATTTTGCAATGACTTATTTTGCCAAGGGATAAAGCTATTGGAAGTCAGAAAAACAGATACATTTTTATATTACTAGCAAAGGAAAGTTATAGAACTGAGTAAAACAACTCAAAGCATTATAAATATTATGACAAAACTATTTATTTGAACATTCTTAGTATGAAAAGCATGCTACTCAGAGTAAGCATAAAGGAAACACCCAACTGGACTAAATTTAAGAAAAGGTACGAGGTACGTCCAGAAAGTAAGTTCCGTTTGGTAATAAAATTAAATTGTGTACAGATACAGAAAAATTATTTATTGCACAAAATTCTACAACTCTTAAACTACTTTTCCACATAACTGCCGAAATTTTGCAGGCATTTGTCATAGCGTGGCACAAGTTTTTGTATACCTTCTTCATAGAAGTTTACCGCCTGTGTCTTCAACCAGTTGGAAACATTTTCTTTCAGCTCTTCATCATTGTTGAAGTGTTGACCGCCAAGGAAAGACTTGAGATGTAAGAACAGATGAAAGACGCTAGGAGCGAGGTCAGGGCTGTACGGAGGATGGTCAAACACGTCCCGGCTAAATCCCTGTAGGAGGTTTTGCGTCACATTTGCAATGTGTGGTCGTGCGTTGTCGTGAAGAAAAACAACACCTTTTGACAGCAATCCTCGGCGCTTATTCTGTATTGCGCGGCGCAATTTCCTAAGTGTCTCGCAATAAACATCTGCTTTGATTTTTTGACCACGCGGTGAGAAATCAACGAGTAAGATGCCATTCCAGTCCCAGAACACTGTGCACATCATTTTTCGAGGTGTCAAGATTTGTTTCGGCTTAACCTTTGCTGGGGATGAAGTGTGCCTCCATTCCATTGATTGCCGCTTACTTTCAGGGGTGTCGTAAGAAATCCAAGTTTCATCTCCTGTGACTATCTGTGTCAGAAATTCTTCGCCGCCTTCATCATAACGGGTCAAAAACTGAAGTGCACTACCCATCCGGTTTGTTTTGCGTTGCTCAATAAGAATCTTTGGTACCCAACGAGAGCAAAGTTTACTAAATTTCAGTTTTTCAGTAACAATTTCATGAATTAGTGATCGTGAGATTTGGGGAAATTCCATAGCGAGAGCACTAATTGTAAACTTGCTGTTTTCCTGGATCTTGTCATCAATCGCATGAAGCAGTTCTTCTGTAACCAAAGATGGACGCCTACTTCGTTCTTCATCGTGCACTTCATTACGTCCTTCATTGAACTGTCGGACCCATCTTCCCACCATTGAATCACTCATCGCATTTTGTCCGTAAACTTCGCAAATTTACCAATAAATTTCAATTGGTTTCACTTTCCTAGCATTTAGAAAACGAATCAGATCTGATTTCACAAGCGGCAGGATTTTCAATCAACACCGACATTGTAAACAAACAGAACAAAGCGTATGTGGCTGACAGCGATCTCGAAATGGCGCACGTTTCTTCTCCTTGATACAGAGCGTCTACCACGCATGTGCGGAACTGCGATCGCAGCGCTGCAGCGCAGAGAAATTGAAACGGAACATTCTTTCTGGACGTACCTCGTATATTATATTATGTTTGATTTAGTGAAAAACATGTGATGAAACAAGAGGAAGATTATTGTAAGTGTACAAATAATTACACCTACTTTTGAGGAATAACATGAGCAGAACCTCATACTACACTATTGTATTACATAAACTGCTCATTTTATAGCAAAATGACACATTAAATTTGTCTCATTAAAAAGCATAGAAAGCTCAGTACATCAGGAAGAATTAAATCCTTGTATGAAAAATAGAATATGTGTGCATATTTTATGATGAAAGGGAAAAGTCTCTGCAAAGAATTTTGATGCAATATAGAGAAGACGTATTTAAATTTTAAAATATTCAGAAAACTCTCTCTCTTTCTCAATTGTGAATTTCTGATAAACCACGGAACAAAATACTCTAGATTTTCTCAGGCTTCCAGCAAGGTAATGTTTCAGATATTGACTTCAGATTTCAACTATCCTAATGATGGAGACAATGCACGTTTCTGAAGTGCTGAAATCATTTTCTGAAAGATTCATCCGGCTGGAAGCCAATAAAATCTAGAGTATCTATATACAGCGCTAGAAAAAAATGTAATTCTTATTTTATAAAACAAAATAGTAAGACAAGGTTATTCTGTATAGAAAAACAAGGTTACAAAAAAGCATATCAACTGTAAAATTACAGCATTAAATTCAACTACAGAAAATAGTTTTTAAGGTGTATCCATGAACAATAACAATATTTCATAGCCTGGGATTAGAATTCAGTTAATAAATGATGTACTCACTAAAGCAAATAAGTGCTCAAAAGCACTTTGAATTTAATGTTGATTCAATATTAATCCCATTTGAAGATAAGGTTTGATAGAATTATGGCTTTTTTATCACTTTTATGTTTATCTATCTTAAGCCAACAAATCAGATGTAAGAGCAATGAAACCTTGTACTTTCTATTAGATGGCTCTTCTGCTGTAATGCACCTTCATGTATTCTTTGTTTATAAACATCCTCCTAAATCAAATGTTATTCCTTTATAGCTCCACCACACCAGTCAGGGAGTTACCAGTGAGGACTCCAGCAAGGACAGAAAGTGATACAGACAGAAAACCTTCTTTGACTCTCACACAGTGGCCTAGTTCCTCAACGTTATACAAATCTGAAAGTTTTCGAATGTCTGAGGTCTCTATTGACATGGAAGCTCCTCTCACACCACAACCATCATCTTCACCAAGACCAACAAAACATCATTCATTTTCAGGTGGGGAGTTCCTTGGTCTCAAGAGTGCTCTAACCTCCCCTAATCTTTCAGAATCAAAGCTAAACACGAACCGGAAGCAAGCAATTGCTGCAAAAATTAAAAGTTTGCCTAAGTTAGTACCAGTTAAAAGGCACAGTTCCTTTGGTGGATGTGTTGGAAATTCGCGTTCCAAAAAAGGAGTGCGTTGGAAACCCATGATTGATTCTACAGAGATGAAACTTTTAGATGGCTCATGCCCAGAGTCAGAAAGATTTCCATCACAAACTAGAGAAAGCATATACAATGATCCTTCATATATAAAATTCAATAGTTTAGAATCTCCTGATGTCAGATTTAAAAGTTTGGATTTCCCAGTTCTTAGAATTCCAGAACAGGTTGTAATTTGTGAACTATGTCGACAAAGGGTACAGAGAGTGTCTACTTCTCCTTATCCAGAAATTGGTAATTCTGAATTTTATCTGAAACACTCCCTTAGTGCTCCAAATGTAGCATACCAGAACACTGAACTTGGATATAATAGGAACAGGAGTCATTCATGGCAGTATAAAGTAATGGATAAAAATAAAAATACTGTAAGAAAAGATTTTCCATATATTAGTGGGGGACTAAAAAATAGGCATACATCAAACAGCTCAACACTCTTCAGCCAAAGTACTCCAAATGTAGCGTTTCTAGGGAAGTCATTACACTTAGAATTACCAAGATCCAAAGAGAATATTTTGAAGTCTTCAGTGCCAACTACACCTGAAGAAACTGAAGAGCATGTTTCTCCTCTATTCCAGCCAGATGATTCAGCAAAGACTTCCACTGCTCCAAATTTAGATTCAGAAATGGATTCCTCAACACCACCAACTACCTCTGATGCTCACGACACTTTGCAAGACACTTCATGGAAATCAGCTGATTGGACTACTTTGCTTGGAAGTGACTTCAAGAGTTCATGACATCCAGCATTTTGTTTTTGTTACTGTATTTGGACCTTGGTGTTATTTGACTTTTATTTGAAAACTTTGGGCCATCCTTTCTCAATTTATCAACATAGAAGTCATTTTTAATTACTTTGTAGAAAAGGTGTAGTGCTTTCTCTTTCAAAAACAGGCAATTATTTGAGGTAATTTCAGTGCATGCTCAATATGACACTTTTGTTTGTGATTCTATCAATGATTATCCAAAGCATAAAATGTTATGCTTCTGTATTAAAAATATTTTTTTCTAAAGTTGCAGTAGATAATTCTTTTTGGTTGAACTCTTTATTTTGTCACTCTTCTGTATGTGATTAATTTGCTTACAGAATTGTGAGAATTTTGTCATACTGTTGTACAGTAGTAAAGTTCCCTAAACATTTGTAGTGCCTTAAAAAAACCCTAAGCTTTTTGTGGACCAAAAATCTTAGATTATAGCATTGGGAAGAGAGAAAAAGAGAAAAAAATGAAGGAACATGGCAAGATTTAAGAGGCACTTTATAAAATAAATGTTCTATTTATGCCTGTTACCTCAACTGTGAATAAAGACAATGCTTGTTTTATAAATAAAAGACATAATCCTTGGATTTTATAAATATAAATGTGATATGTATTTGGATCTTGTATAATTCTTCCTTTTGTTAATGGTATAGTGTTAATGTGAAATAGTGAGATGTGTTAGTGTTATAAAAGGAAAGTAAAACTCTATGCTTCAAAGTCCAGAGTTATGTTGTAACATCATCAAATCAAATGAGTTCTGCAATACTATTAGTAAAGCTATTAGTATCTTGTATAAATGAATGCATGGATGAAGTCTGTAAGAATATTCCAAAATGTCAATACATGACAAAATGAATAGTTTTGTTATATGTACATAAACTGTGTGCCCCAAAAAGTCACAGTAACAGGCTTCCTGACAATTCACTGTAGCAAGCCCTCCGTTCATAACAGAATCCAAGTTGGACCTCCACTAGTTACAAAGTCCCACCTAAATTGTACAGCAATGTGAAAGAAGTGACAAATGGATAGGACAGAATAGCACTGCATGATATATTATAGTAGATTGATATCCATTTTTATATTTTATTGTATAGTATCTCTAGTCCCACACTCTCCAATATGTTTCTTCCCTACACCTCTTTTGTGTGGGTTTAATTCTGCTATTAACATTCTATAAGAAAGTAACAAATAAACAAAGAATAGTAATAATGAAGATTGCAAATACTAAACTCCCCTTGCCAGTTTTAGCACTTTGTTTTAACACAACATTTGTTGATAATCAGCCAGAGAAATTCCTCTGCAATTGAACTTCCAATAGGTTTTTTACCACTGCTAGAATCTGAGCATTTTGTTGCAACAAAGTTAATTATGTCATTGCTACAAACTTTTCTCTAAAAAACTACAATATGACATTAGTAGTGTCATAATTACTTTTCTGTTTGCATTGAGTTCTACGTTCATGTTAATTGAACTTTTATTCACAATTTTATGCATACAGAAAGCAGAACAGAGTATTACAAAAGTCTCCAAATTATTCTACTCAGCTGTGTTACAGTTAAATGTTGTATTGCAGAATCATCTAAGTAACTCAGCCATGCAAATCAATGCCAGTTTTGCCAAACATTTTGCAAGATATCTGGTATCACATGACTGCAGGCTTCAATGATGTGAGCTTGCAGTCAGATATATTATTGATTTTCATGATCTGGTAGACAATGAAATGCAAATGCCCCCAAAGATAAAATTAAGGGGTATGAGGTACAGAGATTGTGGTGGCTATTCAATTAGTCCTCATCTTCTGATCCAATAGTTTAGCCAGTGATACCTGTGATGCATAATGCAAGTGCTCCATCCTTGAAAGTACTAGGGAATTTCCCTTCTTCATTTATTACCAAAATATTAGTACATCCTCCAGCTTTTCCAACTACATGTCTCCATCCAAAATGTCTATAGGAACAATCACTTTGTCTCCCCACAAGGCACACCATACCGTCAGCTTTCCAGCTTTTGGCATTTAATGTCATTCATCTAATGAGGGTTTGTCTGACTCCAATATTGCATACTCTGTTTGTTTACTCCTCTGCTAATGTAAAAATTAGCCTTGTCTGAGAACAGAATATTGCATACAAAGTCAATCTCATCTTCATGTCACTGTACCCGTTCACAGAACTCAGTAAAATGATTGAAATTATCATCACTCAATTTCTTCAGCATCTGGAGTTTGAGTAAGAGTACTCTGTTACAGTGAGTATGTGATGGTTGCTGCTTTTACTGATCCTGGACTCAATAGTCAAGTGTCATATCTTATCCTTAGACTGTTAACAAATATTGCAAGTTCTTAGTTGAGGTTCTCGCCTAAAGTGCTAAAGTGCACCTGGGGAGTTTATCAACCTATCACTGAACCTAAATTTGTTTATTAACTTAGCAGTAGTATCATGAGTTATTCTCTTCTCAGAGCCATGTTTCCTCTTGACCTCTTCTGCCACATACCTGCCACTATCTCTTCCATTCAGGATTATCTTTATGCATTTTTACAACTCCATGGGCGTGTCTGGCTAAAAAGTATTGGCGGGAGGTCCTTTACATTCGCAAAAGTCAAGTATGGGGGAAAATGTATGTTCTTACTTTACATTCAGTTTTACCATTGATAAATTTATAGTATTTACTAAAAGAAATGTAGCTACATTTATTTTACAATTAGGAGAATATGACTCACACTTTATTTTCAGTAAATAGTAATGAAAAAGCTGATAATACTAAGATTTATCGTAGCTTAATAACAGTTCATATGGTATTTTATAACCTACTGATATTGATCCTTCAAATTGTTTGAATTTACAATTATTCCAAATTTGTTTCCATCTTTCATTAGTACTTATAAAAGTGTTCATTATATCACAAGTTTCTAATTGTTGACTTCTGTTTTGTGGGTGTGTCAAACAGCAAAATGGTTCAGTCTCTTCTGTGCCATTGTAATTCTGAGATATGTTTTCAGTCTCCTAAGAGTATAAATGATTGTTCTGCCTTACAAGAAGAGCTTGACAATACAAGCATAAGTCTCAGCAGAATTTCCATGTTATTGAACAATTTCCTGCAATAAAATATAAAAAATTACTAGAGATCCATATTATAGTGTATTATGTTGTATGACTGTGAATTTTAATTTGTATGCGTTTTAAGGACAGCCAATTTGATAATTTGAAAGGCATATGTTGACATGTATATTATAGATCTACAATTTTGTCAATTATACCTCATATCAGTAGACAATCCTCTGAAAACACAGGAGTCATAGCAGGGTTTCTTCTTGTACATCTTAATTTCCACTAAGTGGCTATAAATAAAGTTCAGGGTAAATATTTAAATCACTGGGAGCTTCAAAGCTGTCAGTTTTGTTACGTTTTTTCCCATGCATTCCATTTTTTTTAATCCTTCTTGATCAAAACATGTTTTTCAATTTCATTAAAACAGCATCAATGTAGTCAATACTTTTCTGTTGGCAAAAGAAGGCATGCTTTTTCTGTAGAGGTCAGAATTCCAAATATGAATACAAAGTAATAATTTAAAATGGTAGATGGCAAAAGCTTCAAGCTAAGAAACTGGGGAAGGGGTCTAACCCCCCCTCCCGACACCCCCACCAGGCAGACCTGTGACATGTCAATGGCATCTTTCAAATTTCCTTATGTATGGAGACTTTTGGAGAATTCTGTATATAATATCGTCCAAGATTATCAATTGCCTTACACTTCTTGTCCTTAATGTGAATCAGGAAGATTTCTTATAACTGAATGAAAGGTGCTTTTTCATGAAAATAGATTAAACAAAATCTGCTTCCATTCTATTCATGAATTGTGCATGTGTTTCAAATAATATTGAAGCTCCAACATCACATTACACACACATGCGCACATGCATACACACATCCCTCCTGTAATGTAATTGGGTGCATCAAGTTTTAAGGGCAGCAAAACTGGCATAAACTCTAAAACTGAGATAGAATAATAATATATTTGTGAAGCAGAATAAGATTTTAAAAATGCATAGCCAAGGCTGAGACTTGAATGTTGGATCTTCGACTTTCTGTGTTTAAAACTATGGTAATTAATTTTAATTTTTCACATCTAATTCAAATTTCCACCATTAGCCTATACAAAGCCTGTGTGAAAGAATAATTAGTAAATAATATAAAACTGATATTAGGGGGGGGAGTGTAGGGATCCATTTTTAAACAATTTGTATCAATTCAAATGATAAATATGAATTCATGTTGAGTTGAAATATTTAAATAAATCAATTTTATATTTACAGATTAAGGTGCAGCAATTGTAAATAGATAGGATGTGTTGCTTATCTGCAACAAATGTGTTGTGACATGAGAATTAATGAGCACTGTAAAGTATTTTATATTACTACTACAGGACATTTTATTTCACTACAAATAGGGTTACTTTATGTTTTAAACTGGGAGATATTGCACTCATTTGGAAACACTCAAATTTAGTGCCAGAATGAAAACGTGCCCTCGATATCTTAACATGGTTGTACCCAATGTCATCTAAAGTAGTGTTTCTGTTGTTGTTACCCTTAGCGATATTGTCTAAAACATGGGGTTTAAATATTGCACTACCTTTGATATGATTAGAAAGTATCTCATTCCCACTAACCTAGAAATATGCTATTATTTTAACAAAGCTATTTATGCTATTAGTTTTTACATTGACTTTAGTAAGGGAGGTGTTCTAAACCCCAACCCCCCACCCATCCCTAGCTGTGCTTCTGACTTCATTAGAATTTTGTTTCAGGATGTTGTTTATAAATTTGTTAACCTAGCCCTCCTTCTTACCTTTACATTGTCTATAATTCATGTGCTATAGTGCAGAAACATTTTATAACAGTGCAAATAGTCTTAATAGTAGAAGAAGAAGAAGATGAAGAAGAAGAAGAAGAAGAAGAAGAAGGAGGAGGAGGAGGAGGAGGAGGGGGTGAAGGAGGAGGAGGAGGTGAAGGAGGAGAAGGAGATGGAGGAGAAGAAGAAGAACAAGAATAATACAAAAGAAGAAGAAGAAGAAGAAGAAGAAGAAGAAGAAGAAGAAGAAGAAGAAGAAGAAGAAGAAGAAGAAGAAGAAGAAGAAGAAGAAGAAGAAGAAGAAGAAGAAGAAGAAGAAGAAGAAGAAGAAGAAGAAGAAGAAGAAGAAGAAGAAGAAGAAGAAGAAGCTGCATTATTGGCCCCAACCTTTGACAGAAATTAATGTATTACATTATTGACAATTGTATGTTTATACATTTGCATGCTAAATATGTTGTATTTTTAATAGTGCAGAAACTAAGGGGGCAAGCAATGAAAATATTAATTTTAACAAAAATTCAACTTTTCACTTTTAGCCTTAAAAACAGTTCAAAATTCTCTCTGCTGAACAAAAAATCTTCATTTTTTGTGGTCCATCACATAGGTATACAAGCTCTAACCTCCAGATCAAATTCAGCAGGTTACCTTTTAATTTTATCATCCTCCTTTCATTTTCATAAGTCCATTTGCAAAGTTTTCACTATCTTAAAGATTAGTCTGCTCTCAAAGCACTGAATAGAACAGTGTGGAACCAGGAAGTATTTCCAAACTTCTTAATGTGAAATCGATAATTGCCTTTAAAAGAACAATACAGCATCTATTAGTAATTTAGGCACAAATAAAATCATCAATAATGCTATCTGAAAGGGGCTGCTTTTTAGGACTTTTCAAAACTATATCCTATGTTGTTAATATGGGAAATGAATAAAAATATGCTGTAT
Source organism: Deroplatys truncata (assembly GCA_030765065.1). Classification (NCBI taxonomy): domain Eukaryota; kingdom Metazoa; phylum Arthropoda; class Insecta; order Mantodea; family Mantidae; genus Deroplatys; species Deroplatys truncata. Next base: position 19,906,183 of record CM060976.1, on the reverse strand, counting down.
ACTAGTAGTAAAAGGTCATGAGATAAACCTATCCAAAAACCAATCAGTATACTGTATCTGAAGCGCACAAATAGCTCTTACTCATGGATAGCATTTTAATAACAATTTGAGGCTGCCCTTCAGCAGTGGATGTAGACATGCTAAGTGAGAGTAAAATGGCACTGTTAGCTGATGAAATATTCACCAATTGTTTTACTAGATGCACATTGCAACATCCATGGGTAGACCTGGAGAGCATGACTTGTGGTAGCCTAATGTGTAACACTCCAAAAAACACTATAATAATTTTCCTGATGACTCAATATACCTTCATTTACCTACCATTTAAAATCAACACCAGAGAGATAGCTCACATTTTATCAGTGTTGTGAGAGACCATGAGATAAAAGTAGCACCTTCTTATAAAATAATTCTCTCAGGATAGGGGGACAGAAGCAGTGACCAGGAGAGATGTCAATCCCTGGAGTTATTGTCAAATAACCAGTGCAGATTTGGAAATGCAGGTTTTGGAAGAGCAGAGAATCAAGATTCCCAAAAGGCTGTCAACATGTCATAGGATAAAGAAAACCATTGTTGATTGCATGAGGCTAATGCCAGAGTCTCCCACACTAGTTTCTCATATGAATTAAGCATCATGTTTAAGAGCAGTGGGCATGGCTTGGTCACTAGTGAATGTATATGGTTGCGTTATGTATACAATGTGGGGTTCTGGTGAATAATGGGATTGCCAAATAACATTTCACATAGGTACTGTTGCTATTGGAGCAGAAAGTATCCTGAGAGGAAGCAAAAATGTGGTGAGGGCACAAGAAGAAGAGTTCCTGAATAGGGGCAGAAATGGCCTCCTACTGAGAGGTGTACTGCACCTCAAGGATTTTGGTTTTTTCTAGCTTGGTAAATCATTGCATTGAAGATACCTACTAACACTAAACTGGCAAACAGAAGCTTAACAATGGGAATCTGTGGAGCTTCAAGCTAGACACCTGCTTAACTTAATTGTACTGACTACTGATAGTGCAACTTGCATTAGATCTTTATGCAACATTAGAGAATAAAGCTGCTGGCAAGTTTTAGCAAATCTGTTGCCCATCCAAAGTGGCTATAGTAAAAATGACAGGATATTGCATCATACTGATGTATCTAGCAGAAATGAGAAAATTGCCATTTCCTATTTGGGAAACTGACATCAGTCTAGTGAAATTGAAGACCAGATAAGCTATGAACAGTTCAACTCCCTTGGTCATTACTGAATAATATCAGGCAAGGAAAAACAGGTTGAAGATCTGTGCATTTGGCCCCCCCTATGAAAAGTTAAATTTTTAAATTTTACATATTGATATCACATTTTTCCACAATATTACAGTTCCAGTGATGTGTCATTCTGAATACAAGGTCAAGATATAGTCAATTGGCTGTGCATCTTAAAGAGAAGCACACCTTGTTCATCACAGACCATGGTGGTTTATGATAATACCATGCTGGTTCTGCAGTTCCCTAGAACAATTCAACTAATAGCTGCCATGATAACTAGTTTTAACTGTGTCCATTGCCAGGTATCGGTATCCAGATGATGTGATTGTAGGGAAGACCATTGGGGGCCAACTTTAAAATCCACAATGCATTTTTGAAAACTCAACAAGTGTAGCTTAAACAATTAATGTGAATCCCTCTGGAATATGGGTCATATCATGAGCATCAAGATAGTCTCCATGAATCTTGAAAATGTATGGCCAATAATGAGAACCTATGAGGGCTGTCCCAGAAGTACCTGACCTAACAAAGAAAACACAGAAATTTTGGGAAAAAACATATTTATTTCTCTACATACAGCTTAATACACTTTTCCCAGTGATGTTCAATAGCTCCGATACCCTGTTTATAGTGACAACCATCGAGTTCTGCAAAATAGCCATCAACTACAAACTCCACCTCTTCATTGTTGGCTAATCTTTTACCACCAAACCATTTCTTCAGCTTTGGAAACAGAAATTAATCAGAGGGGGCTAAGTCTGGTGAATAGGGTGCATGAGGAAGCAATTCGCACTTTAACTCAATGATTTTGGCCATGGTGATAATGGATGTGTGAATGATACATTGTCTTGATGGAACAGAACTTTCTTTTTCGCTAAATGCGGCCGTTTTTGCTTGATTTCATCATTCAAAAGCTGCAATATGTTTTCATAATACTCGCCATTGATTGCTTTTCCTTTTTGAAGATAATAAATGAAAATTATCGCACGTGCATCCCAAAAAACTGACGCCATGACCTTGCCTGCAGATGGAACTGTCTTTACCTTCTTTGGAGCCGATTCTCCCCTTTCAATCCAATGTTTTGACTGTTCCTTCATCTCAGGTGTGAAGTGATTGACCCATGTTTCATCCATGGCTATGAATCGACGCAAAAACTTGAATTACAGCAAAACATCGCCAAATATTCAAATGAAACATCCTCACGATGTTATTTTCGTTCCATTGTGAGTAAACGCGGTACCCATCTGGCGCACATCTTTATCATGTCTAAATTTTCAGTTAGTATGTGATGTACAGCACTTTTTGAAATGCCTATGATGTCTGCTAGCTCGCGCACTTTCAGTCGACGGTCATCCAATACCATTTTGTGGACTTTCCTCACAATTTCTGGCGTGGTCACCTCATTGATCGACCACTGCGGATGTTCCTATCTTGGCAGCTCGTACGGCCTCGCTTAAACTCTGCCACCCAATATTTTATTGTTGTAAACGAAGGAGCAGACTCAACCCAGATTAGAATTAGCTCAGCTTTAATATTAGTTGGACTAAGACCTTTCAAATGAAAGCTTGTAGCACATATCGATGGCCAGTTTTATCCATGTATACAAATTCGCTGAGAGAGTTCAGTATTAATGGCTGCGAAACAATTACTAAACAACGTAGCATGTCAAACTTCAAACTTAAGCTTTATAAGGATGATACTTTCTACCATAGTCATTTGTTTGAAACAACAACCGCTATATATACGTCAGGTCGGGTACTTCTGTGACTGCCCTCGTATGTTGCCTGTAGGCAGTCAAAAAGGTATGGCGATCTTTGAGTCTATGATTAGTCAACGATGATGATTCTTGCTGGTGTGGATTTTTCCACATGCTTTAACATACATAGTCTATAGAGACGATGGATGAGGTGCCTGCTTATGATGGAGTGTTCCAAAGAGCTGAAAATTACCTAACGCGTGTTCTTTTTCACGACAAGGTTAAACCACTAGACCCGAGAAGAAACCTTTTCAGGTAATTCATTTAACCGAGATCGGAACGCTAGCTCCTCGTATTATTGGATAGACACGCTATCACTTACACCATCTCGCAGATGTCAGTGGAGTTTAAATGGAGATCTCTATCAAATGAGATTCGAGTAGGTACTTCATTAAAACCTTAACTAGAGTAGAAGAATCGTTTTGTGGCACAGCAATAGTTGCTCACAGTGATACATACTCTCAAGTAATTCAAGCAAAGGAAAGGAGTTTCATCCTAAAACGCATCACCCTCCAATCGGTTAACAAGGTTGTAAAAACTGGAAGTATAAAAGTCTGTGCAAAGTCACGTTGACACAACTAACAGAAAGAATAAATACTATAGCTAACAGGATGAAAATTTTTGATGGAATGTCTGGAGAAGATAATCCTCCTTAAGACACCTGGAAGTCACCTCCAGGTGAACTGGATGCTGAACAAAGTACATCACCGGGTTTACGGGCTGCATCAGCAAGGTGACCTCGAGAAATGTAGCTTTGGGAATTCCATACTTCTGGTGGCAGGCCGCAGACACGGCACATTATTGCCTGAAACAGTATATTCGCACGAATCGTTTTGCTTTTCCCATTACAGATGCAAGGAATCGCCATTTGATATTGGCTATAAGCTACTTCATTAAGTGACTGGATGTATAGATGTATCTTTATTGGTATCATATATTTGGGGTACATGTTCCTGACATCAAAACAGTAAAAAAAAGTTCATATGTACATGGGTCTGAAAATCAACCGTTATATTGTTATAGGTCAAAGAAGATGTATTCCATGAGTGAACAGACGGATATGCACTACAGGTATGGCCGTGCAGACGGAAATGCAGCACGAGCACATAAACTTTATGCAGAAAGCTACCCTGACAGGCCGTTAACGTGTGCAAGAGCATTCGCACGAATTCACCAACGCTTGAGAGAGAATGGTGCATTTGAGAGGAGTACTAGGGATGTTGGGAGACCAAGAGCGGTACGAGGCATTGAGCTTGAAGAATGAGTTGTTCGTGCTGTGGATGCAGACCCATCACAAAGCACAAGACGCATGGCTGTAAGGGAAATAGTCATATGACTATCTGGAGAATTCTGCATGAAAATCTTCTGTACCCGTATCACCTTCAACATGTGCAAGGATTAAATGAGGCGGACTTTGAGCCAAGAAGACGTTTCTGTCAACGCATGTTACAGCAGTGCGCTGTGTTCATGAATTTCCTAGCCTGTATGTTATTCACGGATGATGCTGGTTTTACTCGCAACGGTATATTCAATTTTCATAACACTCATAACTGGGCATTTGAAAATTCTAATGAGGTACGACAGGACAACCATCAACAGAGGTTCTCTCTCAACGTTTGGGGTGGAAACATTCATGATCAGCTTATTGGTCCCTACTTCTTCCCTCCGTGTCTGAATGGACCAACTTATCTCCAGTTTCTCAGAATTGAGTTGCATCACTTAACTGACAATGTGCCTCTGGACATAATCCAACGAATGTGGTTTTTACACGATGGTGCTCTAGCTCATTTCAGTATGATAGTTGGTAAGCTTTTGAATGACCTATTTCCGCAAAGAAGGATTGGTCGAGGGGAACTCATTGCATGGCCTGCTCGATCGCCTGATTTCAATCCAATGGATTGCTTCGTTTGGGGACATTTGAAGTCCTTGGTTTATGCGATTCCTGTACCTGATGTTGACGTTTTGAGAGAACGTAACCAACCTGCATTTGACCAAATACGAACCACACCAGGAATTTTCAACAGAGTACGCAGAGCATGGAACGCAACTTACTGTATGCATCGAAGTAAGAGGAAGCCACTTCGAGCAATTTTTGTAACTTTCGATTTTGTGTTGTAACTGAAATAAATGATTTTCAGACCCATGTGCATATGAACATTTTTTTACTGTTTTGATGTCAGGAAACGTCCCCCAAATATATGACACCAATAAAGATACATCCTGTATACACAAACGTTTGTGAAAATTGTAACACTATGAAAGAATGGCCCAAATGAATCCAAATTCAGTGGATGTGCAGAACAGTGTCCTAGTAGTAAGTAATTGGGATTGCAGAGAGATAGGGTACACGTAGGTCCGACAAGGCCAGTGTTACACCAAGTGCAGTCAGTGAAGAGTTGTCAAACAAGGTGGAAACATGAATGTGTTAGTATGCCTAGTCGACGTCAACGGTCGGAATATCAGCATATGAGTGAGTTCGAATGGGGAAGAATGAGTCTCCGCGAAGCAGGTTTGTCATACCATGACATTTCGCCTCGTACGAGGCATGCTGCCACAACAGTGATGCGTGCTGAAATGCGGTGGATAATAGAGGGTCGTACGCAGCAACGAGTGGGAACTGGACCACGCATAATGCCACAGTACGGGATGAGCTCCATCATGTCAGCGTGGCCATAACGGATCATACAGCTTCGTTCACAGTGTTGGCTCGATGCTGAAGTACTGGAACAAATATGAACCTGTCTGCATCTACGGTTGAACGCCGCCTGCTGCGGATTTGATTGGTTGCACAAATGCCATCCATTGTCCAGAAACCGCAAGTGCCTGCGACAGCAGTGGGCTCGTGAACCCTCCATGGTTGTGCTGGGTGGCAAAATTTAGTGCTTTCAGACAAGTCCCGCTTCAACCTGTCCTACAGCAATCACGCATACGTATTCAACGGTACCGTGGTGAATGCAATCTGGCAGCTTGCATTGTTGAGCGGCATGGCGGACAAACACCAGGTGTGAGGTTTGTAGCGCCGTTGGGTACAACAGCCGATCTCGCCTCCTACGTATTGAGGGCAATCTGAACATCAACCGGTATATGATGGGAGTTTTAGAGTCCGAGGTACTTCCCATTCTTCAGGCAACTCCTCATGCCACATTTCAGCAGGACAATGCCCGGCACCATGCTGTGAGGAACGTGCAAGCCTTCTTCGAAGAACTATGGATACCATTGCTTCCCTGGCCCGCGTATTCGCCTGTCGCACATTGAACATGTCTGGGATATGGTTGATCGGCAACTTGTTCGTCACGGTCCTCCAGTAACCAGTGTCGATTATTTGTGGGCTCGCATAAAAACTGCGTGAAGAGAGATTCCCCAGGTACATGACCAGAACTCTTTGATTTCATACCACGGCGTTTTTAGCGGCTCTGATTGCACGCGTGGAGACTACACAAGATACTGAGTACTCAAGCTCAAAGGTCATGATGTACGGTTATGTAAACTTAATCCTTTGTGCATTGTCATATACCTAATCCATGGTATAGAGTTCATGTCAATAATATATTTCTTTCTTGGTGTTGCAATTTTCATAAACGTTAGTGTAGTTCCAAATGAAATGCTTTAACATTACCGATATGATGCCCAGGAATTTTCTTTTTCGTGTTATAGTCCTCCAAGAACACAACAACGACAGGATACGAACCTATGTTCTCATTCATGATATTTCACTGGTTTGTGGTACATATGTATTTAGATATATTGAAGATCGGTATAATTCCCATACTACATTCACATCGAATGAAATGACACCATCGAGACACTAAAGAATTAAGATGTTCATATGTTTGTTTTTCTTGTGACCTTCAAAGCAACAGTACATATCCGCATACAAAAGGGTACCTGATAGAGACTTACGTTTATCTAAAGAGATATGAACTTTTGACTTACAGTTTGGCGTTCTCCTTACGCAGACCAGCCAACGTCATGCCTCCCCAAATATACTATTCGAAAGTGCGAGGAACGGTCATTACTTTTCCAAGCAGTAGCTTAGACCACCAAATAGTCCAATGCCGGTACACGGCCTGGCGGTAGATGTTCGGTATAGTTTTTAACCCCTTCAGATCTCATGTACATTATAATGGCCATTAAATTGTATACATCAGCTTGCAACAAAACAAAATACAACTGCAGCAGACTTTGAGGTTCAATTGCTCCTACACATTTGGTATTAGTGTAGCTTATAATAAATAAAAATAATAATTATAATGTGAGTCAAGAAAGCAATGAGATGTAGCTGTGTACCCCTCAAAAAGGAAAGCTGCATAAGTCCTCTATATTTGTTTTTGTTTTGTGACTCTTGTGTGTTCACCATTAAACCTACCATGTTCAGCACCAGTGGCGTATTGGCAAGGTAGACAGTGTCTACCCTAATTTGTTTTAACTGATTTTGGTCCTTAGAGTCCCGTGACAGTTAAATATAAATTAGTTGTGTCTTTTATTGCACATTAATAACTTTCTGTTATATATGGAAATGCATTGATGAATTCAATTTCCGTCCGCCGCTGGCTTCTAGCACCCCTTGGATAGACACTTGCCTTCTGTTTACCTTCAGCAGTGCTCAGAATGCTACTATAGATGCTCTCTTTACCCCACTCTTCATATTTGGTGCCAATCTTTGACTGTCCAGGGCAGAAGTGTATTTGTCGTCCACCTCCGTGCAATAATGGTTTGTGCATATCGCACACTTCTACACTAATATTATATATCTTCTGAGTGTCGATGTTTGTGGTAGATTTATTAGTGTTTGACTTTGAAACTATGTATTAATACAATTAAATGCAGCAATTCTGGTGAGTTCATTCGGACAGTAGAATTTTCGGCTCCATTCTGTTTTTATAAAACATTCGTTATCAACCTCAGCATTCGAATAAAAAACGCATGCTTAAAATCTAAAACATCTCGACCGTCTTAAATCGTTCTAAGGAAGACGAAAAGTCACAAGAAAATTCCAAGGTAATTGTTACCTAAAGTACAGATAACTCAGAGGTTGTAGTCCTAAACAAATGCTTCGCTGTTACTACAACAGAGAAAAGCCAGTAAAAAACTGTAAAGCTAAAGCTATGAAGCACATCGGTTCAAAGGGTTGCATTTAAAATGAAGAATGATACCAAGAAGAGGCAGGATTGGTCATTACCTGCCTGAAACTTCTCTCGGGAGGCAATAAAACAATGAAAATGTGACGTGTTAGTCGAGGATATTCATCAGGGCAGTGCAGCTAGGTACACATCTGTTGAGAGAAAATGCCTACCCAAAATTATTTTTAAAGATTTGCTAATGTTCAGCATAGCATCAAGAAAGAAGGGGGGTTGTCTGGGTTGCTCTTATAGCTTACAGACGACAATTGCCGGCCCCTAAACAACCATTAAAACCCTTTCCAGGAGCATTACCTTAAGTTTTAAGTATATCTTGCACTTACATGAATATTATATTTCGAATAGTCATTGTTGGTTGCTCTTCTAGGAAATGACAAACAAGGAAGTATCGTGGGCAACATAGTCTGAAAGTACCTGGTATTTTTAGAGGGGTGTACCTAGCAATAAAACTACAATAGCTGATGCTACTAATTCAGCAATAACAGTAGATTCCCTCTGGTCTTTCGGTTCATCGAGTATATTTACAAGAGCTATGAATTTTAAAACTACAAGTGCACAGTAAGTAAAAACGACGCAATATTTCCATCTTCTAGCGTATACGAGGGTTGGAACTTAAATAGTGGCAACTATTTATTTACAGCCGATACAAAAGAGTTACATGTTAGCAACCTTTACTGCCCTTCAATGTAGTTACCAGCGTTGTGTATAACCCGTTGCCAGCGATGTGGAAGTCGTAGTATACCTTTAGCAGAGCCTGTTCTGTTGATAGTGCGAATGGAGAGGTCTACTGCCTGACGAATCTCTGGAACAGTTCTGAAGCGAATGCCACGAAGTGGCTCCTTCATCTTAGGAATCAAATCAAACTCACAAGGACTTACGTCCGGGGAGTATGGTGGATGGTACAACACTTCCAAATGCCATCGACCGAACAAATCAGCCACAGCTTGCGCTGTATGCGCCCAAGCATTGTCGTGCAAAATGATGGGTGGATTCTGCAGAAAGTGTTGCCGCTTCTTTCTCACAGCTGGTCACAGGTGGTGCTCCTAAAACGAACGGTAATACTGTGCATTGACGGTCTGCCGTGGAGGAATGTAATGCGTTAGGATAACACCATCACAGTCGTACACGAGAATCACCATAACTTTTCACATTGCTAGAGCTCTGACGAACTTTCGATTTTCGTGGCGACCCATAATGACGCCATTCGTTCGATTGGCGTTTCAGTTTTGGCTCATGTCTCATGCAGCGTTATGATATGGCGTAAGAAAGCCCCTCCTTCGCGCTCATAGCGCTCCAAGATCGTCCTAGCAGCGTCGTAACGCAACATTTCTGCATTTCCGTCAAATCATGCGGAACTCATCGTGATGCAATTTTTCACATGCCCAGGCGTTCCTTCAGGATGTGAAGCACAGTCGTATGCGTTAATCCGGTTTCTTGGGCGAGCTCACGAATCGTCTGGCGTCGTCACTGTCCAGCAACGCGGCAAGAGCATGCACTTATTCACTGACGATAGGACGACCTGCCCGATGCATGTCTACCACAGTTTGCCGACATCGTCGAAGGATTTTACCCAACGTGCCACTTTTCTGTGAAGCAATGCAGATTCCCCGCAAGCCTCTTGAAGACCTTGATGACACTGTCGTGTTGTACGACCTCGCACATTTAATCTTGACGCAGCTCCGTTGTTCCTGTTTCGAAAATATCGTGACAACACAACGTTAGACCGCTAGGTCACAAGTGACTGTTTCTCTCGACTGTGCGCACGCAGGTGGAGTGGGAAGGGAGAGTCCATTTGCTTGAGGTAAGGTAGGTGTGTAACTAACGTGTTCTATCAGCGGCAATATTAGATTCCGTTGCATAGCGTCTCTACAGCAGAGTTGCCACTATTTAAGTTCCAACCCTCGTAAATGTTATTTTCCTATAGGTATATATCTATGCTAGAATATGTATTTCGGCCAGATATAAGACGCTTAGAAATACTTGTTTTCGACATTGTGTGCTTTGCTCTCAACGTTTAAAAAGTAGTTCGTGTAAACCTTACGGGCAGCGTGCACATGTTGGAGTAAATTGCTTCGGAAGTAACGTTTACTAAAGAAGTCCGCACTAAGGAAGTAGGTTACTACGGGAGCAATTTACTCCAGAAGTAACGTTGGAGAGCCCAATTACAATTTACTGTTTTAGTTACGACTACGGAAGTAAGAGCTCATTACTCCCGGAGGTATTGTTTTCATTGCGCAATTTACTTAACGCGATATGGTTATGTGCGATCGGAAAAAGCGAGAGAAACGTCAGCGAAAGAGATAAATGTTTGTTGGTAGAGATAAATAAAATCCATGAGCGTAAAAAACGTGTTATAAACATGCTGGAAAGTTGTGACGGAAGAGTTTAATGCTTGGAGCGACGGGAAACGTACTAAAGAGCAGCTTAAAATTCTGGAAACAATATTTCTAATCTTCATTTTGTATCGCGAATCACTTGCGTGTTGATGGAGAAATACTTCTTCCGATTTCGGAAATGTTCACCATATTCACGGATAGGCACAAAATAGTAACATGCGTGCAGTCAATTCCACCCACAATGTGTGGGAAATGTGCAAAAATGCAGAACTGCCTTTTATTTTCTGAACACTCATGTATATTTATATGTGTAGATATGTACCTTTCTCTTAATCCCAAAAGTGCTCTAACAATGCGGTGAAATACATGACAAGCAGGCACATGGTGAATGTTTAATTATAAGATCGCCTGTAACGCCGGGATTACGATGAACTTTACTTAACGTGACATGAAGTTAAGAAATGCTGTAATGTAAAATAAAGGTCTAATTGGCATGCACTTAACGTAATGAGAATAACTCTAGACTGATAGTTATTTTATTACTTTTAACCAGTGCTTCACACCGATTGTTCTAATTACCATGTGACATCAAACTTGACGTAACGAGAAGGAAAAGTTTAACATTGCCAAACTCTTAAGTTACGACGCGTTAAGTCAGTCCTAAGTATTATTTCATACAGTGTTAAACATTACATTAAATTCATTGTAATGCCGGTTTAAGTATCTGAAATATACCGGCACGAAACACTCGTAGGACGCATAACAATAATTACAGTTTGGGTTATAGAGCTGAATTCCTGTCTGAGTTTTGTTGTAAATGCTCTCCAAGCAGGCTAAAAACGCATGTAAAAGATTCTTTCCTAATACCGAAACGCTCGTTGAACTCTCTCTCTGTATACGTATCATATGGTTCTCACCTACCCCTATAGCATTCCCGTTTTCTTCGTCGAGATCATCAACGTAACATCAGTAATCGCTGTTTTCTTTACCGAGATCATCATTGTAATCTGAGTAATACATGAACACGTCAAACTATCCTCCTCCAAATATGATACGGTATTCTAGTTCAATGGACATGTTAATTACTCCATCCAGGTGGCAAGAGTAAATTCTAACCTATATTTGTGCTCTATTTAATTCCGTAGTAACATACTACATTACGGTGCTCTCCGACGTTTACTTCTGCGGTAATTTGTAACTGAAAGGAGAAAATGCTTCCGAAGTAGTTTACTCTCGTATTGAAATCGCGGAGTGTTCACTTGAGTAGTAGCTTACTACGAGGTTGGTGCATGCCGCCCATAGTATATTTCATGCACTTACTTTCCTCTTTCTCTATAGTCGTCATATTTCGTGGTATCAGATGATGGATGATCTATATTTGAAGAGATAGGACCACTATATGTGATAATCTATTAATTGACCTGGGAAAACGAGAAGTGATATTGGGAATGAATCAGATGATTTATTATTAGAAGCGACATTATGCCTAACCCAGTTGCTTCCGAGATAATAATCCAGATGATCAGAAAATATGAGTGAAGCAATGGACGAAACAATGGCAATTTCAATCCTATTCAACTATGTTTTCCAGGCCTGATTCTTAATCTTGAATGAATTGCAATAGTGTTGTAATTCATACAGGCATACGAGTAGTAAACAACTGCACCATGCTTCAAACTCTAACAATTGAAGCTGTTCCTCGCTGTGATACTTAAGGTTTCCAACTGCAGTTGGACGGGAAAGTACTTGAACAAATTATTTCAAATACGAAATGAACATGGCTGTTCACGACACCTCAATTAGGTAATGGGCAGTGCAAATAAAAACATTATATTATTCACAACTAACACGATAGTCCTATTAGGTATTAGGCAGTGTAAATGATATTCTCTTATTCACAACCACGAACTTTAAGCCATACAAACGGTGGCCACTACACTCGTAGAAAGTAATGCAACTATTTTCTGGAAAATCGCCTGTAACATGAGCAAATTATACATCCAGAATTCTACATATTGGAGGCCTAAAAAGAAAATGTTTGTATAAATGACTATCAATTGTCTTAACCTGAGCGGGCGTTATTAGAACGCATAAGGCTATCAGTTAAAAAAAATGTAAGCGAATTCTATAGTAATGGGAGAATTTCAACAACAAGAAATTGAATAATATTAAGTCGGTCATTAGCGTGACTTCTCTCTCTCTCTCTCTCTTCGACACATGTCTGTTTTGGTGCTCAAGAGAAAAGAAAATGCGCTCCGAATTTAGTCTGGAATTCATCCAGTGTCTACAGTTGCATTGAAAAACTCGGGAATCAAAAGGAAATTCCAACTTAAAAGCTATATCTGCTATGTAACAATCACACTACGAATTTATGCAAGAGTATGAGGTATTCCATGTTAGATATAAGTAGATAAAACACGTTTAAGTAAACGTATATGGTTTCATAGTTATTCCAAGGATTATTCATACAAATGTCCGTTTCTCCTCTCTACTTCACATGAGTTACTATAAATATTCACCACAAAGTATACCAGTACACTTCTTGTTACAGGTTCACAGAAGCGCACAGGAGACTGAAAAATATCAGCTGTTTAAAAAACAGACAGATATTACGCTAGTCTTGATATTACTTGCTCTTTGTATAGAATCAAGAAAAACGAAGCTACGGGCATTTAACTTCCGCAATTGTGCTGGTTAAAATATTGGAAAACTAAAGTAACAACGGCATAAATATTACGGAAATGATTAACTCTACAGAGCAATTTTTTCTCATAAACAACCAATTTTAATATAGCTTTCTCACTGCATTAAGCTTTTATCCATATTTTATGCCTTCCCATTTAACGGCAATTATATAAGAAAAGAGGACTTCACAGGCTATTTACAGAAAATTCAATATATGCGTTTTATTTTCTTGCTAACATTATTGACTTGTTATTAACAATTACTCATTGCATTGTAGATACTGCTTAATGTATGTATGTATGTATGTATGTATGTATGTATGTATGTATGTATGTATGTATGTATGTATGTATGTATGCGTGTGTGTTGTTGTTTCTAATCACAGCTATATTGTATAAGCGCTATTCCAAGAGGGTGTATAAGCACGATTACTAAACCCTCTCATATAAAACCCACCTGCTTTAGATAAGATAAATGTTCTTTACATTTCCGAAGCGTAGCATGCGGAGGAGCATGCGCTAAAATTCTCCTCTGTATGCAGTGTCACCAAACCACATTACAGTGAGAAGTTGAAGAACTATAAATTCATAATTGATTTTAACCCCATGTCCAAGCTCCAAACCTTGGTGGAATATACCATACCCGAGTCTTGTGGATCCGTACGCAACGAAACCCTTTGGGTTTTAATGTACCTAAAAGCGACAGCCCCAGTAGATTTACTAGCATGTAAAGGAACTCCTGCGGGTGAAATTTCGACACACCCGCGGCTCTGTTATGACAATGATAATTGACAGCGTAGTTAAGAAGTAAAACTTTATTCGTTTATTTACTTACTTTAATAGACAACAGTCATGTAGAACTCTGCAAAGAAACAGCATTCATGGACGCGTTAACTACGACTCTTGTTTTTGAGTTGCTCATATTTTCTCCCCGATATATGTCAAATGAGCACTTGTTTATCCACTAGCGAATACCCATACCATATACCTCAGTAGTGTAATGTACAGGGTGGACGATTTAAGTTTAAACTGAAAATTATCTCCAAATCTAAATAAATGTCTTGAATAAAAGTCGCTTGATATTATGGGGAAAGGTAAATAGCATTAGATGTGTTTTATTTGGAGGACGTTGTGATGGTCATTTAGGGTCAATTTAAATTTCCAGAAAAGTGGCGGAAGGCAACCGTTATACCCATTTTGAAAGCTGGAAAGGACCGTCATCTTCCGTCCAGCTACCGTCGTATTTCCCTCATCAGTTCTGTTTGCAATGTAATGGAACGCATAATTAATGGACGGATGGCATGGTGGCTGGAAACTGACAACATATTGACCAATATCCAGTGTGGTTTTCGATGACGCCGCTCAACAGTGGACCACCTTGTGTCATTATCGAGCAGATCATGAACGGATTCATGAAGAATTATCAAACTTTTGCGATACTTTTTTTACCTTGAGAAGGCTTATGACACTGTTGGCGAGCAGGGATATTACGTCTCCTACACACTTGGAACATACGTGGACATACCACTGTTCATTCAGGAGTTTATGAAAGAGCGCGTTTTGCGAATAAGGGTCGACTCGGTTTTTTCGAACCTTTTTCTTCGGGAGAACGGAGTGCTTCAGGCGATACTAAGTGTTATTGTTTGCTATAGAAATTAATTTTATCTCCAAATGTGTTCCTCCATGGGTATCGTTATGTTTATTCGTAGACAACTACGACGTACATTGTACTTCTCAGTAGTTTTTGGAACGCCGTATGCAGCAATGTTTAGACAATCTTTGAAGATATAGCTCTAAAAATTTTTTTTCTCAACTGAGAAGTCAATTTGCATTAATTTCTGGCAACCGTAGGAGGTGTTAACAACCTTCGCTCCTATTCGGTCCAGATTTACTTTCGTTCGCAGATTCAACGAGATTGACGTTTGATAGGAAACTTAGCTGGACATTTCATATAGCGCAGCTGAAAACGCGATGTAACCGTTCTCTGAATATCTTGCGGTATAAAATTGTTTATGTTGGGGAGTGAATCGGACAGTTTTGTTGATACTGTATCACCCACTGATCCGTTCCAAGATGACTATAGAATACTATGGGTGTATAGTCTATTCCTCCGCACGACCACCTGTGCTGAGAAGATTAGACACAGTCCATAATCGGGGCATTCGAGTGGCTATTGGTGTTTTTCCAAATAGCCCAGTTATGGGCCTTTGTGCCGAATCGGCAGAACCTCCTCTGCAATATCGGCGTGATGTCCTGTGTGCTTAAGTGTGTCCCTAAACATCCAACGTTGGCTTCCTTTTTCAACACCGCATTGGATGAACATTGTAGGAACATCTCCATTTATCCAAGGCCTGAAGGTGTTCGTTTCTTAGAAAGCATTATATTGAAATGCCAAGCACGTTTCCTATGGGGGAGAGAGTGTACTCCGCTTGGAAACGTGCGACATCTTACGTGGATCTTGGGATGGCGGTATACCGAAGTCTATGATGCCTATCTTAAGTTGTCGTAGAGTTACGGCACGTAAAAGAACCTTAAGCCTGACAAAAAGGCCTCTGAGCAAAATTACAAATCTTTCACGCACGCTATAGAATGGGACGCTAAGGACCACATCAGTTAAAGGGCGTCCATAAATAAAAACTCAATTTTTATGTACTTCTTTTTTAGAATTTTTGTCCGGTTACCATGATCGAATTCTTTCTGCGCCGACGGATCTAAGTGCTCCAAAGTGCTTATGTTTATAGAACCGAACTCCATACATTGGTTTTCATAATAGCACCTCCATCTATAGTGCCGAGCTGTATGCCATATACTGAGCCATTTAGTATATGTGCGCCGTCGAAAATTGGGAGTCTGTCTCATTTTGAATGATTCCCTTAGTGCACTTCATTTATACGCTTGTGGCGTTATTTTGGAATATGCTTGGATACCTGGTCACGTTGGCTCGTCGGGGAATGAACCGGCGAATTTGGCAGCTAAGGCGGCGACCACAGAACCCAGTGTTGCAATATCTCGTGTAAGGCCTGAAGACTTTAGCTTGTTGTGCGGAGAGCGGTGCTATCGTGCTGGCGCGAAGAGTGGTAGGCTCTGTGCGG
The DNA here is from genome assembly GCA_030765065.1 of Deroplatys truncata. Lineage (NCBI taxonomy): Eukaryota > Metazoa > Arthropoda > Insecta > Mantodea > Mantidae > Deroplatys > Deroplatys truncata. The sequence continues at coordinate 19,889,926 of CM060976.1, read as the reverse complement.
AACGTTTCACCAAACGCGAGTAACGTTTACTCTCGAGTAAAACGTGGTTTACTCGCGAGTAAGCCGTTTGAGCGTTTCACCAACAACTTACTCTGGAATAAATTGCGTATGCGAGAGTAAATCACAGAGTAATGTTACTCGGCGAAATATTGTGGAATAAAGTACAGAGTAACTGCTAGTTAGCACTTTGTAATGGCTGCAGGATTGATGAGAATGGTTTTTGAGGACAGTTCCAGCGGTGAAGATGAGGATTTTTACCCTCCAGAACGACGACCAAGATGGATTCGTGACAGAACTGAGTGGTTTGTAAACTATGATGATAGGGATTTTGTTACGAGGTTCCGGTTGACAAAAACCTCGGCACTTCACTTGCTTCAAAGAATTGAAGGTAATTTGGAGTACACATCTGATTGGTAAGTAACAGAAATAGATTAACATCTTTCCTATAATTATAAGGAGCATCTAGAAACAGGTTATAAAACTTCACGTGCATGGTAGACATTAGTGAGGTTACGTTCGCGGTTCATTATGCTTCCGTGCTTCTATTTCTTAAATAATACGACTTTATTATACCATATTATAATCTTAACTTTACAATTTTCTAAAATTTAGAACAATTGTTACTAAATAGTTTTAATGCACATTGTTTATAATGTAAATGATTGCTTAATAGGTTATGTTAACTATTTATAGATGGCTGCTCAAAAAAGTATTCGTCTGCATTTTAAAAGTTGTAGCAGCCAAATTAATGGCGGTAAGACTGGTTTCTTTGGACATGAAGTTCAAACGGTAATACAGTTTACGTGTTTTGGCGGTTTTTCAGGTCGTTCATTTTATTAGTTTTCTAAACTTTTTAAAAATATGTCAAGATTGCAACTCACTTGTTCGTGATGTTTTCAAAATTATCTTACATACATTGAGTAGAGCCACTTCTTTTCGTGTATTACTTGATTTTGCGGTGAAAATATGATTTTAGTTTACGGGGGAATAAAACGTCAAAGTTGGGAATTTTCAACGTTTTTGCCTAAATTTCTCATTTTCGGTTCACTTTTTAGGACTTCGTGAATTTATTTCTCCATCAGTTAACTTACACCAGATTAAAGTGTGTGGATGCATGCACAAAAAGATGATCTACCCATTGCATGAAAGATAGTTTTGAAAACACCACATACAAAACTGTTACAATGTTGGCATACTTTTCAAAAATGTAAAAGCTGAACTGTTACCGTTTGATCTTCATGTCCAAAAAAGTTACATTTTCCCTCCATTAATTTGACTGCTAGAATTTTTAAGTGCAGACGAATACTTTTTTGAGTGGGTGTATATTGTATGTAGTGGCACTACTTATTTATATGACATATCCATTGTAAATGTTTGTAGGAATGCATCAGTGTCCCCCATGAACCAGCTGCTGACAGCACTTCGATTTTATGCGACAGGATGCTCTCAACTTGCCATAGGGGACTATATCGGGGCCTGCAAAGCAACAGTGCATAGAATTGTGCATAGAGTTAGTGCTGCCATTGCTTCACTTTGTCCGCAATATCTTCAATTCCCTGAGGAGGATGTTGATTTGAAAAGGGAACAGTTACATTTCTACCGAATTGCAAAGTTTCCAAAAGTTGTTGGTGCTATGGACTGTACTCACATTAGGATTTCCTCACCAGGTATAGGAGTATTTATATTAGCAATTCTCTAGTCCTATAAAAGGCAACCCTTCATTGAAAAGCGTAACTTGTTTTACCAATGTTTTCTTCTTTCTTCAGGTGGAGACAATGCAGAACTCTTCCGCAACAGGAAAAACTATTTTTCCTTAAATGTGCAGGCAATATGCAACTCCAACATGGAGTTTACAGACATTGTGGCAAGATGGCCAGGCTCTACCCATGATAGTACAATTTTTAATAATTGTTCTCGCCGTGTAAAATTTGAAAGTGGAGTTCATGGTGATGGTGTTCTGCTTGTTGATAGAGGATATGCATCAACTACATACATGATGGCACCTCTTGAACACCCACAAACTCCAGCAGAGCATTTGTATAACGAATCACAAATTCGTTCTAGAAATCTCATTGAGCGTCTGTTTGGAATTTGGAAACGGCGGTTTCCTGTTCTTGCTTTAGGTATCAGACTGAAGTTAAGAAACATTTTTGCTGTTGTTGTGGCTACTGCAGTAGTTCACAATTTGCTACGCCAACGTGGGGAAGATATTCCACCAGATGATCCAGAAGTCAATTTACCTCTTCCATGGGACCAGCTCTTGGAAGAAGGCAGAATTGACAACATAGAACCACATGGACGACGAGCTGCAAATGATGCTGCTCGAAGGGCATTAATTGCAAATTATTTTGAAAGGCAAGTGAAACAATGTTTGAAGCTACTATACTCCAGACATTGAATAAATGTGAATGATGGAATTTCTTTCATTGCTAAAATTCAGCAAAGGTATTTTAAAATGGCACCTGCATATCATTCAATGTAACACGTTCTGGTAACTACAGATTAGTGATAGAGGTTTTGAAAGAAACTAATTACATTCAACTTTTCTGTCATTCATTTTGCTGTTTAGGAAAAACTTTTATAAATGTAAATATATGATAGACCTGGGTGCAGGAAATAATAATTGCTAATAAAGTTTTGTTTGTTTCAGTTTGCTCTGAAGAATATTGCTACAGTACTCCTCCATCTTAAGCATCAAAGGTTGTATATTGTTAAGAAATAAAAACAGCATCAGTTTGAAAATTTATTTATTTTTTCCTGTAACATTATCCTTGACCTTATTCTTTCTTGTTTGAATTGCTCCTTTTTAATTTTGATGTTAAGAAGGTGTTGTTCTTTTGCATCATCCTTTGCCTCCCTTTCAATCTGCAACTTCAGAAGATGACGTTCCCTTGCTTCCTGTCTCTCCTCCCTGGCATGCTGCATCTGCAGTTCCAACGCTTGCATTTTCTTTTGGTGGACTTTCTCCAATGAAGGTTTAGGCAGCAAAGGTCTTCGCCTGCTTGTCCAAGTTCTTGTGGTGGCTTGTTTACAATTATTCTCAGTTATGTCTTCAATAACAACATTATCTGCCACTAATGCAGCAGATAATGGAGTACGAAGCATATCTGGTTTGTATGTAGACCAGTCACTAACTTGGTCCTGAAACAAAAAATAACTCATAACTTTATATTCAGCAATTACTTTATGCTGATTAATTTGATTTATATGCTGTATGCAAGTTTAAAATTTAGATCGCTGTGGTACATTTTTGGTTTTTACAGTGGGATCAATAGGTGAAAAATTTAAGTGATAGCTTCCCAGATAAAGTAAACAAGGAATGTGCATGGTTTGACAGTAAATAATTTTTTACAATTGAAGGAGATAGTGCATGATTAAAATACTCAAAAATATAAGAGTTCTTGAAACTTAAAGCTGAAAACCCAAAAATATTTCACTGACAAGTTAGACATTTTTACTTAAAAATATATCTTTATATTGGTTCATTTTTAGTTTATTTGTATATGCTGATAATATTTCTAGTTTAGTTTAAAATGCATGTTCAGTCAACTTCGGCAATTAGTAGTGATGCTAATGACTACTAAAACAACAACAAATAATAATAATAATAATAATAATCAAATCGTAATAGAGATTTCACATTATTTTAGGAAACACTAACGTACGGGAATTTGTGCATCATTTAAAAAATTCTTAATTCAGTTTTTAAAGTCTAGTATATCCAGAACACAGTATCAAGCTATGCCACTATGGCACTCTTACATCATCATACAAGACATGACATGTCCTCTCCAAATATCAGTAAACTGTGATGGAAAATATTAACACTACACTCCAGAATGTTTTCTGGAGCAATGTTTTTAGAACTGCTAGAGTTGGATAAGTTTGACATACCAACCTCAGGCATAAAAGGATCTGATGCGCGTAAAATATATTTATTTTGTAGTTACTTCTAAAAGGAAACTTAAAGCTGATTACTGGTGGCTACATTTTAAAACAGGTGCTCATGTTACACTATACTATGAATGCTGAGAGTTTCATTTCAGTGGCTTCTCCTTATCACTGCCATAGCTCTACTAGACTTACCAATGAGGTATATGGTTGCAAATGTTCTTCCAGATTTTGATATATCTGATAATGCATCAATTATTAACAACAAATGGTTTGTATGTCAAAGTAGTTACAGTATGTAGAGAAATAACCTCTCTCTTTCTCTGTATACATATTATTTTGTTTCTTTCTTTCTTCAATATTAATAAAAATAAAACATCTATTCTTTTTCTTTGGAAATAACTGATAATTTATGTAGATATGTGGAATAAACAAACTATTTTTGCTGTGCCACAATCCATTTTGTTTAATAGTTAGCCTTTACAACCAAACTAATGAGAAAGCCTTAAATGTACACATTCCATTATCTTGCTTATGCATTGCTTCACCTGAAGATAAACTCTGAACCAATCAGTTAATGTTTGAGCTTAAATTTCATCCATTGAAATACAGAAATTTTAAACCTATGTTTTGGCTTATCACCATATATTGTAATTAACATTATTTATAATAATTCTTGACTTCACAGCTAACATCTGTGATACCTTTAATTTTGCTGAGAATTTGGAAATAAATGCAGTTTTATCTACTCATAAGAAGTTGACATTTCTCACATAGGTATCTCATACTATATACTAAGAAAATAGTAAATCAATCGCTAATCAATAGAATCAATCGATGTGTAATTTTTTATGTTAATACGGTTCTAAGCAACTATTTACTGTGTAGAAACTTTGTGCACCATAGAATTCATCTCATCTCCCTATTTTCCTTATTACATAGTGAACTACACATTTAAATATTATAATTTGTGCAGTTATTTACCCAGAAATGTGAAGTGTTATCTATTATCCATGTTTCAAATTAAGAATGATCATGTGTCTCCTTTTACACTGAAAAGTTATGAAATTTTGTCAGATGATCAGTTAGTACCTATAATACATTTGCTTAAGGCCACAGAAATCTTACTTAGATCTTATGCTAGTATAAAAATGATACACTATTTCTAATAATAACATGTTTAAGTAGGTACCTGCTGATGCGAAAGACCTGCCTCCATTTCTTTCTCTTCTGTGGGAGATGCCATCGTACAATGTGATTCCTCCTCATTCTGCTGCTTTCCCTCTGATCCCTCATGAGACAAGTCAAACACTAGAACAAAATATTGCATTGAACACAAACATGTTAAAACAGAAATATAAAGATAACAAGAAGAATTATTTCACTTAATTTCAATAGGTTTGCTTATATATGACAAAATTCTATTTCATTGAAATTAACTTCACAAAAGGACCCTTATTTAGTGCTCAGATCAGTCTTAACTTAAACCCTGCACCAGTTCATGCAACTTAAAACATACAGTTGCAAAAGTTAAATGCTAATGTTGACTGGAAAATGCAGTGCAAAATGGAGGGGAAAAACTTAGACTTTTTGTAACATATTTTAACTACCAGATGACATACTGTGGCAACTAAGTGGATCATGAATGAGAATGTAGGGATAACCATAACCTGTGTTAATTTATTTGTACATGCTGCATGATGAGAGATTTAAGCTAATATACATTATGAATGTAAAATAATGTTTTGTTGCTCTGAACAATGTTTTGGCAACAAATGTGTATACAACTTGACCATCTCCATCTACATGCAATGGATATGAGTAGCTAGCTTTTTTTATATTAAGCTTTCAATTTTCTAACCTATATTTCAAACCAAACACATTAAACAGTCTCATGTTTATAAGTTCTACATTATTTATATTACTTTCATATCATGAACATTTTAATTCTTAAACACACTTTGGGAAAGGAGTAAGATTTAAATTGTAAAGCTACTGTAGATCCGATAAAGTTACTTGCTGTACATAAAGCATTACCTATGAATTAACAGTAACCAAATATATAGTTTCTGACAAAACCTCTGCTGCAACTAAGCTAGCTATAAGGAAATGCATAATCATTAATAAACACAAAGCCTATGTGAAGTACAAACCATGAATAATGGACATTTTAGAAAATATGCTTTAAACAATCTTTTATTTACTTCACACACTTCATTCTGTTGAAAGGCAATGGCTTTTTTAAATTAATTTAAAGATAACTGAAAATGATGATGAAAATGTGATTATTTAGGGACAAGAGTATGAGATAACTTCCAAGTTTTGTGTCTATGATATTTTTGAGTTATTGTGGCATTAATATTTAATGCAAATATACAAACCTGCTATTGGTTGTCTCATTCCTTCATCATGATCAAAGGAATTATAATAGCCAACTGCAGCATGCCCAATGAGACTTAGTATTTTGGTAAATACTGGGTCGTCACTGTGATCTGGCCTTGGAGGTCCACCACCTACAAATTAGAAGAAAGAATAGAACAAATGCTTACACTACATATTCATGTTGCATATTAAAAAAAAATGTATTACCTGTCTTATTTGCAGCTATTCTTTTGTTAGCTAAATCCTTCTTTGCAGCTTTTTTTAGCAGCTCCCATTCTGCCTTTAGATTAGCTGCAGTTCTGTGTCCCATTGTGGTGCTAGCATTATACTTTTCTGCAGCCTTCTCCCATGTCTGCTTCTTCTGGCGCATAGTTGAACCATCTGTTCTTTTATTCTCCAATACACCTATAAATTCTTCTACCACAGAAAGCAGTAGGAATTTCTCAGAATAATGCCAATTTGGGCTTCTCTTTCGCTTTCCTTCGTCTGACATGATTCTGTAAATGTAACACATGAAAACTATAAGTTAAGAGGATAATTTCATTATAACGAAAGGTTAAGTTACATTTTTTTTCTCGAAAATATTATCTATTACCATGCATTTATACTTACCGATGCTTTCGTTTACTTCTTTCTCCGAGCTTTAACCTCTAAAAACTTTCTTTTACTCGCGCTAAATTCCTTAAAATGGCGGAAAACAGCTGAGAGGAGTGCTCACATACTATGAGAAACTACGCGATCAGCACTTTTCTGGTATAATTATTGGAGTACTGACTCGAGAGTATTACAACCTCCACACAAGCATGGTGAAACGAATACATGCTACTCGGGAGTAACGACCACCGGGTTAATTTTACCCTGGAGTTGCTATTCTAAACTTTAATCGCGTTTGGTGAAACCGGCCCAAGAGATTCAAGCAGATAACAAGGAAATTCCAGAAACTTACTCCCGCCAGGGCTAAAAAAAAGACTACTGGTCAATAAATACAAAGCAATGGGTGGTGTACAAGATAGTAAAATTCCGGCGAGGTCCACTATGTTGATCGAAAGGGTGCAATGGGTAGGGCTGAAGTTCAACTAAGTTCAAAAGCACTTTTCAAGAGGATTCTGCATTACACTCTCAAAACGATCCTACTAATCCAGAACCTGCATCTGCAAATAGAGAACTATGCAATCCGTCAAGCAATGTGTGAAGACGTGCTGATGTTAGTAGAAAATTATAACTTTATAAAACATGCACTCCTTTGTAATAAGCACAGGGCTGGCTCAACGGGGGGGGGGTAGAGGCATGCCACCACCCAGGGCAACAGGTTTTAGGGGCGGAAAAATCTTAGAAAGAACAGGACATGTGAACATATAACTGAATTACAAATTATACTTAAAATCTAGCGACTAACTGGTGATTTTTGTTATGAAACTGGTGACACATGAAGCGCCAAGGTTATTCACTTTAGATGTAACCCTCATTGATGATCATAGTCAAAACATCCCGTGTGCGACAGATGCTTAACTATAAGCATCATGTTAAAAAGAAACCGTAGCGTTTGAAGCCACTAGCCTTTTTAACTTATTTGCTTACATTGGTGACTTATGGGCCCCTCAGGTCAGTTATCGCTTTAGTGGTATCGTAGAAGTCGCTGTTTATGCTCTCAGTTACTTTTGTGTTCGCGTATTTTGTTTGACTAATCGGTCATGACATGAGTGCATAGTTAGGAGGGCGCCACCATTTTTGTTGGCATGTCTAATATCATGGAAGTCTAGGGAACAGGGGAGTGAGCAGTAAAGGCGATAGGGGAATGTGCAGCTGCACAATAAAAACAGTACTAACAGGCCTCAGCCTCGCTAATAAATGCAACTCGGAATTGCGGATGTTTTCTTTACCTGGCTGTCCTTCCGATGCCCCGCGTACTTGTTCCGTAGTTGTCTAGTTCCTCTTCTCACCGAAAGTACCCATATCGTGGTCGATTAATAACTACCGATTTTAACTCTAGAGAAACTCAATTGGACAACTTTAATTAAATGCAATAAAATGACATATCAATGGTTACTACTACACCCGAAATGAGCATCCTACCACACACTTATTTCTTCACTTAAAGAAGCAGAACTACTTCAGCGAAGCCTTAGCTCTTCGAACAAGGTACTCCATGATCTCAGATTGGAGTTTAAAACATAAATAAGAGAAAAGTAATACTCGATATTGTAGCCCTAAGTACATTATTTTCCCGTGCAATCGCGAGAAACAACTGAATGTTGAAAGGACTTCAAGAGAATGACCAAGAAATGAACTCGAATCTTTAATAATGGATATCTCAGAAACGGTTTATACCACAAAAAACTTATTTTAAATAAATTGTGTATTTTTAGAGAGATCTACGTTTTTGTGTAGTACGTTTTCGTCTGTCGCTTAATGTTTACAATTATACAAGATTATACACCATGTCTTCCAAATGAAAAGGATTTCACAAGCTATTCCCGGAAAATTCAAGACATACATTTTATTTGTCATGTAAATATCCTTAATATATAGTATCTTAATAAAAATCGTTAGAGCCATTTTTTAGAAAACCAGAATGTTCGAAAAATCTTCCATGCAAAGGGTAGTCTGGGGTGGGCGTTCTTCTTGAAAATCTTCGTGTCGCACCTTTGGAAGGTACTAAACTTAAATACCAAGTTTAGTGTTGATCCGACTTTTCGTTTTTGAGTTATACAGTTCACAAACACAGACGGACAGACACACACACGGACCTTTTTCTAAAAATACATTTTTTGGATTAAGGGGACCTCAAAACATGTATTTCTGGTGAAATCTCGATACAGAACTTTTGTATGGAGTACGATTCTTCCCCTACTTACTATAGTAGTAAAGTAAAATTATTGTTAACCAGTACGTGTACACACACATACACACACACACACACACACACACACACACACACACACACACGATGTGTGAGAATAAGTGGTCGGCACTGACATTGCGGATAAACATTAGGTTAAGTCTGAATGCATGAGGGGAGGGGGGAAACGGCAATTGCAACTATTGAACGGCAAAACTCCTTGAGCCGACTCTGAATAAGTACCATTCATATATACGAGGCGGAAGGGATTGTAATACATTAATTTAAAATAGTTATAGATTCTATTCTTTTGGGCATATTTTTTCTAAACTTCTTTTTCGTATGATCAATGGATATTGAAATATTTAGAGGTTTTCAAAAACCGAAAAAGAAAAGCCGATAACGCTGCAAACTGGCGACTTGAATTGGGGTGGTGTGATTTCGTCTGTTTCTCTTTCGTTATCAGGACAAGGGGAAGGGGAGTAAACTCCTCTACTTTCACTTTCACCGCGGCACGCGAACTGGGAACGTAAACAAACATCCCTTGTAACTGATATAAGTGTAGAATTGTAAGGATGCATTGTGTGAACAAGATGTATAGCTTATGAAAATTGTTGACAGCAGGATATTGACGTTACGCTTATTTGTGTTTTGGAACAAGCAAGTTTAACAACAGAATAAGAATGGCACTAATGATCCCATTTATTTCTCGATATAGCACAGATCGTAGATCCGCCTACACCCCCTCATCCGGCTTGAGCTCCCCTCATTCTTTTACAAAAAATTACAAATGTTAATTAGATTTAAAGAATGAAAAAGAATCACTCTCTAGCGTTGAAAAGAAACGTTTCTGTGTTGCTTCCGACAATGACCACACTATTTACAATCTCTGTGGCTAAATTATCGTCAGTTGCCATTGGCTTCTTAGCTTTCATTATGTCACTTTAAGGCAACTAGAATACAGACAGGTAGACCATTCCGAAGAGCCGCGATACCATTGACAAATGCGCATGGTGTCACCGGAAATACCGATCTACCGCGAGAGTTTAACATGGTTATTATTAGGCTTCGGACACGGTTGCTGTTTCGTTGCACTTTGACTGGAAAACAGTTACGTACGCACGGAGTTTCATTGAGACCTCCCTCTCTTCAAGCACTGGCAGTCTAGCACTCTAAGCAAGTGATCAGTATATATATATATATATATATATATATATATATATATATATATATATACAGCCTGTTCTGAAGTTACGAAGTTGATAGCTGACAAAACATGCCGAAAACAACCAGTAAGAAGAGTGTCTTACTTGTAAATGAATATGCACGTGAGTATTTCGATGTAAGAGGGAAAAATATATTTTGCAAAGTGTGCCAGGTTGAAATCAAAGAAGAGAGAAGGGTTTTTATTGCAAGACACTGTAAATCTAAAACAGACTCACAAAATATTACGTTTCTTCCTAAAAATGAGGGGGTGAGGATATATATCCACATCAGAAACCACGAACTCATGTAGCTGAACCGAAGCTTACAGGGATTCATCTGACATGATGGTGAGCATAAATATCCCATTTAATAAGCTGCAAAATGCTGATTTTAAAACGTTTCTGGAGAAATGTACAGCTATGAAATTTCCTTGTGAGTCTACTTTACGCAAATCTGTCATAGATGGCAATACTTGAAACTTGTCGATAATTTGAACCAACACTTTACAGAAGTAAACAAATTTTCTGCTGCTGAAATAGCACAGCAGAAACTGAAGAGTATTTTAGATAAAAACCCATGATATGCAAGTATGTGCCGTATTAGACATTAACAATAATATTATTAATGTTAAGAGTAGATAACATCATTCTAAATAATGAAAATGCATGAGTTTTCCAGAGGTGTGTGACGTACTTTTTGCACTAGTAACATCATGTGACGTGGAGCTGAGCTTTTCAAGATATAAACTTTTTTGAGCTTGAGAAGAGGCTTTGCTTTTGATGCATTCAGAAAATATATTGTAATACATTGTAATAGTTGTCCAGGCATGTAAATCACACATGAACATGGTTGTTTCATCTGCCACAGTTCAGATTTATTATTTTGTTCATCTTATTTATACTTTGCAATAAAAGCTTAAGTTTACTATACAATTGTATACTTACTTCTGTGACCAACTATACCTACAGGGTACACAGTACTCAGCACAGCACAAACTCAGTAGCGAGTGCCTCTCCGCTCGCTTGCAAACAAAGTACCAGTATAGTAGAAGTTAACTTAACCTAAAGCCATGACCGAAGCCTGGTTATTACCATTTTTATATCCGGCATAAGTTCAAGGATTTCTATTTTTACATTACATTCAGTAATAAGAAAAACTAACAGATGAAAGCTAATAATAAATAACAGCATTGCGTTTATTTGAACAAAAGATTTTTGGATTTTTGCTTACAATAACAATGTGCATCACATTTCTGCTTGCAGGTTTCACGAGTATTTCTCTTGTTTCGTGTATTCCAAATAACGTTCATGCCACTCAGCCAACACAGACTGTTGTTTGCGCGGGAAGGGGAGTATAACTTGCCCTTAAATGTCAGCTGTTAAATTGCTGCACGTATGTATATAAGTTTGAGAGATAATTTTGTTTGATAGTATTTTGCTAATTTCTAAATCCCCTGTCCTTCTCCACAACAATAAAGAATAATTTAAATAACAATTGGATAAAGCAATCAATAATCAGTTTTTTCTTCTTCTCTCATTATAGCATTTCAAAGAAGTGTGTTTCTGTGAGCTGTTCGGATCTATACAGTGATGTTATAATATGTCAACAGCTTTAGTTTTTATTAATTGTTAATTTAAAATTAGCTACGTTTAAAATGGTTATAGTGACAGGATTTGTTGAGTTTGAGCATATACATAAATTTTAAAGTATGTGAAGCAGAAGTACGGATGTTTCGCAGGTCAACAGTCTTCAGTACACTCCAAAAGGTCTCAAGCTATTGTTTTAGTACCCTGTACCTGTTAAGGACACGTGGTCGTATTCGTACACCATCCCTATTGTGATTTTATGAACAACGGTCAGTGTTAGACTGTCTCGGCCAGACGACAGTGTGCAAGTTTAAGTTGAAAATGTGTTCTAGTTGTCTGTAGCCAGGTTTTTGTATCGATCAGTTCAGTTTCGTAGTGGGCTCAAAAATAGTGAAGAAAATCTACTTTTTCGTGAAAAAAATCCAAGTTATAAGAAAATACAAAGGCTCAGGAACCTAAACAAAGCACATCTGGCATCATTTGTAAGTCCTCAGTTGCTGTTAATGCAGGCCTATCTGTGAAAGGTTCCATCGCATCTACTTCTACTTCTATTACGGTTGGTGGTCAAAGTGAATCCTGCTCCTATCTCAAGTTGAACACAGAAGTGCATGTTGTGTTATACCCAAGTAATAATCGTGAGGTTTTGGTGAGGTTACTGACGCAAACCTGGACTCAAGATGAAAACTATGTGTTTCCAGTACTGAAAGGAAGGCGTTTCTATAGAAGTTTGCTTAACCACTTTAAACGGTTATGTTACAGTGATGGGGCTATTTTTCTTAAAATCTGTCCCAGTTAGAAACACAAGAGGTTCGATTTTATCAGAGGTTATTATCACAAGCTTCTCAGGCTTGGGCATAGAATTAAATTATATTAGTAGACAAGGTTACGATGGTGCAATAATATGAGTAGCGGTTTCAAAGGAGTTCAAGCTGAGTTAAATAAGGTATACCCAGGGGCTACTTATGTACATTGTACGAATCACCTGGCAAAATTGGCTTTATCAAAATTTTGCGCTGTCACATCCATTAGAAATTGCATTGTTACTGTTGAAAAAAAATTGAGTTTTATTTATGGACGCTCTTTAACTGTATGGTTCTCAGCGTCCCATTCTATATTGGGCGTGAAACACCGGTAATTTTGCCCAGAGGCCTCTTTATCAGGCTTGAGGTTCTTTTACGTGCCGCAAATCTACGACACGGCACCACCGGCTTTACTTCCCTTCCGAAGGAAGCCGTGCTAAGGATTTTTACGCCCGAAAACATCCATCGCCCTCCGCCGGGTTTGAAACCGCGACCTTGGGAACTAGAGGCTAGCACGGCACCACTAGTCCACGGAGGATGACGTGACGTGCTTCGCTGAAAAGAACTAATTTACTGAGAGAAAACACTGAATATAGCTCTGACAACAGTGAAATTGCTATGCAAAGCAGACCCTACACCGATTGTGATAAACATGTTGCGTAGAGCACCATGAAGCGTTGTCTACATTTATAGATTTTCAACAGTTGTAATGAACCTGCAACAAATATAATAAAATTTTGCTAATTATGCATCCGCTAAAGCTTGATATTTATTAGCCAATTTGTTACTGGAAGCTTTCTAGTCTCTTTGTTGGTATGCGCAAACTTCTTTACACTAACATATTCCTTGTCAGTGTCACTCCAATCTGTAGGATGTGGGTTAGTTAAGTATTTGCAACATGTGAACACAGTGATGCAAACTTTAAAGGGATATAGAGACAATGCACATGGAAATTTTCATCGGTTTTTAAGTCTGCGGAAGGACTTTGCAAAGACAACAGAGTTGATTTACGCAAACTACCACTTCGAGTGGGAAAACAGAAAAATAGGAAAAAATTAAATGGAAAGTGATCCAGTGAAATATTATTGTGTATCAGTGTACATTCAATTGTCAGATTTCATGTTACGTGATCTGACTGAAAGGTTTTCATTACATAGAAACACTGTTCACATGTTTCAAATGTTGGTTCCTAAATATTTGTTGGGTGTTCTTGGAAAAAAAATCACAAGTGATGTTTTGTAAGACTAATTTACTAAGTTCGGTTTCTGTAATCAAAACTGAGTTTAAAATATGGAAAACAAAATGGTAATATGTTATTCTTGCAAGCCGCTCTCAAATTGCCATTGAAAGTCTTATTTCATGTCATCAAAGTTTCTTCCTAAATATTCACGGACTTCTTAAAACTCTGTGTACTCTACCTGTGACAACAGCAAACCTGCAACTTTCATACCTCAATAACGAATTGCCTCTCACTCTAGCAAGCACTCCCTCGGTGCTCTGTATCCCCTTTACTACTAGAATAATACTTCATGCAGAGTTCAGCATTTGTAACCCCAGTTTTATAAACGCTTCTTTTCGTATCACCCCAGAGGAAAAACTGCAGAGCATTTAGATTTGGAAATGTAAGAACCATATGGCACTTCTGGTTTCTAGTGGGAGATTTCCAGCAAGCCTGTGATGTCTCGCAGAAATTCTGGATAACTTTTCCCCATTCAACTGCTTAGGAAGAATGCACGGTCTTATGAAATAATCGTTTATAATCCGTGTTCACATATTTACAACAAATAAGTGTTAAAATCATATTCCTGTGTGTTGTAAGGATCCTCTTGGCCCGGGTATGGGTGTTATGGAAGTTGACAAGTTCACCCCTCGAAAAGGTGGCCTCATCATTGCTAAGATTATTTTTGGGGAACTTGAACCTTGTTTCAGAAACTAATTGATAAAAACCAACCTAGAGACATTTTCTGCTACCGTAAGACATTGACCCCAGTCGCAGAATTATTCTTTTAATGTCCCAAAGGCAGTACCATGGGGCACCCCTAACATGCGAGTCATTTCACGAATACTGCTAATGGGTTCTTCAACCATAATATTTAAAATTGCTATCTCAGTCTCAGTAATATTCCTTGGTCGACATTCTGCATATGCTGGCTGCACGCTCCCGGTATACAAAACCCTCTGTGCTATTCGTACAGATGAATGAGTGCTCGCGAAAACTGGCTAAAGATCAATTTAAAAAAATACCTGATATATTACGTTCTTATGACTTTCTCTACGCTCTATCGTTTATTAGTGGGCACACAAACTATTCTTAAGAATGCTTACTTATCTAATTAATTTTAATCGAGATAAAAGCTTATAGCTACATTACATATTCCGTTATGGATAAAAGGGGATAGCGATAGTCAACTGTTTAAGAACTGGCTATCTGCTGGCCTTAAATTCCACACTCTTTCCATTCAATCATGAAAAACAAATGCATATCAACAATTCAACCCATTAATGACGAATATCTCGAAAGCGTCTTATTGTGTACTTTAATCCCTGCAGACCAGGCACTCGCGTTTGTGAGGGGTTTTTCAAACGCATGTTAGTACCAGGGATCTAGTCTTGTAATGTTGGAGACGAAATCACATGACTATGAGCATCTTACGAAGAAAGGAGTAGTACATTCCAGGAGAAATTTTCGATCATCAGGGTGGTAGCACTAGTTTTGATACCGGCGGTGAGCGCTTGTTGAGTATCACTTCACAACAGTTCTTGTTTTGTTTGAAATACAGAAGATATGTGTTCAGGAATGTTGTTTAATTATGCACCAAAATGATAGTTTTAATAATCCATAGAGCCAAAATGCATAAATTTGCAAAATCCATGAGTAAATCGGATCTAAAACGTTCACCATCACAAACGTGAGTGCACGTACCCAATTGTAGCTAGGTATTTTTTGGGTTAAGGCCGAAATCTGTTCAGTGTCAATATGGCAGTACGTAATTATGCTCATGGCATAGATGAAATGATGATGATGCTTGAGAAAGATGTCCTGAACTAGAATTTAATGAAAGTGAAGATAGGTGGAATTATACAAATACTAATACCAACGTTAATGAGGAAGGTTCTGAATCGGGGGAGGAGAATGAAAGTGATGAGGGAGAAACTGTTTCTGGAGTAACCTGGACAAGACTCCATTTAAATTCAAGGATTTACCAGATGTTACAGCAAGTAACAGGTCATGGCAAAGGCCAGAGATAAAGATCGGTACAAAAACATGTGAACGGCCAGAGATAAATATGAATATAAAAACCATAGAAAAATCCAGAGAGAAGGATCGATATATAAATCATAGCCAAAGATATAAAGAAATATATAAAAGTAAACCGAGAAATACGAAACAGCTGATATCAATATGACTAAATTCGCATTTGAAAATTTACGTTTGACAAACTTAAAAAGCCTTTCAACCGCGTGTTTATCGTCCGCTAAGACCTCTGCAAGACGGCCGGCAGTTACAGAGAGTCCCGAAGATGTCCTGTAAGTCCTCTTAAACGGGCATTAATTGCTGCTACTTCCTCTTCAGTGGTAACCATTTTGCATATCACCTAGAAAAATAATACTAAAATAGACGCTTTCACAAAATTGTTCACATAAGTAGTTTCTCTCGAACGTCTACAAACATGCGCGTTCACGTAACTCAGGCCACGTTTTTCAGAACGCCGTGAGGTACTGTACTGTAGGTTAGTGAAATTCGTTAATAAACTAGAGAATGCCTGCAAGGAATTGAAAGCAAAAGGATCGAGAAATACTCCGCCACTTTTCATAAATTTGACATCACCACATTTACTCTTGGAATCTCAGAATTATTTTAATGTCCTTTTTTGGCTTTACAAAGCATGTAAATGTCATATGAATTTTGAAACAGCAAATTTGAACAAGTCCCTCTTGGTAACTGGTTATGAGGTGCTTTCAAATTTACTCATCATCCTCCATGTCGCTATGCTCTGATCTTTCCCTTGTATTGTTGTACAGGGGTGTTTTTATCACCTAAGTATGGTAAGTATAATTTAAACACAAATACGCCTAACCATTAACTTGACGATAACTAGATTATTATTATGTCGCTTTGAAGAAACGGAAAAGCGAATTTGTTACATTTTTGACATGTGAGTAAAAGTAGAGGATCTCTTAGAAGGATTTTAAATCCTGCCCGGTAATAGCTTTAACACAAAATAGAACATAGCATCTATTTATAGTCAGCTTCTCCTCTTAAAGTAAGTCTGGAAAGAGAGGCACTGCCATTGATTTTATGCTAGTCACTTATACCTTCTGGTAGACTATAATAGTTTCCTCAGCACTTGAAAATCGCTTTCCTCTTAACCGTTCTTTACCAGAAGGAGTAAAAAGAAGGTACAGAGCCACGTGTCTATTATAAGGAGGCCAGGATACCAGTTGCACAGGGGTCTTCCTAACATACGCATTAAACAAAACCATTACTAGGCTGAGTGGGTGGAGGCGTTATTTTAGCGCAAAAGGGTGTCTTCCAGTCTGGTTCTAACATCTGAGTGAAAGCAACATTTATGTAGCAGCTTGGAACAACTGCCCTTTTTCACCTATATCATATCGGGCGATGAATGAAATTGGTGAAATAATGTTCAAATGAGCTCGTTGTCCGTGGAGCTTTAGGTTATCCGACATTCGTTTTCTCGGTATAAGGGGAAACCCCGGAAAAATATCCTTATTCACGTAACTCAACCTAACCAAGATTCGAACTCGAGACCTCTTGAATGCTAGGCAGACATGCTACCCCCACACCACAGAGACGGGCACGAAATTTTTGTTGCCAAATGATCTGAAATAAAGAATATTATCAGCATTTTCTTCTAAGTGTCTCGACTGTTTTTACTTCCACAGACGGGATGTTATCTGAGAAGACCCACCCCGAGGATTTGAATTTTTATTTCTGAATCATAGTGATAATTTCAAGACTCGTCACATGGAGAGAGTTGCCATTCTTAAACTCTTAGAACATTTAATGGCACCTTTGCACTCTTGCCATGTACTGAACTTCGGTGAGGATGTGAGGTAATTATTCAATATGCTTTAAACACTTGTTGATCGAATCTTAAGAATTGCATCAATATACCTGTCAGAGAATTTCTCGCATTATTTTCTATACAGCATTAATATTTTCCTCAGTCACCACTGTTGATAATCTCGAAATCATTCTTTATCTTTAAATGATATTTCATCAATTTTAAGCTCGACAAACCAATTATAAACTATAACAAGAGAAGGGTTAAAGCCCCAAAATGCTGCTGTAAGCCTTTCAAGTGATTGTGTCTGGTTTAAATCTCCAATGACGCTAGAAAAAATAAACTGAGTTTTATTTATGGAAGCTTTTTAACTGCTATGGTTCTTAGGTCCCGTTCTATATGGGGCGTGAAAGACCAGAAATTTTGCTCAGAGGCCTCTAACAGGCTTGAGGTTCCTTTAAATCTACGACACGAGACTACCCGGATTTTCACGTCCGAAATAGTCCATCGCCCTCTGCCAGGTCCCCCGATTCCCCCGCGACCTCGGAAACTAAAGGCTAGCATGGTACGCCTAAACCGCGGAGGACGACCAATGACCCTTGAGTTAGGCTAGATCAAATACGCAGTGGCCTTGGACTGAACAACAGTACTAGGTGGGTTCTGAAGGTCACACGAATGAGCATGTTTTTATCGGTTGAGTTCTGTTATTTGCGACGAACGGACGTTGCCCTCTTGTTAAGAGTAATTTTGTATGTTGTGGTGTGACAAGTTTATTATGGTTAAGTATTCCTTAAAACAGTTCTTTTCTAGAAAGTTCTTCATGACCTTACAAATATTACAATTTATAGCAGATCGGTTGTTACAACTACGTAAAAAATCTGATGTGTTACACTCACATGACTCTCCCTACTCTTGTACAAACTATTTTTACAAACGCTTATTCTCCATCTACTTCATGTTAATCGAGATAAACATTTGCAGATTCTATCTAATTGCTAATTTTCTTGTAGGTGTAAGGGGAATATGGTAGGCTTTAAGCGATAGTCAAATCTTTTAAGAGCTGGTTGCTATGTGGAGCATTGCATTCTCTTTGCATGTCCAGGACATAAAAAGTGTTTGTAACACACTGCCTAAATCCCTCGATATGATCCCTTGTAATGCAAAATTATTTGTAACTGCATTGCATATTACTTTTACATCAATTACAATATCCTGCAGCCAAACCTCATCAGCGCACAAGTAAGGCGGATATGGCAAAACACCATCATAATTTGAAATTGATTTTAAGTGCAAACTATTGCCTAAATGAAGAATTTTATCAATTACTTCAAAACTCCAAGTATCAATATTTATTACAGTTGAAAAACATAATGCCATCACGGAGTTGCTTGTGCACTGTGTGTTTTTAACCTCACCAAATATGTAATTTTGGCTCAAGATACCAGCAATCACTTTGGCTGCTTTCACGGAAAACAACTTCTTAACATTAATATTAAAACTGGTTCGTTTCTTACTAGGCATTATGAAAAGTCTTAAAACGTAAACCAGTAAACAAAGAACAGAAACCAAAACAGAAACACCTGAAAATGTTACTATAAAAATAATATATGAATGAATAAAATGAAACAGCCCTTAAACCGTGGAAACAAAAAAATATAAACTAAAATAGGAACATTAGGAACTATAACGAACAATAAGATATGAATTAATAAAATGAAACGATCTTACGAAAATGGTTCAAATCAGCATTCCTTTGAAGCAAAAGCCAATAGAAGATTCACAAAATCATAGCAGTTCGTTTATTTCTCAGTATAAAAAATATTTGGCTATCGCTTAAAGCCTACTATGTTCCCCTTGTTTTGTATTTACAAGGGCAATATAGAAATACAGTAGCCTTCAAGCATATACATATCTCATAGCTGGTTGCTATGTGCAGCACCATTCTCTTTGCCACAGATTACTACTCTTTGCATATCCAAGACAAAAAAATCTGATGTGTTACACTCACATGACTTTCTCTACTCTTGTACAATCTAATTTTACAAACGCCTATTCTCCATATGCTTCATGTTAATCGAGATATCGAGATGTCAATCTTATTGGTAATTTTCTTGTAGATGCAAGGGGAATATGGTAGCTTTTAAGCGATAGTCAAATATTTTAACGCTGGTTGCTATGTGGCGAATTCCATTCTCTTTGCATGTTCAGGACATAAAAAAATGAATAACGAATTTGAGAAAAAGTATAAGTATTGGAAAATTTAAGGAAATAACAAGCAATATCTCGAAAACGGTTCACTCAACAAAAGAAACGTATATGACATAAGTTGTGTATTTTAACGCGATCTACATTTTGTGTGTAGTAAAATTTTGTCTATCTCTTATGGTTTACCAGTTATGCAAAAGTCGTTCACAATGAAGAATATTTTTGGAAACATTCCCAGAAAATTCGAGATATACATTTTATTTGTCATGACAATATCTTAAACATATGATATTTTAATCAAAATCGTTAGAGCCGTTTTTGAGAAAATTAAAATTTTCGAAAAATGTTCCATGTAAAGGGTAGTCTGGGGTGGGGGGATTTTCTTGAAAACCTTCGTGTCGCATCTCTGGAAGATACTGAACCTAAATACCAAGTTTGGTGTTTATCCGACTGTTCGTTTTTGAGTTATGCTGTTCACAGACACACAGACACACAGACAGACACACAGACACACAGACACACAGACAGACACACACACGGACATGTTTCCAAAAATGCTTTTTTTGGATTCAGTGATTCTCAAAACATGTATTTCCGGTGAAATCTCGGTATCGAATTTTTGGGTGGAATGCAATACTTCCCCTACTTACTATACGTAGTAGAGAAAGTAAAAATTAGTAACGAATTCCCATTTGAGAAAAAGTATGTATTGGAAAATTTAAGGGAATAACAAGCAATATCTCGAAATTAGTTCACTCAACATAAAAAGTGTATATGACATAAATTGTGTATTTTGACGCGATCTACATTTTTTGTAGTAAACTTTTGTCTATCTCTTATGGTTTACCAGTTATGCAAAAATCGTTCACAATGAAGAATACTTTTGGAGACATTCCCAGAAAATTCGAGATATACATTTCATTTGTCATAAAAATGTCTTAAACATATGATATTATAATCAAAATCGTTAGAGCCATTTTTGAGAAAATTAAAATTTTCGAAAAATGTTCCATGTAAAGGGTAATCTGGGGTGGAGGGATCTTCTTGAAAACCTTCGTGTCGCATCTCTGTAAGATACTGAATCTAGATACCAAGTTTGGTGTTTATCCGACTGTTCGTTTCTGAGTTATGCTGTTCATAGACACACAGACACACACACAGACATGTTTCCAAAAAAATTTCTTTTTGGATTCAAGGGCCTCAAAACATATATTTCCGGTGAAATCTCGGTATCGAATTTTTGGGTGGAATACAATACTTCCGCTACTTACTATACGTAGTAGAGAAAGTAAAAAAATCAAGTGTGCACGTTTCTTTTCTTTATTTTTATTTTAATAAAACAATTAACAGCACCATATGTTGAACGCAGGAAAATTGACGAAATGGAGATACAATGAATGTGTTCTTAATCTAGTCATTTTCAACACCTAGGATAATCTATGCATGTATGTCTAGTTTGTTTCTTGTTTGTTTTCGTGAATCTCAGTTTCATTACTCATAATGCACCGGCTATTTACATATAATTTCATAGCGAATGTGGAAACCATCACCCATTTCAGACTGTTGCGTAGTCCGTCTTGTCTTACATGAAAACATTGTATCATGAAAATGCCGCCTGTTCACCATTATTTTGTTGATTCCCATAACTTACTAACTACGTTTCCCTCCGGTACTGCGGATTGCTAGTAGAGAGGAAGGAGAAAGTTCCTCTCTACCAGGGTTTGCTTTCTGTAATCGTCTGTTTAGTCAGGCCTAAAGCTCCATAGTATCAATGAGGTGTATTTAATACAAAAAAACAATAAAAGGAAGCGTGTTTAGATTGGTCTGAAAAACGACTTCAACTTTGCACATCGATTCAATAATTTCTCTTTGCTTTAATACGTTAAAAGTTACTTATTCCTTCAAAATAACTTGGTTCTATCGATGTTTAAATAACTATTCGTTATGTGATTAACAGTTTTCACGCTTACTTCCACTATACATAAACTGAGTTAGCAGATTGTTCTCACAATTCCCTTCTTTAAAGCAAGGAATGCAATCAATTTTAGCTTCAACATGTGATTGATTAGTTTTATTTGGGGTAGTATATCTTCTACTACTATCAAATTAATATACTTGCTTCAGTGCATTACTACCATACATTGCGGTCTAAATAAGATTTAATTTGCTTTCTGGACTTTCCAGTCTCAAAACCTGGAAAGTTTTCTAATTCCTAAAGTAAATATTCCTTTCGCAAAACGTACCATGGTTCTAATCGAGATCTAAGCAACTCACTAGGTTTCAAGAATCCTCGACCAAATACTGTACTTCTCATTCTTACTACTGACTCTCGGTTACTTTGTGGAGTTTCCCCCTTCAGTTGCTATTTGAACATAAGATAAATAATCATAATAAATGTATGCATCAAAACACCCCGAAAATGAATGTTAAGTACATAAAGAATGAAAACGCAACTAATATTAAGTAAATAATCCTCCTCCATTCATAAAATATATTTATATGATTCTTATATTGTTTTAAAACTGTTAAAAGAAACAATCTTCTTTAAGTCAAATTCAAAATTAGCTCCTAATCCTTCAGTATCAAGTGAGATCTATCAGCCACGGAAGATTCTCCTACTCTTTTTCAAGTGGTTCGTTTGTGCCAAACATATTAGGACTTCAGAACAGCACTGTAACCAACTATGAATTTTGGTACTCTGAATGCTTATTTCTTCTCCATTTCTAACAGCCTTTTTTATTTGTCCATTTGCCAAATCAATACAGGGTTGAGGTCTGATTTAAGTTTCATTTCCACTCTTTGCAGCTCTGTCAGTCATTTCATTACCCAAATACCTTCTCGTGAACCAGCACCTATATAAACGTCAATGTATTGTGTGCACCACCATCATGAGTGCGTGTAATCGCTGCACAGTCACCTTTGACTTGATTATCTGCAAGAGTTTTAAAAACTTATTTACCTTGAGGAATCACAATATTATAATGGTGCATTTTTATGGAAGCTTTCCAATATAGAGCAAATAATTGCACTCATTCTGCCTGAAAACTGTTTCCCCAGATAATAAATCTTTACCGCTACAGCAGTATAAACCAATTCTAGGTGGTTTTTAGATCCACCCATTAAGCAAGCAACTTTAATGAAAACCAATTAAATCATTTCCTTTTCATTCATGTTTTGGGAGCATTTATTGCTTAAGATACCTATGTGTTTATTTTAATCCTTATCCCAGGCAGTTATTTAGGGTTGAAATGTATGTATTCCATCACAACTCAAACCTATAGCTACTTGAAGACAAACGAAAAAATATAAAAGTAATTAAAAAAAATACACACAATTTCACCATGTTCTGTCTTTCATGACAGCATGTCCAATATCTTCCAATATGTTACATTCGGCATCAACCTCCCCTATTCCAAACGAAAATAAAAAGTCGTCTTGTTAGAAGATACGTCTGCGCCAAAGGGAAAGTGGTGCTTCTAATCTCTCTTTTCTACTTGTACTTAAATGGTGTTATCGACACACTTTACCCGTATTTAAATCATGAATACACACATTAAAAATTATTGTACATAATGTGCAAACAGCTATTCCGTCGTCCATTCCCCGATTTATCTTCATAAGGCAGGAAACTCTACAAATATTTATTTGAATAACAGGTTTACTCGTGTGATATGAAGAAGGCATTGCTGGAGATGGAATCCCTTCCTCCAATTTGTAACAAAGGACCTTACCACTTGCGATGAAAATTGAAATTGAGTTTTATTTATGGACGCTCTTTAACTGCTGTGGTACTTAGCGTCCCATTCCATATTGGGGGTGAAAGACACTAATTTTGCTCAGAGGCCGCTTTATCAGGCTTGAGGTTCTTTTACGTGTCGTAAATATACGACACGGGACCACTGGGTTTACTTCCCTTCCAAAGGAAGCGATGCTAAGGATTTTTACGCCCGACAAAAAGCCATCGCCCTCTGCCGGGCTTGAACCCATGGCCTCGGGAACTAGAGGCTAGTATGGTAACCGCTATACCACGGAGGATGACCACCACTTGCGATATTCCTGCAACTTCAAAGTAATTAATCTTCTTATCGAATCCAGTTTTCCTGTCATTGCTTTTTGTTCTTTATTTACCGAACTCAGAACTCATCGTATATGATCTAAACCAATAATTCATTATCGAAATGTTTCTATTTTATGGAAAAACACATTTATTCATTCTCTACGGAAATAAACAAATACCTAATTAACAATTTTAAGATTGGTAAATTCTTGACCCGGTTGCAAAGCGTCTGTCTCATGCGTAGAGTGGACAACAGAAGATTTGTTTTTTTTTTCTTGTAGGGTTACCAAATGGAAAGTTTCAAATGCAGGACAATGCTTTGCAAAAAGCAAAAGACTTATTTAACTGTATTTATACATACACTAAAATACGAGATTATATAACACAAACATGACTTAAAATTTCAGCTTGCTGCTTCAAAAAGATGTTCAGTTCTTTGAAGTTATTTCTTTCAATAAAACCTACTTTAGCAAAGATAACATTGATTATTTCCTGCAGTATATACTGGTAAAATTCTTACAACATATACCCACTTTTAAAATTCAGTTTCATCAGTAGTGTAACTTTCACAGACTTTATCAGTAAATGATTCCATTCTATTGCCCATTTAGCACTTATGGAAGGAAACACAAATTCAGTAGAAGTATTGTTGCCTGGGAAGTCAAAGAAAAACTGACAGGTGATCAAACGTCCCAAAAAGTTTCAGTGTTCCCTAGTTTTCGAAAGAAAAAAGACACTTCTTTATCCAGTGTTGCGTTTTTATCCAAAGTTGAACCTCTAACATAAGTGTGGCCGAATAAATTGGAATAATTTATTTGTATAGGTACCTTTAGATTGGAAAATGTCCTCCTTTATCTCGGAAAGTTTCAATAATTTGAAGCACTTCCCTAACCTCCAACCATTTTTCGAAGCATTCAACCGATGTTTAATTGAAACAAGATACGCTTTACATAAACACGCATTTTATCATTTATACGTATCCTTATATAACCATGTTTCCAATTATTGAAACCCTAAGAGGAACCGAGAGGACATTACACGATTTTGTTATACAAAAATGCCGGGTAAATGAAACTACTGAAAGACCCTGTGGAAAAACAAGATACGTCCTCTAAAACCGGACAGTTGGTAACCTAATAAGTGTTTACATACAGCCTCCTTTTAACTGCTCATAGCTCATATCAACTACTTTGTCTTTAGAAACAACCTGAATAATGTTGACTCTTTGAGAGTATGATTGAAATTTACATTTTACGCTCTTTGGAACATATTCACAGTTCAGGGGGTACAGGATGATTTTAATGAAAGAAAATTCCTACATCCCAATCAGGAATGAAACCCGGGACTTGTAGGTTGAGAAGTTCCTTTTAGTTTCAAAACAAAACGCATCAAGAGAGTTAACTTTTATAGTGTTGCTCATGAATGCTGGTTTTAACATGTAACAAGTACTGGATGTCACTACTTGCAAGATATATTGTTCCCACTACGCCTAGGACTCGGGAAACCTCTTCAAATAAATAAATAAATAGCTTTACCATAGTTGTTATTACTCTTTTGGGTAGAATTTATTGAGGAAAACATGTAAAACACATGTGCGTTTGTGGTATTACATGTCACCACCCATTTCTTATTTGTTTTTCCTTTATCCTGCTCCAATCTTCCAGTATCTCATTCTGTGTACAGCAGTGATACTACTAATTAACACTGTACTACTAACGAACCAAACAGTGTAAATTAGCATCTTGCGTTTGCTTTACGCAGCCCCTCCATAATGGAAAGTTCCCGACAGTGCGCAGTGTCGCAGAGCGCATGCAGTTGGTTGAGAAATAAATGGTAGACGTTCGGTGGGTACTACTACTCGAAGGTCGATGATAAGAAATTGAAAACTAGTTCTATATTTATTTTCCCAAACAAGATGTTGAATGTCTGTCGACAGAATGTGATTTCTGGCGTCCAAAGGTAATATTATTTCATGTGCTAAAGATAACTAATAATTATTGCTCAATCTGACAGTGATGATTACATGGTTCAATAATGTAATCGTAACTGACCCCTTTACGAGATAATAAATCAGCTGTGAACGGTGATCCTTGAGCTGTACGAACTTTGACTCCGAAGCCAAGCACTTCACTCTTTATCTCTTAATGTGCATAACTAAATTTAAGCAGCATAAATAATAAGTTTATTCTGAAAGAATGCATTTTTAAAAACATGAAATCGACACCTTCTGGAATGATTAATAATTGCAATTGCACGTTTTGTTACCATTGCGAATAATATTAATGCTTCTATTTTAAGCGCCAAGACTAACCTAAACGGATGGGAACATTCGAATTCCTCAAATTCATAGACATGGGTGTTGTAAATCTGCAAACTACTTTAGTTTTGCGTAAGGGTTAAGTGTACTTGAAAGGGTTATGGAATGAGGACGGGATGGAGCTAAAGAGAAGCAGGCCAGAAATGAATCGTTACACACTTTTGGGAATTTTGGATATTGCAAAAAAAAAAAAAAAAAAAAAAAAAAAAAAAAATTAATAGGCTTAAAATGAGTTTTGGGTACATGCACATGACAGTTTCTTGTGTGCAAATAGCATATAATTGATAATTGCATGGTTAATTTGCAGCCAACCCCCATTACAAGATAAGAAATAGGTGGTGAATTGTGATCTTGGGGCTGTATGAATTTGTGAATGTTGTCGCTTGAGTTATAAAGAGTTGTATGGATTCATAATATGTTGCAAATTTAAATGGGAGTGCTGATTAAGAATTGAAAACTATTCTCATAGTTTTGTAAACAAAATATGATTCCTAGTACACAGATATGATCTTAGTATTGTTCTCAGAATAACAGTAAAATTAATTAATCTGAAAGCAGTAATTGCACGGTTCAGTTGCAATTTACTCCCATTACAAGATAAATCATTTGTGAACTGTTCTGGAGCTGTATGAACTTGCACCCTGAGTTATACAGTAATTGATTCTAAGTATTTTAATCTGAGTTGCTTTTTTCTGAAACAGAATATGCCCTTAGCGGATAAAATTTTGATTACATTCAAACTGATTAAATAATAACAGTAGTTTGCATGTAGTAGTATATTTTCATATACTATTAATATTATATTTTAACCAGCAAGATTATAATCTAAAAAATGTAAATAATTTAATTACACAAATAAGTTAGGAAAGGGTTGTGCAATCTTTGATAAGGAAAGAATGTCAGGGAGAGTTCCATATTGGATGTTCTGGACCCCACAAAAACTGTGTAAAGTGACTTTAAAATGTTATAAAAGTTATATTAGTGTATTTGCCATAGTTGAAAAGGTCAGCCATATTGTATTGGAGTGACACACTTTTGCAATCATGTGACAGTTCGATGGTACCTCTCTCCATGTTTTGTGGGTGATTAAATCCAGAAACTCAATAATACACAAGAATGGGGAAAATTTAGTTCACATTTGTTAATGTAGTCCTTTTTGTACTAATTTTTTAATATATTTTTAGTGTGCTTTTATGCTGCTGAATTCTGGCAGGAATTAAAGAGGGCTGCAGCTCTGTATTGTTAATTGCTGAGGATCACCATCCAGCTTGATGTAGTAGCTTAATGTCCTGCTACAGATATCACATCTTAACTTGGATTCACTTACCCCATGGTTAAATTCCATGAGAAAACTCTTAGCATTTGTAAGAAGGGATCACAGTAATATTGACTGAAATCCTAAAAAGAATTGAAAAATATGAGATTCATTTGTTCAAACATCCCTACACTCATTTTGAAAGATTTTAAAACTACCACATATACCTACCTACTTTACAAAAAATAAGCATCACAAGGTCAGAGTACATTTTTTGACAGCTCTTGTTTGACCAATCGTTGGAAGACTTTTCTGACCTAAATGGAATCTTTATTAAACCTTTGAACCTCTTATCTGGATCCTTTACACCTAGCAGTAAACTCTTGGGGTAAGCATTTATTAGAAATAGCTCCCTAATGTCAATATTAATTATAACCTCTTAGCTTTGGAATTTCTTGAAATCTTGTACATAGATATAAAGCAGAGCTGAGAAATCATCTTAGTCTGTGAATATTTGTTGAAATCAGAGGCATAGAACATAATAGAAATTCATAGACCCTGCCGCAGGTGTTTGAATAAATTGGTAGTTTCATGCTGCGTTCAGCCACAGCATGACTCAAATTCTGGTCCCTGTCAAGTCATAGTAGAGGGCCCACCCTCCCCAAGTTTCACAGAGATTCGGTATAAACTGCTAATGATTTGATTATTTTCAGTTAAGCACCTGACAAGTAAGTGAAGTTTAAGTATAAATACTCAACTCATTAGCAATTTATGCAACTTGAAAATAACTTCACTTTTAGCATTGCTTCTGTTTTTAATTCCCATAATTTTTAGTGAGAAGGTAGTAATATATAGGAAAATGAAAATAGCATCAGGTGATACAACAAAGTCAGTTACTGTTTCAGTATTTTATTGTGTAAGGCAATTCTTATTTACTGCATCAAAATCCCAGCCCCATTGATATGAGTCTCCTTTATCCTTTGTTATGGGTGGCTGTGATGGTAAAGTAAAGCTTCTCAGCAATTAGATGCTGATTTAAATTGATAAAATATTTTCTGAGCTAAATTTCTATTCATTGGACTGCCTTCTCTTATCTCAGATATAGATTTGAGATAAAACTTCAAGCATAATTGGGTAAATGGGTAAAAGCCACAGTGTGGCTTGTTGGTCAGCATGGCTGGCTGCCATTCACTCAATGATTATATGGTTCAATAATGTAATCTAACTGACCCCTCTTATGAGATAACAAATCAGCTGTGAACTGTTATCCTTGAGCTGTATGAACTTTGACTCCGAACCCAGGAACTTTGTCTCTTAATGTGCACTATTAAATATAAGCAGTTTAATCTATCAGTTGTTGTTTCTGAAAGAAAATACACTTTTAAAAACATGAAATTGACACCATTTGAACTAACTGCACACACTAACAAATGAGAGGAAGACTTTGTTTTGAGTAAAATAATTATACCCTGATTCCACAATTGACTATTATATCGTATCAGCTCTTTGCAACAGAATTTCCTATATTTGTTGAGGAGATGTTTCTATGAAGTAAAAGGTACCCATGTTATTGCTTCCTACTAGAGATTCCTATAATTATTTCCAATAGAACTTATTGGACTGTTGAAGGAAGATGTTGACTTGAGTTTTCAAGCTTGGTGGATAAAGATGCTTGGGTTTTCAATTAGGAGAGAGAAAAAAACGTGTTTCAGTAAACAAGCAGGAGTCACTTTAAAGTTCACAGGTAAACATATTTAGAGGAGAAGAAGAAAAAGTATTTCTGGTTAACTGATGGCATGAATGCATTATGGGGATTGGTGATATTGTGTTGCCAGATACAGACTGTCTGAGGTCCAAAGGATTGTACAGACATTTAATTTAATGCTCTGGAGAAGGCTAGCTTTTTTTTTTTGTATAATTTGGTAAGAGAGATATTGTCAAGAGGAAAGGTGTAAACAAAACCCGTGATTTTCATTTAAGAAATCAAACTGGATAAATGGTTTTAATTAAATCATATTTTTTCTTCAGGTTTTTTTACACTTTTACTTAGGTATCACTTCATGTTTTCAGATTGGTGTATGTTTCCTTGTTTATTGAGTACTAAGATGAATAATGAAGAATCAATTTAAATACTGTGTTTTGACAAGATTTTGAATTTGGTTATTATATATTACAACATACTTTTAAACCAGTTTTCCTGTCTTCCAACTCTCTCTTCTAAGTCCTTAAACAAAAACACAAAACTAGAAGCTTTATTTACACCAATCCATTTCAAAGCTAGTTCATCTTTGGTCATTTTTATAGCTTCCATATTTAAGTTTTTATACAAAATCACAAGCTTCGAAACTTTGTCTTCAAGTCTGTCTCTTAGGTTTTAATGAGCAACACCAAACATAGAAAGCACACATTCTACATCAGTGAATGATCTCTAGATGTAAGACAGTTTCATAACTTGTTATTACTGCCTTGCCAATTATATATACAATTTTTTTTTTCCATCACTGAAAAACTGACACACTTTGCACCACTTCATTGGAATGAAAGTTTGAGATTATGCTTGGTATTTCATGTGTTGATGAATGAAGAATAAATAAACTTTATTTGTACATTTTTTTTATACACAATCCTTTTTACAATATTCCACTTATAAACTAACTTTCTTGCCAACTATGTTATACCTATACTGCACATTTTGCCTGGCACCCTGGCCTTATGGCTCAGCTGAGCAGCCCTTGCTACCCTTAATCACCTATGATCCATCCTCTCCCTCCTCCGTTTGCCCTTCTACCTTTCTTATCTCCCTTACTTTTCTAATCCATTTCTCCTTTACTTTCTTTAAGAACTCCCTCATATTCTTATTTTACTTTTCTTCTTTTCTTGTTAACATTTTAATTGCTACTATTTTTCCATCCATTTTTCCTCCCATACTTTTTGTCTCCATTCTAGTAATTCTTTGCATTTTGTCATATAATGCTGTGTGCTTTCACTACCTCTGCATAGTTCACAAATTCCGCTTTTTCTGCCTCTTACCCCTCTCAGGTACATTGATCCTGTTCTCATCCATGCAATTGCTTCTTTTTTCAGCTCTATTACAATACTACACATACCCATCTCTTCCCCATTTCCTTTTCATTAATCTATAGAACCCTAGTGATTTTTTTCTCTCTAAACTTCACCAAATCTCTTGTCTTTCTATGTCCTCCACTCTGTTTATTACTGTTATCCAGAAGCCATTGCTATTTCTTTCTCCTGCTCTCCAAATATCTCCCATTCCTATCTTCTCCATAATTTTTTCTACCCCTGTCCACCAGCTTTTTTTATTTTTCGTACTCTTTTGATGTTCCATACATATCTTTAAAATTTCCTCTTCATCTTTTTTCAGGCATCTAAACCAATATTTCAATATCCTTTCCAGTATCACTCCCTTTCTTCTTGTTCTTCCTAATTCCACTAATGCTACTTCCCCTGGTGCTGATCTTGGTAATGTTCTATAGCTCTGGTCTATTTTTCAGCTTAATTCAGATCCCCCCAAATTTCAACTGCATATACTCGTAGCATTCTTGCTTCTACCAATGCCTCATAAATTCTTTCTATCCATTTAGTCGGCATTTCTAATTTGTATTTCCACATCCTTACTCCTGTCATTGCCACTTTTCCTTTAGCCATAATCTTTCTGTTATGTGCCACCCATTCACTATTACTGCTCATCCTCACCCCAAAATAATCAAACTCCTTGACAACTTCTAACTTTAAACCCCCATCTGCCATTTCTCTTCTTTTCTTAGTTTATTTCCTCTTTTAAATATCATAGCTTTTGATTTATTTATATTTACTTTAATTCCCCATTGTTTGCAGAATTCATGTATTCCGTTGATTGCTTTCTGTAGCCCAATTACCGTTATAGCCCCGAGCATAAGATCATCCACGTATAGTAAACCTGGTCTCTCTCTAATTGCTATTATGGTACAGTGCAGATTTTTTTCTTTCACTCTTTCTAATATGTCATCTATGAAATTATTAAATAATATAGGGCTCAATTTGCACCCTTGTCTTAATCCTATTTTGTGCTCAGTCATTTCTGTAATTGCATTATTTTTATATCTTATGCAAAATTTTATATCTTAATAAATTTTCTTAATTTCTTTTATAAAATGTTCACTTACCTCTTTATTTCTTAATTCATAACCTAATGCTTCTCTATTTATTGTACCAAATGCTGTTTCAAAATCTGCAAAAAAAAAGTATATCTTTCCTCTTTTCCTGCTCAATACTTTTTATTATAGGCTTTATTATAAATAGATTATCTATTGTTTGTTTACCTTTCCTAAATACTGCTTGATATTCTGACAGTTTTCCTTCCTCTTCCAACCATTTTCTTAATCTGCCGGCCAATATACCTGTGTATATTTTCCTTAATATTCCCCTATAGTTCTGTGGTCTATTTGCTCCTCCGTTTCCTCTGTAGATTGGTACCACCATACTTATTTTCCAACATTCTGTGCATCTCCCCATACATTTTCCAAAATTCCCCTGGTATTTCTACTGCCTTGCCTTTTTTTATATTCCTTATTTGCTGGTAAACTTCCAGCTGCGTGATTTTACCATCTAATTTTTCATTGGATATTCCTCCTTGTTCTACCTCTTTTGGATCTAACTTTACTCTCTTTCCTTCTCCAATCAGCCTTCTAAAATATCCTATCCATTCACTCTGTATAATTTCATTTTTCTCCCCTCTATTCTTGTTCATCATTCTCACTATTTCCCATATTTTTTTACTATCCTTTCCATCTATTGCTGCCTTTAGTTTCCTTTTCATATTCCCTGCTATTCTTTCCTCTTAGCCTCAAGCAAACCTTTATATTGTCCCTTAAGTTTCATCAGGTTTTGTCTATCCCTTTCCTTCTCTGATCTCCATCTAATAAGCTCTTTAAATACCTCCTTTTTCTTGCTCTGTACTCATCAAGCCACCCCTTAATTTCTTGGCCTTTTCCCTGCCTTCTTTCCATCCCTGCTCCTGTTCTTGTTAGTAATAATTTCAGTAGCTGTAATACTTTTTCTGGTTTTCCTCCATTCATAGCCATTTTTATTCCACACCACAATTTGACTTACCTTTGAATTTAATTCTTTTAAAAAGTCCTCTTTTAGTTCCTCCCTCCATTTATACGCTTTTATTGTTTTTATATGAGCTATTTCCTTAGTCTTTACCTTTTGCTTCAAAACATTTATTTCCATCATTAATGGAAAATGGCTACTACTTACTACTTTGTTTATTATTTTAAATGTAGTGATTCTCTCCTCCAGTTCGTCACTACATAATATGTGTCTACTACACTTTACCTGTTTGCGTTTACAAATGTAAACTCCCCTTCCTTATCTCCTTCCATTGTTGCATTACATATTGACATTATAGTTTAACATTATTATATTAACATAGTAATTCTTTTCCTTCCCTATTACTCACTCTGTCCCTGCTTTTCCTTGGCCTTATCACATCCCTATCATCTTCTACCTGCTCTTTGCCTAATAACCTTCCATTCTCCTCCCCTATTCTCGCATTCAAATCTCCCATCACAATAAATTCTGCCTTTGGCATCTTTTCCCGTATTTCTTCCATGTCTTCTTCTAGTTTACTATAAAATCACGTGTTGATCAAAATGAAGTTCTGCATATTTTTCCTGGGCAAACTGAAATGCACATTCACGCTCAGATAGATTAAAAACTATTCTGAGTTTTTACTTTCTCTACTAACCTATAGAAAGTGGAAGAACTACTGCACTCCCCCAACAAATGAATTACTGAGATTTCACTCGAAATACATGTTTTGAGGCTCTCCTTATAAAAAAAAAATCCGTTTTTAGAAAAAGATCTGCTCGAGTGAACTTGGTATTTAAGTTCAGTGTCTTACAAAGATGCGGCACAAAGATTTCAAGAAAATCCCCCCACCCCAAACTACCCTTCACATGAAAAAATTTTCATTATTTTTTATTTTCTAAAAATACCTCTAATAATTTTGGTTAAAGTATCATATTATGTTAAAAACATTTGCCTTACAAATTAAATGTATACCTTGAATTTTCTGTGAAAAGTCTGTGAAGTTCTCTTCATTTTAAATGATTTTTGTATAAATCTGGTAAACCATAAATAATTGACAAAATCTTACTAACACAAAATATGTAGATGCTATTAAAGAACACAATTATATCAAATAAAAATGTTTTTGGCATTAACCATTTTTGAGATATTCTTCGTCAAACTTCTTAACTTTTCATTCTTTAGTTTCAGATTTCTTTTAACACTTGTAATTCCGCCAAGTCATACTTTGGTTTTTTCCCTATTTCACAGCTTGTTCAATGGTACAGTTCTCTGGGTTAGATCAAGAGCTGGTGCTATTGGTTATAAACATTTAGAACGTCTTCAGAATTGCATTTTACTTTAAGGTCACTAACGTTTCCCTTAATGGAATCTTGAAGCTTGTCTCTCTTTCCTTCATTATTCTTCATAAGTAGTGAGCAGTTTTTAATGCAAGATTCAAGGTAATCGGACCATATATTCCATCAAACTCCTACTCTTGGATTGCCCTCCACTCCTAGAGTTTTGCATTTTCAAAATGATTATTATAGAAGCATTTCACAATTTCTACTATATGTTACTTTATTTTAAGGTGTCTTTGGTAAGATTATGGGACAGAAGATTCAAAATATGAGCAGAGCAGTCATGTGTAATTAGCTTACATCTTCTCTTTCTTTCAGCGCACCCATAATTTTTGCCATATTTCTTATATTGTCTGCAATGTAGCTTCTCTTATTACACTTTAATTTGCTTCACTTGTTTGTTAACGACTGTGAATTGCAAGGATGTAGATGCATGACTTCCAAGTACATTAATATACTTTTATCTCATAAGTTTGTTAAGGAAGATAGGATAAGTTCCTCAATTATGCCATATGTTATTTAAAATTTATCAGAAATATTTTCTTTTTAAAAATTGCCAACAGTGTTATTGACACCAAAGTAGATCCAGAACAGCATTTGTGTGGTTCTTATCATATTAAAGTTTAATTTAGCTATCCTTAGTAGTTTTTGAGAAAAGGGGTCATTTATACCAAAAAAACCTGTTCAAAGCAAAAAGTGGAGAAAACAAATTTGTATATATTTGCAAAGAAAATTTGACCATACAGAAGCTGGCATACTTAACAGTAGTACCAAGTTTTAGAGCAAAACTTCCCATAAAAGATGGGCTTAAGTTTACCAAATACTCCAAAATGTGTAGAGATAATTTATTTCTGTGAAGTAGTGTAGAACTTTTGGTACAAAATTCAGAAGCAATATCATTTTTAAAACTGTATTTAAAATATAAGTATAGAGCCTACAATAATAGAAGTATATCAAATTAAAGAGGAAATCCAATTAATAATGCTCCACAAAAAACAAAAAGTCTTTTGGGGGGCAATTTTTGCCATTTAGGCCCCCCTTGGAAAGAATCCGTTGAAACTTTTACTGGGCATGAACCAGTATAACCAGTATTTGGCATTGCTTTAAATTCTGTTCGAAGAACCATTGCTGGGTGGATTAATTATCACGAATTGCGATGGGTTCAAACAAAGAGATGAAAGCACAGTAAGCAAATGATAAGTAAAATGTCCTCCTCTTTCACTGCAGATGTACTTAATCTCAATAGATCCCAAATAAACCTGACAACCAGGTTCTTGATGGAACATTGCAGATTATGGAAACACCTCATACAATGAGAATCTTCAAAGAAGAACCAGTATGCAGGTAATGTAATGAAGATATAATCTTCAAATGCTGTGTAGAAAAAGATATGAAACTACTGAGGTTGGTAAACTCAGATGATCTTCCTAAGGAAAACTTGGTTAAATAAGGTATAGGGCTATTTAACCAAAATTATAGAGAAAGGAGATAATACCTTATAGGTTTGAGTGTTAAGGCACTCATAACCCAACTCCATCTTTACATAAGTCAAGTCTCCCCTTAGTAGTGAAGTCATAGTGCACTGGGCATTGGTGTGTTTCCCTAAAAAGTACGAGCATCTTATTAAAATTCCCTAGTTTAATGTTCCATCATCCTGATTCGGTGGATATTTCCTTAATGTCTACTCTATTTTCATCACTTCATTAACATTTCCAAACATGACACCTTTAAGAGTGCTCCTTCCACCCTTACCAACCCAGTGGTAAATGTGCCCTCCAAATGGCAAAAATTCCCAAATGCAGCTGATTCTTCTTAGTCATTCCTGACCACTATCTGGCTTAATAAAATATGATGCAGGTGCTACCTGAGTTCACGTATGCACTGGCTTTTAACACATGCATTGCCAGATTTTACTGAATTGCTGAATGCTAAAGTAGTGGTGTATACTTTTATAATTTTCTCAAACATTCCAGTGATGAACTCATTAACTCAGTCACTAGACCTGCTTAATTGAAAGGGTCTCAGCATAATTAGTGCTAAGCCAAATTCTGATAATTTTGCTGGAAACTGACTTAAATTCGAACAGCACAAATCAAACGTATCCCTCCCCCAATTTAACATGTGTTAAAGAACTTCAAATTTCATTTTCAAATGCATCTTATTACTCATAGTTACAGTAAATTTTTTTTAAGCTTAATGCACACTTTGTGTGTGTGCATGCATGCGTGCGTGTTTTTTTTTCCACAAAACTTCAGGGAATCTAGATAAATTAATTTTACAGTACTTTATGTTGTAATCCTGGGCGGCGCCGTGGCCGAGTGGTTAGACCGCTCGCCTTCCACCAAGGCGGACTGGGTTCAATCCCAGGGACCTGCATGCGGGATTTGTGGTGGACGAAGCGGCGTCTGGGCGGGTTTTCTCCAGGATCTCCGGTTTCCCCCGCCATTCATTCCACCAACTGCTCCATCATCACCTTTCCTGTCATTCATTTCACCAACATTTCGCTTCATCTATTTCCTTCATCCCATACCAGGCATTGGGCTGATCACCCATCCTGGATGTTCTGTCTGATCCATGAGTGTCTGCTCCTCGATGGGCCTCTGACCCCAGGCACCCGCTTGTAAGTCCTGGGGGGTGTAAGTCCTACATAAGAGGAGGGTAAACAGATAATGAATGAATGAAATTATGTTGTAATCTCTTGTAAATGAATAACACTCTTTGAATGTCTTCATATATTCAGTGTAATCCATGCACAATGCAAGTAACATTGATTATTTTAGCATAGCTAACTAGACAACCTTCTGGTGATTTCCTGTATGTTGGCTGATGTATCGATAATAGTAAAATACCATGATACTTAAAATCATCTGACCATAGAATGTGCCCATTACTTGTTTAAACAATGTTATGACTATCGCAGGACTAACTGCAGACGTTTCTTGGCATATTAACAGAAAACTCTTCTTCTTAAATAGCTTAGTAAGATATTCCAAATCTTTTTGTCTTCATAAATAATTTTGTTTCTTTGCCAAGCTAAGCTTCCTTTTGTTTTTCTTCTTCCTTTCCTGCCTCTCCCCTCTTTCTCATAACAGGCTCTTTTAGAATGTCAGTTTTTCAATATGTGATTTAAAATTTCACTAAAACAGATTATTTACGTCATAAATGGGCATATCATACTCTAACACAAACACGCTTCATAAATCAGCATAGTAAGTTAGAAGAACCTGGAGCTGGATCACTAATTAGAGACTGTGCTTTATCATACATGAAATTTATGCCGTATACTTGTTAGCTAGATAGTAACTTGAGATCACTGATCAACCTTTATTTTTTACCATAAGCATAGGACCATTTGAAGTAAAATATCCTTATATCTTGCAGTACATGTATTGTTGCAAATGAAAACTTATGGTCCATTTTGCTTTGGGCATTGTTTCCGCATACTGAAAAGGTCTGATGTGAATCATTCGCATGTCTTTTTCAGTCATTACGAATTCATGAACATTATTACAATTCATATGTATTATTCACATGAAAAAGGTTCTTCCATTATTAAAAGTTTGCCAAGAAATGGTTTCAAATTGGATAATACAGACTTTGTTGCATGCATAGGGTGAAAACAAAATACATCTCTTTAATATAACAAGTCAATTTTGGTTACTAATGAACTCAGGTGGAAAAGAATTGTACATTTCCAAACCTGTATCATTAAGTTAAACTAAAATTAAATGGACTTTTATTTATGGACACTCATTAACTGCTGTGGTCCTTAGCATCCCATTCTATATTGGTGAAAGATTGGTGATTTTGCTCAGAGGCTTCTTTATCAGGCTTGAGGTTCTTTTACATGCTGTAAATCTACGACATGGGACCACCGGCTTTACTTCCCTTCTGAAGGAAGACATGCTAAGGATTTTTACGCCTGAAAAAATCCATTGCCCTCCGCTGAGTTTGAACCTGCGACCTCGGGAACTAGAGGTTAGCATGGTAACAACTACACCACAGAAGACGACATTTCATTAGGTGATGCACAAACTACACAATATACACACCTTAGTAGGTTTGCCTATATCTTATGGTTTCTGAGCTATGAGAATGAAGAAGACTTCATAGTCTATACTGTAGAACTTATGTGGTAAATGCTTTACTCGTCATATTAGCAGCTCATTTGTATACTTTAATCAGAATTGCTAGACCATTTTTTGAGAGTATAAAAACAAAAATCATTGCTTGTAGGAGTTTTTTGGGATGGGAAGAATTCAATGAAAATCTTCCCCTTGCAGCCTTATGTATGAGGTTTGTTACATTTTCACACATATGCATGGACCTCTTTTGTTAGAATGCTTTAATTTTATTTATTTTTTTTTAATCATAGGAATGCAAAACATATTTTAATCAAAATTTGGGTGATTCCCCTTGCAGCCTTATGTATGAGATTTGTTATTACATTTTCAACTTTTCATTTTTGAATCATGCTTTTCACAGACACATACACATGGACCTCTTTTGTAAGAAGCTTTATTTTTTTTTTTTTTATCATAGGAATGCAAAACATATTTTAATCAAATTTTGGGTGAATGCAATCTTTCTCTGCTTAGACAGTTAAAACAGCACAGACTAAAATGAACTAACACCCAAGAAAAGACCACATTCTTGCTTATGTAAGACTAGTACCAAATTCTTACAAATATATATTATTAAATTTATTATTATATACTAAAGTATTTTCTTACCTTATAAATGGTTAGCTTCTTTTTATGGAGGCATAGAAGAAGAAGGTTGACTTCAAGCATCATCTGTGGCATTAAGTCAAAGTTTTGAAAGAGCAGGGGAAACAATTTCAAATTGCTTGCTCATGTGGTGTATGGGATCTTGAAGTGCATATGCTGTACTAATTGAGGACCTGGGTGGAATAACTACTGCCAAATGGCACAGATTTGATAATTGGGGTGAAGTTTACCAAAAACCTAAAAGATGCTTTTACATTATTTATACACTATTGTTGAAATGTTATCTTTCCAATGCAGGTGATTAGTTTTTCAAAGCCCCTGTAACCTAGAATAATAATTCTACTATCAGAGTTTTGATACATTATGCAATATTTTAAGTATTCTTTAAAGTAATTAATTTCTCAATTTCTGAAATGTTTGACTTTTATATGGGAAATTAAGATAAGACACCACTCATGTCTGAGATTTGTGTACGTTATGTCTTGATTACTTGCAATGACAGCCAGTGCAAGAAAGAGTTAAAATGACACGTGTTTATAAAGGTTAAAGTAGTGAATCAAATAAAGCAAAGAGGATTTAGAGGAGTGTCTGAAAGAAGATTTGGATGCAAGAATAAGCATTAAAAAGGCAAGTAAAGTGTACAAGATTTCTAAAGGAGCAGAATTCATGGTCGTCATGCTAAAAGTTAAGGTGGTCAAACGTTTTTGATGTGAAAGAGGAAATGGGCTTTAGATTGTGCAGAATGGGGTTTCCCTCCTTCAGTTAATCAATGATACATAACAAAGCCATTTCTTGTCAGGAAAGATTTTCAATCTAAATTTCAGAACAGTTTTTGGGCTCTGCCTGTGGAAGTAGTTTCTTGGCTCTGCACAAAGAAAAAAAATGGTTTGACTAAGTAATAGTATAGATAGAGCTAGAGCTGGTATTGATAGTTGCTGACCATTGGTCAAAGCCTCATAAACAACCTAAATGTTATTAATTTCTTGAACCTCACCCACGGTGGGGTGAAGTTGACCAAAGCACTTATTATAATTTGTTTCCTGTCTGTTAGAGGTAAACTTTGAAATAAGGCGTGTATTTAAATACTAGAGAAGCAGGCCCATCTCAAACAACAAAAACCATACTCTTATCTCTGTTCGTTTAAAACATCAACATTTTAAATTAAAAATCGGTCTTCTTCCCGTTTGACAGTTCTTAACATACTACTGCTGCACCCAAAATTTCAGTTTGGTATCTCCTTGCTGTAGGGCACAAGATGTGCTTTAGTGATGCTCTGCCTTAAGCAGTTCTGTACAGATAAGCAGTGCTGAGAAATTGGCATGAGGAATATTTTCCTATTAGATAAATATAATAACAGTGGGTTTTGGAAAGAAGTGAGATTGAGGGTGGAAGATATCGAGAAACAAGAGATATGGGCTAGTTTTGAGGATAAAAGGTCATTGATCTTGTATAAATCAGTTAAAAGAGATTGGGGAAGGGAGAAGTATGTAGATATATGTAATCAATTTGGTAGAATAGGTCTTGCGTGGATGCGCACAGGAGTAATATTTTTAAAAAGGAATGGATATAATTGTTCGGGGAGATGTATTATGTGTGATGAATCGGGTAGTACTTTTCATTGTCTAATAGAATGTGATAAGGTTAAAAGGTGGAGAGAGGTTATATGGAATAAAAAATGGGACAAGCTAAACAAAGAAGCAGTAGCATTAAGAATGTTGGGAAGCACAAAAGTAGAAACAGTTAAAATGATGGGGACATTTTTAGGCAACACAAGGGATAAGTGGATAAGGAGCTTAAGAAAGGTACAGCTGAACGAGCATAGTTTGTAAAGTGGAGAGATGGTATAGTAGCTTTATCCCAATATATACAGCCTAGGGGCTAAATATGGGGGAGCTAGAAAACTGGTGCACTAGACATAAGTTTTAGATGTAAGCTTCATTTGTATTATTGTAATAATGATGAAATAAATATTACATATTACAGTGCTGAGCTTCAGTAATAATGGGTCATAAAAGAAGGGATAATAAAATTATTAAAAGCATTTAGATTGCATTCCACAATTTGAATCCAAGATATCACCAAAAATACACGTTTTGAGGCCCTTAAATAAAAATCTGATGTGTCACACTCACATACTTTCTCTACTCTTGTACAAACTATTTTTATAAACGCTTATTCTCCATATGCTTCATGTTAATCGAGATATCGAGATGTCAATCATATTGCTAATTTTCTTGTAGATGCAAGGGGAATATGGTAGGTTTTAAGCGATAGTCAAATATTTTAACGCTGGTTGCTATGTGGCGCATTCCATTCTGTTTGCATGTCCAGGACATAAAAAAAATGCATAACGAATTTGAGAAAAAGTATAAGTATTGGAAAATTTAAGGGAATAACTAGCAATATCTCAAACGGTTCACTCAACAAAAGAAATGTATATGAAATAAATTGTGTATTTTAACGCGATCTACATTTTTTGTGTAGTAAAATTTTGTCTATCTCTTATGGTTTACCAGTTATGCAAAAGTCGTTCACAATAAAGAATACTTTTGGAGACATTCCCAGGAAATTCAAGATATACATTTTATTTGTCATAAAAATATCTTAAACTTATGATATTGTAATCAAAATCGTTAGAGCCATTTTTGAGAAAATTAAAATTTTCGAAAAATCTTCCATGTAAAGGGTACTCTGGGGTGGGGGGAATTTTCTTGAAAACCTTTGTGTCGCATCCTTGGAAGATACTGAACCCAAATACCAAGTTTGGTATTTATCCGACTGTTCGTTTCTGAGTTATGCTGTTCACAGACACACACACACACACACACACACACACACACACACACACACACACACACACACAGACAGACACACACACGGACATGTTTCCAAAAATACTTTTTTGGATTCAGGGGGTCCCAAAACATGTATTTTCGGTGAAATCTCGGTATCGAAATTTTGGGTGGAATACAATACTTCCCCTACTTACTATACGTAGTAGAGAAAGTAAAAAATCTCATGTGTTACACTCACATGACTTTCTCTACTCTTGTACAAACTATTTTTACAAACGTTTATTCTCCATATGCTTCATGTTACTCAAGATATCGAGATGTCAATCTTATTGCTAATTTTCTTGTAGATGCAAGGGGAACATGGTAGGTTATAAGCGATAGTCAAATATTTTAAGCGCTGGTTGCTATGTGGCACATTCTATTCTGTTTGCATATCCAGGACATAAAAATTGAATAACGAATTTGAGAAAAAGTATAAGCATTGGAAAATTTAAGGGAATAACAAGCAATATCTCGAAAATGGTTCACTCAACTAAAAAAATGTATATGACATAAATTGTGTATTTTAACGTGATCTACATTTTTTGTGTAGTAAAATTTTGTCTATCTCTTATGGTTTACCAGTTATGCAAAAGTCGTTCACAATGAAGAATACTTTTGGAGACATTCCCAGAAAATTCAAGATATACATTTTATTTGTCATAAAAATATCTTAAACATATGATATTTTAATCAAAATCGTTAGAGCCATTTTTGAGAAAATTAAAATTTTCGAAAAATCTTCCATGTAAAGGGTACTCTGGGGTGGGGGATTTCCTTGAAAACCTTTGTGTCGCATCCTTGGAAGATACTGAACCCAAATACCAAGTTTGGTGTATATCCGACTGTTCGTTTCTGAGTTATGCTGTTCACATACAGACACACAGACAGACAGACACACACACGGACATGTTTCCAAAAATGCTTTTTTTGGATTCAGGGGGTCTCAAATCATGTATTTCCGGTGAAATCTCGGTATCGAAATTTTGGGTGGAATACAATACTTCCCCTACTTACTATACGTAGTAGAGAAAGTAAAAAGGATGATTTTTAGTTATGTGAGGTAGAACACAGTATAACTAAAAACAAAACTTAGGATAAGCATCAAACTGATATTTAAGTTATCTTCCATATATGCAACATGAAGATTTTCAAGAAAATCCCTCCATCCCAAACTACTTTTTACATGGAAAAAAATTTCAACATATTTTTATTTTCTCAAAAAATGGCTCTAACGATTTTGATTAAAATACCATATATTTAACTTTCTAATCCAAGAATTATTTTGCTAATTATGCTGCTCTTCCCCTAATTCCTAAACCAGCTTTTATATCCCTTTCACCAGCACCACAACCGAAGCAATTCGAATAGCTGTGATTGTTAGTGCGATACAAAATGGACTGGCCATCCATTCAGAGTCCCAGTCAAATGTGCCTGGAGGAAGGGGAGGACCCAAGTAAAATAACATGTAATGGCATGCTTGGATGCTAACAGGGTTATGTTTGGCTCAGTCGAATGAATTTTGCTTCTTTAAATTAAAAAAAAAGTATGGTTTATTTGAAAAAATATGTTTACAATATAAAAATGCTGAAGGTTAGTGTAATATGAAATTAACAAAAACACTTAAGGTTTTTTAAAACTCTGCCTAAAACCTTTGCTGCCAAATGGAAACGCTATGCATTAAAGGGTTTAGATGTTTACGTGACAAATAAAATGTATATCTTGAAATTTCTAGGAAATGCATACGAAGTCCTATTCATTCAGAAGTTGTATTGTATAATGGATAAACTATAAGGGAGAGAAAAACTTAGTATACAAAAAATGTAGATCTCTTTAAAACACAGAATTTCATTTCATGCATTTTTTTTGACATCAGCCATTTCCAAGATATTTCCATTATTGGTTTGAATGTTTCAATATTTTGATATTTTTAAAGTGCTCTCGCTATTCAGTTGTTCCTTGTAGTGTCATGGAAAGAGCAATTAATTTCAATGACAGGATAGAGGACCCTTTTTAACTTAGAATATCAATTTGATTTCCTGTATTTCCCTTGTACCTATAACAAAATGTCTAATGAAACTATTTCTGCAAAGGTTTATCTCGATTAACACAAAGAAGATAGAGAAGTAATCGTTTGTAAGAATAATTTGTAAAAATTATATAAAAATAAAAGCTTTTGCAAGAATAGTTTGTAGAAATTATATAAAAATGAACAATAGTGCGTAGATGAAGTCATCTGAATGTAACACATAAGATTTGTTAATGTTTGTGGTTCTAATACAACATGATGTTTCAAATGTTAACAGCAAATGAATGGTGATTTATTTATGGTTTATACAAACATAATAATTGTTTGGTTTCCCGTGCTGTTTTATTTAAAAATTGCAGAATTTATTTATTGATGTGCCCTACTCCAAGTATTGTATGGAGAAACAGCTTAAGATAGTTGATTGCCTAACAAGTGAATTATGAATTATGTGCTTGTGTTCCTTAATTAAAGATATAATATGGCACTGGAATATAATATGTACTCAAATTCTATTAATTATTATTCTCATGAGACAATAAAAGCTGGTTAAATGTTTTAAAAGTATTGGACACTTTGTAATTATTGTACTCAGCTCAATTATGCTTAATTGCCTGGAAAGGGGGAGGTGAAAGGCAAGGTGAGGAGATCAGTATACAAGAAAGAAACAGAAAAGCCAAGAAGATTAGCAGTAATAGTATGTTG
Organism: Deroplatys truncata; assembly: GCA_030765065.1. Classification (NCBI taxonomy): domain Eukaryota; kingdom Metazoa; phylum Arthropoda; class Insecta; order Mantodea; family Mantidae; genus Deroplatys; species Deroplatys truncata. The sequence continues at coordinate 19,845,635 of CM060976.1, read as the reverse complement.
AAAGTATAAATTGTGCAGTCTATGATAGACAAAGCATAATTCCTGTAAACCAAACAACATACATCTGCTTATATCATATCAGATCAGTATTTTTGCTCTCAGTTTTGACAATACAAGAAATAATGCTGCTCCTGTAATAATTAATCTGAATTAGATTTTAGTTGAAAACTATGTAATGAAATTTGAGTTTTGTAGATTTTTTATGCAAATATTTTAAAAGTGTTTATTTATGAGTATTTTTAGAGGCATGTTTTTAAAATGATAAAATATAAGTTTCCTTTCTCTCTAGTTTTTGCAGTGCAAATATGTATTTAGTTAACGGTGCAAGCCCTAGAGAAGGACAATTGAAAGTGCAGCTGCCAGCTTTTTGCTGGCAGGTAATTTTTGTAATGTCTTTGCTTCTACTTGCACTTAATCATCTTAGTTACATTAGCTTATACTGTCTTGTACCATACACCACCACTACAAGTTCCAGCCCTCTTCAACCCTGTTCACAATATTACTTTCTCTACTACGTATAGTAAGTACGGGAAGTATTGTATTCCACCCAAAAATTTGATACCGAGATTTCACCAGAAATACATGTTTTGAGACCCCCTGAATCCGAAAAAAGCATTTTTGGAAACATGTCTGTGTGTGTGTCTGTCTGTGAACAGCATAACTCAGAAACGAACAGTCGGATAAACACTAAACTTGGTATTTAGGTTCAGTATCTTCCAAGGATGCGACATGAAGGTTTTCAAGAAAATCCCCCCACCCCAGATTACCCTTTACATGGAAGATTTTTCGAAAATTTTAATTTTCTCAAAAATGGCTAACGATTTTGATTAAAATATCATGTGTTTAAGATATTTTTATGACAAATAAAATGTATATCTTGAATTTTCTGGGAATGTCTCCAAAAGTATTCTTCATTGTGAACGACTTTTGCATAACTGGTAAACCATAAGAGATAGACAAAATTTTACTACACAAAAAATGTAGATGGCGTTAGAATACACAATTTATGTCATATCCCTTTTTTTTTTTGAGTGAACCATTTTCGAGATATTGCTTGTTATTCCCTTAAATTTTTCAATACTTATTTTCTCAAATGGGAATTCGTTATTCATTTTTTTGTCTTTGATATGCAAAGAGTATTAATCTGTGGCAAAGGGAATGGTGCTGCACCTAGCAACCAGCTATTGAGAGATATGTATGTGCTTAAAGGCTACTGTATTTCTATATTGCCTTTGTAAATATATATTCCCCTTACATCTACAAGAAAATTAGCAATAAGATAGAGTGTGCAAATGTTTATCTCGATTAACATGAAGCATATGGAGAATAAGCGTTTGTATAAATAGTTTGTACAAGAGTAGAGAAAGTCATGTGAGTGTAACAAATCAGAATTTTTTTGTGATACTTATGCTTGATCACCTTGCAACAGACACAGCAAAGCATTTGGACTTTGAAATACCTGCATGTATAGAGTACCATTTTTCAATCCTCAGGAGTTGCCAGAGAGATGATTTTTCACTAAAATACAAATGAATTCAACAAGCCTAGTTATCATATAATATGGCAGATATTAAGATAATTGGCAGTGTCTTTCATTTCTTTGAAGTTTCAGCTTCTTAAAATGTGGGCATTCAGAATTTTTCAGGGATTCCCTCCAGACACTTAAGAAAGGCAAAAGTGGATGTCTAGGATTTTCAGGATGTCTGTAAATCCTGGTCAATGACCCTCTAATGCAGAGGTGGCGAAAACGTGACTCGCAGGCGCACGTTCCCTCTCTGCAACCGTCCGTTTGATTTTCACATGCTGCTGAGTGACGCCGTGCGTGTTGCATATTTGGTGACTCACGGAAGGAAGTCGTTTTCGCCACCCTTGCTCTAATGCAAACATTGGAGAAAGAAATTCATGCTGAGAGGTCGAATAGTTCATACAAGTCTCATGGATAGTAGCCTAGCTGCAAAGGTCATAAGTGGTTGTCCATAGGGTGGGATGTTATCACCCCTACTGGTAGTAATAATAATAATAATAATAATAATAATAATAATAATAATAATAATAATAATAATAATAATAATAATAATAATAATAATAATTATTATTTGCCCATAGATATGATACAGGTATGTTTCAGGCATCGTCAAGTTATGATAAATTTACAAGTGAGAGTACAATAAATTTCAATTCCAGTGATAAACAATTGGTCTTATAATTTATACTTACAACTATTTACAATTCATCTACCCTGTATAAACATTTACTTATTAAATACTTCTTTAATTCCTTTTTTAAATTTACACTTTGTTTGTCTTTTATGGAAATTGGTAATAAATTATATAACTTGACACCACTTATAAGTGAGTCTCTTCAGTTGTACTATTATTAATGCTAATCCTAAATATATTGTTCTTGCCACGCGTGTTATAGTTATAAAATTGTGTATTACAATGTGTTATATGTATATTCTTATTTACAATATACAGTATTATCTTATATACATATAGGGAAACTACAGTGAGCAATTTGTTTTCTTTAAAAATGTTATGACATGAAGTCTTATTACCTAACCCATACACAGTTCTTATGCACTTCTTTTGTAAAACCAATACCCTATTTAGGTTATGTATATTGGTGCTTCCCCATACCTCAATTCCATACTGCAAATAGTGGTAGATTACACCAAAATATGTCATTCCCAATGCAGCAGTATCTAAATATTTCCTCCTTAACAGGTATTAGCCAGAACTTATTCTCTTACAAACAAAGTCAATATTTTGATCAAATGAGAGGTTTTTATCTAAAATTAGACCTAAGAATTTAAGTTCTTGTACATGTTCAATTATAGTATTATTTACATTTACATTAGAGGGCTGTCTACAATACTGTAGATGTAGCATTTTTGTTTTTTGTATATTCATTTTTAAATTGTTATGTTCTAAATATGTAAGAACCTCACTTAAAGAATCGGTAATAGAATTTTGCAAATGATTCAGTGACTTAGGTCAATACAGTTGCATGGTGTCATCAGCATAGGATACATTTGTGCAATTTTCATAACGAGGTATGTCATTTAGGCCCAAGTACTGATTCTTGTGGCACACCAAACTTAACAGTGTCATATGACGACATGTAACACTTTATTGAGCCATTGTTTTTACAAGTTAACATCGTGCATTGTTTGCGGTTTGTTAAATATGATCTTAGTAGGTCATGCATTTTACCGCTTATACTATAATTTTTTAATTTGCCCAATAACAAATTTATGGCTATACTATCAAACGCTTTAGTGAGATCTAAGAATAATTCTACAGCTTGATTACCGTGGTCTAACTGTGAATATATTTTATTGTACAAGGTCTATGATAGCAGTACTAGTAGAATAATTCTTCCTAAAGCCATGTTGAGTTTTGACTAATATGTCATGTTTTTCTAGGAAATTAACCACTCTTGAATTTATGACTTTTTCAAATATTTTACTGAAGATGGAGGTAAGAGTTAAGGCCGATTAGTTATATCACTTTTGTCACCCTTTTTAAACACTGGTATTATTATGCTATACTTTCAGCAATCTGGGAATATATTATGCTCAATTGAGGTATTTGTCAAATGTACAATTATATCAATCAATGCTGGTTGATGGGCTACTTGTTCTAGCAAGTGACCTACCCCTTGATTTCACTGACTATGCTGATGGTGATAATTCATAGTTCAAGGTAAATATACAGGAACAGTCAGGGAACTCGTGCAGTTGGCCCTGAATACTGTGGCAAAATTGCCTGTGAATGAGGGCTTAATTATTAGTCCTCATAAAACAGCCATAGTACCATTTACCAGAAGAAGAGACATAAAGGGATCAGGACCTCTATATCTTCAAGGTAAAGAACTTAAAATGTCCGAGGAAGTCAGATGCTTGGGAATCACTTTTGACTCCAGGATGGACTGGAATCAGCATTTCAAGAAAAAATAAAACCTGCGAAAACAACTTTTGAAGTAGTTAGATGCACATATGGTAAAAGTTGTGGACTAAGGCCTGCTATGATCCATTGGATATATACCAGGATAATCATACCATCGATAATCTATGTAGCACTGATTTGGTGGCCCAAGATCCTTCAAACAGGCTCTAAAAGTCAACCAAATAAAGTTTAAAGAACAACATGTGTGGCTATTAAGAAGTTATGAAAACAACTACTGCGGCAATGGAGACACCCTTGAACCTGACTCCATTGCATTTAGTTGTAATGAAGGATGCAAAAATGACACTTACAGACTGCAACACACTAAGAAATTAAGAATTCCTGAAATAGACTCAGGTTTGCTGAGAATTGGGAAATAAGGAGATCACTTAAGAAATGCCATCAAACTATGTAATTCTAATTAAACATTTTATAAAGAACTTCATGAGTCATTATTGATCCTGAATGTTAAACGAATAAAACTCTGGAAACTCCTGAGAAAACTTTGATGTGGTTTACAGATGGCTCAAAGGATAGCTCAGGAACAGAAAGCAGAGTATATGGCATAAGAACAAGGTTCATGAGAGGTTTTTTGCCTTGGGTGAATATGTTGCCGTTTTTTAAATAAATTTATGCTATTATTAAATGCATATATGAAAACACAAGGAGAGCTTACACTGGTAAACAGATCCTTATCTTCTCAGATAGATCATTATATTTTACTTATTAAAATGTATAATTATGGTATAAGAGGAACTCCACATAATTTAATTAAATCATATCTGTCTAACAGAACACAATTTGTTAAAATTACTCACATAAGGAATCATTATATAAGGAACTACAATTCAAATCCCTCTACTGTTAAGTTCAGTGTTCCCCAAGGCTCAGTCCTTAGTCCTTTACTTTTCATCATATATATAAATGATATCACAAACATCACTGATGGGACAATCATTAAATATGTAGATGACACTATGGTAGTGAATATAGGAAACAGTTTATTGCACTTAGAAAACACTACAAAACATAATATAAATCACGTGGTGCAGTATCTAAAGGCTAATAAATTACTTATAAATGCTGCAAAACAAATTATATGGTTATCCAGATGCAGCATAATAGGAATATTATTAATATAACCATAAAGGAAGATGAAAAAACCAATAAAAATAATTATAAATGCACAATTCTTAGGTATGATTGATTTGGGATAAACACATGGATAAAATTGATAATAAAATTAGCTCTAGCTTATATGTTTTAAATAATATGGCAAAAATAGTTAATATAAAAACATTACAGATAATATATTTTGGATTGATTTACCCACATTTACCTTATGGTATATCGATCTTGGGACATAGTCCAACTAAATATACAAACAGGATTTTTATTTTACAGAAGAGAGCAATCAGGATTATGCTGGGCTTAAAGCAGATGGATTCCTGTAGAGAAGTATTTAAAAGTTTAAAAATCCTAACATTATACTCGCTGTATATATACAAGGTAACATGGCTTGCAACAACTAAATTTACTAATTTAAAAACAAACATCAAATACATAATTATGAAACAAGATTTAATAATAATAATAATTTTCACTCATTTACGTACAGGATTGAACTGTATAAGGCTAAACCAAGTTATGCAGCTTGTTACCTATATAATAAATTGCCTGAGGAGAAAAGAAATATAGAGACTAAGTAGATTTAAAAAAGAATTGAAGAAATTTTGTATAAATGGTAGCTTTTATACATTGGATGAATATATAAACATGAATAAATATTAGTTAATAGTTTAAATAAGTCAACTGCATAAGAATATGTTTTTAAATTTAAATTCTGCTATTGTTAATTTTGCTTTAGTTTTTAAGTTATTCCTAGCCATTATGATTTTTTCTTTTGTACTTATATATATATATATATATATATATATATATATATATGCCTATTTTATTTATTTATGTATATAGTCTCTCAATTGTAAGATTTATTTCTGACTTTGCCTAAGTCATGTATGTGATCAGTGGGTTAAATAAAGAATTGAATTGCATAGCCAGGCTGCACTTGAGGCTCTAAGTAGTCATAAGGTAACATCAGGACTGATTTTAAACTGCCTAAACATGCTCACAAGCTTGGCAGAACAGAATGAAGTTCAACACATCTAGGTGCCAGGTCATAGTTTCATAGAAGGAAATGAAAAAGCTGATGAACTTGCAAGACAAGGAGCAGCTTCACAATTTATTAGACCAGAACCAGCTCTAGGGACATCTCAATGTTTAGTAAAAGAGGCTAATAAGAACTGGTCCAAAGTAGAACTTAAAATCTGGCTTAAAACTCCAGGAAACAAACATGGTAAAATATTTATTGGAAAACCATGTAACAAAAGAGCTGAAAGCTTAAATGTAAGAGACTTCAGCTGAGAACAATTATTGCATTTCTCACAGGACATGCTCCTGTGAAAAAGCATCTTAACGTGATGGAAGTGCTTCAGGGTAACTTAGATTGCAGATTGTGCACGAAAGAAACTGAAACAGCCTAGCTCATTAGGAGATATATGGGCACTTCCATGGGTAATGGACTGACAAAGCACAACATTTGTTTTTAATAACACTTCATGAGTTCTGAAGCTTTCATGATTTTCTTAACCATGATGTTCAGATCTTTTCAAGTTCACTTTACTGTTTCTTCACAGCAGATAACTCTGGAATTGAAAAGGGTCCAGCTCCTACTAATTGTAATGCCCCAAAAAATACTCTCATTGATTTCTTCACTTTGTTTCTTACTTGGCCACCAGCATACATCTCCTAGAGTCTCAACAAATTTTATGGTTACTTGTTTCTGATATAGTTTCAGCACTCTCCCATTATACAGAGAGAGCCAAAAAACTATGAGCCGTCTGCACAGTGTTTTTCCTGTCTGCATCCTCGGCGCTTATTGCCATTTGCTGCTATCATAGAAAGGCATAGATAAAACCATCCAACATTTTTAAAACTGCTTTTAAAGGCTTTACTTACTAACTTTATGAAAGAAGATGCTGAAACTGGCCACCGTCGTTGTCCATACATTTTTGGCACCTCCTTAGGAAACTATCCATCACTCGCTGCAGTTCACATTGAGAAATGCTGCCAATTTCCTGGTGGATATTTTGTTTTAACTCTCCAAGGGTGTGTGGGTTTGTCTTGTACACTTTGTTTTAAGTTACCCCAGAGATAGAAATTGCAGGGGGTTAGGTCGGGGGCTGAGGGAGCCACAAATCTCTACTAATAATTCTGTCCTCAAATGCACTTTCAATTGCTCTCATCAAAATATTGGTCATATAAGCTGTTTGAGTCTTGTTGAAAAAAAGACAAAATCACGCTCCCTGGCTGTTAATTCTCTAAAAAAAGGGGGCAAAATTGTATTCACATATGTACGGGCATCAACTGTTGACTCGAAAAAAATTAGCTCTGTAACTCTTAGTAAGTAAACTCTGGTAAGTAAAGCCTTTAAAAGTAGTTTTAAAAATGTTGTATGGTTTCATCTGTGCCTTTCAATGATAGCGGCAAACGGCAATGATCACCGAGGACGTGGGCAGGAAGAACACTGTGCAGCCGGTTCGTACTTTTTTGGTTCTCCCTGTAGAAGACATATCTTAATAGACAGCATAATATTGTTCTTCCTTAATTATTGGTTTATTCTGAATTTCCTGCTGCAGTTGCCTCTTCAGGTTTTCTTTAGATGGCTGCACCCTGCTGACTTTAGGGTCAGACATTCATTGATTCCATGAGCAGAACGTCTTCATGCAATGAAGTGACAATTTTACTCAAACCATTACAATTCAAACACTTTTGCATCATGCATATCAGATTCTTGGTTACAAACCACCTGACTGATAAATTCTTTGAATTTAGTTTCGATAGAGAGGCCTTCAATTTTCGAGTATTCAGCAAAAAGAGCACATTTTCATGGATCTCACAGATGCAGACATGAGGAATATCTCTCTGCAGGAGTACATTTGCAGGTCGCAAGGAAGCGCGCTCTGTCTCTCTCTCTCTCAAAAGAAGTAGAAGAAGAGTAATGTTATTGATGGTGATGATGAGTAACTAGGATAATGGAAGTTTACTTTCATAGGTAACTATTCCAGGCAAGTAAATGCCTAGGTATAATTCTCTGCTCAAAAGATAACAGACTGACCAAATAATAACTATGTTTTTTAAACAATGATAACTTCATGGGCATGAAAGACTTGTAGCATAGAAAGAATAGCTGTGCATTTCTTTCTCATGAGTGTTATGTATGTAAAAGAAACATTTTTTGTAACTGTAAGTAATGGACTGACATTATTTTGGAGAAGTCTCAAAACCATTTTTTATTATACCTAAAATAATATTTTTAGAAATTTAAAAATAAACTCTTAAAAAGCTCACCCTGAATGTGAAATTAACCCATTCAGACCTATAAAAAACAAAAGAACAAAATCTGTCATGTTGGGAAGTCTTGTAAAACAATGTAGTTTATCAGTGAATATTTTTACGCTCTTCTTTAAGAAAATTTTTAGAAAAGTAAACATTTTTGGGAGAAAGTACAAAGTGCATATCCTGAATGAGCTGTTTCTGCTGATTAATTTTATGTTTAGTATTGCAGCTTTTACATCATTTTAAAATTAATTGCCTTGGTTGACATTTCAGTGGAATTGCCCATATTGCTTTTGGGAAACTGTTTTTAGAACCAGAAGAATTTGAAACTGTATCCGTTATGAGACTATATTTCTTGGTAAAGGGTGCAGACATAATGAGTTGCCCTTAAAACGATACAGGTAGCACAATAAGCCCAAGGCTGAAGTGCATCCGGAGAAATTACGGAAATCTGTATCATACAAGACAAGACTGGCAGCTAACATATGTAATTTTTTAAATAATAATAAATATATTTTGTCAGTTTTAAATGCCATTTTACTGTTCGCGTCATCTGACCTTCCCAATTATCCGAACCAGGCCATGGCCAGTTTAAGTTGGACAATTGGGACTGTATATTAGTTACTTACTCTCAAGTCTAATTCCAAAACATCCTCTGCACAAAATCAAAATTCATTGATCTACTTTCTAAAATTACCACTGCATGGACAACATTAAGGAATACCGTGTTTAGCACAAAATGGATTATTTCCAGTTGTGATGATATTGAACAAACTAGAAAATGTTAATATTTAGATTTAAGAAATATTAATATAAGTTTTTAGTTTTAAAATCTATTAATATTTACAAATAGAAGCATAATTCATTAATGTTAAGCATAACTCATTTTTGGTGAACTGTGCTGCTTTATTTAGTTTATTACTGTTCTTGAAAAGGTAGAGAAAATGACTGCTGATTTTATTATGTTGCAGCTATAAAGAGAATGGGTGCCTGCGTTAAGTGAAAGTTAGTTGTGTTTCTTACCAAAGGTACCATTATAAAGGTTATGAATGGGCTGCCTATGTTGGGAACATTGACTACTGAACATTCATATAGGGACATCATAGGTTAGTTAGAAATGGTTTGAGCTGTGCTGTATTGGAAAAACAGCAGCCACATGTAGAGTGTGAAGTTACTCTGGATGTCATTTTTAGAAAGTGTTTTTTAATTTATAGGATCACAAAATTGTGTTTAATATATGAATTTATTCTTTTCTTAGGTTTAATTGCCGATTTCTTAGTTCAGTTGTGCCTGAGCTGAAGATAGATGACTTCCCTGTAAAAAATGAACCTGTTTTGAGTAAGTTTTCCATCTTGCGTTCTATGTGCTTTTAATGTATTATTTGTGGGTAAACATTGACAGAACTAAATTTATCATTAACCTTTCATTTATTTTGTCTATAACACATACATATGCAGGCACACACAAACACACGCACAGCACGGTAATGCTTTAAAAATGAGGCCTTGTTTAGATTTTGAATGAATCTTTTAATGCCCTAAGTAACCATTAAAGAAATTATACACACTGTAGTGTATTAAAATTTTTACACATTTTTATACTTTTTACACAAACATCTTAGATTGATTTTATATTAAAACTCTTCTAAATTTAGGAGGATATTTAAATCAGTAGTAAAAATTTGTGTTTTAAATTCAGGAAGAATAGCTTAATCCGTGGTAAAATTTTTGTTAGAATAGAGCAAACCTTTGCTCTCAAAGTTTTTACTGGTATTAATTTGCTGTTAGTGTTGAGAAGTATAAGTTTACCTGTTGTTTTGTACATCTTTTATATAAAAGGGTTAATAAACATATAGCTTTGAGTAATGCTGATGATTGCATTAGTTTTGCACCACCTAACTTGTATTTCAATAATTGTTTCAGTAACATGAAATTTGCTTTGGTACGTGTTGATACATTGGTAGATGTTTAATTTTCTTTACCTCATTTAGAACTAGCAGTTTTAGTAATAGAATATTTTAAATCTAAAATAGTTTATCATAAAGCAGTAGTTTTCAAAAAGTAATTTTTGCCTCAGATTATTTAAAAGGCAGCAAGGAACGCAAAGAATTAGAAGCTGCATTACAAGATACAGCCAGTAGCTGTGAAGATGTACCCATTATCATTGGTGATGAGGAAATACGGACAAATGATGTCAGATATCAGGTTATGGTAAGTGGAGTTTTATGTTTAGAATGTTTAATCTCATGTTACCAGGTGCACAGAAGTATGTTTATTTTGTATTCTTAGGTATTATTTTACTCTCTTGTAATCTAATTGTTGTAAATGTTTATCTGTGCAAGTTAAAATTAACAAACCAAGGGAATTCCAAAGCAATAAAGTTGTGTGGATTGAGAGTATCAGAAATGTAAACACTTACCTAAATTACTTACGTAATATCTGGAGACTCTTAAGGTATTTCTGTATGAAAAAAATGATTAAATTCTTAGTTCTGTAACTAATTACACCTCTTGCTCAACATATTTTATTATTTTTCAAGAATTGAAAGAAGTTGAGTTTCAAAATAATTTCTGAATAATAATAATAATAATAATAATAATAATAATAATATAATTAATGATATGAGGGTTGATTCAAAAGTCATGGCAACTATGTTTTATTTCCCAAAAACGTGCCAACACAGAAACTTCACTATACACATTTGAAAGTATGTTACACACACTTTGTCATGTTGTCACCAGTGTTCTGAGTGCGCCGGTGTGGACATGATTCACATTCTCTATATTAGTCGTCTGTTGATAACAGTGCGTAAGCGAGGTAACCAAAGTTTACAATGTTTGTACATCAAGATAGCCATTCTCCACAGCTGCAGTGCATAAGAATGTCATGCAGAGCTACGGCAAACATTGGGTAATCGTGCTATACCCTATTATTGTATGGTGGCAAGGTGAGGGGACCTTCAAAGAGGGAACATAGTCAACTGTGAACGTTCTGTGTCAGCTCACAAAGATGTATCGTGACTGTGGTTGAGCAGTGCCTCCTAGAAGACAGGTGTTGGACTGTGATAAAATTAAACCAGCTTACTCGTATTCCTGCTTCTTCAGCATGCTAAATTCTACAGCAGGACTTAAATGTGTAGAAGATTGCTGCAAAGTGGGTGCCACATCATTGAACTGAGGTAGAGAAGTGAACGTGATGTGAGATGTGTTGACATGCTGACCCACATCATTGAATTTATGAAACATGGGCAAGAGCATACAAACGTGAATTGAAGTGACAATCCAATGAATGGCATCATCCTGAATCACCATGGAGACAAGGTGATGGTAATTTTGGCATATGACAATGTGTTTTAGTTTGTCATCCAGTTCTTCAGTGCCAAACTGTAAATACACAGTATTACCTGTCATTTCTGCAGTATCATCTTTGTTGTGCAGTATGAGGGAGATATCAAGAATTGTTGGGCAATGCCATAATCCTACACGACAATGCTAAACTTGCACAACAGACAGTTGTACATTGTTTATAGTGTTGGGGATGGGAGGTCTTGCCACATCCTCCATATTGCCCTGATCTTAGTCCGTGTGGCTGTGATCTTATTTTTAAAGTGAAGAAGCCATTGTGTAAGAAACACTTTGCCAACCTACAAGACGTAAATTCATTTTGGCATGCTGTAGCACATTTTAGTGAAGTTCATGCAGCTGATGGTATTGTTCTGTCTTTTGCATCAATGGCAATGAACCATGGACAAGTAGGAGACTACTTTGAGGGATGTTAAACATCAACATGAACCAACCCTCATAAACAGGTGATATGTTAACATGTTAGCTTCTACAAATTATGTCAAATGGACCGTAAGGGAATAAAACAATGATTTCCAAATATTACATTTGACTTATTACTCTTCCACAAATTCCTATATCCATACCCCATGTGGTGACAACATTAAGAAGTTCATGTAAGATATTTTCAGATGTATATAGTACATTTGCTCTGTTGGCACATTTTCAGGAAATAAAAATACATATAGTACATTTGCTCTGTTGGCACATTTTCGGGAAATAAATAATAGTTTCCATGACTTTTGAATCATCCCTCCTAGTAATAATAGGTAGATAAAGCTATAATATTTTCACTCAGAATAGCCAGCACAAGATCATAATCCCCTTTCAAATGACACATGTGCATTACCCCCACTCTACCAGCATTTTCTTTATGCTGCAGATCACTTGATTGGCTATATGAGTTTCAAGTTCTTGCACTAAGGGTTACAACAAAGTGCTTTGCTACCATAGCTACATACACAAGAACCTCGTTTATCTGGCCTTCATTAATTTGGATTTTCGATTTATCTGGATTAGTTTTTGCTTACTTTCTCACAATAAAAATGTGAGTGCCTTTTGATAAATAGATATGAATTTATAGGGTTGTAATTATGACACAGCAAGTAGCATAGAGATTGCCATCAATTAACTTGCTTCTAGCTAACAATGAGTACCGTTACCATGCTCAATGTCACGGAACAACAAAACTAAAGTTCTAAGATTATGTTTCATTCATTTTCATGGCAGGCCCAATAGCGATTGTAGAGGTATTATCCGGACAGCTTTCAATTTTTTCTGCTTTTGCAGTGATGTAAATTTCACTGTCATATATCAAAGTTTATATTCATTTAATAGCTTCTTTCCAAATTATCCAGATTTTCGTTAATCTGGATTACCTTCAGTCCCACCTAGTCCAGATTTTGTATAGTGTCAAAATGGCTGAATTTAGCTCCTTTAGCATAAATAAGCATGATATCAGACTGTCTAAAGGTATTTTTTATAACATGTATAATTTCTTCAATCTCTTCAAAATTGCAATTTTTAGAGATGCGCAAAGGATTGCAGCAGAGGTTTGCCAAATATATCTATAATCTGTTCATTGCATGTGTAATAAAGCTGATAGAAGTGCAATGACTTCTCTTGAGACTCCAGGACCGTTGTTCAGTTCTAAGAAAAATATCCACCAAGAAAAACACATAAATTTTAAGAAAGATGTAATTCGATGATCAGTTCTGGATTTCTGTGATTATTATGGTACTCTACTCTTAAAAAGCTAAAGTGTATGTTACAAGAAAAGACTATGTACATTGATGGAATTACACCTTTACAACAAAATTTTAAAATCCTCGGTTTCCATTACTGAGCATCCAATGATGGTAGATATTTTCTTATGGAAACACATATTACAATTACAGCACAGATTGTCTTTCCTAGAGGAATGCATGAAACTGGTAATGAAGATATTTCAGTACTTAGATCAAAATCACTCAAGGATTTATTTGGCAAGACTGGAAACAAAATGACAGGCTTAAAGTTACTGTCGGTAAAGGATCATGCTTAATTGTATGTTTGCAGCATCAGTTCAACATGGGTTTCATCAAAGGGGAAAATTCAGTGTTCCAATTGAAAAGTTCCAGCAATTATCATTAAAAGTTGAATGGTGGGTCATATAAGAGAGTGGTTGATTCATTTTTTTGCAAATCTTGAAGAAAGATACATGATTGTGATGGATAACATGAATTATCACTCCCTGCAAAAGGAAAAGGTGCCTACAAGAAGCACCAAAAAGTCTAAAATAATTTCATGGCTTCAGTGCAAAAATATTGAGAATGATCCAACTTAAACACCTGCTGAGTTATATGAATTAGTGAAGAAGCATAACACAGAATATAAAGTACAAGCTCAGTGAACTGGCATTAGAAATAGGGCATGAAGTTGTGTGACTTTCACATTACCATTGTTAATATAAACCCATTGAGCTTATCTGAACTCAAATAGTGAAGTAGCTGTTCAGTATTTAAAATGAAAGATGTGAAAAAACCACTTGAAGATACCATAAGTAATGTTACTATGGGAAAGTGGCAAAAATGTGTTTGTCACACAAAAAATGCACAAGGACAGGACTTCATAAAAGGTTTGTGATGAGCACAGAAAGCATTATCATCAGTTTACGAGCTGAGAGTATGAGAGATTCACTGCTGATGATGACCTTGACAAGCAGGAAGACAGCTTCCCATCAGCGTTATTGTCTTTGTTGATTGGTTCATGCTTTGAAGAGAGGGTCAGAGGCAGCACAGGTAGGTGCATGGATAGCGATGTAAAGGGGATGCCTGGAGAGCCACCCATTCTGAATGAAAATATTATAGTAAAGTAATACATTTGTACACAAATATGATTAAAATAGCGACTGATGCTTCACTTATTTTTTTAAAATAAATTCATTTGCAGGACATGTTTCACAATTATTCAATTGCATCTTCAGCTGCTTCCACCTTGTTTACAATTTATTGATGTGAAAGGCTAGAAAAAAAGCCAAAGATGGCGTTAAGTAATTATGAAAGATGTTCTGCATGTGAACTTACTTAAAAAAGATATTTAAGTTCAATTGCTAACTTATACAGAAATTTAAAATATTGTTTAATTTCTGAATATTACAAATGCAATTTTGATTTTCAAAATAAGATAATCCTCTGTAGAAAATTAAGTTCTAGATTACTCTTTCTCCCTCACCTATGCACATATAAGTTACCAAGTACAAATTCTGAAGAACACTTGCTCCAAGTTGTAAGGTGAGAAAAGTGTCAACTCCAACATATGAGGGCTGTCCCAGAAGTATCCGACCTAACAAAGAAAACACAAAAATTTTGGGAAAAAACATCTTTGTTTCTCTACATAGTCTCCTTTCAGCCCGATACAGTTTTCCCAGCGGTGTTCAATAGCTTTGATACCCTGTTTATACTGAGAACCATCGGGTTCTGCAAAATAGCCATCAACTGCAGACTCCGGCTCTTCACTGTTGGCAAATCTTTTAGCACCAAGTTATTTCTTCAACTTTGGAAATAGAAAATAATCAGAGGTGGCTAAATCTGGCGACTAGGGTGCATGAGGAAGCAATTCAAACTTTAACTCATTGATTTTGCCCATGGCGACAATGGATGTGTGAACTGGTGCATTGTCTTGATGAAACAAACGTTTCTTTTCCACTAAATGCGGCCGTTTTTGCTTGATTTCATCATTCAAATGCTGCAAAAGTTTGCATAATACTCGCCATTGATTGCTTTTCCTTTTTGAAAATAATCAATGAAAATTATTCCACCCGCATTCCAAAAAAACTGATGCCATGACCTTGCCTGAAATGGAACTGTCTCACCTTCTTTGGAGCCGATTCTCCCATTTCAATCCACAGTTTTGACTGTTCCTTCGTCTCAGGTGTGAAGTGATGTTTCATGTTTCATCTATGATTATGAATCGACACAAAAACTCGGCTTTATTGCAGCAAAACATTGCCAAACACTCGACTGAAACATCCTCACATGCTGCTTTTGTTCCATTGTGAGTAAACGCGGCTCCCATCTTGCACATAGCTTTCGCATGTCTAAATTTTCAGTTAGTATGCGATGTACAGCACTTTTTAAAATGCCTAAGATGTCTCCAAGCTCACATACTTTCAGTCGACGATCATCCAATAGCATTTTGTGGATTTTCCTCACAATTTCTGGCGTGGTCACCTCATTTGGTCGACCGCTGTGATGTTTGTCTTGGCAGCTCGTACGGCCTTGCTTAAACTCTGCTACCCAATATTTTATTGTTGTAAATGAAGGAGCAGACTCAACCCAGAGTACAATCTAGCTCAGCGTTAATGTTAGTTGGACTAAGACCTTTCAGATGAAAGTATTGTATCACCTAACGATGAGCGGTTTTATCCATGTTTACAAATTTGCAGAGAGTGTTCACTATTGATGGCTGTCAAACAATTACTAAATGACGTAGCATCATCAAACTTCAGACTTAAGCTTTATAAGGTTGGTACTTTCTACCACAGTTATTTGTTTGCAACAACAATCACTATCTATACATCAGGTCGGGTACTTCTGGGACTGCCCTCATGATATGATTGAAGAGCAGTGGCAAAATCACTGCATATTGTTAAGTTTTGTTCTTATTTCTTTAAGTACATGCTTAACTTTGAGCAGTTAAAATGAATGTATACATCCAAAAATCATGAAATTTGCTTAAATTAAGTATAATTGTGTCTAGGATATAATAAATAAATGCAACATTAAACTGAGTTTTGTTTATGGATGCTCATTAACTACAGCGGTTCTTAGCATCTCATTCTATATTGGGTGTGAAAGACTGGAAATTTTGCTCAGAGGCCTCTATCAGGCTTGAGGTTCTAAATAAATGCAGAACTGCTAATACCCATCATTAGTGATTTTAGAACACTGCATGCAAGATTGACTTCTTATGTAGTGGATGTTTAAAGGATTCAATAAATAGCAGAAAATCTTAATGTTATTTTTCTGCCAGCAGTAAGCAGGTTTAAGAAACTGTTTTTATTTAGCTTCTTGCAGTTTTCCATTTTGTCCCTTTTCATGTTTTATCATTTTCAAAAGTACATTTGAGCGTCATATTAAGATAAGTTTTGAACAAAGCTATAACAATCTGAGTTGCAATTTTCTTTCTTTTTAGCCCCACAATCACCAGAAGAAGGTGGCAAAGTTCTATTATGCAACTTCGGTAAGTGTTTGATAGTGGCTACTCACCAGGCCATTAAGTGACTTAGTTCTTAAACATCTGGAATGCATTTTTAGGTACTGTAATGTGCTAACATAATTAACTTAAATATTAAAGAAAAATGTTTATATTATAGTTAAAAAGCATAAATAGTATATTGCAATATAAGTGTGATAAGTGCATCATTGGAGATCGAGGAAGAGGTCTTCTCATGTTTTCTACTTCCGAGATTCCCTGATGCTTTTGACGCATGTGTATGGCATACTATTTTTTTGACGATAGTAAATATAAATAGCACCTAATGCAAAAATAAAAATAAATAAATAAATAAAATAAAAGCTGTCGAAAATGGTAGTTCCAGTTGAAAAGTCACCAACATTAACATAGGTGGTGGCGATCGATTATCCATGCCTGGTGTTGACTTTAAAAATCTCAATAACTTACAGCTCATACTTAGCTGCTGCATGAATTAGATCATAAGTAACTAAATTAACAAATAAAAAGGAAGTAAAGACCCAGGTAGGATTTAAATGGTAAAATTCAACTTTCATATACGATTATATTCTGTGTCTGCAATAATAAATATATCAAAAGTTAGAGAATTTAATATATTCATGTACATATGTGCAGTAAAGTAGGCAAAACATGCATGTAGGTGAAGTTACCAGCAGTGATTGTAGGAAATTCAACTTTCCACCATGACAGCATAAACGAGAAGTGGATCAAAAAACACTGTCAAAAAAAGTAAAAACAGAATGTTGCCAAGCTACCTGTGCTAAGTTGGCTCATATATAACCTTGTATGTTGTTATACAGCTATTTCTAACTGCTCTGGTTGTATTGGAAGCTTTGACTTTTTAAAAAATCTCTTGGAGGTAACGTGCCAAAATTGGATTTTGACGTTAGATTTACTTTTTCAATGGAGTATTATTTTCCAGTTATTAGCAACATTAAAATAATAAACACTACGCTCTGTGACATTTGCAGCTTTGAGGATAACCATCTTGTGTCTAAATTCATTAGAAATGTGTTTCATGTTATTGTGTCAAGCACTTCAGTTATTAAAAATAAAGTTATAGTTTTTTCCTAATGCTGCATGCTTTGCAATGGCATGTATGTCCTTTTTAAACTTAAATCTCTAAAGTTAAAAATCTTTGACCCTAGGCTTCCCACCTCAAAGTACTTGTAAAGCAAATAAAAACCTTATTGAAAACTCAAAAGAAAAATGTCAAAGAGCTTGAACTTTGATTGAGATTAATCTCTTCTTTCTTAATCTTTGCTTTACTTTTTCTGCAATATTTTAAGGAAAGCAAAAGTTTTAATCTCATTATTGCAGGACATAGTTCAGAGAGCTATTGAGGTGGCAACAGCTGCTCAGGTTACCTGGGATCGTACACCTTTGGAACAGAGGCTGAAAATATGGCTAAGAGCTGCAGATCTTATGGCCACAAAGTATCGAATGCAGTTAAATGCTGCCACTATGCTGGGACAGTCCAAGACCGCAATCCAAGCAGAAATTGACTCAGCAGCTGAACTTATAGACTTTTTCAGGTTTGTTTACCCTTTATTGTAGTTATACTATTTGCTGGTTACAGTACTGTTATATAAATTAACTTCAGTGCACTGTAATAGCCTCAGACAAAGATGATGATAGGATTCTATGTTTGAGTAGTTGGTTGCATGTAAAGTTTTGCTGCTGTCTCTCCGGCCCTGGTGTTTCCTGAAGGGAGAAAAGGTAGATATCGCAACCTAATCTAGAATGCAATTCTATTTTTAAATGTTGCAATAAAGAAGTATTCTGCCACTGTAAATACTAAACTTCAGCACTCTTATACAATTTCACTAAAATAGCCTCAATACCTCAGAACTAGTTTCGAGGAATCACTTCCTCATCGTCAGCTGATTGCAACTGACGATTTAATCTTTTCACTATGTCTTCCGATTTAAAAGTAATAATAATTCAGCACTCTTGTTTAATTTCTAGCCATGTTTTTAATAACAATTTGTTCCCATAAAATTTGAGCTCTGCAGAAGAATTCAGTAACAATTTGCAGTGCTGGAGCAGACTTGCACATTAAAAGTGAAAATTGTCTGCTTGCACCAATCGCTGATTCTCTTTCCATGCGTGTCTTCTGCTTCCTGCACCACATTTCTAACTGTTCTATGTGAAGCACGTGGCCTCAGTTTTTATTGTGCTACTTTAGACGAAACTGGTTTTTCTTATATGTGAGCGATTTATGTTGTTATTGCTACTCTTACTTTTATAATTATTATAATTTATGTAATAGTATGTACATCAATGAAAGATATATTGTAGGCATCCTTGGCTGCATATTGGCTGTTAACGATTTTAGGTGCAATTGAACCCTTCCTTAAATAAGCACGTAACTATCGTATGTCCTCAAAATGCTTTTTAGGTGAAGTAAGAATGTATCACCATGGCTGCATGTAGTAATACTATCAACATGGTTCATTGTCAAACTGTTTTGACCTCATGAAAATTTCTCAATTGGAAGAAGGAAGATGATCAGAAAACTCTTCTTTCTGCCTGAAAAGATTTTATTTTTATTTTAAGTTCCACTTTACATAATTATAGTGTTCCATATTTTTAACTTGGAATTATTAGCATTCCACAGATATGCCTGTGCCTTTTGAACATGGAACTGTTGCTGTAATTTTATGCTATGAAACTATCAGAGTAGTATATACAGATGTTAATAAATTAAGGGGACAAACATTCCTTGCTGGCAAAACAAAAAACAAAAGGTCTATTGAGCATGTGTCCAGAGGTGTAATGAAAGCTCACATTTTGAGATCTTAGTTCTACAGAGCATTCATTTGGATACATGGTCAGTCTATTGGGAATTTTCTTGGCACCAGGAAGCACACTATTTGCCGGCAGAGTCAGATATTCATAGCCCCTAAAATTCAAGCGTATAAATTTCTCATGCAAATAATAACTACAGTAACCGCGCAGCTTCATTGTAGAAAATGATGGAAATTATATCGTTGTGTTGCCAGACATCTCTCATATCTTTTAGGAAAATTTGCATTAATACTCATTAATTCTTCATGGTCATGTAAATAAGAGCATGCTTCATCTGTAAATAATTTAAACACGGGTTAATAGAGCAATCATTAACATTATCCAATACCCAATTGCAAAAATTAACTCTAGTCGCATCATATATTTGCAATTCAAGTACAGTTATCTTATAGAGTTTTAATTTTAAAAGTTTAGCAACATTCCAAGCCGAGATTTATGAAATTCCTGATTCCTGTGCAAGCTTTCTCAGAGATTTCTTTGGACTTTGTTCTAACTTTTCCCCAATGTCATCAAGTTTTTCCTTTGTAAGAACACAGCAGTTTACTTTTGATTTCCTATCAAGAGTAGATCCTCTTTTCCCTATATCTATTCACAAGATTACGAAACATTTCTGTGTGAGGTATACGAACAGTAGGGAGTCTCATTTCCCTACAAGAGTATATTGTCACATACAAATCATAAATGAAGATTGTGTGCTAAAGTATACAGGGCGTTATAACAGCAGTAATGCAGTATAACACTGAAACACGTGGTCTCACAATGTATCAACCTCTGTACAGCATAGACTTTGTGTCAACTGATTATCTGGCACATGGAGAGGAGGGAAATTGCAAGGGGGAATAGAACTTGTTAAAACAGCGCAGTCAGGGCAAGCAATATCCCATGTGTCCAAACAAAATCTCTCTATCTCAATCACAGCTGAAAGTGACTGTGGTGGCTAGTAATGACTTTCACAGTTTGTGCCCAATTATTCCTTAAAATGATACAACTCCATGCTTGCAAATTGGTAAATTAGGCAAAACTTTCATATGCAGTAATGTTTTCAACTTATATTGCTTTCATGAAAGCCTAGAACTGATGCATGACAGTGCATTGCTGTTTTAATTTTATGGGCACTAAATTTGCATGAGAAGATGAATAATGTAACTTATTTTCATGGATTTGCTTCTAGAGGTAAACCATTCTGTGACGCTTGTATGATCCCATTGCAGAATTTGCTTCTGTACTACACTCATCTCTGAAAAACCATTTGAACTGACCCATCTGGCCAAAAGTCATACTGTATAATGCTATTCTTATATCTTAAGTAATTGATTTTTGGAATAACTTTTAAACTTTCACTGTCTCTAGAGTTGTACTACCACGCGTTTGCAAATTTATTTTCACCATTTTCCAGCGCTTTCATGCCTGCTGGAGGGCATTAAAGCTCACACTGGAGTACAAACACTTATTTGGAAGAACATGAATATAGAAAATAATAATTACTTTCAATAACTTTGTAACAAGCTTTTTGTTTCATTTGTATAGCCCCCTTTAACTTCTCTGGTTATGCTGGGGGCTTTTACTTGAGAAACAAATGATGGTGCTATTACCCGTTGAACTATAGGTTTTTTTAACATTGGCTTTTAATACTTTTACTATTACACACACTCACACTCGCATTCATACTTTCAGATTCTATGGAGGATAGGGAATTATTCTTGTTAAAAAAAAATCTGATGTGTTACACTCACATGACTTTCTCTACTCTTGTAAATCTATTTTTACAAACGCTTATTCTCATATGCGTCATGTTAATCGAGATATCGAGATGTCAATCTTATTGGTAATTTTCTTGTAGATGCAAGGGGAATATGGTATCTTTTAAGCGATAGTCAAATATTTTATCGCTGGTTGCTATGTGGCGCATTCCATTCTCTTTGCATGTCCAGGACAAAAAAATGAATAACGAATTTGAGAAAAAGAATAAGTATTGGAAAATTTAAGGAAATAACAAGCAATATCTCGAAAACGGTTCACTCAACAAAAGAAATGTATATGATATTAGTTGTGTATTTTAACGCGATCTACATTTTTTGTGTAGTAAAATTTTGTCTATCTCTTATGGTTTACCAGTTATGCAAAAGTCGTTCATAATGAAGAATACTTTTGGAGACATTCCCAGAAATTTCGAGATATACATTTCATTTCTCATGACATCTTAAACATATGATATTTTCATCAAAATCATTAGAGCCATTTTTGAGAAAATTAACATTTTTGAAAAATGTTCCATGTAAAGGGTAGTCTGGGGTGGGGGGATTTTCTTGAAAATCTTCGTGTCGCATCTCTGGAAGATACTGAACCTAAATACCAAGTTTGTTGTTTATCCGACTGTTCGTTTTTGAGTTATGCTGTTCACAGACAGACACACACACACACACACACACACACACACACACACACACACACACACACACACACACACACACACACACACACACACACACACACACACACAGACACACACACGGACATGTTTCCAAAAATGTTTTTTTTGGATTCAAGAGGTCTCAAAACATGTATTTCCGGTGAAATCTCGGTATCGAATTTTTGGGTGGAATGCAATACTTCCCCTACTTACCATACATAGTAGAGAAAGTAAAAATTTCCTGCCCCAGCTAAGAATCAAACCTGTAAATCCTGGGTTGAGAAGTCTGAGCACTGATCACTCAACCACAGAAGCAGTTGATAACATTTTGAGACCGTCATTCTGTACATCATTTTAGTATTACACAAGAATTACATATTAGTTTTAGTTTCATACAATTCATTCATTCAGTACATAGGATTAGTAAAAAATTATTACCATATTTCCCTGAATACAAGATGATCCCAAATGTTAGAGAAATCCCCTTTTTCCAGAATCAGATTTAGGAATATAACATGTTATAAAAGAAAAAGAAAGAAAGAGAAAAATGACATCAAACTTCCTTTTTTTAAATCAACTTACACATGGTGTTTGTATAATTTGAGGCAAGTTGTGATGATGACGATGACAATGATGCAACACAAAGATGGACATTGGAATTAAGCAAATATTCTTGGGTGCATTGCATACTGACAAAGGTAATATCTGTTATAATTTTTCATCCTATCAATCATATGTTTAGATTATGTGATTCAGTTGTGGTTGTTCCCTTTCCATCCTGTTACAAACTCCTAAGTCATCAGAATCAGTCAGAGATGATGATGCTTTAAAAACCAATAGCTATAACAATTATGCACTTATAAGGAATAACTGATTGTTATTAAATTTATATGGATGAGTGCATGAAGACAGTGGACAGAGTAAGAAGGGGAGGGAGTATGCAGTAGTCTCTGTGCAGCCTTCATTTGCCAAACCACTTGACTGAAAAAATCAAGTATTATTACATTTTCTTAAGTAATACACCTCATTGTAGTGTTCTTAACAAATATGTGAGTATTAGTATGGAATTATCTTTTATTGCTTATGCAAATTGTTTTAGTTAGGCTAGACAACAAAGCAATGACCTTGGACTCAGTAGCAGTTGTTGGATTTACTGCTGTTTTGCTCTCAAGCTCATGGTAAATAGTGTGTGCATTCATCAGTTAAGTTTCATGGAACGGAAATCTGCAACTCAAGAGTAAGATTGTGTTGTATGTTTGTTATAAATTAATCATAACAGTTGAATATACCTTACAACAGTGTATTTTTTGCATTATATGTAAATGAAATACTATTCTCCAAGAAAGTTTCATAGTTGTACGTTTCAGCACATTACAGTTCGTAGTAGGCCAGCCGCTCATCAGGATAGAAATACAGGCAATAATCAACATGAAGCTTGAATAAGCCAAAATTCTTTTTGGAGGTTAGTTAAAGTGTTCAACTGACTTGGATGGTTGAGGTTGTTAAGACATGGACTCGTGTATGGGAGGTCTGCAGTTCATATCCTGCCAGGACCATCCTCCCTTACTGAGATTTTTTCCAGGTTTTTCTCAGTTTTTTATAACTGGCAAATGATGGGGAAGTACCCCAAACTTAGGTATACAATGTTTCTTTCCCAATTATCATTTCATATATCATTATAGTGTACTGTCTATTGTGTCATATACAATAAGAATGGGCTTTAAACACTATTAAAAGGAAGGAAGGAAGGACATGAGTGTTCACGATCAAGATGATCATTTTCAACACTTTTTTACTGCAGTTGCTAAGTGTGTATATATGTTTTATAATTTTTTGGTGTAAATTTCAATTATGCTACCTTACATCCAGCTGTTTAAATAGAGACTGTAATTGCATCAACTCCAAACCCGTTGCAAATTTAGTATAGTCTAACCTTAGACTAGTGTTCACAGTTCTTATCTGATTCACTAAGGGCTTGCATTTAATTTTTTCTCCAGATTCAATGCATTTGCAGCAAAAGAAGTATCAAAATACCAGCCAATAAGTGTAGATCCATCAATTACCTTGAATTCTATGAGAATTCGAGGAATAAATGGTTTCGTTGCTGCTATTTCACCGTTCAATTTTACTGCTATTGGTGGCAATTTGGCATACACTCCTGCACTAATGGTAAGTCTACTAACACAAAATATTATAATTAAGTGGCTGTATGGACAACAGCGTCAAATACATTAAACTGTTAATCCAACAATTGGTGTTTCTGATTCTCCATGTGATAGTTTATAATACAACAAAGTTTTGTTTCCATATTGCATTCTTAGAGGCCAGGGTAAGCCAATAAGCATACATCTCATGTAAGCTGTTAGTCCATAGAGCAGCAAACAACCACATTGCAGTTACGCTGTTCACCTACATGGTAGGTTTGGTGTGGCTGTGTTTGTGGTGTATCTGTTCAATGCTCATAATAATAGTTACTAACATAGAGGGCAATAGTGTTGAAAATGATGATTCATGCAACACTAATATTGCAAAAATAAGAGTAAACAGAAAAGTAAACAAACAAACCGGAAAAAAGATTGCTAAGAAGAAACGCAATTCCAGAGAAAGTTATGTTTCAAGGGGGTGGTAAAGTGGTTCCTGCTAAATGATTTGCTGTTGTAAATTTAAATGTGATGCGAAATTCAATCGTTTTGACCAAAAGACACTTTTCAATGGGTTCTGGAGCACTGGAGATAAACAGATTCAGGATACGATGCTTATAGGTTATGTGCAGGAGGAGGAGACAAGGCAAAATGCACCTAAATCTGGCAAAAATCATCAGTATTTGTTCGTATACAGCGTAAAACTAGGGGGGGAGAATATCACTGTGTGCGAGAGACTTTTGCTTCAAGTTCTACAAAACACAGAGGTCTGTATAAAAACCTGTCTGAGTGCTTTGAATTTGGGGGCTGCTTCTACATATGAGAAATGCAGAGAACATGAAAATAGCCCAACTAAGACAGGTGGGATATGGTAAAAGAGCATTGATCCTTATTTCCTTAAAAAATGTCACTATGAAAGGCACAACTCTGCTCGCAGGTATTTTGTTGACTACTTTAAATGTCATCACTTTGTACAAGGCATTCTATTTGACAAAATCGGGAAAACTCTTGAGTATGAAATGTTTTACATACCACCGATTTTTTTAAAGAAACTAATTGTTACAGTTTCAGGTAACCAAGGCCTGATGTCTGTGATTATTGCAGAGAAAGTGAAATTATATTGCAGATAAGTGTAAATGATCCAAGGAAACAGCAATACAACAGTCATCTTGGGAAAGTCAAAATGTACAATTCCCTTAAGCAAGAGTACCTACTTAGAGAAAGTAAAGAACTCTGCAAATGAAGAGGACATTGACACTCTGGTATTAGAATTCAATTATGCACAAAATTTGGCTATTCCAAGGCTCAATGTCATGTCACAGTTCTATAAGCGACTCCTGTGGCTGTACATATTCAACATAACCTGTCATAATGATAGTTCTAGTTCATTCTATTGCTTTTTGGAATGCAATTCTAGAAGGATCTCAACTCAGTTTGGTCTTTGCTCTATAACTTTGTAACAAAGAAACTGGCAATGTTAAAACATGTGAAAAATGTTATATTGTTTTCAGATTTGTGTGGTGGCCAAAATAAATATGACAGTAAGGTTTTGTGCCTGGCTGTCCAAAACTTTGAATCTGAACATCAAACATATTTTCCCTGTTTGTGGACACTCCAATAATCAAAATGACAAATTTTGGTTTACATGGTCATGTTTTGAAAAGGGTTCAAATTATTGAACATCCTGATGAATATCTTCAAGTTATGACTGAGTGCCGCATGAACCCAACTCCATTTTCTCCACCAGTATCATTGAATAATATTGAGAATTGGATGGGTTCGAGTACATTGTTTCTTAAGAAACTTCTTGCAAAAGGTGTGGTATTTGATATACAGAAATACATGACTTCACAGTACGCCCCAGACAGAATCTCAGCTTTTCAGTCAATTCTTAGTGAATCCCAAACTTATAATCTGCTATATGAATTATTTTCAGAGAAATGTATGTTACATCTCTTTAAGCCTCTCTCACCTAGTTTGAAGAAAGAGAAGATTGCAGACATCAAGTCTCTATTGAACTTCATGACAGCTGAAAATGCTAAGTGGCTTCAAACTATTTTGGACAATCTTGATTACAGTACACTTAATGAAGATTGAATGGCATAAGTGATACAGGCCAATGAGTATTCCAAACAGAAAATGTTTGTCTCTTATTTGAAAGTAAGGGTGTAGTTCAATTACTAACTCACCCTTAAAGTTGCTTCAAAGTTTAGTTCCTACTTTCTAGGCATGCGTTAATGATTTAATTTCATAGAAATGTAACCTTCAGTTAGTAAAATTCATCTCGGATGGATTAAAAACAAAAACAAAGAAATAAAATAACATAATGCAGATATCTATGTCCATGTTCAAGTTCACTTTGGGTGAAAATTTTCTGTAATTACAAACAATTAATTTACTTTAGCTTTATATTTCAATGTGTTTTCTATATTATGGTACTATTTTACAAGGCAGTAAAATAAAGAAATAACGTAATACCTTTTTGTATCCCTATTCATTACTATTTTGCATAGGAACATTGCACATTTATGTTCTATGGACTAACGACTTAAGAGAAAAATGTAAGAATAATTGATATTTGTTTGTATTACATATAAATGTAAATAACTAATTTCAGTGGTATATCAAAAAAAGCAATGCTGACAATTAAATACAAATAAAAAATTTCATTCCATTGGATGGACAAAAAATGATGTCAAACTTGCAATTCCTCCTCACTCAAGCATGTAGTTTTGCTGTTAAGTCATTAGTCCACCCACCCTCAATTTATAAAGTTGATCTTCCTTTACTAATTATGCACAGATATTAATCTCATACTTAGTAAATATCAATATTGTATTAATGAGAAATGCTTAATTCACCATCAAATCCTGAGAGTTGATCACTTTCTACGTCTTACCTAAGCCAGAGGAAGTGTTAACCCAAAAATTCAACTTCAACATCTTACTGCAAATGAAAGTTTTATTAGTGGAAGGTAACACAATTTGTTATGGCTTGACTCAACACTAGTTCTTGGCAAGTCATTACAAATGAATAAATTACATAGTTTTCAATATTTACTATGTTGACGGTTCAATTGACAATGGCCATTTATTCTTAATTGGAGATCTATCTTGAAAAGTTTTTCTACATGCTATTTCTTTAATCATTTTAAGCCATTTCTGTTTAATTAAGTTTGGTCTGCATTGTTCTCTTCCTTACTACAAATTGAACAAAATTGTAGTTGTAAGTTTTTTGGAACGTTTTGAGCTTGGTACCCTTAATCATGCAATCCTTTTTCTAACGTTCATATTACAGTTATCTACATACCATTCTGTTCTAGCTTCTGTCTGAACAATTAGACTAAATTGATAGCACTTTTGAATTTCATTGACTCATACATAGTTTGGTTTTTGATGTCCTCTTACCCTCAGCCAGAATTCCCTTTGCAAGTTATTTCTCCTGGTCCAAAAGTTAAGTTATTCCATTTATCTGTAATTGATGCATAATATGCTTAGTCCAACATTTATCATTCTGAGCATTCTAATATTTTAAGTATGTCCCTTCAGAATTTTGTACCATGTTTTAATAGCAGGCTTCCTGTTGTTATTGGAAAGCCATACTGCAGTTTTGCTGCCACATCACATTTTCAGTATACCAAAAACATGAAAAATGTAGAATGCCATATGCTGGTGTAATTTTGTGTTCAGAGTTCTGCTATTTTACTAACTCTTGAGTCATTTTATCAACAATGATGTATACCTTATCAGTTTATCTTTTACACTTTGCATTTGATGATTGAGTTTCACCATAAATGTGCAGGTGCACTAATTTAAAATTGAAAGAAGCTCATGACAGTGATAATTTAGTAATATTTGAGTTGATTTGCTACCTAATACTTCACTTACACCTACTAAAACTTTGACAGCTTTTGGAAACTATTATATAGTATAAATGGTTTCAGTCCACAAATACTTGATAAAACAGGATACGATACTAAAAGAAATAAGCACCTCCACCGGTCTGGAAACTCTTGAGAGAAAGTAAGAAATTAGGGAAATTAACCTACATAAACTGGCTACATAACAGTTTCCAAAAAAGTTTTTCAAAAGCACATCATTCTAGCCATTCAGAATAAACATAACCTAAAGAATCTATTAAAAGCACCACCAAGGGAACTGATTCCAAACATTTACAAATCCAGAATATACAAAATAAACCACAAAGACTGCAATAAAGTATATATAGTAAAATCAAAAGAACCTCAAAATCTGCACCAGTGAATATTTCCGCAATAAAAAATATAAAAGATGGATAAATCTGGAGCTGCGTCACATTTCTGAGACTACAGTTACAAAATAGAAAGCAATGCTACTCTAATAAAACATGTTAGTTGTTCATTAAAACTAGTGACCTGCAATACGCCCAAATAAGATCCCAAGCATACTGGCTTCTGCAAAGAAGAAGTGTGTATACACTTTATTGTGGCTCACTCCATGCCATACATTAACTTTTGGACTTGATCTTTCAAGCTCATCTGAGACTTGTGGATTTTCCTTGCCCAAATAATGCAGTTATAAAATAAAAAGTGCTTTGTCTTCAAATAGCCATTTGTCATTATCTTCAATCGGTTGGTAATCATGGATACAAAATTGAAGTAACCTTCATTGCTTAAGGCTTGTAGGCATTGTAAAGTTTTAGATGCTTTTAAACAATAAGCTGAAAGGACATATATGATACATTCATTTCTACTGAGTCATCTTAAGTTTTTTGTAGGACTCCTTGTCGTGGCTTCTGAGATAGGTGCTTCTCATGCTGGATTTTACCTGTGACCTTCTACATATTTTTTAAACATAGAACTTGTTTCTATAAATGCTTGACACCACAACATTAAGGAATTATATATAGGTGTACATTATGCACACCATAATGATGTTGTGTGACTCAAATTTAACATACCAAAGAGGGCATTGCGCTTGCCGTCGTTTATAGTAGCAATTTCAGCCATCTATAATTTTCATTTGACATCCTTTGGTGGTGATTTTCTTATCATATATGGAAATTCCATCTTTTAAGCAAAATATTAGTAGCAAGAAATAGCTATTATCTTATTAGCTTTTATAATATTTGATATTATCCATACCTAAATGGATCACCCTAGACAACATGCCTTACATTTTTTTTAAATATGGCAAAAGATATCTCATTGCATTAAAACTTATAATTGAATATTTTAAAGGGCAATGGAGTGCTCTGGAAGCCATCTGACACCGCTATACTTTCCAACTATACTATATTCAAGATTGTACGAGAAGCAGGACTACCCCCTGGTGTAGTGAATTTCGTACCTGCAGATGGACCAGTATTTGGAGATGCAATCACATGCTCCCCACATCTGGGAGGTATAAACTTCACTGGATCTGTGGCGTAAGTAAATGTTTTGTCATTTAGTACTTTATGCATGTAAATGTACACATAAACACACACACATAAATGTGCGTAAAAAGCAAACATGAGGGCGAAATAGTCATTCATCTTCTACGTTAATATTGAATATGCTTAAACATCATGTGATGCAGTTTCAACAGCTGCAGTTGGCAGCTATCAGTGGCATATTGAGAATGTTGTTTCATACTCATCTGTTAGCCATGCCTTATTCAGCACAATACCTCTCTGTTTAATTGTACTGAGCTCTTGTCTAGAGTTGTTTTTATGGTATCAGAAGCTAATCAGCTGCAAGGAAATATGTACATGTATGACCAGTTGCAGAAAGGTCAATCAAAGTGAAGTTTGATCAATGGTTAAGAAGTACTTAATGCCAAATAGGTGACTTTATTAGTGCACAAGCAATGAGACTTTTATCAATAATCAGATTTAAACAGCAGTATTTGTTGGTCAAAACTTGATCCTCTAATAATGCCTACTGCATTAACCTTTTAACCTGCATTAACTCACTTAACCTTTGTTTATTAATTGCATTCTAACTCATTCAGTACCTGTTATTTATTGGAATGTCAAATACTTTGGGCTAGGCATTTAAATGAACCAACTTTCCGTAAACTCATTGTCATGTGTATATATTCAATCATAGCATAGCTCCTAAACTAAAAGTTCTAGAAAAATAAAAGCTCTCATGAAAAAGAAATCTTTTTCTACAATGAATAAGTTAGGTCTACATTATACATACTGCAGCTTGCACATGAAAACATGCTAATTGCAACCTCAGTTTTCTTTATACATGTGTTTGTACATAAGAACCTAGCTGCTAATCTAAAATTGCCAAAAATGAACCTCCTGGCTTGAAAGAAATAGTTCTGCCACTTAAAATAGTCTTAATGAACATTGTAACTTAGAGGTCTGCACTGGCCAAAATTATTAGGTTTGGCCCAGCCCAGCCTAATCTAAATTGAGCCGGAGAATAGGTTATATCGTACGATCCAGCCTGACCTGATTGTCTAATTTTGTTTCAAATAAAATTATTTTGGAGTGATTGACTTCTTCTTCTTCTTCTTCTTCTTCTTCTTCTTCTTCTTCTTCTTCTTATTATTATTATTATTATTATTATTATTATTATTATTATTATTATTATTATTATTATTTATTCCTCTAAGTGTTGCTACCTGCTGTGCAAAGGGATAATGGTTCGATTTCTGATACTGGCATGGGGATTTTTTTCCCCTGCTGTGGGGCCTGGTAACGGATGCACTCAGGTCCTTGGGACCAATTCAAGAAACACTTTACAGAAATAGTGGCAAAGAGGTCCTGGAATTTCCATGTACTGTCCATTCTAAACCAGAGTTCCCTCTGATGTAAACAGAAGCACGTGCTTCGGCTTGTCACGAACCCAAGAATATACTCTTATGCCAACGTAAATAGTTCCTTAATACATGTATTGTATTATGAAATATTAGAGCAGGAAAGGTATAGAACTGCACATTTTATTGTGGTTATCATAAGAACTCATCGTTAAAGATAATGGATATATACTAGCTGTTAAGAGATTACAAAATATGATTTTCATCTACTAATGTGCTAACGCCGAGAGCATGTTGCTTGTTAATACCAACCATGTGTATGACTGCCACTCTCTTACATATACAAGAAATGCAGCAATGAATTCCCAGAGATGCTATCTGAGTACCGAATAAACACTTTGCGTAACACAGGATATATGATAAGCGAACAGTTATTCATAATATGCTAACACACATATGCTCAGCTCAGGTCAAATCTTGTGATTTAGCCAGTTGGTATTTGAGTTCACATGGCAGAGGAAGGTGCGTGTAGTGCGAATAAACTGTTCAAACACGGAAGCGGGAAACAGTTAAAAAGTGGCTAAAAACAAACAATACTTCATATATTCAACTCACTATTACAAAAATACCCGACACTTGCATTATTGCATATTACGAAACTAATATCGGATTTTACAGGCATTTCAGTGAGAATTGTAACAAAAGCGAGCAGGGAATATAAACAGGCATAATACAACATAGAAGAGGATAAAATGTGGGAACTTGTTTCAAGTGCGACAGTGCTGTGGAATTGTGGATAAGCTTGTCATTATTTTGGAGAGTAGTTCTGATTCTGATGTGGCAGCTGAGTCATCTTCGGAGGATTCGGATTTGGGTGTTGCACTTTTGCCCGAGGGTTGTGATTAACGTAAGTAAAATGTTCATTGCCGCATACTTATAAAACCGTTTGTTACCTCAGGTTGCATTTTGAACTATGATTCTCAAGCAGGGCGCCTTTTTATAGATTAAATAGTGTTCCAAACAGCACGTGGGTGGGGAACAAGCAGCCATTATGGGCGGGGATTGCGAACTACTTTCGCGCGGATAATACAAAGAGTTTGTTTCCAGTGAAAGGCACTCTGGTTTGGAATGGACAGTAGAAAGCAGCATGTTGATGGCATACCACCCTATTAACCATATGCCACCTCTATTACTGCACTCTGACCAGCATGTCCTGCGTGTGAGTGGACAGAGGGAAGTGGAATTTGCAGCTGTTGTGCTGTTGTTATTCACAATTGGCTGAAGCGAACATTTATTTATTATTATTACTATAATTGATACTATGATGGATGTGTGCATGCTGAAATAATTTGTGTTATTTGCACATCTCAACATTGCGGACCAAAAAATGTGTACAATTCATTTTTTAGTCTTTATTTTCTGTTTACATGGAAAAAATTGTTGTGATTTTATTTTCTCAAAAATGGTGTTAATGATTTTGATTAAAATACATTATGTTTAAGATATTTACATGACAGACAAAATACATTGGTTGAATGTGAGAAATTGATTTTTTTCATCTTAATTTTCAAGCCCAGGCCCGATAAACTTATTTCAAATTAAGCCCAAACCTGAACCAGGTTTAGGCCCAAGGGCTTGGCCCAAGCCTGTGCAGACCTCTATTATATACAAAAACAAGAAAAGCAATTATTGCCACTTAAATTGTAGTTAGTCAATAATAAACTGTTGAGACTAAGAGGTGTTGATGAACATAGGCTGCTGTGTACGAGATCTGAATTTTTCCTGTGAACACAAACAATAGTGACAGAGTTATTTAGTAATTTGTAGAATCACAGAGCTTGAAGGCTTTAACTGGCATATGGCCCCAGCATATATCTAGCTTGGTTATGGCACTGAATGTGGTGATTCATTACACAATGGATCCCTGGGATGAAGAAATATTTGAACATTAGGTATTAGATATATTAACATAGTGGAAAATACAATAAAAGGATGAGTTGCATTGTGTGTATGAAAGAATGGTTTTGAAAGAATTGTGTTGAGTGCTTTTTAAGAATCAGTCTATAGACAGACAAACTTAAACCATCCTCTTCACCATTAAATTAACTTCTTATTGCATTTAAGATATGTAATTGGGACTTGGCAGATAATTTTCACTCGTGTGATGGCCCATAATACTGCAGTCTGCAGAGTAGCGCCATCAGTCTTAAATTGTTACAATACTGCATATAAAGAACATGATCTCTGAAATTAAACATACTGAAATTCAAAGAGAATTTTTATCTTTGCCAGGATTTCCAAGAGTAATTGGTTGTCTTCACTGTATTCTCATTCCCATTATATCATTTATAGAACAAACAGTGAAGTTTTATCACTATAGGAAGATTTCTTCTTGATGCCTACTTATATAAACACTAAAAGCAGAGCTCTATTTTAACAAACAATAAATCATCAAGTATTGTATTAAAATATGTTGTGGAGTTTTAAAGCCCTAGTATTTGTACAGAAATTTAGGCCTCGACTTTTCTTTTTTAAGATGTCAGTTATGTTTTCCTCCTTCATAGCATACAACCAAATATTTATAATAGCTTAGTGCCATCAAGTATCTTAGCTGAAATATGTATTGCACACTGATCTCACGTGTCACCAAATGCATTTGTTCATCATATCAACAGTGAGTTGAGCAGACCAATTCAGTAAGATTTTTAACTTGAGGCAACTTGATGTACACATGAATGCCACTTTAATCAGACATCAAGTGTTCTCTGATCAAGACTTGACTGAACAAACGTTTCTGCAACTGGGCCTTAATTTAGCACTTCACTGTGCTGATAAAATTTCCAGGTATGGCTAACTCTCTTAGTATTTTGCCACATCTAGCGTAGCAAGTTATGAAAATGAATATTGCAGCTTTTCAGGATTAAAGTGGAATCTTCAGGTTTTCTGGCATTTGCACCTGAAGATAGGGCTGGGTTTTACCTTTTGTTTCTTTATAGGACATTCAACCGGTTGTGGACACAAGTAGGTCAGAATATTAACCGATATCGAAGTTACCCAAGACTCATTGGTGAATGTGGAGGGAAGAATTATCATTTTGTACACCCATCTGCAGATGTGACCAGTGTAGTAATGGGAACTATAAGATCAGCATTTGAATTCTGTGGACAGAAATGTTCAGCATGTTCTCGAATGTACGTCCCACAGTCTTTGTGGCCAACAGTAAGTAAAGAGCATAGTAATTGTGTGATGTGAATTGCTGCACATAAAATTGCAGGGTGTCAGTAGCTTTTATATCTTCAACAGCAATAATGTTACATTTATGTGAATTCAGTTTTAGCAGTACACAATAAATCGTGAGACCATTGTAATAACTGAAACTTTATTTATCTTAAATATTATAGTATTCTTTGGAAAGCATAATAAATGTCAACTTTGAAACAAGAACTTGCTAACACACAAATCCCATAAGATTATTTGCCTCAGAACTAGCTTTCACTGATCTCTTTCTTGTCAACTGCGACTGACATTCTTACCCTTGTCCAGCAACCAGTGTCTGCATGTGTGTGTTGAGTCTCCATTGCATTGCAGTTTCATAAGTTGTCAGTTGTTAGTATGCCCTTATAAGAAGTCTTTCCCTGGTATTCAGCTTTGTTACCCTGTGAATGTGTGTAACTTTATAAATTTGTTTTATTTTATGTCCCTTTTGTAAGAAAATGCCATATTGGTTTTACCTATAAAACATTATTTCCAGTACTTTTTGCATTTTTCTTTTTTTATACTCACTATAAGGAATACTCAGAAAGTTGGCTGTAACTAAGTAAACTGTTTGCAAAGTGAGAGTATATATACCATATGTTTACCCTTTCAGTAGATCAACATAAGTTCTGCTACTATTAGTACTGTCTCAAAAGTGTGGGATGAAAGGAAGCTATATAAGTATTTCACTTTTGCTCAATACAGCTGGAACAAAAACATTTCAGAAATGAGCTTTAGTGGTTTTAAAAATAGGTTAAACCTGCAGCAGTTTGTAGAGAGACTTTTACAGGCTTTATGAGATCTTGCTCCTGTTATAACAGTCTTCAGTTTGTCTATGAAATTTTAGATGGACAAAACATCATTGAAAGAGGAAGAGATAAGGAGGAGACCTATGAGAGCAATGACTACAGAAAACATTGCCATGTATAGATTTTCCAAAAAGACCCCCAAATGAACTATTAGAATGTAGTGAAATCTTTGAATATTGGGACAGGAAGCATCTCCAAAATTTATATATGATTACGTTGATATTTGAGAAGAATACCATTTTTAGACCTAAAAATCATCAGAGAACAAAAGAACCTAACCTTTGGCCTATACAGGAAGCCAACACACACTACTAATTACCTAAAAATTTCAATCCAACCACACACAAACATACAGTACTAAACAGCCTAACACATAGGCTGGTATATACCCCCTTAAATAAACAAGAATACCAGTTAGAATACCAGCATGTAGTAGACACAGCAATAAATAATGGGTACAACAAAACAACAATTGACAAAAAAATTGCAAAATTCAAACGACAGAAACACATCAAAAACACAACAAATCTCAGCCAGAAAGATAAAAAGCTAAAGTTCAAGAAATTTACATACCACCCAGGAACATTTCACAAATTTAAGATGATTTTCATGAAACACATCAGCCTAGCTCCACAGAACAAATTTAACATAGAGAAATTACTTTGTAACAAGTTAAAAGACCCCATTCCACAAGACAAAAAAAGCTGGAATCTACAAAATCAATTGTTCAGATTGCAATAAAGTATATATAGGTAAGACAAAAAGAAACCTAGAAACTAGGCTAAAGGAGCACATGAGATGTATCAAATACAAACAAATGGACAAATCTGCAGTTTCACACCATTTTTGGATCACTAATCACAACATCAAACCCAATATTACATTAGTCAAACCAGTCAAATTTGCAGCCGAATTAGATGCATGGGAGAAGATCACCATTCTAAAACACAACACACATCTAATGAATTTTGATTTGCCGCCACCAAATCCTGTCTGGAAGTACATTTCACCACCACAAGATGCCACCACAGTATCCAGTCCACAAAACTGAAACAGCAACAACACAGGCCAGTCGGATTAGCTTCTGAGGATGAGAACAACCGTTTCCCGAAGCATATTAAGTGAGTAAACTTAAGTGATGTTAATGTAACAATTCTGACTCACCTTTAAATAAATTATATATGATTATTTAAAGCCCAGAAAATGTATTCTTGCTGCTTGCCACAGTCACAATGAAGGGTAGAAAATTTAAGTAGAATGGTGCCATGAAATGTAACAAAGCTGTAATAATGGCCACTTGCCATTTTCTTAAAATTGTAACAGGTGATAAAACATGAATTTCTTGCTAGAAGCCAGGAACGAAGTGTAGTCTCAGTTTATACCCTCCCAGAAGACAAAATTCAAGTGAGTAGGAAGCACAGGCAAGAAAATTCTTCTCCTATAGCAGTGATATAGCAACAGTTCCTCTGGAAGATCAAAGTACATTTACCACAGAGTGGTATGCACAGGTTGTCTATTGAAACTTTTATAACAATGTGCAAAAAATACAGCCCTAGCAGCTGTACCATGACACTGCTTTGTCTACAATGTCAGTGCCACACTCAGCTCCTTGCAGAGTATCCCTGTGAAGTTTATTACTCTTTAAACTTGACCTGGCACCATTTCATGTTGTGTTCCGTTTGGTGGTAATACCTATTTGTAATGTGTGTGTGTATGTATTCTCTCTGGCATTTATCCTGAAGGAGGTGAACCTTTAACTATTCTTTATGCCAGGCTATCAATAATTGCTTGCTTGTGGGGTATAATTACACCCCATTGCCCCACAAATGAGCAGTTATTAATAGCCTGGCTTAAGAATAATTACTTTTACCCACCTGCAGAAAGAATACAAACATGCATTACAAATAATATTAACAATAGGTTCAAAAATGAATTCTCGAAAACAAGATTAAGAAATGCAAGAGATGCAAAGTAATCAAGGAAATCACAAAACTAAAAGACAAAAAGGAAACCTCAAAAAACAGAAAATTCACATTTCATCTATGGGCATGCAGAAAGTTCCCAAAAATATTTTAAAAATTTCAAAATTACATTAAGCACTGCAAAACAAATTTAACTTGACAAACCTGATCAAAGCAAGGAAAATTTGAGGGGAAAAAAAATGTCATATACAAAATAGAATTCAACAACTGTGAAAGGTTATATTGGTCAAACAAAAGAACATAATAACCAAAGAACACTTTTGAAACATTAAATATAAGCAGATAGAAAATTCAATAATAGCCACACATTTCTGGGAAACATGTCATGAAATAAATGAAGAAGCAAAATTAGTGAAGTATATCAACATCAGTAGATCTAATAGTGTGGGAGAAGATTTTCATCCAGAAAAACCAGCATCAACTTATGAAATTTGATATCCCAATGGAAGAAAATTTGATTAGCAAGTACATCAAATTTTTCAACCCTGATCGCCAGGGATATCGACCACCAGCCTCACAAGTCATAACCATCATGGGAGCTACAGCTCCTGAAACATGTTCCGAGGTAAAAACCTAATGAAGTTGAGTTGTATGATCAAGTCCTTTTTCAATTTATAACATTTTTAGGTTTTTGATAATGCTTTTTAGAAAGAAAAAAAAAAGACTTAAAATGTTATTATTCAGTGCAACAGTATTAGCCTCATTTTTTGAGGGCAAACAGGTTTATAAAAGCTGGTCTCTGATTTCCTATTGTATAAGAATGTTCAGTTATAGGTTATAAGCTGTAATATATAGCTTTAAAGAAACCACTATAAACTTCCTCTCCCTCTCTTCTCTCTGGTTTCCTATTATATAAAAATTTTGAATTATAGGTTATAAACTGCAATATATAGTTTTAAAAATTCCACTATAAATTTTCTCTCCCTCTCCTCTCTCTGGTTTCCTATTATATAAAAATGTTCAGTTATAGGTTATAAACTGTAATATATAGCTTTAAAGATTCCACTATAAACTTCCTCTCCCTCTCTTCTCTCTGGTTTCCTATTATATAAAAATGTTGAATTATAGGTTATAAACTGCAATATATAGTTTTAAAAATTCCACTATAAATTTTCTCTCCCTCTCCTCTCTCTGGTTTCCTATTATATAAAAATGTTCAGTTATAGGTTATAAACTGTAATATATAGCTTTAAAGATTCCACTATAAACTTCCTCTCCCTCTTCTCTCTCTGGTTTCCTATTATATAAAAATGTTCAATTAAAGGTTATAAACTGCAATATATAGTTTTAAAAAGTCCACTATAAACTTCCTCTCCCTCTCCTCTCTCTGGTTTCCTATTATATAAAAATGTTCAATTATAGGTTATAAACTGCAATATATAGTTTTAAAAAGTCCACTATAAACTTCCTCTCCCTCTTCTCTCTCTGGTTTCCTATTATATAAAAATGTTCAATTATAGGTTATAAACTGCAATATATAGTTTTAAAAAGTCCACTATAAATTTCCTATCCCTCTCCTCTCTCTGGTTTCCTATTATATAAGAATGTTCAATTATAGGTTATAAACTTGTAATATATAGTTTTAAAAATTCCACTATAAATTTCCTCTCCCCCCTCTCTCTTAAGTAAGCTTAACAATATATTGCAGAAAACACTAAGTCCATCATAAAGCAGAAAGTCAGCTCTATTTGCATATTTTTGGTAAAAAGAACATGAGATATAGAAACTGCCCAAAGCTAAACATTTCAATAGGATAAGAGCTGATGCAAGGCAAAAGGTATTCATGGGAAGGTACTGGGGGCTGAATTTTGTGATACCATTGAATATGTATCGCTGCTGATAGAGGGAAAGCCAGGGTCAAGTGATTTGTAGAGATGTCAGTTTCATTCAAATGAGAAAGAAAAAGCTGTGGGAATTAGTTCTGAGGTAAATAATAAAATTGAAATCCAGATTATTTAAAAGGAATCAGCAAAGTGAAAGTACTTAATAAATTTATAAAATATGTGAGTTACACTTTTACGCTCATTATCCAGCTTCTCTTACCACTATTTCTGAGTACATTTTGAAGGCCATTGCCTCCATCTTCAGCTGCGTGTTGAGAATGTATCTAATGCTGAGTTGACATGCAGCTGGGGGCAATGGCCTGCAAAACATATACTGAGAAATAGTGGTAAGTGAAGCAGGATAACAAGTGTAAAAAGTGTTACTTAAATCTTTTATAAATTACGAAAGGGAAATTTATGTACCTATCATTGAGTATGTTGCTCATAAACATTAAACGAATAAATAGTGTATTCACATGTTACATTACATTTAACAATTCAATATATTACAAATCTTATATACTTAACATACTGGTATTTGTGCATAATGCACTCTCCAGTTGTCAACATGTGCTGTCAAAGTTCACAAGTTCTGATACACTGCATTGTTTTTGGGTAATTCAAACCTCTGTCTCCAATTTACTCT
Source organism: Deroplatys truncata (assembly GCA_030765065.1). NCBI lineage: Eukaryota > Metazoa > Arthropoda > Insecta > Mantodea > Mantidae > Deroplatys > Deroplatys truncata. Next base: position 19,806,101 of record CM060976.1, on the reverse strand, counting down.
GTTCTTAATTATCACTTCTCTCACATCTCCCCTGCATAGTTACTGTGTTGTTTCAGAAACATTCCTGTTATTTCCAAAAGATTTCAAAGGCAATTTAAGACAATTTCTTTAAATTATCTCACTGTCCATTTTGTTCCTTTCTCCTTACTTTGATTTCTGGACATTCTATTAAACAGTGCAGATGTTTTGTCTGTATTTCTGTATAATGGACAAACATTTTTGTAGCTTTTAATTCACTCATAGTACTATTCCTGTCCCTCTCCACATAAATCCTTTGCTTTCAGTTTTATCATATCATATGTTGTTTCCTTCCTCGTTTTTCTCTAAGTTTTTTTTTTCAATATTTTAAAGTGCCCTTAGGTCTTTCATTCTTAAACTTAGAATAAGTGATTATCTGCCTATTCCAGTTTCTCATAACATTTTCAGTGTTTGAACTAATAAACTTCCATCCCATTTTGCTTTTTATTGCAGAGATTTTGATGATATATCCTTCCAATGACTGGATCCTATGCCAATATTTTAACATGTGTTTTACTACAAACTTTCCTTCCAACTCTTCCTAAGTCAGCTCAAGTTACTTCATTAGGAGCTGCCCTAGGTAATCCTGATACCAGTCTGCAGAATGTTCTGAAAATCTGATCAGTAATTTCCTGCCTGCACCATACATTGTTTTCAACTCAACTGTAGCTGAATAATTTTTTTCAGGCCAGTTTACTCTCACATTTGGTATTTCTTTCACACACAGTCAAACTGGTAATAGTTTTACTTCTCCTAGTGTATCATGCTTCTGTTCTGCCCATTTTCTATCCTATTATTGTTTAGTCTTATCTCATGTAATCAAATTTCATTACTTCGGTTTCACAACCTCCAAATGTGAGTGCTTGTCCATGCATGATGCATGAATGAGAGGGAGGGCAGCATAGCTCAAAAATAAAAATTGGATAAATATCAAACTTATTATTTACCACAAACATCTTCCAAGTATGTAACTTTTCTCAAAATTCTCCTCATCCCAAACCAACTTTTACATGAAAAAATTTTCATTATTTTTTATTCTCTCAAAAATGTCTTGAATAATTTTCATTAAAATATTACATTATATGATATATAAAGAATATATATACATATATATTGAGTTTTGTATATCTGGGAAAGAATAATAGAAGAACAAAAACCTAGTAGTACAGCAAAAATGTGAACATAACTCATTAAACATAACCAAATAAGTGTCAATTTCTTTTTTCATAGCATTAACCCTTTTCAAAATATCCTGTATTTTGTATGTATATTTTTTCAAGTGTAAGTGCATCATCTGATGGAATATAATGTAGTATGAAGGATATATGTGAATTTTTAATGGGTGGAGAAGGTCTTGCACATCAGATTTTTTGCTATTTAGCTTTAAACCCATTCTTTACTTTCAACACTTTAATCAGTTATCCATGTTATTGCTCCACTGCTACTACTACTAGAGCTCTAAGAAGCAGACCTAGAATCAGTGTTTCATGTCAGGCCATTTTTAATATCACCTTCAGTATCTCTGGTCATATCAGTGGCTTTTTACCTTTGGAACAATTGCTCATCAGCAATGATGTTCATTCATTTTAAAGTTGAGTGGTATTACTTTAGGTAATTGCATTAAATTCAATACATATATTCATACTTACAGACTCTAGGGAGGATGGGGAATAATCCTGGCTAAACAAAAATTCCCATCCTCTAGCCTGGAATTGAACCTGGGACCTCTGGATTTGAAGGCTAGTATGCTAACCACCAGATCACAGAGGCAGTCTATGCAGTCATTGATTGTGCCACTAAGTGCACATGATGGCAGGTGATAGCCCACTGCCCCATCATGGGAGAGAAGCAAGATTCTGCAGGCATGAAATGGCCAACGATTTTGCTCAAGGACTTTCTCTGAGGTTCTTTTACACTCAAATAGAATTACAAAGCAAGAATGGGTTTATTTCTCTTCTGAAGGAAGCTATGCTAAGGATTTTTATACTGGAAATGTTATGCATTTTCTATATTGGAACTTTCGTCATAATTGACTAGTGGACTTTTGCAACTGTTTTAGAATCATATGTTAATTTTTAATCACAACACCAAAACTACAAAAGGCATAACCCAGATTGATTGATTCTTCAGAGACATGCAACTCAAAGATTTTCAAGAAAATCTGACCCCTCCCCCCCAACACAGCAAACTATCCATTGAATTATAACTAGTGAATTCTTCCAGGCTAATAAGCCGCAGTCTGCTGTAGTTTTTACGTCCAGATGTTTCATCCACATCTGCACTGAACATCTTCAGTAGCATAGTCTTAATCTTCTGGGTGAAGGTTCAGTCGCTGAAGCTGCTGCGACATTTATATGTGGCTGCTCGCACGGCATTGGTGATGGGTGATGGGTGGGGGCTTAGCCTTTCCAGTGTTGTTGGTTGCTGATTGGCTTGCATGTTTTTTGTGTGTTAGTGCCTGTTTTTTATGCCCAAGTACTGGAAGCCAGGTTTTGTTCAGTTTGAAAGCTTCTTCCTTTCTGTTAAGAGTTATTTGGGTGTTTGTAAATTTCTATTGCCTCTCGTAGTCTGGTGGCATGGCAGTGAAGAAAGAATGGTCATCTCATTAGATCGAATTACGTTTTCCCTTTCCGCCCATAGATGTTCTGACAGTTGGGTGTTGATGCTTCAATATATGCTGCACTGCAGGAGCAAGGGATCTTGATACACCAGGCAAAGTGAGCGGATCCATGGGATCTTTGGCAGAGCGCAGTAAATTACTTATCTTCCTAGTGGGCTTAAAAATTGTTTTTATATTGCGGCATTTAAATAAGTGTTCAATCCTGTCCGTGACTTTTTTAAAATATGGCAGGAAGGCGTGTTGGGCCGCTCTTGTTTGAGACTGGCAGTCTTGAGGTCTAGGTAGACGCAGAGCTTTGCGAACTTCTTGGGCTGTGTAATCAAATGAACATAAGGCCTGTTGATGCAATAAGTTAGGCTCGCAGATGTGGGCAGCACAATCAGCAAGATTCTTTATAATGGTGTGCTTGTGCTTGAAATGATGGTTGGAATTCTTGTTTAAATACCGGTCCGTATGGATGGATTTCTGGTATATAATGAGTAAGTGTTCCATCTGCTTTTTTGCTGACCAGAACATCTAAGAAGGCTAGCTGTGTCTCTTTCTTTTTCTATTGTGGATTGATACTGTTTAGATGCTGAAGAAAATCACCTGGAAGAATTCGGTAGTTATAATTCTGACTCTAGCCCTGAAAGCTTAGAACTACTTGTATCTGTTGAATGTAAAAATTGTCTTTATTTTTTATTCTCTCAAAATGTCTGTAATGGTTTTGATTAAAATAGCATTGAAGGTATTTGCTGAAATGTATATCCTGAATTTTCTTCAAATAGCTTATGAAACCCTCTTTATTTGGAATGAATTTTTATTACTAGTAAACCATAAGAGATAGACAAAAACTTAGGGGACAAAAATTGTAGAGCTTGTTAAAACATTGACTAATTTTGAACATTTAGAAGCTAGTAACAGTGATGTGTCATAATTTAAAATAAAGAGAGTTGAGGGTTGTTACACTACATCACTAAAATATTCTTACTTGTTAAAACACATTGATATCAAATATATTTTCTGGTGGCACTAACCATTTGAGAGATATTCGTTGCTGTTGGTTTAATTTTCAAAAGTATTACATTTTTTGAAGGCACTCTTTACAGTAGAACCTCAATTAACCATTATAATGGAGGGGATGGAGTTGACAGTTAGCCAAAAGTGATTAAATTAAATTAAATTTTATTTATGGGCGCTCTTTAACTGCTGTGGTCCTTAGCATCCCATTCTATATTGGGCGTGAAAGACCGGAAATTTTGCCCAGAGGCCTCTTTATCAGACTTGAGGTTCTTTTACGTGCCTTAAATCTACGACAGGGGACCACCGCTTTACTTCCCTTTCGAAGGAAGGCATACTAAGGATTTTTATGCCCCAAGAAATTCATCGCGCTCTGCCGGGTTTGAACCATGACCAAAGGTGATGGATAATTCATCTTACTTAATATAAGTGGTAAGTTTAATAAGCAATTACCAGAAAACTCACTACACACTCAATTTGTGTGCTATGTTTCTTGTGTATTTAGAAAAATGGCAAATAAGGTGTAAAGTGCACTTCACTTGAGAATTTTCAGAATACTGAGGCCTTCTGTTGATATACAGCATGCTCAAACCGCATGACAATTTATATCCAGGACATATCGTGATGTTTGTTTCATGAATAATTCAACTTTTGTAAAATGTAACATATACATATGAAAAAGAAAGAAAAAAAATCTGATGTGTTACACTCACATGACTTTCTCTACTCTTGTACAAACTATTTTTACAAACGCTTATTCTCCATCTACTTCATGTTAATCGAGATAAACATTTGCAGACTCTATCTTATTGCTAATTTTCTTATAGATGTAAGGGGAATATATATTTACAAGGGCAATATAGAAATACAGTAGCCTTTAAGCATATACATTACTCTTAATAGCTGGTTGCTATGTGCAGCACCATTCTCTTTGCCACAAATTAATACTCTTTGCATATCCAAGACAAAAAAATGAATAACGAATTCCCATTTGAGAAAATAAGTATTGAAAAATTTAAGGGAATAACAAGCAATATCTCGAAAATGGCTCACTCAACAAAAAAAAATGTATATGGCATAAATTGTGTATTTTAATGTGATCTACATTTTTTGTATAGTAAAATTTTGTCTATCTCTTATGGTTTACCAGTTATGCAAAAGTCGTTCACAATGAAGAATATTTTTGGAGACATTCCCAGAAAATTCAAGATATACATTTTATTTGTCATGAAAATATCTTAAACATATGATATTTTAATTAAAATCGTTAGCTATTTTTGAGAAAATTAAAATTTTCGAAAAATCTTCCATGTAAAGGGTAATCAGGGGTGGGGGGATTTTCTTGAAAACCTTTGTGTCGCATCTCTGGAAGATACTGAACCTAAATACCAAGTTTGGTGTTTATCCGACTGTTCGTTTCTGAGTTATGCTGTTCACACACACACACACGCACGCGCACACCCCCACACCCACCCACACACGCGCACACCCCCACACCCACCCATACACGTGCACACCCACACACACACACACACGGACATGGACATGTTTCCAAAAATGCTTTTTTTGATTCAAGGGGTCTCAATACATATATTTCTGGTGAAATCTTGGTATCAAATCGGTGGAATACAATACTTCCCCTACTTACTATACGTAGTAGAGAAAGTAAAAAAGGTGACAGTCTGTGAGCTGAATGGTTAACCAAGTGACGGATAATAAAAATTTTACTGTATTCGTCATGTCATTAAAAGAGTATGGAATTTCAAACTCGGGATGTTTTCACTTCAGTTTCATGTATCCCCTTGTACGAGGGCTGTCCCAGAAGTACCTGACCTAACAGGGAAAAAACATCTTTACTTCTCTACTTAGTCTCCTTTCAGCTCAATACACTTTTCCCAGCGATGTTCAATAGCTTTGATACCCTGTTTATAGTGAGAACCATCGAGTTCTGCAAAATAGCCATCAACTGCAAACTCCACCTGGCAAATATACCACCAAGCCATTTCTTCAGCTTTGGAAACAGAAAATAATCAGAGGGGAAAAAGTCTGGCGAATAGGGTGCATGAGGAAGCAATTCGAATTTTAACTCATTGATTTTGGCCATGGCAATAATGGATGTGTGAACTGGTGCATTGTCTTGATGAAACAGAACTTTCTTTTTCGCTAAATGTGGTCGGTTTTGCTTGATTTCATCATTCAAACGCTGCAATAAGTTTGCATAATACTCACCATTGATTGCTTTTCCTTTTTGAAGATAATCAATGATAATTATCCCTCGCGCATCCAAAAAAACTGACGCCATGACCTTGCCTAACAGATGGAACTGTCTTCGCCTTCTTTGGAGCCGATTTTCCCCTTTCAATCCACTGTTTTGACTGTTCCTTTCTCAGGTGTGAAGTGATGGACCCATGTTTCATCCATGGTTATCAATCTCTGCAAAAGCTTGGCTTTATTGCAGCGAAACATCGCCAAACACTCGACTGAAACATCCTCACAATGCTGCTTTTGGTTGATTGTGAGTAAACGCGGTACCCATCTGGCGCACAGCTTTCTCTTGTCTAAATTTTCAGTTAGTGTATGATGTACAGCACATTTTGAAATGCCTACGATGTCTGCTAGCTCGCGCACTTTCAGTCGACAGTCATCCAATACCATTTTGTGGATTTTCTTAATTTCTAGCATGGTCACCTCATTTGGTCGACCACTGCGATGTTCGTCTTGGCAGCTCGTATGGCCTCGCTTAAACTCTGCCACCCAATATTTTACTGTTGTGAATGAAGGAGCAGACTCCCTCTGAGCAGAATCTAGCTAGCTTTAATATTAGTTGGACTAAGACCTTTCAAATGAAAGTATTGTATCACATAACAATGACCAGTTTTATCCATGTTTACAAATTTGCTGAGAAAATTCAGTATTAATGGTGACAAACAATTACTAAACAACATAGCATCGTCAAACTTCAAACTTAAGCTTTATAAGGGTAGTACTTTCTACCATAGTCATTTGCTTGGATCAACAACTGCTATATATACGTCAGGTCCGGCACTTCTGGGACTGCCCTCATACCTACAAAAAATTGAAGAAGAGAGAAAATTAGACAATAATGGGTAGGAAAGTGTGCGAATGTATCATCAGATTTTTTATCACCAATACTTGTTGCTCTTTTTATAAAAATATTAAGGATAACAAGGTTAGTTCAGTTTGTAGTATCCAGTTTATAAACATTTGTAACCAATATCCAAAAAGTGGTGGAATCTCACACAGTGAAGCAATTAATAAAATACACTTGATGAAAGTGGAGTCAACCTAAACACTTACTAGCTTCACTCACTTATTTATTTTGCAGAACATGTATCGTGAGCATGAGTTCATGTCGTCAATCATTGATTGAACTTCAATCCCGGGAACAGGAGACAGGGAGAATTCTCGAGCGGATTTAAAATGGAGGATGAGGTAAGAAACTCACAACTCAACCACGTGTTTTTCAGCAACTCTTTCTGTGGCCACAATCTATAAATCAGGAGATTTTTCAAATTAAAACAAAAAAGGAGAGTAATATCAGCAGACATACGCTGGTGCCTAAAAACAAAACTATGCCCTAAATTTGTTTGCAAAATAGTAAAATACAATAAGAACAGCCGGGAACAGAAAGCAGCTGAAAAGAAAGTGTTAGAAATTAAGAAATCGAAGCACTACATTAAATTGGGGGAACTGGATCTGAAACTGCATAATCTGCACATGAAAATATAAAAAAAATTATGTGCCACCATGTGGGAAAATCTAGAAAGAAACACTTTTGAATGCATCGCACATTTAGTTAGGCAAAAAGTAGCGGCACAGAAAAAGAAGTTTAACAACTTGCACCTATGCAAACCGGTTAAATTCAACACGGACCACTTTGACCTAAATGTTGTTAACCTTTCGCAGCAAACCTTCAACAAAGAGGAGCTAGATTTTTTTAACAAAGGCCTCAAGACTTGCCCACAGTTTTCCAACAATCCGGATGACTACGTGGCCAACATCGAAATAGTCGCAGCAGATCTGAACAACAGTGACAGGTGCACAATTTGCAACAAATGCACGGACATATTGAGTAAAATAACACACAGAAAATGCCCAGGCACACACCATAGGAACGTCGCCAAAACTCTAAACAATAAGGATGTGGTATGTATGAAGGCAGATAAAGGGAGGAAAATCACCGTTTTGAATGGATCTTATTACTCGGAAAGAATGCGGGAATTACTGAATGGGAGAGAATACCTGCTCTTGAACAATTTTCGCTTGAAAAAATGGATAAAAGCCGTAGAGGAAGCCATAAATAACAACCATATCATCCCAAAAGACAGACACTATAGTATCAAGATGGACAACTCCAAGTTAGCCAGAATATATGGCCTTGCCAAAATCCACAAGCCCAGCAACAACATGAGGCCGATAATTACTTATATAAACACCCCCTCTTATTGCCTTGCCAGCTGGTTGCTTCACCAATTTCAAGCACTGCTACAATTCGAAAGCCACAGCATCAAAAACTCCCTTGAGCTGATGGAAAAACTGCAGTCAATCAAATTGGACCCTCAGGACACACTCTTCTCGTTCAACATCAAAAACCTATTTCCAAGCATTCCCATAGACTAGCTGGTTACATTTCTGAGAAAATGGTTACTCTCCACCAACATCCCTGCTGAACAGTGTGAGGAATATCTATACCTCACCAGGATCTGCCTAAACCATTCCTTTTTCGTTTTTGAAGGGAATTTCTACCAACAGGAAAAATGTTTGGCTATGGGAAGCCACCTATCTCCTTTCTTGGTGAATTTATTTATGAGCCAAATTGAAATACACATCACCAAAGTGTTCTCCTATAAGTTCAAAGTTTGGAACAGATACGTTGATGACAAATTCGCAATAGTAAAACAGACACATAGAGCACACTAAGCTTTTAAACTTACAGGATCCATCCATTCAATTCACCATAGAGATAGCTACCAACAATCCTTAGCTTTTCTGGACCTCAAATTAACGAAGATTTCAAATGGCATAGAATTTGGAATACATAGAAAACCCAAACACACAGATACTTACATCAAAGCACATAGTTACATCCCCAAAGCACACAAAGAAGCGTCATTCAACAGCATGGCTCATAGATTAATCAACATCCCCCTCAACAGAACTGAATACTATAAAGAATATCAACACATCGTCAAATTTGCAATAGAGAACAGATGCAGCCAAGAAATGGCACATAGGAAAATACGTAAATTAAAAAGACGAAAATGCATCAAGCAGGTCACCACATTTTCTAACACAGTAGAAAAGATCAACTTCAGGAAATTTACATACCACCCAGTTCTCTTTCATAAATTTCAGGGAGTATTCAAGAATCACATTACCCTGGCACCTTACAACAACTTTAGCATCAAGAAGCTCATTAAAGCAAGAAAATTTGATCCCATACCCCAGGACAAAAAGTCAGGAATCTACAGGATCCAATGTGAAAATTGCAAAAAGGTTTACACTGGAAAAAGGTAAAGGAACATAGGCACCCGCTTCAAGGAACACCGGCGTTGCATAAAGTTCAAACAGACTGACAAATCAGCAGTTGCTTTTCACTTCTGGATTGAAAACCAGGAAACAGACAACAATATTCAGTTGCTGAAACCAGTCCAAAAACCCAAAGAGCTTGAAATATGGGAGAAGATTTACATAAATAAGTTTGAAAACCGCATCATGAACTTTGATTTGCCAGAAGCAGACAACCCTCTTATTTAGTTTCATCTATAGGCCACCAGAGGAAACCCCAGGCTTTCAACAATATGACTCGAGAGTTCATCCCACAGTCAACAGGCAGCTGACGATGTGAGCTCATGCTCACGATGCATGTTCTGCAAAATAAAGGAGTGAACCTAGTAAGAGTGTTTAGGTTGACTCCACTTTCATCAAGTGTATTTTATCTGTAGCCAAGTTTGTGCTTATATGCTAATTCTGCAGCTTGTTGTTTTGCATTCTCCAATTGGCAGCAATGTCTTTCATATTTCAGCAAAACTACTGAGTTTATATCCCATGTCATCAAAGCTATTATTATTATTATTATTATTATTATTATTTGTTTAACTTTGTATGCACCTAATCATATTCTGGGTAGTTTTAGCTGATATGGCTGACAAAACTATAGGATTATATATACACAGATCATCGCATTGCTGCTCATTTGCAATTAGTGGCAACAGGTTTTTACTTGTTTTCCAATAACAACGAATACAATAGATGTAATCCCAAATTCCTATGCATATTCTAAAGCTAATCACAGTGAGGTTATTATATTTAAGAAAAGGTAAGCTTATTGATAGACTTTGCTTGTTGAGAAGTAGGATGTATTTTGGAAACCATGATTTCCATCATCAGTTTTTAACTGAGCATACTGTATAGAGATGTGTACCGTATGAGCCCTGTCAATGGCTAATGCATTTATTGGTGGTGTTTAGCAGTCCAGCTTTTCTAGGCTTTAAAATGAAAATTATTTCCAGATGGATAGCTCTGTTCTGTTTTGAAACTCCTTTTAAGAATGTGGTCTGGTTTGATTTTGTGATTTCTTTCATAAATAGTTCATTACTGCTGTTTATTGTATTTGCTTTATCTAATTTTGGATTTCAGGTCAAAAAAAATCAGCATTAGCAAAACCCTTTAGTGAAAGGAATCGCAGAATTAAGCTAGAAGTTCTTTCAGGAACTTCAAAGCCCAATAGAACTATCCATTTGGGAATAATTGTAGTTTTTGAACATAGGAAAACTGCAATAAGCATTTTTAGACAGCATGGCCTAAAAGTAGAACTAACACAGTGCACATGGCCTAAAAGCTTCAAATTTTCTATTCACAATACAAATCGCCACACTTCAATTTATCGCAATTCATTGTAGAGTTAACCTATACATTATATTGTCAGTCTTCTGCTTTCTCTGATTTAAAACGTTATTCTTTTGTCTAATATAACCTACATAAAGATTAAATGGTGGAAATTGTGAATTCAGAAGAAACTGGAATGGAAGAGCTAGATGAAATTACCAAAGCAGCAGGACAATAACACTAGAAATACTTACCCAAAAATCCAGAAAGCAGTATGATAAAGCATTTAATTGCTTCATTACCTAGTGTAAGGTAAACATGTTGAAAATAATTTCACTGAAAATGACTGCCAGCGAATCAACAAAACATCTGACATCTCACCTTTTTAACGTCATTTCTCTTGTTTCAAGAACCATTCTAAACGTGGTTTGTGTTCAGGAATCAATATAATATTGATATTTTACAAATTCATGCGCTGTCTAAAAAGTAGTGTATGCCACACGTGTTAAAAGTGGTTTGATTATGCTCATAAGATTGTGAAACTGCCTACGGCCTTCGTTTTGCAAATGTTTCTACTCTCAAAATAAAACCCTACTTTTACCCCTTGTATCATAATCTACTATTATGCTCCACAAAGGGAGGACCTGAGTAACTTCATTACCTATCTACTAGGGATTACCATACAAGACAAAAGCAGCCATGTGCTCAGCAAACATTAGATCAAAGGCTGATGATTTCTTGCAAAAAGATATCCTAGTTTTCTTCCATTTAAGTGAAGTGTGCAAAATTTACCTATTATGTAAAGTAACTGTAGCTGTGTCCTTGACAACTTTTGCAGTGTCTCCAGCATTTCCATTGAAATGTTTGCTTAGCTCAAATTTTGTTTTATAAAGCATGATTGCACATAGATTCAAGAATCAGAAAAGTGTTTTGCATTAATCATATATAATTGAAGTTGAACAAATATCCAATCCTACTCAATAAAATATTATTGTAATACATATAGGAGTCAAGAACGTTGATTGTGTCCTCTGGAAATTTTTTTCATATGAATATTTATTCAAGTTTTAAGACTAGAAAACAACTTTGAACTTCAACATTAACGGCTTTTTGGAGCATACAACATGCATCATATTCTGACAGTGTGGTCAGGAAACATTTTAATCACTTGCTGTCAAGTTGAAGACGTGAAGTTAAACATTGAACTTAGGAATTTTTATTAGTAAATGTTTGTGTCAGAAGTTGAAACACTAAATATCTTGGTGATCTTACCAAGCAAACATGTCTCAAGGATATTCGTCATCAACTGAAGTTCAGTAATTAGAAATGAAGTACCTAGTTGAAGTGGTGTGCTGGGCAAGGTTTAGTGAAGATTTTTTGAATTCTAGAGGTAGTTGTAGCAACAAGCCAAAATTTATTACACTATGGTTTATTTGAAGATGTAAATCTTTTCTCAAAGTCTCAATGCTTCTGGCAATAAAAATTGTCAAAGCTGCTCTTAAATGCAGCAATTTTCAGATGGCATAATCATACTGTCATATTATATTCCTTGACTGTGTTGCATTCTATTCCAATTTAGAACAAATCTTTGCAAGTTGTACATGGTCTTATCAAATATTCAGTTTGCTCAAAGTTAATTGCTTTGTTTCTTATTAAGTAACAGCTTGATTGTGTGGGAGCTAGTGTCCACTGTAATAGGGTTCTGCTTCCAGTTAAAATAAATTAATTGTTGCTAAGCATTCACAGTAGAATAAATTTTCGATATTAACAATCACATTATTTTCTCCCTGAACATTCAAGATGCTCATTAAGTATCATCACTGTTATTTTAGACTCTTGAGCATGTTTTGAAAATAGTTGTCTAAATCTTCAACTCTTGGTACTTTTTTTCAAATTTTGACTTAACAACTGCTGAATTGAATTGAGTTTATTTATAACTCCAATAGTTGCACAATATTAAAAAGCATTTAAGAATCTAACACTACTGAAAGTAAATATCTCCCATATCTTAACCTCCAGGCTGTATGTATGATAAGGGACCTTCAAAACACCTCATTATCATAATGCGTGTGCTCTCATGTTCCTTAGATTTCTCATCACTTCTATACTTTTCCTAAAAATTTTGTAGTTTTCTTTACCTTCATGTCTGTCAACATTTTCATTGCTACTATATCTTGTAGTGTATCCCATTTTCCATCCAAGATACTCTCTCTCCCCACCCTTATAGTCGCCCTCCGTGGACTAGTGGTACCGTGCTAGCTTTTAGTTCCCAAGGTCGCGGGTTTTAACCCGGCGGAGGGCGATGGATTTTTTCGGGCTTAAAAATCGTTAGCACGGCTTCCTTCGGAATAGAAGTAAAGCCGGTGGTCCCGTGTCATAGATTTACGGCACGTAAAAGAACCTCAAGCCTGATAAAGAGGCCTCTGAGCAAAATTACCGGTGTTTCACGCCCAATATAGAATGGGACGCTAAGAACCATAGTAGTTAAAGAGCATCCATAAATAAAACTCAATTTCAATTTTCCACCCTTATAACATTTCAAACTCCATCAGGCAATGGAAAGTGTTTTCCAGTTTCCCACATATAATACAAAATTTTTCTTTAATTCTTTTAGAAATAATATCCTTGTATGTATCCATGCAAGACTTCTTCCAAACTGATCATATTATAATTTCTCCCATTCCCAATTTCATTTTATTATGTTATACAGATCTAAAGAACTTTGTTTTCAAAGCTAGCCCAAATATGCTTTTTTTTTTTTTAATCTTCCACTCTTGTCTTACTATGTCCCAAAATTCACTAACATTATTTTCTTTCAGTTTTCAAACACACTCCTTACCAAATCTCTCTTAACAGGTTCTCTCATACACAAACGTCTCTCTCTTCCCATTACATCTCTTTGGTAATTAAGATATTCTTTTAGTATATTGCTACCATCTAGTTTTAAACATCTGCACCAATATTTCAAAATTCTCTCCTATCCTTCCTGCCCTCCCTAGTTATACCAAATTCATTCCCCTTAGCAACCATTGGTGTAAATAGGAAAGAAGCTTCTCCATTCAATTTTATTAGTCTGCTCAAAATGTTAGTAGAAATTCAGATACTACAGAATTAAGATGAGCAAACTTTGCAGTTGCTATTATTTTACTGTTGTGAAATCCAGATGGCCTTTTCCCAAGTTTACTGTTGCATCATCAAAAGTTCTGGTCAATTACAAATAATGCAGTTTATAAATATTCGAAACAGAAGCACTATTAACTGTAAAGTTATTTTCATTAAAGTTTATTTAAAATTTTAAAACATGAATGTAGATGTACTCACTTAAAACTTCACTTATGTCTAGTTGTAAAATCATAGCTTACAACTTCACTTACTTTAAATTAATCGAACATGTTTCAAAAGCACAGCTTGCTTTCATCTTCAGCTTTTTTCCTACTAAATTCAAGATTTAATTAAATTATGTTTCGCTTCACTGTCTCTAACTTCTGAATAACGCTTTTCTGTTATTAAAAAATCATTCATATTTTAAAATTAAAATATAATGCAGTGAGTTAACCAACAAGCACCCATGGTGCAAGAATAAAATTACAAAATAAAATCCAGGTTTTTCTAAAACAATATGTATTTATGAAAATTTAATCTTATCAAGTTTTAAATGCAGTGAAAAAATGGATGCCAGTATGAATATTGTAGCACTTAGTTACATTTGAGTTGGGTTCAGAAGCATGATACAGACTTAGTATATTTAACGTGGCATATTTTGAGTGCACATAATATTAGTTTATGAATCACATATTGAATAAAGAAGGAAATTATGTACTGTTTTTCCATAGTTGTGTGACTGTTGTATAAATTGGAATTCTCTATGCAAAATCTATGAGCTTGAAAAGAAAGGCCTTAAATAAGGAAGTTTTCCAGTTACAGTTTTCCATGTAAAAATTCAAGCCTGCTTTCTTGAGATACACAGCCCAATGGGAATGCTGTGATATTACTTCTACTGATTGCATGGTATGCTAGTTTTGAATCAAGGAGTAGGTTGTACTTGGCAAAATTGCTGTAGCTATTTAAATCATTATTATTGCAAGACACTGCAGTGTTGTGTTTGGTTGTAATTCTTTTCCTAGGAAAAATACCTCTTTTCATTGATTTCCTAGTGGTGAAAAGTCTCCAAGTGATTCAGATGTTGGGAACTTAAAATTACTAGAAAGAACTTTAAACCGTCTAAAACAAGTGTAGCAATTTTAAACATTTTGTGCTGGATAACTTCAGCACTTCATTGAAGCAAAGTGTAATGAAAGGCTGCAAAGTTAATGCTTAATTGGGAAGAACTCCAAAACTGTCTGAAAAGCAAATCTTCCCTTTTTTTTTTCTTTTCTTTTCTTTCTTTCTTTTTTTTCCTGCATTAATGTTTGTGATGCCAACTAATATCAGCTCAACTTAGGTATAGGTATTTATCTTGAAATCTGATACATCAACCAATGTAGCACATGTAATAATGTGAGCTCTGAAAACACATAACTGCAAGTGAATTAAAATCATGTTGTTTTGAACAAGATAAAAGCTCTACACAGTCAGATAGTGACGAGAAACTGCCATAAAGAAATTGTGTTAGATAGAAATAAAAGCATTTCAGGGTGTAAAGGTGGAAACTGCATCCTCATGTCAGTTAATACTGAAAGGGTGGGTTGTCAGGAGTTCCAGAATATAAACAAAATAAGAGGGTGGATAAATTGTGTAACCGTTGTTCATTTATTCATAAACTTATCCTTGTTACAGAGGTTCTTAAAATAACATGATGTAGCTTGGAGTAAACACTACTAATTTAAAAAAAAAAATTGACAGTTTTGAATACCACAGATGTTGAAATGTGGAGATTTGTGGTATTTAACAGTTTATGTGAGTTACATTAATTCACGGATGACAATTGTAAAATCATGTCATTGTACCATGCTAAGAAACTGCTTCCGAGAACCTGGTAGAATATTCACTACGTGATCAAAAGTATCCAGACACCTGGCTGAAAATGATGTACAAGTTTGTGGTGCTCTCCTCGGTAATGCTTGAAGTCAATATGGTGTTAGCCCACTCTTAGCCTTGATGACTGCATTCACTCTCGCAGGCATACTTTCAATCAGGTGCTGGAAGGTTTCTTGGGGAATGACAGCCCATTCTTCACGGAGTGCGGAACTGAGGAGAGGTATCGATGTAGGTCGGTGAGGCCTCACGAAGTTGGCATTCTAAAACATCCCAAAGGTGTTCTATAGGATTCAAGTGAGGACTCCGTGCAGGCCAGTCCATTACAGGGATGTTATTGTCGTGTAACCACTCCGCCACAGCCCATGCAGTATGAACACGTGCTCGATCGTGTTGAAAGATGCAATCGCCATCCCCAAATTGCACTTCAACAGTGGGAAGCAAGAGGGTGCTTAAAATATTAATGTAAGTCTGCGCTGTGATCGTGCCATGCAAAACAACAAGGTGTACAAGCCCCCTCCAGGAAAAACACGACCACACCATAACACCACCACCTCCGAATTTCACTGTTGGCACTACACACACTGGCAGATGATATTCACCGGGCATTCGCCATGCCCACACCCTGCCATCGGATCGCCACATTGTGTACTGTGATTCGTCACTCCACACAAGTGTTTGCCAATGTTCAGTCGTGTAATGTTGACACACCAAGCGGGGCATCGTTTGACATTTTCCAGCATGATGTGTGGCTTATGAGCAGCCGCTCGAACATGGAATCCAAGGTTTCTCACCTCACACCTAACTGTCATAGTACTTGGAGTGGATCCTGATGCAGTTTGGAATTCCTGTGTGATGGTCTGGATAGATGTCTGCCTATTACTCTTTACGACCCTCTTCAAATGTCGGCGGTCTCTGTCAGTCAACAGACGAGGTCGGCCTGTACGCTTTTGTGCTGTACATGTCCCTTCACGTTTCCGCTTCACTATGACATCAGAAACAGTGGACCTAGGAATGTTTAGGAGTGTGGAAATCTCGCGTACAGACTTCTGACACAAGTGACACCCAATCATCTGACTACGTTCGAAGTCCATGAGTTCCATGGAACATCCCATTCTGCTGTTTCACGGTGTCCAATGACTACTGAGGTCGTGGATAATGAGTACCAGGCAGTAGGTGGCAGCACAATGCACCTAAGATGAAAAACGTATGTTTGTGGGGGTGTCCGGATACTTTTGATCACAAAGTGTATATCCTGGATTTTGAGCTGCCAGGGCATGTTCCATCCCTTAGTTACGGTTTTTTTAAAAAGTGAGTAGATAGCAGTTTATGTATTTGTCAGCACAATTTTATGGGCCACTAATATTTTGCCAGCTTGTTTTAAAACATGAACATACATTTAAATAATTTATTTGATTGTTGAGTCAGTTAACCCAACTTCACTTTAAATTTAATTTGCAACATGCTTCAGAAGCAATTACGTCCACCGTCAGCCTTTGTTTAACTGGCAACATTGGAGACAAAATTATTGGCATTGGTTGTGGAGGTGGTGTCATTGTTTCACTTCACTGTCTCCAACTTCTAACTTAAAAATTAATTCATTTAAATGCCTATAATATGTATGCAGCTGACATCATTGGAGCGATATTGTATATATTCTGATAAAGCTCCAAATCACATTGAGTTTGGACAAAAACCACCGACATTCTTGTGATTCCCCCCCCCCCTCTCTCTCTCTAATAGATAATCAGAAGCATATTTAAACTGGGCTGTTCCTTTAATAACAGCAATATTTTATAAAAAGTTTACTCATAGCATTTGTATCACATGAATGATCTGAAAGCATTGTTCTGAATTTTCTGGGATAAAATGTGTAATTGAATTACTATTTTCAGAGAACAGAGGTTCAGAAAAGGCAATGTGTAGCCTGCACAGGGAATATAACAATGATGAGGTTCTTACACTAAATTTATTGTTTGAGTTTTATAGAGGGAGACAAAATATGTATTTATAGATATTTGTTATGGCTTTTAAAGAGAATCATACTATAATTTGCAATAAACAAAATTTTGTATATTTGAAACCATTCAAATGTATGTAGAGCAAGTGTATCTAAGCATGGATAAAAAACTTTGAAACTGATCATTCAACTAAGAGAGATTGAAAAATAACACCTTTAAAACTCACTAACTGGAGAAGAAGGTGAAATTAAAGTTTACTTGCCCGATATCGTAGATCTAAGCATTAGCTCTCGGATGTCACAAGAAGTGGCAAGGTAATGCAAATTTAGTATTCTGTACCATTGAGCTACATTTGGATCATATCTCTCCAACAAGCGCTACATGGAAACACTTTTATGGAATTATATTAGTTTTATTATTTTTGTCATCTATCGCTATTTCCTTTTTATACCCATACTGTAATGCCTTTTAACTGGAAAGAGCATTATCATACTGTGAATGAATGAATAAATGAAATAATAAGATGATTGCACAAAGAAGCTTAAAGACCTATAGCACCAAGATATTATTCCTTTTAAGGATTGAAAGAAACCTCCAAATTAAAACTTCAATCAAGCAGCTTGACAGTGTTGGGTTTTTATTCCTGTGCATCATAATGACTGTCATGTATTTGTTTGCTAGGATTGAATAGAATATTGTATTGTTCACTACTATAACAAATAGATCAAATTTTTATATTATGGTTGTGCAAGTATTCCTTAATTTTACTTTTCCTCATTTCTACATTCCCTTAACTGCCCTTGTAAATAGATTTGCTTGCTATTATTACTTTCTTGATTTTATTTACTAACAAAGCAGTGTTAGTAATTAATAGCCAATTGAACCTTTGAAACAGGTACTACCTTTGGGTTTGTTGAGTGGAATGTCAATGGAATGGAGTGTGAATAAGCAGTAAGGAAAAGTCTGACAAGACATTGAATTCCTAAAGTATTTAGTTCAACTTCCTAACATATGAATTTCCACCAGCATTGAGAGAAGTTTGTGTTACAGACCAGGAGGAAATTATCAATAAGTTGGGTGCTGGATCCCCCTCCCCTTATATTCACCAAGTATATCAAGATCATTAGATTGTTGAAAACAACCTGCAAGATGACTTTCATATTCCTCATATTTGATATAAGTGAAGTAGATGTTTTTCCTGCGTAACTAATGTATTTGTTTTCAGCTTCAAATTCCATATAAGTACATAAATTAAAAACTAATAAGTACTGCTGTAGTATCAGCAAGCTTCTGCTTCACAATTTTCTCTATTCAAATAAATATTCCGATGCATGAAATAAAAAAATGTTTACAATGACATAGTATAATTTAAAATAGAGAGAGTTCAAGTAAGAACATTTTAGTGATGTAGTGTAACATCCTTAAACTCTCTCTATTTTAAATTATGACACATCACTGTTACTAGCTTCTCAATCTTCAAAATTAATTTACGACATAGTAATTGAATGGGAAGGCATGGAAGCTCCATAGGAGGGAAGGGAAAAAACAGTTGGAGAGAGAAAGTTATTTTGGAAAAGGAGACAACCAGAAAATGTACAGTGTACTGTTACTGGAGTGTAAAAAATTACATAGAAATGCACATTATGAAGACCCCTGGACCCCTCCCAAAACATAGGATTTTTTAGAAAAACTTTCATGTTCTTGTTATGTATCTGATCAGCACAATTTAAAACTCAAAACTAATAAACACTAAAATGCTCATGTTTAAGTCAAGCACTTTTAAGGCTACAGGCAGGCATTTTCCTGAAAAGTTCTCCCATCCTATACAAACCTTCGCTTAGAAAAATTTGTGTTAATTTTCTGAAAAATTAATATTGCAAGCTTTGGAATGGCAAGGCAAAATTTATATCTTGAATGTTCTGTAAATAGCCTGTGAAATCAACTTTGTTCTCATTGAACATTACAGGAAGCCGTTAAAAATGGGGGGAAAGATGTTGCTAAAGTGAAAATTTATTTATATAAGAATTTCTGAAGTATTCACTTCTATTTATTAAAATGTTGTTCCACCTTAAGCGTATGTTAAGTGGCTAATCTTTTACTTCTCACAATGTTGGCAGCATGACGCATATCAAATTCCTTTTCAAACAGCTGACTAGTCTGTCAACCCCCTCTATAATAAAATATGCATTACCATGGTATTATAAAATTGATACTATTTCTTGCAAATATTTAACATGATTACGATGAACTAATGCAAAAATTAAAGTTTTATATGTTTAATTCACACAATAGTCATTAAAATATACAATAGGAATAGAGAAAGTCTATGACTGTGACACATCAGACTTTTTGAACTGGTTGAACAAGCAAGTTCAGCTTTTATAGGCTGAAAATGTTACTGTAACATTTCATACTCTTACTTCTTTTGCAGATAAAAGCTGGACTTGTAGCAGAGAGAGACAAGCTGAAAATTGGTGATCCTACAGAATTTGATAGCTTCACTTCGGCAGTCATTGATGCTAAAGCATTTGACCGCATTAAGTCATATATTGAACGTGCCAAGTCTTCTAAAAATCTGACAATAATTGGAGGAGGAAAATATGATAACAGGTTAGTAAATAAATATCTTGGTTTTATTCCTTTCACTGCTAACCCACCTCCATATTGGTTATGCAAACCTCATGTCTTATCTGCTAACAACTGATGCATCAATCAGAGTATGCTCTCTTTTCTTTTTTTGTTAATGTTGCATTTTGGTTTGATTTATTTTCTTCCCCCATGATGATATCTGATTGTCTATTTGAATGATGGGCTTATCGTATATACAGTAGAATCTCGTTAGTACGTTTTTGCAGGGACCTAAGGATTTGGACGTCATAGGCGGGAAAACGTGTTAACGAAAATGCAAAATCTGCAATTTAAGAACATAGGTAATAAAAATCTAATAATTACTACGTCTCCATGGGCAATTTAAATCCATTTTGAGTACAATTTCATACTGAATACGATCCGCATTTCCATGTTAAATTCAATATGTTTAAATGGATTTGGATACACAAAGCCTGAGAATAAATATTTCAAGCTTTTATTTTGGTCAACTTGGATTTTTTAGGTTATGAATGTTTTTGAGAAAATAAATTGCGAATTGTGGAAGCGGCAATAGTGGTTTTGCTGTGTGTTTTGTTACACACGTGATAACAATTTCTGCTAAAAAAGAAAAAATTATGAGCGTGCATCGTGTTACGAGTATAATAGACGATATTATCTTTGGTGTATACAAGACGATTCGAATACGGAGGTGTTTCCATGCAACAAATTTCGTTCCGGTCCTCTTCTGATCCTATTTTCCAAGAGAAAAGTTTTGTTTTAGTATTTTTCCCTTCTTTAAAAGCAGTTTCAATCAATTTAGGTTTGCTAACAATCGTGTTTAAGTTGACGGAGGAAACTTCCGCGCTATATCGACATGTTTTATATTTGGATTGTGATTACATCAAGGTTTTTCAGTTTTTCACTGTTGGTTATTTACCTATTACACTTTCTTTTTTTCATTGTAAATGAAAAGTTAAAATACAATCTACGGTTGTTTGGTCATCACTCAACATTAGAAACTATCGTTAGCGTTTACCACGCCAAGGTAAAGCATTCTCTATCCCGCCCACAGAAATCGTGTCACACAAATATTTAAATGCATGTATGTGATTGGCTGCCGATATCCACCCCGTGACCAAGGATTGACCAAAGTAGCAAATGAGGACGTCAAGCTATGAACGTGTTAAACGCCTACATCCACTGTACCGATCAAGGATTGGCCAAAACAGCGAATGAGGACGTCAAACTTCAAACTTAGTAAGCGGGACCGGGAAAACGCACTAAGCAAACATTATTTATTATATTTGGTGATTTGGTACCGGTACTTTCATAATTCAACGTAATACACGGGAAAACGTGTTAATGAGGAACGTGCTAACGAGATTCCACTGTAATCTACAAACTGGTTTCAACAACTTTCATTATTGCTCTAGTTCAGCCATAAATTACTTTAAAGCCAAATTAAGTAATACAATATAGTGAAGAAGAGCCACATCATAAGGATGCTTAACTAAAATGATTTTGAAAACTGTATTACCATAAATCATATTGTTAGGATGGTTGAAAAATTGAAAAGTCCAGAAAATGCCAAAGATAATAACAATGCATGCATACATAGCATCTTTAATGAACTGAAGTTGCATGATCTTTTGGCTCACTTCTTAACTGCCCTTCTGAGGGTTATAAGTACAATTCTAGCTACGCATAGTAATTGCTTTTCCTTATAATTAGTATTTTTTAATCCCTGTATGTGATCCTTGTATTTCAGAAAGTTTATGTATGCTTTGGTTATTAAATTAAGTAACACTAAGCACAGGTATGAACACCATTTCATAGTCTTTGTATGTGATATATCATAATCACAATTGTCTCCGGCTAATGTGTTTTGAAAGCTTGATGTAAAAAAGGTTTCATCTTGCATCTGTATGCCCAAAGTAAATGTTTAAAATTTTCTAGGGACAGTGACCTAGAAGTGGTGTTATTGTCATGTTAGATTGTATTCAAACCCAACAAACATCATAGCAATTTTTATTTTATTAATTGTTCATTCACCACACCTTTTCCGCTGGTTTTTATTTCATTTGTGCTTCTGGTATGTATGATGTGTGAACAATGGCCAATGAAGTTTCAGCTTTCCAGTCTTGCTGCAAGGAAAAATGTAGGCACCAACCAATGGAAATGCTGTGTCAACAAATTTTTTCAGAATTAACAAAGGAGAATGCTTTGGTGCAATACACAAGCTAACTTCCACCAAGTCTGAAAGTGTGAATGCTAGAGTGAATCAAGTGTATTTCAAAGGAATAGTGTATAAAGTTAAAGCAAACCCCAGGATAAGCGAGTTAACATAAAGCAGTTGTTTTAAAGCCAAAGCTGCCAATAGGACCAGGGTAATTACGGGTAGCTATGTAAATGAAACAACTGAAACCAGAAAAATAGCTATATTAGGATAAAATTTTGATGCAGGTTCACCTGCAGTCTGAGAAGATGCATGCTTTGGTGCCTAATTTTTGGTCTTTATTTTAGATATTGATGTAACTTGTAATTACAATTATTGCAATTTATGTGTTACATAAAAGTATGAGCTTGCAGCCTCCAGTAACGTGATCAGGTGAAAAGCATGCAACACAAGGTGAATAAGGTCAGCTTAACCAATTTAACAGAGTACATAGCAGAGCCAAAAAGTTAATTGTAGTGAATATTAAAGAAACTGTTTTATTCATGAATAAACAGTGGCAAAGTCCTTCCCAAGTTCTTACACTGCTTTATGTGAATTTTCCACTTTTGGAAGCAGTACTGTAGCCCATCTTGTGTTATGCTGTTCAATAGTTGCATTGCTTTTGCTTTCACTGCATCCATGGAATCAAATCAGTTTCTTTGAGCGCAGATATGTCTTTCAATAAGAGAAAAAAGTTACACAGTGCTAGTCTGTTGAATACTGTGGATGTTCCATCACTGGAATGTGTTTTTCACCAAATACTCTTCACAGTTAGTGTGTTGTGGTCTGAGCTATTGTCCTGGTGGAAGATTCATGAGGCATTCTTCCACAAATGTGGTTCCCTTCGTTGTGCACATTCACGGAGGGTCTTCAAAACATTTGTCTGACAGTCTGACCTCCGGCACCCAATCAATGTAGATAACTCCCTAGATATAAAAACATCATCATTGCCTTGAATTTTTGTTTGGTTATGTGCACATACTTTTTCCTGTGGGATTGGAGGTTCTGCTATTGCATGGATTCTCACTTAGTCTCTGAATCATATTGGAAAATCCAAACTTTTTTGCACATAATTATGTTTTTGAAGAAATCAGGTTTATTTTCAATATTTTCAAGAATGTCAACAGAGCAGTTCACTTGATGTTTATTTTGTGTGGGCTTGAGGAATTTTGGCACCATTTTAGCACACACACTTTTCATTCCCAGATTGTCTTGTAAAATTGATCTAACACTTTGCTTATTGATGTTAAGTTCAGCAATTACTGTAATATTCAACCAGCAGTTTCCTCAAATAATTTTATTAACCTTCTCCACATTCTCTTCAGTTTTTATAGGGGAAGGTCGGCCCAATTTTGTATTATCCTTGACATCTTCCCTACCCTCCTCAAATTTCTTAAACCACTTGATAACTTAATACAAGGTAGACAATGATCACCATAAATTTCTGTCAACAATTCGTAAGTCTCTGTGGAATGTTTTTAAAGTTTTGTGAGGAATTTGATGTTAACACGTTCTACTTTAGCACTCAGCATTATTCCAACAGAGCTTAAACACATGATCCATTTCTAATATCATCACGGCACACTAACTGCTGTGCATGAGCAAAACTTAGTGTGATGGCCACTTCCTTGAAGTGGCAGGAAATGAGTAAACTATTAAGTCCAGTTTCTTTATTGTTGTACGTCACACATGTCCTGTTTATGATAAACCACAAATTGAAACACTCCGCCAACTTGTGTATATCCGTATATATGTACTTTTTAAGTTGGCAAGGAGTACAGAAATAGTTACCCATTATCCAGATCAAGCTAGAGATTATTTGAGGAATGAGCATGTAAATGCTTTGTCTTACCTAAAGTAACATTGATGACTCGTATTGTAATAGAAGTGCAGAAGCTTCTACAAAGTTTAGAGTGCCTCAAGGCACTATTTTGGAACCTGTTTACTTTCTCTGTTACTTACCTATTATTGTAAGTAGAAATAGTACTGCATTCCATCCAAAACTTTGATATCGAGATTTCACCGGAAATACATGTTTAAAGACTCCCTAAATAAGTAAATTAAAAGAAAAAACTCTTAGAAAAAGGTCCATGTGTGTGGGTATGTCTATGAACAGCATAACTCAAAAATGAAAAGTTGGATAAATACCAAACTTGCCATATTTTTAAGACATTGCATTACAAATAGAATGTATATCTTAAATTTTCTGCAATAGCCTGTGAAGTCCTCTTCATTCTTAATGACGTTTGTATAACTGAAAAACCGTAAGAGATAGACAAAATTTTACTGCACATAAATTGTAGGCTTGTTAAAGTGCACAATTTGTCAGTTTTTTTTTTGTGGCATTAACCATTTCCATGATACTCTTTGTTATTAGTTTGAATTTTCAAATACCTATGCTTTTTCAAGCTGTAACTTGCTATTCATTTTTTCTTTTGGTCATTCAAAGAGCATGGCATTTCAAAACCACATAGCGATTGGCTTTTAAAAATCTACTATCACTTTAGCCCTGCTGTATCCTTATACCTACAGTGAAATGTGCAAATGCATAATGAAAGTGTATCTGTATTAACAAGGAGTTTGTAGAAGAATAAGCTTTTATAAATAGTGTGTAAAATAGTAAGTAGAGAAAGTCATGTGAATATATCACATCAGATTTTTTTTTGTTCTTAATCAGGGTTAATGATTAAGCATTGTATGCAGATGACTCAATTTTATTACCTTCTCTACTACATATAGTAAGTAGGGGAAGTATTGTATTCCACCCAAAATTTCGATACCGAGATTTCACCGGAAATACATGTTTTGAGATCCCCTGAATCCAAAAAGAGCATTTTTGGAAACATGTCCGTGTGTGTGTCTGTCTGTGTGTGTGTGTCTGTGAACAGCATAACTCAGAAACAAACAGTCGGATAAACACCAAACTTGGTATTTGGGT
Organism: Deroplatys truncata; assembly: GCA_030765065.1. Lineage (NCBI taxonomy): Eukaryota > Metazoa > Arthropoda > Insecta > Mantodea > Mantidae > Deroplatys > Deroplatys truncata. The sequence continues at coordinate 19,780,938 of CM060976.1, read as the reverse complement.
TCAGTATCTTCCAAGGATGCGACACGAATGTTTTCAAGAAAATCCCCCCACCCCGGAGTACCCTTAACATGGAAGATTTTTCGAAAATTTTAATTTTCTCAAAAATGGCTCTAATGATTTTGATTAAAATATCATATGTTTAAGATATTTTTATGGTAAATAAAATGTATATCTTGATTTTTCTGGGAATGTCTCCAAAAGTATTCTTTATTGTCAACGACTTTTGCATAACTGGTAAACCATAAGAGATAGACAAAATGTTACTACACAAAAAATGTAGATCGCGTTAAAATATACAATTTATGTCATATACATTTTTGTTGTTGAGTGAACCATTTTTGAGATATTGCTTGTTATTCCCTTAAATTTGTCAATACTTATTTTCTCAAATGGGAATTCGTTATTCATTTTTTTTGTCTTGGATATGCAAAGAGTATTAATCTGTATCAAAAGGAATGGTGCTGCACCTAGCAACCAGCTATTAAGAGATATGTGTGTGCTTAAAGGCTACTGTTTTTCTATATTGTCCTTATAAATATATTTTCCCCTACATCTACAAGAAAATTAGCAATAAGATAGAGTCTGCAAATGTTTATCTCGATTAAGATGAACTAGATGGAGAATAAGCGTTTGTAAAAATACTTTGTACAAGAGTAGAGAAAGTCATGTGAGTGTAACACATCAGATTTTTTTATTTAAAGTAATGATTTAAAATAAGTGTATAATTTAAGTAAGATTTTATTACATGACAGGGTTTAAGCTAGAAAATAAAATGTCTCAAAAATGCACAAATCAAAAATTCCATTTGTGCAAAATATGATAGTTTGTGCAAAATTCTGCTAGTAGAAAATTTTATAAATTATACTATTAATGAGGGTTCTAAAAGTGAAATACGTGTATATTGAATTGAAGCCAACAGTAATCTGCTAAATGGAATTTTATTATTTTTTAAAATTAACCTTTACACATATAAATCCACACATATCTACAATTAACTGTCAAAATTTATTTGCATATTTTGCATTACATTATATTATATCACTTTAGAATGTCAATTTTTATGTATACTCCACACACTGACTGCCTTTTTAAAACCAAAATCATTGCGAGTTGGCCCTTCAATATGAATTGTCAGAAGTTTGTTAACTCTTTCACCAGAAATGCAATTTCTGATATCTGTTTTTATATTGTTCATGCAACTAAACCCTCACTCACAGTCAACTGTGTGCAGGGAAATAGTAGCGGCGTATTTTATAATTAAATCCATAAGAGGAAATTATTCACTCATCTTATTAACATAAATGAACTCTATCAGCTCTTTGAAATTCATTCCATTGCACTACTGTTCAACACCTTAAACAGTGCCATTCCAGTAACAGATCATTTAAATTCATAGATGCGGCAGAATTAGTGCATATATTTCTATGATTTCCTTGTTGCCATACTCGCCATCATTTCTGTAATTTTTAGGATACAGCATATTAAATACTCCAATCTTATCTAAATCCCCTAGTCACTCATATAAATTTATAAGCAAATTTATCTAAGAATTTGCAATTATGGATTTGGCAACACTTCTATGATGCAGTGAATCTTGTATTGTGTTTCCATGAAACTCGAACTCACCTTCTTGAAATTCTGGAGGTGCTTTGTCAAGGAAAATAAACTGTAATTTGGGCCAGGTTTTTATTTAAGATCCTCGAGCCCTTGTATGCATGAGTTCATGCAAATTTGCGTGCATTCTGGATCTAAATTTGACTTTTGAAAGTCAAACACAATTTGTTAACAAGAAACATGACATCTTTCATAAAAGACAATAGTGACAAAAATTTTAGATACTTACAGTTTTTAGTAAGCCAACAGCTGCTGGTCTTTTATCTTTTTCCAGCACAGATACCAAAGAATTCCAGTTTACTTATTGTGAATTTACCGCCTCTCCCAATGAGAGGCAGCAAATGGCAAAAGTTTAAACAAATTTTTTCCTTGACCCATTAAGTATTTCTTGCATATCTTTTAATGTTTTGGAATTCTTTGGTGACTGTTCAAAGTAGTTATATATTCTGTTTAGAATATCTTGAAACTTCACTAGTTCTGAACAGTGTTCTGCTGCTTGACTGACTGCTAGTGCTAACCGATGGGGTACGCAATGCACAGATAATATACATGATATACATGATTAGAGTTTCTGCTTGAGTAATGTCAGTAGACTCATCTATCATAATTGAATACCACCTGCCTGACTTTATTTTCGATTATTTTACACATTGCATCCTCCATATCATGAATACTATTGTAACTTTCATAATTTGCATTGCCATTGAAAGTTAATCTGGTGAAAGAAAGACATCCTAAGTCTATCCACAGTTCTTTTAATACAGAAAACTTTCTTGTCACAATTTTTCCCTTTGTTATTGTGTAGATGATTTTATAGCAGCTACTACACTTTCCTCAGCGTTTTTACAGGATGCAGCTGAGGCTTTGACAAAATTTGATGCCTCTAATGACTCTCGAATTCAGTTCTTATGGTCCGCCGAGATTTCATGCCTCCTTAATGTATCAGCTTTGACAACACAATAACCTGAATGTAAAAGAAAAAAAATCTGATGTGTTACACTCACATGACTTTCTCTACTCTTGTACAAACTATTTTTACAAACGCTTATTCTCCATCTACTTCATGTTAATCGAGATAAACATTTTCAAACTCTATCTTATTGCTAAGTTTCTTGCAGATGTAAGGGGAATATATATTTACAAGGACAATATAGAAATACAGTAGCCTTTAAGCATATACATATCTCTTAATAGCTCGTTGCTAGGTGCAGCACCATTTCCTTTGCCATAGATTAATACTCTTTGCATATACAAGATAAAAAAATGAATAACGAATTCCCATTTGAGAAAATAAGTATTGAAAAATTTAAGGGAATAACAAGCAATATCTCGAAAATGGTTCACTCAACAAAAAAAATGTATATGACATAAATTGTGTATTTTAACGTGATCTACATTTTTTATGTAGTAAAATTTTGTCTATCTCTTATGGTTTACCAGTTATGGAAAAGTCATTCACAATGAAGAATACTTTTGGAGACATTCCCAGAAAATTCAAGATATACATTTTATTTGTCATGAAAATATCTTAAACATATGATATTTTAATCAAAATCGTTAGAGCCATTTTTGAGAAAATTAAAATTTTCGAAAAATGTTCCATGTAAAGGGTATTCTGGGGTGGGGGGATTTTCTTGAAAACCTTCGTGTCACATCTCTGGAAGATACTGAACTTAAATACCAAGTTTGGTGTTTATCCGACTGTTCGTTTCTGAGTTATACTGTTCACACACACACACACACATACACACACACACACACACACACACACACACCCGGACATGTTTCCAAAAATTCTTTTTGTGGATTCAGGGGGTCTCAAAACATATATTTCCAGTGAAATCTCGGTATCGAATTTTTGGGTGGAATACAATACTTCTCCTACTTACTAAACGTAGTAGAGAAAGTAATAAAGTACGTTTAGTATCACAGATTTACTTGTACCTAACTTAGTACCAAAAGTAACTTGTACTTGTAATATATGGAATCTAAATTATTTATTAACATGGGAATAATTTACTACTGCATTAACAAATTAATTAGATCAACATTTATAATCAGACACATTTGAACAGGGAGCATTTATTTTCAGGGGAACCTAAATTTGAGTTAGATGTAAAGAATGATTTTATAATTATCATTTTCATTGCTGTCTATATTAAAACACTGTTTTAAAGTGTTAAATTCCCACGTTTGTTGTGAATGTTAATACTACAACCTACCTGATGATGACGACACCAAATAGTTCTTCTTTTTCATGTTCTTGCACAAACTACACACAAATAATGGAATTTCTCCAGAATACTGCACTTTGCACCATTTATATAACACTTTTCACTGATTGTTTATTTGGTATGCCTATTTTAGTATCAGGTTTTGTTTCTTTTGTATGTCCATTTTTAGTTTCACTGGGACTAGGACTTTGTTCCCTTTTCTTCCTTAAAACAAATTTATCCATCACTTCTTAAAAAGCACACACATACACAGTGTTCATTTGACAAGAATGAGTGAACCACGCAGACCAGATCAGAAATGAGCTCTACCAGCTGGGAGGGAAAGCGGCATATTGTTTGTTTCTGTGACAGATTGTTACGGCTCATTGAAAGGTTGTGTTTATAGCCTCTTACAAAGAAACGACATATCGTTTGTTTCTGTGGCAGATTGTTGCCACATTTTTGTGAATGCTGTTTTAAAGTTTGTTGCATTCTTTGAATTCAAGTAGCAAAAAGCAACTGTAACTTAAACCCTGTTACATGATATTAAGAAGTGGTTTCCTGTGAATAGATTTAAAGATGATAAAAACACCAAAACTAATAAGTCAATCAGTGACAATGAATTGTTCTTTAACACACGCCATGTGTAGGCTAAAGTTGGAAAGGTAGAATCTGTCTGAAAAATTCAATGCCATAGCTGGGATTTGAACCTCGGATCTTACTGTGCCATTGCTCTAACCAACTGAGCTATCATGGCAATATGCCAGCCTGGCATTAAATTCCCTAACTGACTCACATTTTTCCCGGAAAAACATGAATTTTCAAATTCATTCAGAGATAACATACCCCAATGGCAACTAATCTCATAATCATATTAAATCCTGTGCTTCATAGTTAACCATCAGTTGGTTAGAAGAGCGGCATGTAAGCATTGAATTTTTCAGTCTAATTCTACCTTTCCAACTTCAGCCTACACATGGCATGTGTGAAAGAACAATTATCATTGATTAATCTAATAGTGGTTAATTATGAAGCCCATGATTGAAAGTACTTAAGAAGATTGTAAGAAACCATTGGGATATGTTATCTCTAAATGAATTTGAGAATGCCTGAATATGAGTAAGTTGGGGGAGTTAAGTGTCATGACGACATGGTGCTCGGTTAGCATGGTGGCTCAAATCCCCCCCCAAATGGAATTTTTAGTCTGATTCTATCTTTCTAACCAAAACTAATTGTTACTGTTAGAAATGCTGAAAATAACTTTATAGAAAAATGAGTAAAATTGTTAGGCATATATGTAGATAATAAATTAAACTGGAATGATCTTGTCAGATATATAAGTAAGAAATTTTCTACAGTTGCTTTTCCAATTATACCCTTAAATGAGGACTGAACTAAAAACTTGCATGTCTATTTTATTTAATATTCTACAAGATCTTGGACTGTGCATAATGTTGAAAACCAGAACAATGTACGACTTACCGTTTAGGATTTGCAGGGTATTTTCCACACCAGCAGCACACTGTGGTGACACCATGCAGCCATTCTTGAAGCAAGTATCTCCTGCCAGAGCAGCTGATCACTCATAGCATTAAGTTTCAGCAGGAATGTGTAGTCACAGTGTCTTGAATATCCATGCTTTAAAATGTCGCTTCTTTGAACTCGTCTTATTATTTATCTATTTTATTAGTTTTTTCCACAGTTCTCTTACAAAAGTAACCCAAACTCAGAGAAGTACCAGCCTTCCATTTTCTCCTTATTGGGTTTAATTTTCTGGAGTGAGCCAATTTAGCAAGGACCGTCACACATTCAGTAACTCCTGGTCCAACATACTCGTATTGAAATTACTTCACTCACTATTTGTGTTACAAGGTTTTGTCTCTGCTCATAAGTTTTTTCTCATACTTTGTATTATATACCCAGTCTCCAGCCAATTTAGAATATTCCATGGAACTGCCCACTACTTTTTTCCTTTGGTGAAAATTATGATCTAGAGCAACTATCATTAATGTGACATAAATGTCTAGAAATGAAAAAGTGTTCATTTTGGGACATGCTTTAAGTGCTCTTGTGATAAGATTCAAGGCTTCCTGTATGATGAAAATGATTTATATGTGTAATGCCACTTAAAATCTTCCATTATTTATGAAATTGCACAAGTCATTGTATTCTATGGAACTCTAACATAGCGAGTTCGTGTTTTTAACGTTTTCTTCACTCAGCACATCATGAGCACATGAATGAAACTTCTTATAACCTACCCAATTATGAACATTAGTAATGTGATTTACAATTGTTGTGAACTTTTCCTTTATGACTATACCTCCACCTTCACAAGTAGCACATAGCCACCACAAATGATTATAAATAGAATGCTTTCATTCATGAAGGACTGAAACATTTTCATAAGCTATTTAGTAAGATGCCATACATCAAATTCATGGTGTAAATGTGGAAGTTTCTTTTTCATCAAAGCTGTAATACCCATCAGAAACAATTTTATGCACTGCTTTTCATACATTGAAGTCAGTATATTTTTGCAGGCAGCTTTCTCAGTATCACCACTTACAGTTCTTCTATGTATAATTATGAAGTTTAATGTTTATTTGTTGCCAAATTCATTATAGAACATGTCACATATTTAGCAGAAAATCTTGGGGAGTCGTACAGTCCACCCCCACATAAGTTTGAATCATTCATGGCAATTGCAAAATTACTTTTAACCAGGTTTTGTGTACAGAAGGGAAAACAACTTTTTAACAAGCCTATAAAAATATGATTTAGAAAAAAAATAATAGTTTTATTACTTTTGAGAATGCTGTGAAACAGTTAAATGTCATTCAGCAAAGATACATGCCTGAAACTATGCATACATTACTTTTCAGACTTCCGCTTTTGCCTCCAGAGCACTACTCATAATTGTGCCCAATCACACGATGAGTTATAATTCACATTAATGCCCCTCATGCATTAGATTCCCATTGTGACAGGTGCACCACATGTGTGACAAATACTGAACAGTGTAAGGAGAGCATTTACATATAGAAATGCAAAATAATATTTTCTGGACATACGTATGAGGTATGATAAAAAAGTTTCCGGAATAGCTTCACAACAATGCTGATACTGAGATTTCTTTAATTCTCACCCAGACTGTACATGCAGTGTTCCTTCCCGATAAAAATGAGAGTTCATGTGACTTCCTGTGACCACGTAGTGACATGGTAGACGCTCTGAAGTGAACACGTGTTTTGCATGTGCAGCGATTTTTCAGCATAGCAAAAATGTCAGATTACGAAGAACAAAGAACGAACATCAAATTTTGCTTTAAACTTGGTAAAATTGGAACAGAAACCTATGAAATGTTAAGAAAAGCTTATGGGGAGGAAGTTATGGGCAAAACTCAAGCATTTGAGTGGTTTTCGAAATTTAAAGGTGGTGTGACATCAGTTAAAGATGCAGATCATTCAGGGCAACCCTCTTCCAGCAAAACTGACGCAAATTTCAATCAGGTGAGGGAAATGGTCTTAAATGATAGGCGCATTACAATAAGACAACTTTCTGACTCATCAGGACTCTCCTTTGGAAGTGTTCAAAGCATTTTGAAAGACAATTTGGACATGAGAAGAATTGCCGCCAAGTTCGTGCCCCGCCTGCTTTCAAATGACCAAAAGGAAAGCCGTGTGATTGCCTGCCCAGATCTTAAAGAACAGCTACAAAATGACCCACAGTTTATGGTGAAAATTATTACTGGTGATGAAACATGGATTTATGGGTACGATCCAGAAACGAAGCAACAATCTTCACAGTGGAAGAGTCCTTCATTTCCACGCCCGAAAAAGGCCAGACAAGTTTGATCCAAAGTGAAGTCAATGATTGCGTTTTTTGACATTAAAGGCATTGTACATAAGGAATTTGTGCCACAGGGTCAAACAGTGAATCAAGTGTTCTACAAACAAGTGCTGCAAAGATTGAGGGAGAATGTGCAACACAAACGGCCGGAGAAATGGAGTGGTGACTGGTTCCTGCATCATGACAATGCGGCCGCGCACAAAGCCCTTTCTGTTTGCCAATCTTTGGATAAAAATAGGATGAATACAGTTCCCCATCCCGCCTATTCTCCAGATTTGGCACCAGCGGACTTTTTTCTTTTCCCGCGAACTTAAAATGTGGCTCCGAGGACACCTTTTTGAGGACATTGATGTCATCCATCACGAATTGCAGAAGGCTCTGAACATGTTGAAAGAAGAGGACTTTCAGAGGTTCTTCCAGCAGTGGCAGAAGCGCTGGGACAAATGTATCAACTGCCAAGGAGACTACTTCGAGGGTGACAGTGCAGATTAGACAAAACAAACTGTTATGTAGTATTTATAACATCATTCCGGAAACTTTTTGATCACTCCTCTTACATCATCTTCTCCATCTTCACTGGATTCTCTCAAATATTCATTCGGTTTATAATCTTCATCATTTACAATTGAAGATTCACCTTCCTCATCAGTCAAAATTTTGATTCACATTAATGCCATTTATAGCACTAAAAGTTTGTTTCCAACTCGCACTGTATTTCAGCATTAGTCTTTAACTCCATGTGTAAAGACTCAGAAAACTAGTTTAGCTTCACTTTCTTGCTAAGAATTGCTTACCGAATTATCGATTAGCTGTAGCTTTGTTTTCTTTTAAGAAAATTTGAATTTTTTTTTTATTTTGATGGGTTTTCCTCTAATCTTTCTTAAACTTTCGAAGGCATCATATTATCTTTCAGTTTAGGGCTTTTGAATTTCTTGTTCTTCATTCTTATTTTTATAACATCCAACTCATTAAAATCACTTTCTTTGAAATGAATTCCATATACTCCAGCATTTTTGGTTGGCACAAAGCTTTTATGTTTCATAGCAGTAACCCATTTGTTGTACACATGTCAATTCTTATTTTTATCAGGGAATGAATTTCTGTTTATGCCGGAACTATTTGCACAACCATAAGCTCTTCATGCAGGCATTCTTTACCTAACACCTCACAAAACACTAGGAAAGAAAAACTGTCCTACAATCACAAGTGACATTCAGCATGTTGCAAAGCCTCATGACGTCACTGCAAGGTGACCATTAAACATAAAGAGCTTCTAGAATGAAAAGAAGAGGTCGTAGAATGATGCGGTTTTCAACAATGTATTCATAATTTTTATGGTCTTCAAAAATTTAGTTTAGTCCTTCTTAACTGTAAACATTCCTAGATTTGATCTAAAGCATGTGTATTTTGCTTTATTTGAGTGTGTTTTTAGATAAGGACTTACGTTGTATGGAAACAGTTCTTACTTAAGGGTTGTTTGTTTAATGAGTAGTGCTGTATTTGAGTCATGTAAGCCGCTTTTAATATGTATGAGATACTGCATATGTAAAACAAAACATTGAGAATTATCCATTAGTACATTAAATATATACCTACAGTAGAAGAACTTATAAAAATTGATGACCTTTGTTAAGATTACAGAAAACTATATCAAAATACCTAATCAATGCAAGAAGGCATAGAAATTGCCAAAAAATATCAAAACACTTCAGACCAATTGCAGAAACAGCATTTAACAATGGTTTAAGTATGGCAGCTGCTTTGCAAAGACAATGTTTAACATTAAACATTGTTTAAAGTTGATGTTTAAACATCACTAAGAACTCTGTTTAACCTCAAATTTGTGTCACTTTCCTTTTTGGGCAGCATTTTTGGAAGATAATTGGGAAATTTCAGAAACTGAAGGTGGCAGGACCTCCTCATGGCACAACTATGTACTCTGCATAAAATAATTAAAAGAGATGAAGCTTTTCATAAGTATTGACAGCACTGCATGCTGCACGAAGAATGTTATTCAGAATATCAAATTTACCCACATTAATATAATTCTGTCTAGAGTTTTGCATACCCATATCAAAGGACTTTTAAACAAAAATAATTGCAGAGCGTCTTTCAGCACACCTAAAAAGATCTGCTCTAATGTGCTGGGTTCTGTGGAAAATTGTTGAAAGCATCAGCTGTTATTTTGCTAATTGCCTTCGCATACATATTACATGGCAGCATTTACTCATGATACTGTAATCATAACTTGCTATGTTGTAATCTTTGAGAATGTCAGGTATCTCAGACTTTTCTTTAATTGAAATACTTACTGTAAGTTTAGCCATGATTTCTGTATGAGATATCCTCATAAATAGACATTTAGCCACTTTTGATTGTTTGCATTAACATAAAGTTGTGATTAATAGAAAGTAACAGAGAGTATTCCATATTTGTTTTCTAGCTGATGTTTTGGTTTAAAATTATTTAGCTTAACATCGACTGAACACTGTAAACAACAAAAATCCTTAAACATTGTTTAGCTATACATGTGTCTAAAGGTTAAAACATTTATGTAACATTTGTGCCATCCAGCCTTAATATCAGTTTTAAGGCCAAAGACTGACTTCTTATAAATCCAATTTACAAATTATGAATATTTTAATACTAAAATTATTATATAAATTGCATTTTTTGCACTGCTGCTGTGCATGTGTATTATTATTGGCTCAGAAAATTGTATTGTATTAATTATGTGTATATGCATAGAAGTTTTGGCAGTGCTTTAAATATATTATATACAGCTATAGGCTTGTTGTTATTATTATTATTTATTATATATGTTATATATTATTAAGATTTTTATTTTTAATTTAATCTATATTTAAATAAAATTCTTCCTAATGATAAGCCTATAAATCTCAATTCATTAAGATTTTAAGTTAAATTAAACTAATATCCTTCAAAGTTATAAATAAAGTAAATTCATAATATAATTTCTTTTTCCAGCAAAGGTTATTTCATCGAACCCACCATTGTAGAAACAACTGACCCAGAGGATAGCATTATGGTAGAAGAGATCTTTGGTCCAGTGTTGACTGTATATGCCTATAAAGACCAAGATCTTGAGAGTACCTTGCGGCTAGTTGGCGAATCTACACCCTATGCTCTCACTGGTGCTGTGTTTGCAACAGATCAGTGAGTATATCAGCTAACTTGTTTTCAATCTTTGAATAGGTATAAAAGTGTAAAAGCATAAACTGGCATGCAGGTGTGAGAATCATGCATATATTGGGTGAAATGGTCCCTCTAATTTTTTGTAAATTTATGTAACTTGCTAAATGACAGATGTGTCTTAGATCTGCATGTTTGCCAACTTTTACAGTTTGCCCATAAAACGTACAGAAGCAGAGGTGTTTTTACAATTTTATGCCAAAGGAGGCATTTTTAAGGCTTTGTGGGTGGGTTAAAATTTGTATTCTCATCACTTCATTGGAAGTTAGGCAAGATTTTAAGAGTTATAAAGCACAAACCTCTGAGAGGCAAGAGAGTACAAAAGGTAACACAGCAGCCTATATTTTTCAGAGAGAGCATCCCCTGATCCTCCCCTCTATCAGGAAGAATGGATGGACAGAAGGTTCTGTGCATATCCATCGCGTGCGCCACATATCGCTGACCATCTTGTAAGGCCCTAAAAGAAAATGAAACAAAAGGAAATGAGGTACAGGAAAATACCTGGTAGTATTATAAAATCCACCCTAGGACTCCCTTAAACTAAGAAAATACTAAAGTCGGGGAGGACGGTCCAATGGGAATTGAATCTGGGACCTCCCTCAAAATTTAACCCTCAGACACTATCGCCTGAGTCATCATGCTTGGTAGGAAGATGGTAGATGGGCAAGATTAGCTTGTATCAGATGGAATGTTAAAATGTGATAAAATAGGATCAATTATGTGGGCACACTTCTGTATGCTATGAAGACTTCATGAGAATAGCTAACAAAGCTGCAGCAAAAAGCCTAAAAGGTTCTGCATCTATTGGCGCAGCCTTAAATGTAACTCTTATGTGCCATGATGTAATGTGATATCTGCACTCAATACTTCCAGATTAACAGTTTAGCTAGTTTTGTGAATAGTACTGTCTTAAAACAAACTTGATGTCCAGCAATCTGCAGCAGGTACCTGTATGTACTAGTTGTCTTCGCTTAAGGAACTTTAGTGAAAATGTGTGTAGCAGTGTACACTACATGTAATTTTTGCATATTTAGTACACTGAACATTTTAAGCATTCTAAATTTCATGCCATTCGCAAAATTATCGTGCTTTGCCCGATGAGGGAAAATTTTACGGGTTTTAATCTCAGGAAGGTTGGCAAGTATGTTTTCCATGTCATTTAAGAGTTTGTTATATAAGCATACAGACAAAGGTTAAACACTGAGTGAATAAGTGGTTTAAGTGATACGTGGTTCTCTGGATATAAGTCCATCTCAAAGAATTGTTAGCTACCCTTATGCTTGTATCCGTACAAATTTGCCTAAATATTTTTGCCAAGTATATGGATTCAATTTCAAAAGGTAAAAAGAGATCAATATATTATGCAATCATAAAAATTATAAAGCTGAACAAATTAGAGGCATTCATACTCAGAATGGAGACTGTACAATCACATCACAGCATAGACATTCACTAAGCACGAATTGCATTTCTGGCATAAGCGCAGCTGCATTTAATAGTTAATAACGTTAAAACATCTAAAAAGATATCAATTGTAATCTACAAGCAAAGTTTCAAGGTGGTGTACCTAGATTTGCAGTTACACTACACTGAGCTCCTAGCTTCTGAGTGGTTATATGCATTTTTGGCTGAGAACAGAGATTCTGAGTATTTCATAGTAACTTTACTTTAGTTTCTCTTTTTGTATTTCTTTGAGTTTATGATTGTATACATACAAATAAACCTTATTATATGAAAGTTACAAAGAAATGACAAGAGAATTGCTATAAAGAATTTAAATTCCTGTTTCTGCTAATCTCTTTGGTGCAATATTGATAGAATTAAAATATTATCAATAAAATTGAACTTAAAGCACCAGACACTTTGCAGTCCAATACATTAAATTTGATAATTGTGTGATGGTAATTATTTAGCTTAAATTCAGGCAATATAATGACAAATTAAAAGTAAATAAATAAATTAAAAAGCTCTTACAGTACAAAGTTTGAAATCTTGGGATCAACAGCTTTAATTTCCAATAACTGTTCATGTGGCCAGAAGGAGCTCTTGATAAAGATTCTGAATAACAAAACATTTCATTGCATTTCAGATCAGCTCTGATTAAACAGGGATTAATAAATGTGTTACAAGAATTAAAATGTTTTCTTGGAACAGCAGTTGAAGCATTAACTCTTAGAACAATTTTACCTATTTGCATTATTTTCATATGGGTATAATTACCTCACAGAACATATTTCAAAGGCACTTTTCTCTATTGTCAGCTGTATTTGTTTTTCTATGTTTGAATTCATTCATATGCTCTCAAGTCACTGTGTTCACTGCTCACAATTTTACTTCATCATATACATGGTATTCTGCGACCCAACAGAAAAACAAACATAATTTAAATTATAACTAATATGATTTTCCGGGCTGTTATGCCGTGGTCTGCTGAAGAAAGATTTCCCAGACGTTTCGTCCACAACTGCGGTGGACATCTTCAGTGGCGCAGACGAAGTCTTCTCGGTGAAAGTATCGCAGCGTCTGATGCGTTGGCCGTTAGTGCTGCTCTCTTTATAGTGTGGGCGCTCTCTGCTGATTGGCCCGCTGGTATGGGGGGGGCTGGCGCCGGCTGTGTTGTTGCTCTCTTCTGATTGGCTCGCAGTGTTTTTCGGTTTTGTATGACCTTTCTTGTTTTTGATGACTAGATGCCAGTTACTGTTGAGTTTCAATGCTTCTTCTTTCCTATTGAAATTATTGGGATGTTTATAAATCTCTATTGCTTCGCGTTGTAGCCGGGTATGGTAATGCTTTATGGAGGAAAGAATGTTGGTGTCCTGAAATCTAATAATGTGTTCGCCCTCGGCTTCAATGGCAGAATACAGAGCAGAATACAGAGCTGATACAGCAGAGAGCGCCCACACTATAAAGAGAGCGGCACTAACAGCCAACGCATCAGACGCTGCGATACTTTCACCGAGAAGACTTCGTCCGCGCCACTGAAGATGTCCACCGCAGTTGTGGACGAAACGTCTGGGAAATCTTTCTTCAGCAGACCACGGCATAACAGCCCGGAAAATCATATTAGTTATAATTGTGACACCGGCCGTGAAAACCTACGTTCTTACAAAACATAATTTAAACTTTCATGTATCTAAAGAACAATGACCTTACCTCCAAATACATCAGATCAAAAGGGAGACATCTGCACAGTTGAGTGTGTTTGATGATGGAGATAAGTGGCTTCAAAACACTTCCTGTGATGTAATTACTAGAGCCCAGATTTTTATGTAATTACATATTTTAAATCCTGCATAATATTTCATGAGAAGTAAAAATGTAGGCAAATTACGTCATTTGGGACTCCCTTACAAATTTTTATTTTACATTTTATTACATATTTTGCACATTTCTACATATTTTAACGATGTTACATAAAACATACATATTTTCTGGGTTTCATTAAAATTTTATTATTTTTTTAAAAAATATTGTAGTCACATTATAAACTACTGTTTTCACAAGTTTTGCTGAGGGCAACAAAAATCAATCTGCAAAATAGGATGCAAGTTAAATTAATAATGCGATAATAACCGCCTCACCTCGTTCTGATTGTTGTCCATTTATATCAAAGCAGGTGCTGCTGGACAATGTTGACCTCTAGTGCCATGTTTCTCGTAGCGCTTTGGCCATTTACAAGGACTGGAGAAATTGATTGTTAACATTGTCGTGGTAGTCAGCATCTTGTAATATAATAATTGCAAGGAAACAAAGTGAGCCGCTGGACAACCATCAATATAGTGAGGCGATAATACTGCAGTTAGTTTCTTGCAAGTCTTAATAAAATGGCATCAATTACGTCCTCGCTATCCTGCAAGTTGAATTCATGGGTGAAATTAGATAGCGCCTTTTCAACTGACGGAAAAATAATAGTCTGTCAAGCACGCGGGTAAAAGAATTGGCTGTTCCATGAAATCTCAATTGGAACAACATATCAAGAGTGCTCTTCACATATGCAACAAACACCTACAGTCTTCTAGGAAGCAAATTCTGTTGACACAAATGCAGCAGGAACCGTCCGGAAATGATTTTTTTAAAGACCTGTGCAGTGCAATGGTTGCAGCTAATATTCCATGGCATAAACTTCAAATTCCTCAATTTTGCTCTTTTCTAGAAAAATATTGCAAGAAGGTTATTCCTGACGAATCTACTCTGAGGAAAATGTATCTTCATGTGTGTTATGAATGAAGAAGCAGTTGCTCACATACGGAATGAAATTGGAGACTCCTGTATTTGGTTTGCCGTTGATGAAACTACAGATGACTTGAGTCGGTACATAGCAAATTTAGTAGTAGGAAAACTAGATTCCGAAAGTCCAGCAAAACCATTTCTAATCTGTTGCAAGGTGTTAGAACAAACAAATCATTCTACAATTGCAAGATTCGTAAATGATGGGATGAAGATTCTGTGGCCAGAGGATGTGTGTGAGGAAAAGGTTTTAATTATGTATTCAGCGTACATGATTAAAGCTGCTACTGCTCTTAAGGTTTTTTACCCAAATGTACTTCACTTCACCTGCTTGGCCCATGCATTGCAACGTATTGCTGAAGAAGTAAGAAGTAATTTTCCCTGTGTGAATAAGTTGATATCAGCAACAAAAAAGGTCTTCGTGAAAGCACCGCACAGAATTCAGTGCTATAAAAGTCATCTCCAACATGTCCCTTTGCCTCCTGAGCCAGTACTTACAAGATGGGGTACGTGGTTAGAAGCTGTGAACTTCTATTGTGAACATTTTGAAGGAGTCCAGTCTTCAGAAGTAGCTGTTTCCATATGTGAACCTCAAGACATCTTTAAAGATCCAAAAGTGGCAAGCTCCTGTGCTTACATCAAAAGTAACTACGGCTGGTTGCCAAGCACCATCAAGCAGTTGGAAACATCAGGTTCCCTTCTTCACGAATCTATGGATTTAATGGAACGTGCATCACAGAAGCTTAGTGTAGTTGCAGAAAGGTAGGTGAAAAATTCAAAGTTGTGCTATACAGAAATCCAGGGTACTCTACGCTTGTGTCTGTGTCTAAAGTGCTAAATGGTGAGTGTCGATTTACCAAAACATTTCTTTGCAAATCAGATTCCTATGCTGAAATATGCTCCTGTTACTTCGTATGACGTGGAGAGAAGCTTCTCTGCTTATAAGAACATTTTATCTGATAGGAGACAAACAATGACCCCTGAAAATATGGAAAAGTTTATGGTTATTCACTGTATGTTGAAAGAAGCAAAAGACTCAAAATGAAAATGCCTGGTTGTTCATTGTATGTCAAGAGATAGAAAACTGAAAATGCATCCTCATTATAAAATTTAATTATTTTGAGTTGATTGTTTCACTCATTGATAAATTGGTTCAGTATTTCAACATTGCTTTACCGTCTAAAATTCAAGTAAAATAATTATGTGAAATAAGTAATTTTAATAAATATAATCCAAAACACGTATTTCTTATTTCGTAATTACGTACTTGAAAATAAATTTTAGGTAAATTCTGCATAAAACAAAACATTTTCCCTATAATTAATTCTATATTTAGTCTTTAAATTTTAACTCATTGTAATTAATTTATGTACTTACAGACCCATCAAATTACAAAATTCTGGGTAATTTGCAGTCTGCATTTAGATTTGAGGTGGTAATCTTAGCATTTAGAGTATTACATAATTTTACATATTTTGTTGATATTACATATTTTGCACCTTGATATTACATAAAATTCCAGGCTCTAGTAATTACACAATGGTAGATCAAAAAACCATAATTATGTTTTAATAATTGATTGAACCATTGAAAAGGTATGGTAATAATATATTACTTTTTTGCATACTCTTCTGATTTCAAAATACATTTTTCCCAACAAATTGTTCTTTTTATTATTTATTTTTAATTTTTTTTTTCTTTTATTAATTTTTTGTTTTTATCCTTCATGAAGTGTCCAGAACTCCTCCGCTCCTGCTTCATCATTGAATCACTGTCCCCCCACTGCCTCTATAAGCAATTGGAATAAATTATACTCACAGGGCGATACATTTCGACTGTAAGGAGGGGTTCCAGAGTTGTCCAGTGAATTTCTTTAAGCTATTTACATATTAGAGTTGCCATACATGGTCTCACATTATCGTAGAGAAGAATGATGTTTCGGATGGGTTGTTGATGTCATTTGCTATGATAAACAGCTTTCTCCTCAAACACAAGCCTACAGTAGTAGGCAGCATTTATTATTCTTCTTTCATGAAGAGAGTCCACCATCAAAATGTCCTTTAAATCTCCAAAAACAGTTTTAAGCACCTTTCCTGCTGACAAGCATTGTTTTCCTTGGCATAGGGTAAACAATTTAATGGCAGTTCTCAAGAATTCAAAGAGGCTGTCTTTACACTAAAGTACTGCCAACCTTATAATGGGAATTACTAGTTTCAAATCAGTCAGTAAATCAAATCTTCTTTTGAAACAACACAAGTTGGTTAGTTCACTTCCCAGCGCGAAATATCACGTATTGTATTTAATGCAAAATTGCCCTGTGAAAATAATGACTAAAACATGTGAAACCTTATGTAAGCACTAAAAAACTATTCCAAATAAATGCACATGTAGAACACAACTGCCTCCACCCAATCAAGGATTATTTGCTTTAAACTCAAATGGTTGACATCCTGCAGCCGTTGTTACGTTGGCCTGTACTGCCAAAGCAACAGCTGTAATTAACACCAACTACGGCCATATCTATACCATGCATGTATTTTAGGAGTAGTTGCTGGTATTGATGTCAACTGAAGAAACAGAATGTCACCAAAAGTAATAACCGGACTATAATGCAGAAATATGTCACAGTTGGGTTTTTGGTAAATTTCAGTAGCTTGTGTTCCCTATAAAGCTTGTCCACAGTTTTCTTGGGGCTCATTTTTCAGTTGCCTGCCCCACTGGAAATTTTTTGTGCGTTTTGGGAAGACTTTTCATCCCAAACTGTAAATGCAAACTTCTCAAAATTTTACATATATACATCTTCCTCATTGAGAAACTTGATAATGCATTGTTCAATGGTTGCATGTACTTTCTGCTCATTCATTGTGCTACTGATGAGAGAAGCGACTGCTAATATGTGTATGACCAACAGAGCAATGCCTTTAGAAATCCCCACCACTGCCTACTCAAGGTCACAAACTAGTTCACTTACTGAACCACTTGCAGAAAATTCCTGTTTACATTTGATCTACCCTCATATCTGTAGTGAAATTGAATGGAAATAGTCAAATTAAAGTGTTTTTAAATTTTACAAAAATCTTAGCTACAGAAAAGGTACTGTTTGGTAAGAGATGCAGTGTTTTCAAGTTAACATTATCTGCCTGGTTGCATGGATATGAACACTTAAAGGTGACTGGTTTACCTGGTATGCTAAAGTGCTGTAGATTTATTCAGTATTTGAAGAGCTCACTGGCAAAAGATACTGACAAAAATAAACTAGACATTTAAGGTTTTGAATTGGTCGACTTAATACTAATAGGTTTTTAATTTACAATAAAATTACTTTGGTGGACCTTGTGATAGTGATGTGTCTATAATTGGCAATTATTGAGTTAATTGTAACGCTACATCACTTACGAATACATGTTTCAGGGGCTAATTGCTCCCATCCTCACTTCCTTGTCGATTGCCTGCATCATTCGTCTTAGTTGGTAGCTTGATCTCTGGTGGCAGTTTGAAGAACTTCTTCAAAAGTAAATCTCCTGGCAGGATTCCAAAATTATAAATGTAGTTTCTGTTTTCCCAAATTGTAAGTTCTGTTTTTTTAGTATTTTTGGGTTTCTGTCTATGGTGTATTTGTCTCTCCAAAAGTGCCAAGCTACTGCTGATTTATCTTCCTGTTTTAGCTTTGTGTAACAGAAGTGTTCTTTTGCTCTTGTTTTTATATTTCTTTTGGTTTTCTCAATGTAGATTTTTTCGCAGTCGTTGCAACTGATCTGGTATATTCCTGGTTTGTTCTCTTGTGGGATTCATCTTTTAATTTGGAGTTTAATAAGTTTTTGATGGTGTAATTGTTTTTTGGGGCCAAAGAGACATGATGCATTTAATTTTAGATTCCAGAGAATTTTCAAACATCACAGCATCTCTTTGGCCGCAAAAAATAATTACACCATCAAAAACTTATTAAATTCCCACTCCAAATTAAAAGATGACATCCCACAAGAGAACAAACCAGGAATATACCAGATCAGCTGCAATGACTGCGAAAAAATCTACATTGGGAAAACCAAAAGAAATATAAAAACAAGAGCAAAAGAACAGTTCAAGCAAAAACAGAAAGATAAATCAGCAGTAGCTTGGCACTTTTGGAGAGACAAACACACCATAAACAGAAACCCAAAAATACTAAAAGAAAAAACATCCTAGGAAAAACAGAACTTACAATTTGGAAAAACAGAAACCACATTTATAATTTTGAAATCCCGCCAGGAGACTTACTTTAGAAGAAGTTCTTCCAACCACCACCAGAGATCAAGCTAACAACTAAGACGAATGATGCAGGCAGTCAACAAGGAACTGAGGATGGGAGCAATTAGCCTCTAAAACAGGTATTCATTATAAAAACAAGTAAGTGATGTAGTGTTACAATCGACTCAATAATTACTACTCATATGTTTTACTTACACATAATGCAGTAACATGTTTTCGTAGTACCTTGTTTACATCATGAGCTGCTGTCGATTGGTTTGAACAACGGGGTCAAAAATAATTGAAAGTGTATCCTCTATTGGCGTAAATTGGAACAATTTTGCATAGGCATTGATGTCATTAGGAATCTCAAAGTTCATCACACATCCTTCATGTTTCTTAATAAAGATCTTCTCCCAGTCGACAGCAGCTGACAAGGTGCTACGAAAACATGTTCCTGCATTAATTATGTGTAAGTGAAACCCAAGAGTGTTAAGTCGAACAATTCAAAACCTTAAATGTTGGTTTCACTGTCTTAAGTTCTCCCTGCATTGGATTTAAAAATATTTCAAGGAAAACTGTTTCAACACATAAACAGCCATTCAGTTTGTTTCTCTTAAGCATAGTTAACCTGGTATATCTTAGAATGTGTAGATACGCTTTTATTCCTCATTGGCAAATTAATATTGTTTTTTTGGACTTTCTAAGAGCTTCTGTCTATAATTTTAAAATTCAGTTGATTGTAACTTTCATCCTTGCTTTAATATACATAATTTGGTAAGGAAACATATAAGATTATATTACTTCAAAAAGAGCTGCAGAAATTTCTGGGTTTTTTTCCAGGCACTTTTTGGAGTATGCTCTTGAAGAACTGAAGTATACAGCAGGAAATTTTTATATCAACGATAAGTCAACAGGTTCTGTGGTTGGGCAGCAGCCATTTGGCGGTGCAAGAATGTCAGGTAGGTTATAATTATTAAATCAAATGTTACTATCGTCATAATTTTTGTAGCAAGGTATTATGAGTAGATTTAAATTTATTAATAGAATACGTGAATATGAATGAGCTTCATTCACTGCCAGAATATACCAGTTGTTTAATATGGTTTTCTCTAGTATATTAAGGACCTGATTCACCCTGTAACTTGACTCTAGGCTATTTTTGAGCCACTGAAAATCTTTGTGTTGCATCTTTGGAAGATACTGAACATAAACAGCAAGTTTAGTATTTACCAGACTTTTCATTTTTGAGTTAGCTGTTTGCAGCAGACAGACAGAGACATCTTACACAGGCCTGTCTAAAAATGTTTTTTTTTGTGTTCAGGAGAGCTTTAGAACATGTAATTCTGGTGAAATCTTGACATCAAATTTTTGGGTGAAATGCAATACTTCCTCTACTTACTGTTATGTAGTAGAGAAAGTAAAAAATATTTTTTTTTCTTAATTTCTGAAAAATAGCTGTAATGAAAATATGATATATTTTATATATTGAGGCAAACATCAATTTTTACTTTTTTTGTAAACAGCCTGTGAAATCCTCTTTATAGTGATTGAAGTTTGTATAATTTGAAATTTTGTCATGTAAATTTTTTATAGCCTTAGCTATTTTCAAAATATTCAGTATTGCATCTTCTTTTTGCTTTCCATCACAAGAACTTGCTACCAAAACTAAACACTTGAATACTGTTTCTGCATGTTGTATGTAGCCAAGAACTTATTGCTTCATTTGAAATCATTTGTAAGCAAAACTGTATCATAAAGTAATATAATGTGAATAGTAGAATTCCCTTTTAAATGAACGCTGTAATGTGTAATGGATATTATGTAAATTTGTCATGCCTGGGTAGAAAAAGTATATGAATGCACGATATCAGATTTTTTTTTTGTGTTGTATTAGAACTTGTGTATTGTTTACTACTGAATTAAAATAATTTTTTATGAACAGTAATTGATAAGTGTTTTATGTTCACAGGAACAAATGATAAAGCAGGTGGACCTCATTATGTTCTTCGTTGGTCATCCCCACAATCCATTAAGGAAACATTTGTGCCACTGAAGGAGTGGAAGTATCCATACATGTCCAACTAAGAGACAAGTATGTTTTGAGCAGTCGTTAGAAAGGCTGATCAACTGTACTGTGATAGCAGCAAAATAAGAGCATTGCCTGAAGGAAGTTGAGTTGTAAGACATTCATTGCTTTTGTTTTGTAAGGTTGAGAGTAATGGTTTTTCATTGTGACTAAGCTGTAGGCCATGTGTAATAAAGCTGTGAATGTTTTCACTATGTGATATTATATCCATAAATGTTTTTCTTTTGTTTTCCTACATGCTGTGTAATGCTAACAGTTAAATCTGTAACTAAACTCTTGTTTTAAATATTTAACTGAAGAAGACATCATTATAAGGCCATATAAAGAGTGTTTGTTGAAACAATTATCCTGAGATGTCTTTCTATCTGCTGTGAATCTTTGGATTCCATGTATTTGTACAAATCAAAAAATTGCACTGTTGACTAAATGCAATGTATGTGTATAGGTTGACCTCCAGACAGAGCTCATTCTAAACTGCTATCACAAAAATATTAATGTACTATCTAAAGTTTCAGTATTACGACAATTCCACTTCAGTACATTGCTGTAATAAGGCCAAGGGGGAATAAATGCACATTGGGGCCAGAGTCCTAGAAAATTTAAGTTTTGCTAATTGTTTGGCTTCAGATTAAAATAAGTAGTTTTCATGCAATTGCTGTATTTTCTTTTTAAGTTAATATGGTTTCTCATGTGTGGAAATACTTGTACTTACGAGTCTTTTGAAGAGCTGATAAATTTAGAACTGCTAAGAATAAGTTGAACATTGTTTCATCTTCTTTACATAAAAATGAATCAAAATATTTTTCCAGTTTTTATATAGACCATAACATTTGGATATGGATAAATGAGCCCAAAAAATAAAAAAAAAAGTACTGAAGAGGAGAATTTAATAGTAAAATAACCTTTCATGCAAAACATAAGTTTAATCAAATCACTAATATATGTAAGATGTGGTATATTATATTGAATAACATTAAGTTATTAATTGTAAATAAACATTTTATTATACAAGGGGACTTGTCTGATTTATATTTTTCACCTGTTAATGTATCATAGTTCTTGGGGAAACCAAAAACGAAAATCTTCCAAGTGTCACAGAATAGGCACAACTGCCTATTTTAAACATAACATATATGAATACATAAATATTTGTACTTTCACTTTCTCTACCACCTACCTATAATAGATAGAGGGAGAAATGTATTTCATCCAAAAAAATGTATATTAAACCTGGAGTGCATGTTTTGAGGTCCCTAGAATTCAGAAAAAGTTAAAAACAAAGTGTATGGGAGAGACGGAGAGGAAAGTTCCCTATGTCCTGAAGCAGTTTTGCATTATTTTGTATAACTGATTAACCATAAGAAATAGAAGTCTACAACCTGAAAAATATAGATCTCATTAAAATATACAATTTGTCATATAATTTTTTGTGGCAATAGTCATGTGCAAGATATTCATTGTTATTAGTTTGAATTTTCCAAAACGTCGTACATTTTTTGAAATGCTTCCATTCTTGTCTCTCTCATAATGTGCAATGAATGGAATATAGTGACCTGCTTATATTACTTAGCCTCCGGTATCTTTCTTGTACCTACAAAATGCGTAATGAAACCATTTCAGCAAACAATTATCTAAACATGAAGTAGATAAAACAATAAACTTCTGTAAGAATAGTCTGCAGACGAGATATAGAGTAAAGAATACTGTAAATCATGCAAATTTAACACATTGGACTTGTAATGTGTATAAATGAATGATAATAACTAGTATGGATTTTACGAAGTTAAAATACTTTTTATAAATTTTCCATTTCTGCTGCAAATATAAAAAGAATAGTTTCATACATTGGAGTCTAGCTGAATGAAAACAGCATATGAAAATACTATCAGAAGGTGAAACTTACCTACAACTTGTGATTATGAGCAAAGCATATAAATGCTGAATGCAAATTCCCAGCATATGTGCTTGGTGTCTATTACCTCTGAACTCGTAATAAATTACCTGCACTAATTATTGCTAGAGACCAGTATTTTTCTGTAAATAAAACGTTGAAATATCTGTGTAACATGATTTAGATTGAGTCACACTTTTTTACACTCACCTTCACTAATTAAAGTTACATAAACCGGGAAACTTTTTCGAGGGCATTAGTCCTCATCGTCAGCGACTGGGTGACTAAGGGTCGCTTTCTCCCATGTCCTCTTCTTCCTCATCCTGCGAATTCTGACCCTGTTGCCATCTGGTGTTGGGGGCACAAAGTTTTAACACATTGCTTACAGGCGGGATTTCAAAATTAATGACGTTGTTGCTGTTTTTGACGATGTGTATTTTTTCACAGATGTTCAATTCTATTGGTGTGGTGAGGGGTTTTAACAACTTTATACTTTGGCCAATGTTGTGGTTTTCAGTCCAAAAATGGTGTGATACAGCAGATTTCTCTATTTGTTTTAGTTTTATGTTTCTTTGGTGTTCCTTGAGTCTGGTTTCCAAGTTTCTTTTAGTTTTTTCTATGTAGTATTTCTCACAATCCTCACAACTGATCTGGTAAATTCCGGATTTTAGTGTGTTTGGGATGGTATTTTTGAGAGGTGTGTTTAGTAAGTTCTTCAAGCTGAATTTGTTCTGTGGAGCTAGTCTAATGTTAAATTTGTTGAACATTCGTTCAAATTTTCTAAAGGCCCAAGGGTGGTATGTGAATTTCTTGTATTTCCAATTTGTGTTTGAGAGAGGCGTTAGAATGGTGGAATGTGAAATTGCCTTGAGTTTTTCCTTCTTGTATATCATGTTGCTTATGAGATCTGAGTTGAATCCATTAGTTATTGCTATTTTTTCTATATGTTGTTGTTCTTTTAAAAATTCTTCTTTACTCAAGGGGACGCTATGCAACCAGTGGATTAAACTTCTAAAGACGGCTAGTTGGTGCGAAGTTGGGTTGCAACCATTTTTATTTATGTAGTTGTCCACATGTGTGGGTTTTCTATGTATGCCGAATTTAAAGCTATTTTGATCTCTGGTTATAATAAGGTCCAGGAAGGGTAAGGTAGTGTTTTCAATTTCGATTGTGAATTTAATGCTATTGTCCTGAAGGTTCAACAGTTTCAAAGCGTCTTCTGTTAATTTCTGTGGTATGATGGAAAAAATATCAACAACATATCTCCGCCAAAATTTATATATGTGGGGGAAAGCTTTCACTATGTGGACTTCAAGGTGGCTCATATATAGTTCTGCCAGAATGGGTGACAGTGGGCTTCCCATTGCTAGTCCTTTTGATTGTTTGTAGAATTTATGGTTAAAAGTGAAGAAGTTATGTCTAGTGCATAATTCTGTAAGGTTAATGATGTCATCTATTTCTGTGGAGTCTATTGTAGTCTGATCTAACCATTTTCTAAGTAGTGTAGGGATTTTTTCTATGGGAATACTGGTGAAAAGTGCTTTGACATCAAACGATACCATTATGTGGTTTTTTTGGGATGTTGTAGGTCTGCAGGTGGTTTATTAATTCCGAGGAGTTTTCAATTCCCAGGTTTTCAAACTTTTTGTAGGTTTTCAGTTTGTTTACTAACCACTTAGCAATGTAGTAAGTAGGTGAGTTAATGCCATTAATAATGGGTCTCATACTATTGTCATCCTTGTGTACTTTGGTAAGCAGTATAATCTTGGTAAAGTGGGGTTAGCAGACTTAAGAAAGTATTTTTCAGATGATGTAAGGGTGTTGTTAACAGAGAGAGCCTTATTTACAACATTCATGCATCTAGTTAAAGGCTTCTTAATCTCCAAGCTGGTTCTCAGGTTTTGGCTGGAAACAAGGTTTTGGCTAGTTTAGGTTTAAGGTCACTAATATAAGGGGTCATTGGTCCTCATCCATCAGGTTAGATTTACAATTAGTAATCCTTTACAGTTTCTTTTCGCAATTTTGCAGAATGAAAATGGGTCCCTGAACATCACTTATAAGAAATTGCTTAGTTTTAAAAATATTAGAACAGTCCAAACTTATCTGTTATTACAGATGGTTAGGGCTATTTTCACATCTGAAAAAAACATTCCTAACTTTTAAATTTTGGAGAAGCACATTCACAAGCAATTTGCATGCAGGGTAGCAACAGTATAAATTTAAAGGCGGGGTACAAATTAAGAAGGTTATAGAATGAGTTAATAATTCATATAAAAGTAGACAGTAAATATACAGAGTGCAAAGAAAGAAAAAAGTACATAAAATTGTGGAGTAGAAAGGCACTATCAAAATAAGCATTTTGAGAATAGGAACAAGGAATCACAGATACAGTAAAATAACAGCAGCGCTGCATGAACATTTAATTGTAATCTGACTATGAAACCTCTTCATTTGCCAATTAAAATTGATTATAACTCTCATGAGAAGTGTGTATGTACTGTCTCAACTAATGAGTACTGGAACACAGTGAGAAACTAACCTTTACGTGCCCGTACTGTACATTTTGTACTGAACAAGACAAGTGTTTGGCATTATAGTATCTTCCAGTAGACTTCACAACACAAATGCAGCATTGAACATCAGACATACCTAGTAATAGTGATTAGTACTGTGCAAGAGTGCATTTTGTTTGCATCTGACACGCTATAAACAGGTTTCCTAATCAGGGACTCTAACATGATGGATTTAATGTTATTGCACATCAACGTATACTGGCAATAGGTTGTGACCCTCATTTTTTCCAAAATTGTTTTTTTTTTGCATATTGTGTGTATTCCGAGTCCCTCTATGTACAGGAAAAATATTGTAAGCCACGGATTAAATGAAAATGAGTAATTCAATGGTAAATTTATGCCTTAACCAACAACATGCTAATTATGTGAGCTGGCAAAATGTAATCACAGACTGATGTGGGTTACTATGGTATGAAAACAACCCGATTAATATTTGAAGCAGTTAAAACGTCGGTACAGCTTCTCCTTTCAGTTTGAAATGAGACAGGCGGAAAGATGTTTGGCAAACAGTAGTAATTTAAAATAGAGTTGAAGGTTGTTATGCTACATCACTAAAATGTTGCTACTTGAACACTTTTCGGGAGAATGGTAGTAAGTCTCAATATTGTGGTTGGCAACATTTTGCAGGGTAGCTACCAAATTAGAAGTTACTTATATTGGTACTAAAGGTAGTAACACACATTATTTATTATCTTACTTTCTAATGTAAAGTTGTGTGTATTTATGTAATATGACTTATTACACCTGGCTTGTTCAAGAACAGAACACATGACATGTTGAAACAGAGTATACTTATTTAAATTAAAAGTAAAAAATACAAACTCTGCAATACATTACAATAATGTACAGCACAAAACTGCCTCTCACATTTTTGCACATGTGCCTCACTTTTGCAGTATTTCAACAATTAGAAGTAATATTGCAACAAAGTTTTAAGCAGGAGGAAGTGAAGCAGTTCTTTGTTGTGATCAGAGTATAGTGCATATTAGTTGGATGTGAATGTGCTTTACTTTCAGCATACAGGCAAAGTTTCAAAGTGCTGTAAGAATGATTGTGCTCCATTGTGTCTCTTATTCTAAGAGGATTATCTTAAGCAGATTGCAAGCAGTTTGGTAGTGTCGTGGAGGAATAAATAGGTGTAAAATAATCTTAAATATCCAGATCCTTAATAAGTTCTGGTTTTTAAATAGTATATGAAGAATTATAATCATGAGTTGTTGCTAGGATGCTCATTTTAAGCCATAGTACTCATCATTGCATTCTGATTTGTTGTGCATTCAGCATCTTTGTAAAACCTACACCAAATATTTATTATGTTCCTGTTCCAAGAAGTCATAGTTTACTGGAAACCCCGCAAAACTAGCAAAATGGCTTTCAAATACCTTCAACTCCATGCCTATGTTCAAAAGTCTTAGCATAAAAAATTCTTTAAAATTAACCAGTCACCTTTCAAATATAAATATATCACCCACAGACATGATGGTATCATTTGATGTCACTGCACTCTTCCCAAGCATACCAAAAGAAGAATTATTACCACTCCTAGAAAATTGGATATTAAACAATGGCACATCTAGAGCACAAACAGAAGATTACCTGAAACTAACAAAATTATGTCTGGACCAGAATTTCTTTTCATTCCATCACAAAATCTTTAAACAAACCTCAGGCCTAACTATGGGAAACCCCCTTTCACCATTTTTAGCAGAACTATATATGAGCCATTTTGAATCCCATATTACTAAATCTTTCCCACATCTATTCAAAACCTGGTATGTAGATGATATTTTTGCTATTGTTCCAAAAAAACTTTCAGAAGATGCTTTGAAATTATTAAATTTACAAAAAAGATTATAAAATTCACAATGGAAAAAGAAGAAAATGGCCAATTACCTTACCTACACATCAGGATCATCAGAAATAATACACACAACAAACTAACGTTCGGCATTTACAGAAAACCAACGCACACAGAAAATTATATTAAAAACAATAGCTACAATCCTACAAGCCACAAACATGCAATTTTAAATAGTATCACAAACAGGTTAGTACATATACCAATGGAGAAAGAGGCATACCAGAAAGAATACCAACACATTATCAACATAGCCACTATGAATGGATACCAGAAAAAAACAATAGATAAGAAGATAAAAAGGTTTGAAAGACAGAAATACATCCAACAAATGACTACGTTACTCAGACAACAAAAACCACAAGCATATAGAAAATTCACTTATCACCCTTGGACACATTATAAATTTCAAAGGATTTTCAAAAAATACAACATCACCCTGTCTCCACAGAATAACCACAATATACAGAAACTACTATGCAACAGAACAAAAGATCCTATCCCCAACGATAAATCAGCTGGTATATATCAAATTGATTGTAATGAATGTAACCTGGTATATATAGGAAGAACAAAAAGAAATCTTGAAATAAGACTTAAAGAGCATATGAGATGCATTTACCAAAAGCAGCCAGATAAATCAGCAGTAGCACATCATTTCTGGTCTTCAAACCATGATATCACTCCAAACATAAAACTCTTAAAACCGATCAACAGCAGCAATGAATTGGATATTTGGAAAAAAATACATATCGTCAAACACAGGAATCACCTAATGAATTTCGAACTGCGCCACCCAGCAGCCTTTGGAGGTTCATCAGCCCAGCACCAGAGAACACCACAAATCACACACATCCCCCAGACGATGACTGGCAAAATCAGATGAGGACATGCTGACGATGGGAACAAACCTTCTCCCGAAACGCGTTCAAGTAAGAATATCATAGTGATGTAGTGTAACAACCCTCAACTCTCTATTTTAAACCCCATAAAGCTTATGTTCGTTATTTCTATGTTGAAAAGAATAGTAAAATCCATTTAGTGAAATAAGATAATGTAAATCATACTCAGCAGTAGTATTAAAATGTATATTCCTAATGCAACTTTCGTGATTATTAATTCCTCTTATTTTGGGGAAAAATGAGTTCAAGATCCAAAAGAATGTGTACAATGGCACTGCAGAACTCCATACAACATGCAAGACTTTCCGGGGCGACTAAATATTACTAGTATAACAAAAACAACAGAATCTGGATCAATGACCAACGGTGATAATGTTCAGATTTCTAACAGATTTTCAGATTTCCACTTCTTCAGTTCTTAAAAGTGCTCTAGAAATCATTATAGCCCAGGATAAAACTGGAATTGCAGATTTTCAAGATATTTGTGATGATACTACAACAGTTGGTAATGCTTTTACCAGCAAAGCTTAATCTGTCAAGAAGAAGAAGAAAGCAATTAAAACAAAAAACAAACAAAAAAAGAATTCTGTTTACTCTTTGATGGAAGTTCTTCCAGTAATTGATTTGCCACAGGCCAAAACACATGCTGTTAACAGTGATAAATCCAGTAATAGCCCTGGGAGCATTTGTATTAAGGACTGAAAAGGTGAAGAGAAGAAAAAAAAAAAGTGGTCAGGAGCATAAAAATAAAAAAGACATTGATAAGCTAGCCAAGGGATCTACGTTAAACAGCTCTAAAGATGACTGCATTCATGACTGTAATGGAATTTTCATTTGAGCAGCAAAATAAGATTTATTCCGAGTTTTGGAAACTGGGAGACAGTACAGTGCAATTTCGTTTTGCAGTATTTTGAAGTTGCAGAAAAGAAAAAGATGTATGTAAAAGGGCATTCCAGTCGCAGAAACAGTACCTTAAACTATTTTTTGCCACACTGTTCTACTGAAAGAAAACAAGTTTGTAAGACATACTTTCTCAGCACTACTGAGAAAAAAGTGTACCCACTGCTTGAAAAACCAAAATGGCATTGGAGTTCCATTAGAAGACCAACAAGGAAAACATGAGCCGAAAAACAAGACGCAGTATCTATAACTGAACAGGTTATCAACTACATACAATCTTTACCTGCAGTACCATCCCCCTACTGTAGAGGCAGCAGTAGCAAGAAATACTTATCTGAAGAATATGGGAACATATCAAAGTTATATAACTTTTACAAAAGCAAATGCTTAACGAAAACAAAATGTTTGTTTCCAACAGGGTATTTAGAAGTTTCATGTTCCCAGAAAGATAAGAAAATGTGAAAAATTCAAGACTATTCCTGAGGGAGAAGGAACAAATTCTGATCTTGATGCAATAACCAAGCATGAGAAAGAAAAGGAAGGCTGCCTGCTCCCTTTTAATTCAGATCAACTAATATCCAACATGGAAGGATATTTGTGTGCAAGCTTTGACTTGCAGAAAGTTCTTAACACACCTCACAGTCCCAACAACATGCTTCTGTATTATAGCAGAAAGTGTTCTGTTCTCAGCTTGACTGTGTATGAATCGGGAACACAAAATGCCTACTGTTATCTCTGGGGGGAACATGAAAGAAAAAGAGGGGCCAATAAAATCTGCAGCATAATGCACAAACAATATGCTTAATATAACAAACAACAGACATGTCATTTGTAAATGATTAATTAGCAAAACATCTGAATTTCTATGTGGGAAATGGAACAAAAGAAATTGCATATAATTTTTTCACAGCAGTGCTATTTTGCATTTTTGGCAACTGTCCCACTGCATTTGAGTGTTTTAAAGAGAGTTCATTCCAGGTTTTCATTGTTGATTTTTGACATATTTTGCGAGTAAACTACTCACAAAAATTTGGGGGTTTATAATCCCTTTAGTAATAAAGCAATGTTGTGCAGTGTAAGCATCTATTTCAATGAAGTGAACAACATTAAATTAAGTAACCACAGGATGTCATGTAAACACAAAAACAGTGAACTGAGTTACGATGGGCAAGATTAAAATGCAGCAAACCTGCATTACTGAAGGCAGTATATGGAAGTGCTTTCATACCTGGAAACTTTTATTGAACCATAGTTTTTTAAGGCAAGTAGGTATTTGTAGTTTAACATGGAAGAGTGAAAATTGATGATCTGAGTTTGTGTAGTATGCATTGAAGGAAAATGAAACTCTCAATCCTTTTTTGCTACGAAAAGTTTGATGTGTTGTATTAACATCTACCATCTCTTTTATCATTGTTACAAAAGCGTATTCTTTTATCTGCTTCATGTCAAACAAGAAGTTTGTGAAATGGTTTCATTACACATTTCAATGTAGGTACAAGTGTGGGATGCAGGAGACTCAAGACTTTAAAAACCAGCTCTTTACTTGCTGACTTTGAAATTCCACTCTTTGCACAGCCACTAGAAACAAACAAATGATGACTCTTGCACTTAAAAAGTATAAAGTGCATACAACAATAACAATATCTTGGAAATGGTTAATGCCACAAAAAATGTATTAGACATAAATTGTGGTTTTAACAAGATCTGTAAAGTTATGCAATCATTCAGAATAAAAAATATTTCATAGGCTGGTTCCTAGAAAACTCAGGTTCTCATTTTATATGCCATCTTAAACTTATGGTATGTTAATGTACATTTGTTAGAGATAACAGATAGTTTGTATGGGGGATTTTCCTGAAAGATGCTGAACGTAAAACCAATTTTTCAGTATGTTGTTCACACAGATACACACTCACACACGGACCTTTCTGTGATTTTTTTTTTTTTTTTTTTTTTTTTTTTTTGTACTGAAGAGACCTCAAAACATATTTGTGGTGAAATTTCAATATAACATTTTTGGATAGAATACAATACTTCCTCTACTAATATGTGGGTGTTGAGAAAAGGTAAAAATTATGATGATAATGTCATTTCACTTTTTTCTTTTTTTTGTTGAACATATCCTTATCTGCAGTAGATCATGCTCAGAAATTGCTAGAAGAGGAAGAAGAAGAAACAAAATAATTGCAATGCTGAGAAACTGGTCTGAACCACCCATATTTGAAATAGTCAGCAGTGTTCAAAATGCACCATGTTCATTGTCTAATGACAACATTGACCACAAATTGTATCCCTTTTTTGGAGGGATGGGAAGGCATCAGATCATTCCTCTTCCTGTTTCATGGAATATGGTAAAATTGGAAGGAATATTTCACATATGGAATAAAGAAACTGACTTCTGGGATACAGAAATGCACCCAAACGATATGGATGGTATAAACATCCAATGTGTGCACCACATCTAATGCTTTTCAACCATTAATTAAAATAGCACTTTCTTGGTTTAGAATTTCAAATCTAGATGGAAGGAACTTGCTAAGACAATGCTTAGAATTTCAAGAAATGAGTTGCCACCAGGAGCAATAGGTGGATTTACAGCTTGTGAACCGTCATGGAGAATAATGGACTGGAGGAAATCTGGAGGAGGAGGAAGGAAAATAATCAAAGGATTTTGGAAAGGAGTGAGGAGGAGATTTGAAGATATAAAAATACCAAAACTGTTTAGGGACATAGCTGGAAAAGATTGTTGTATTGTATATACCAATAAAAAATACACGAGGGAGAGAAACATAGTGATAAATTAAATAAAGAACTCCTGTAGATATGAGCAGGTGTGTAATTAGTATCCATTATGTGGAGGAAAGGAAGATATAGAGCAAAGTATTTGAGTGCAAAGGGGCAGAGCTCTGGAGAAAAAAGTGTATAAATGTGAAATGGTTTAAATTAGATAAAAAGGTAGCTTTAATTAAATTCTTTATTAAAGACAGCAAGAAGGCAGGGGAGTACGTAAGCAAAGTTAAAAAAATAAATGAAACTCAATAATAAAAAGCTGAAGTGATACATTCACATGACTTCCTCTACCCTCTATTTTTATATAACTATTCTTACTAAAGCTTATTTTTTCAACCTATTACATTTTAATCCAAATAAACGTTTGCAGAAATAGCTATATTACACATTTTGTTAGGATACAAAGAGAACAGCGATAGTCAAATGTTTAAGAACTGGACACCATATGCTGACCTTAAAATTCCTTACTGTTTCCATGTAATCACGAGAAACAACTGAATGTTGACAGGATTTTAAGAAATAACCAAGTATGAACAATTCAAATCATTAATAACGGATATATCAGTAATGGCTTATGCCACGAAAAAAATTGTTTGAAATAAATTGTGTGTTTTAAAGAGATCTATATTTTTTGTGTAGCACGTTTTCGTCTATCAGTTAACGTTTACCAGTTATACAAGATTATACAAAATTCCTTCTGAATGAAGAGGGCTTCACAGGCTCTTCCCAAAAAATTCAAGATATATATTTTATTTGTCATGTAAACATCTTTAATATATGGTATCTTAATCAAAATCATTAGTCATTTTTTAGAAAATAAAAATTTTTGAAAAGTGTTCCATGTAAGGGGTAGTTGGGGTAGAGTGATTTTCTTGAAAATCTTTGTGTCACAACTTTGGAAGGTTTTGGTATTTATCTGACTTTTAATTTTTGAGTTATGCTGATACACAAAGGTAGGGGTTTTCCAATCTAAAATGTAAACCTAAACCATGTAGTGTTAGTGCATTTCTGTAATGGAATATGCTGTTAAATAAAAAAAAAACTAACTACATAAGCATGTGATTATTAATAGTTGAACCCATAGATTGGTAAATGTACCATCAAGTGAGTCGGAATACATTGAATTGTAAAGTCAGCTGGGTATAGTGGCTTCAGTAGGGAACTAATAAATAGTAAGATCTGCAGAAATGTTTGAAACACTTAAATCTGAGCAACTCATGTCATTCAGGAAATTCACTTAACATCTTTCAGCTATGCATCGTTTCCAAAAGATGTAATTGATATACAGTTCTGGACAAAGCTTAATGATCTGATCTGACCTCATACTACTGCATGCTGCATGTATTATTTGAAAACATTACATGACTGACTTTAGTTCCAGGAAGAAAGCTCATTAAGGTTCGTCCCATAGTAAGTGTGCATATATATTTTGATATTCAACAAAAATGGCATTTAGCTCTCCTTTGCGCTAACAGGTGTAGCATAATTGGGTTCATATTCAGTGACCAAATGTTTTTTGTACTGTATGTATCTCATGAGGCGGCGCCGTGGCCGAGTGGTTAGACCGCTCGCCTCCCACCGAGGCGGCCCGGGTTCAATCCCAGGGACCTCCATGTGGGATTTGTGGTGGACGAAGTGGCATCTGGGCGGGTTTTCTTCAGGTTCTCCGGTTTCCCCCGCCATTCATTCCACCAACTGCTTCATCATCACCTTTCCTTTCATCCATTTCACCAACATTTCGTTTCATCTACTTCCTTCATCTCATACCAGGCATCAGGCTGATCACCCATCCTGGATGCTCTGTCTGATCCATGAGTATCTGCTCCTCGACGGGCCTCTGACCCCAGGCACCCGCTTGTAAGTCCTGGGGGTGTAAGTCCTACATAAGAGGAGGGTAAACAGATAATGAATGAATGAATGTATCTCATGGAGGTGCACAATACTTGTACATTTGGATCATCTGTGAAACAAACCAAGTCTAAAGTTCAGAACAAATATGCAGTTGAAGCACAGTTTTTGAACTTTTAGAACTTCCAAAACATTTTACATAATAGCAGATTTAAAATATAATAATTGGCATATAGTCATTTTATTTATGAAGCAATGGTAGAATCTGCAAATGATCGCAAGAGAACTCTTATCAACCAAATAGATGTATACTTATTGCTGCACACCAAAGGCTCTGAAAAATAGAATATCTTGGTCTTCGGTTCAGGGGCCATGCTTTTGGATGCAATATTGCAGGAGTATGGCAAGACAAATAAATACTTCTCAGTGGAGTATACATTACATGTTAGTGAACACACTTGTGTCCTTATCACCATCAGAGTGTACACAAAACATGAGAAATGTTTCTGAAGTGCAGCATCTCCTAGAAACAGACTAGACAGAAGGGTTGGATTGTGCACCTAGTTCTAGTTCTTGGAACAGCATCAGACAAATAGATTACCTCACAATATATTAGTTACAGATGAAGTGCATTGTTTCATTTGTAAGGATATTTTTAATTTTCATGATTGTACTCGTGGTCACAAGAAAACATTTAATTATTCATTGAGGCAGAACTCAGCAGAATGTTATAAACATGTATATCAACTGCTGGCCTCAATGAAGCTACTCACAAGAACGATAGGTGGGAGATACTTCCTTTTTCTAGAATTAATATTTTGAAGTTTATAAAACAATTTCCCTTACAAATAAGCTAATGTGTTTAATACTCATTGTAAGTGAGATATTAATACAGATAATTTCAGTGATCATTGCCTGCCATATTTTCCCTGTTTAAATCCATCAGATTTTAATTTAAGGGACCAAGACAGGTGTGCTATGTCGTTGAGACATGGACTTGTGAACAAGACGTTTGCCTGGATCATCCTCCCTGACTGAGGTTTCTTCCAGGCTTTCCTCAGTAATAACTGGCAAATGCCAGATAGGTGCCTTAAACTTAGGCCTGGAATGTTTCCATCCCAAACTTTATTTCCAAAATAACATTTATATGACTAGTGTCCACCGCCTGTGGTGCCATGTGTAGTAAGAATGGGCGTTAACCACTGTTTAAGAAAAACAAAATCCATTTATGGAGATATCTGAAAGACTTGGATTACTGAAATGACTCCCACTTCTAGGTTACAAAAAAGAAATGGTTTCTGCACATGAAGTGATTGTGTTTTAGGTGTACATAGATGAATCAATATACAAGAAATGCTGGGTATGCCAACTTGCATGCTAATACAATGCCAAAAGTTTATATTAGTGAATTCTTTGCACTGAAAATTAGAAATAAAAGAAAAATCACATAAAGTGAAGATTTTGGCAAATCATTCATGAAAATGCACATGACATTTGTACTCTCCTCTAACCACATGTTAATTGAAAATGGAAGATTTTTGCCTAATCCATCATTAGTATCTGGTTGACGTGATGATGTAGCATTCGTGGACAAAATCCCTTATGCTGAGATACAGAACCATATGTAAAGATAAAGGGTATTGTTTTACAATTTATAATTTGTTAACATGCCTGAAGCAGCTCAGTGAGAAACTCCAATCTTTCTGTCTGTGTTTTCTTTTCAATTCTTTTTGTTTCTTGTCACTACTTTTCAATCCTATTCTATTGGCTGTAGAATCTATTCTCGTGCTTCAAGAGCTTTGAAAGCACATGTTCCTCTCTCTGCACATAAGCCATTATGCTCTTTTGAACAGTAACAATCCAATGATACAGAGTGCTTTCGCTACAAATTTCACTTCCAGCTGCAACTTGGCACTACCCCTAGTTTAAGTTAAAATCATTTTTAACTGGACCCGATTTGTGAGGAGTTCCATGTTTGATTTTTGTACGTTGTTGTTCATAATCTTCTTCACCTAGCAGCAACTTGGTGTGACTGCTGTTATCACCTACTCTTACTCATTTTCAGTTGTCCTGTGACAAAGATGAATGTTGTCCTTTATTTGAGGCTGTCGAAGTTAGTCCCTTATTGCCCTCATATAGGACCTCCAAAACCTTGTGTTCATGGACAAATAAAAAGATTACAGTTTCTCATATTTTTTTTACTTTCTCTACTACGTATAGTAAGACGCGGAAGTATTGCATTCCACCCAAAAATTCGATACAGAGATTTCACCGGAAATACATGTTTTGAGACCCCCTGAATCCAAAAAAAGCATTTTTGGAAACATGTCCGTGTGTGTGTGTGTGTGTCTGTGAACAGCATAACTCAGAAACGAACAGTCGGATAAACACCAAACTTGGTATTTAGGTTCAGTATCTTCCAGAGATGCAACACAAAGGTTTTCAAGAAAATCCCCCCACCTCAGACTACCCTTTACATGGAACATTTTTCGAAAATTTTAATTTTCTCAAAAATGGCTCTAACGATTTTGATGAAAATATCATATGTTTAAGATAATGTCATGAGAAATGAAATGTATATCTCGAATGTTCTGGGAATGTCTCCAAAAGTATTCTTCATTGTGAACGACTTTTGCATAACTGGTAAACCATAAGAGATAGACAAAATTTTACTACACAAAAAATGTAAATCGCGTTAAAATACATAATTTATGTCATATACATTTCTTTTGTTGAGTGAACCATTTTCGAGATATTGCTTGTTATTCCCTTAAATTTTCCAATACTTATACTTTTTCTCAAATTCGTTATTCATTTTTTTTATGTCCTGGACATGCAAAGAGAATGGAATGCGCCACATAGCAACCAGCTCTTAGAAGATTTGACTATCGTTTAAATACTACCATATTCCCCCTGCACCTACAAGAAAATTAGCAATAAGATTAACATCTCGATTAACATGAAGCATATGGAGAATAGGCGTTTGTAAAAATAGATTGTACAAGAGTAGAGAAAGTTATGTGAGTGTAACACATCAGATTTTTTAGTATTCAATGTGTTGCCCATAAGGGTGCAATGTTTATTTTGTGTAAATTCGGAAAAGTCACAACAGGCCATTTACACCTGCTCTCGGCAACCAGCAGAAAGCTCAAGTTTCTTCTTTGCACTTAGAACATTGCACTCCGAATTCTTTGATAGCTGCAGTGAATACATACAAGGGACACCTGCCACCTCTATTGTAATCGGAATAGAAATGGAGGAAAAATGCCAAATAACCTTATGCTGTGAACATTGCATATCTGTGAGTTGTTTCTGTACTCTTCTACCCTCACTTTTTTTCTTTTTTTTTCGAGTGGAGGAGAAAATGATTTAATCACTTACCCCAGCCCCGATGGGAGTCGGGACTGGGAGTGTGGGACTCACCGAGGCTTCGGCATACCCACTAAAAACTCCTCCACCGGATTCAAGGGAGAGGTTTGCTGCGGTACCGCCTAAAGCACCCGCGCAGTCCGAGGTGATGATTAGAACTGGGCCGCAGTGCGGTCGCCAGTGGAGTAAGGATGTGTGCTAGGAGACAGGCTTGACCAAGGCCCAGCCTGCCCCCTAGCGAAGTGAAGGAGAAGATAGTTGGGATTCCTGGTGGTAATGTAGGTTAGAACCCTCACTTGCAGTTATTAACTCTGTTCTCATTAGCCTCCAAGTGATTAAAGATGGATGTTACTTCTGTCACTTATTAATATTTGGTAAATATTCATGTAAAAACAGTAACTTTTATTGTGTAGAACAAACAGCGTTTTACAAACCATAGAGTAAAGAATTATGGAGAAAGCACAGTTAATTTGTTAAGAAATCAGTGGAATGGAAGATTTGTCATAATTTATTTTTACCATGGCAATTTGCAGTGATTCTTTTTTACTTTCTCTACTATGTATAGTAAGTAGGGGAAGTATTGTATTCCACCCAAAAATTCGATATCGAGATTTCATCACAAATACATGTTTTGAGACCCCCTGAATCCAAAAAAAAGCCATTTTGGAAACATGTCCATGTGTGTGTCTGTGAACAGCATAACTCAGAAACGAACAGTCGGATAAACACCAAACTTGGTATTTAGGTTCAGTATCTTCCAGAGATGCCACAGAATGTTTTCAAGAAAATCCTCCACACCAGATTACCCTTTACATGCAACATTTTTGTAAAATTTTAATTTTCTCAAAAATGGCTCTAACGATTTTGATTAAAATATCATATGTTTAAGATATTTTCATGACAAATGGAATGTATATCTCGAATTTTCTGGGAATGTCTCCAAAAGTATTCTTATTGTGAATGACTTTTGCATAACTGGTAAACCATAAGAGATAGACAAAGTTTTACTACACAAAAAATGTAGATCGCGTTAAAATACACAATTTATGTCATATACATCTTTTTGTTAAGTGAACCATTTTCGAGATATTGCTTGTTATTCCCTTAAATTTTCCAATACTTATAATTTTTCTCAAATCCATTATTCATCTTTTTTGTGTCCTGGTAATGCAAAGAGAATGGAATACTCCACATAGCAACCAGCTCTTAAAATATTTGACTATTGCTTAAAGCCTACCAATTCCTCAGGCATCTACAAGAAAATTAGCAATAAGATTAACATCTCAATATCTCGATTAACATGAAGCATATGGAGAATATGCGTTTGTATAAGAACAGAGAAAGTCATGTGAGTGTAACACATCAGAGTTTTTTTTTGTATGTGTTATAAACATACATAATGAATGCCCACTTGTCGCTTGTATGATTTGGCATACATTTAACTTTAAATATGAAACAACACTCTTTCCTGCAGAATCAGTAAATATCCAGCAGATGCAGCCAGATTCATTTATTCTGTTCTCGCTTTCATTAATTGTTCACATAACTAATATGTTATTTGTGTAATAATGAGGGAAAACATATAATTTTTTCTTAAGTAATGCTTGAAAGTGATCTTGTCGTGCCGCACATTATCTATTTAATAATACTGATCACCATTTTCATTACTGATAAGAATAAGGTCTATAACTCTCCATTCAATATGTAGCAAAATAAACAAGGTGCTTTAAAACTACACCATGTTAGAAAGTAGGCCTTCATTGTAAACTGAAGGTTTATATGTTTTCACTTCATTTTGTTTTAAATCTGTACATATTTTGCTATAATTTGCCCAAAACAAACAACATCTTATGCATAACACTTTCATAGCTTATTCGTACCATGGTAAACAATAAAACAATAACTGGGAGTACAATTAATGACGGAGATAACTAAGTAGGCTAGTAATCTTGGGGACTGAAAGCAAAGGTTGACTGCGCTGCACTATATAAACCAGTTCACTCCTGCCTATCAGGCTACAAACACATGCATTCTGCAAGGGAGCAGGTAACCTGAAAGTATTACACTCCACTCTATTGGTCATGATGATTACAAGCTTAATAATGCCACCTAAGTCCGAAATTCTGTTTCAAAGGTTTTTCCAAGTGCTCCCCCTTGTTACTTTGTGCTCTCTATGACAAACGTTACAACCGTATTCTCTCATCTTAAATGCATTCAAATGTGCATCTAATTCTGCTCTAGTTTCTCAATTTCTAAAATATGCTACCATCCATTAATCTGGGCGCTCTTTCAAGACACTTTCAAAACATCCGACAGAGGTACAGAGCCAAAGCTATTTCTAATGTGCCAGAAATCGCCTCTAACTTATGAGAAAAGAGAGCAAAAGAAGTTGAGTAATGTTTCACGTCAAAGTGAGTTATTTTTCTCCTTACAACCTTGAGTGTTTCTTTATGTCTGGTTTACAGTTTGCCAATAGCAGGCATATGTCCCACCCTGCATTCAGAAAATAAATAGGAGTCATGTCAACATTAAGCAGAGCCTAGCATTATAAATTGTAATAGGGAATGTAAACGAAACAATTAATGGAGAGAATGGTAAAGGGGATGTCAATAAAATCCTGGGCTAGCTCTCTTTAAATATGCAGCTATCTGGATTAGCATTTACAAAATCTGGCAACATCCATTATTACTACTATTGAAAAGAACAAAATTGTTAATTCTGAAAAATAGTTTTTTCTAATTTAGTGAAGTACATAATAACCTTTCAGGTGTAATAGGCATATCATACATGTTTCTATGTGATGAATAGTTCTCCACTTTGCGCCCATTCAACGGGTCGAGCAAGGTTTGTATCGCTAGGCTGCAAAGTCCCATGCTCTGTCTGCCTGCTACTGCCACCAAGCAGAAAGTAGTTGTAACTTCTGAGTAACATGGGAAACGAGAAAAACGAGTAGGTTAGAGAGAGAGAGAGAGAGAGAGAGCGAGAGAGACGTTACATAAACATAAAATATACATACATTACGGTAAAGTTTGCTAAATGAAAGTAAATATTATAAGTAAATATAAATATAATAAGTAAATACAGGTGAGCCTAAAAACTACGAACCACCTGCGCGGTGTTTTTTTCTGTTCGCGTCCTCGGCGGTCGTTGCCGTTTGCCGCTATCATAGAAAGGCGAGGATGAAACCATACAACATTTTTAAAACTACTTTTAAAGGCTTTACTTACCGAACTTTATGAAAGAAAATGCTGAAACTGGCCACCGTCGTTGTCCATATATTTTGGCACCTCTTTAGGAAACTGTCCATCACTATCCAATAGTTTCCTGAAAGAGGTTGCATTAAATAAGAGTATTTCGCAGATGTATTACAAGTTTTAGCTACATAGCCTTTGTCCTTGCCAACTTCTGCTCAGATTACATAAAAGCAAATGCATGTTTTATTTTACCTCTTGCTTCCTTGCAAATTATTATTATTATTATTATTATTATTATTATTATTATTATTATTATTATTATTATGTTCAATAATTGTCAATATATGGTTGTAGTTAAATGTACACTGTGCATAGTCTACTGTTTGTTCATAGCAGGGTAAGACATTGGTTCATATTATACCCACTCTGCTTGTTAATTTTTCGGCCTAGGATTCAAGATTGGTATTCTTACATACTTGTTACGGTTTTCAATACATGAAATGTGAACTAAAGTTGGGTGTCTTATTCTTCATCCATCGTAGTTTGTTAAATGGTAGCTTTACAGAATAAGACTGACTACTCGGGTAGCCGAGGTCGTTAAGGACTCGTGAACGGGAGAATTGTGGTTTCAATTCCACCAGGACCATCTCCCTGATCGAGGGTTTTTGCAGTATCACCAGTATCACGACCAGGCGTTAGTAGTTTATATATAAGAGATCGAGCACAGTGTTTTGCGTTTATATGGTAAAGCATAGGGAAAACGAGGCTAGATGCGACGGTTCACGGAGGAAAATTCGTTTATGTGAGAGAGATAGGGAATACGGGGAGCTGATGGTAGGTTAGACAGGGGTTGAAGGAGGAAAATGCGTTTTATATGGGAGAGATAGGGAATACGAGGGTTGATGCTAGGCTAGACAGTTGTAGAAGAAGGGGAATGCGTTTTATATGGGAGAGATAGGGAATACGTGGAGA
Source organism: Deroplatys truncata (assembly GCA_030765065.1). NCBI lineage: Eukaryota > Metazoa > Arthropoda > Insecta > Mantodea > Mantidae > Deroplatys > Deroplatys truncata. The sequence continues at coordinate 19,739,206 of CM060976.1, read as the reverse complement.
GGTGCTAGGCTAGACAGATGCTGAAGGAGGGGAATATAGGATTATACTGGAGAGATAGGGAATACGAGGGGATTGCTAAGATAGACGAATGTTAAAGGTGGAATGCGTTTATACAGGAGAGATAGGGAATACGAGGAAATAAGCTAGGCTAATCAGAGGTCGAGTAGAGTATACATTTATACGGGAGAGGTAGGGAAAACCATAATAGGTGTTCGGGATCCTGGTTAGAGAAACTGTAGTACAAAGAACCGCATTATTCAAGAACTTTAACAACAAAAGACCTAAATATAGATGATTTGTAAGATATTTGAGGAAGGATCTTTAGTGAAAAAACCCCAAGTCAGTAAGGCGGATTTAGGGTTTCTAGCACACTTAATATGCAGGAATGTGTATTCATATGCTAATTAGGTCTCCCCACCCCTGCCACACCCCTCGTACCTTTTGGTTGCAGCTAGGTTATAAATTTTGTTGAGTATAATGGAAAGCTTTGACAGGTAAGCAATTAAGGTTGTTCATCACCTGTCAAAATGAACAATGGGCATGATAAATTTTGTTTTCTAACAAAAGTGGAGACGCCATCCTACCCACTCCATATCCGCACCTGCAACAAGCCGCCCCTAGCCGTATTGTTTGACGAACACGTGCAAAAGAACAAAGGTTGTCCTTCACCTGTCGAAATGAGCAATGGGCTTAATAAATTATGCTTGTAACAAAAGAGAAGGCTGGAGCCACGTAAACAAAAGATGAGACGCTATTGTCCCAGCTTTATTGAATTCCCGTACACGCGCACATTTTAGGAATGCCACCCGCAACATCCCCACCTCCCAGTCGCATTTATTAACAAGCACGTGCAAAAGAACAAAGGTTGTCCTTCACCTGCCGAAATGAACAAAAAGCGTAATAAATTATGCTTGTAATAAAACAGAAGGCTGGAACCAAGCTAACAAAAAGATTGAATAACAAAGGGACAGATGCTATTGTATCCCTTTCTATTGTCCAGCGCAAGAGTTTCGTGTAGCATCCCCCTTCCACAGCCATATAACAAAAGAACAGGCTGAAGCCGAGCTAACAAAGAAAAGCCATTATCCCAACTCTATTGAATTCCTGTACAGGTACATGTTAGGTGAATATAACAAAGAGAGTCTGGCGCAGCGATAACAAAAGGAACTTTTGGAGTATTTATACCTGGCTCTGTCTTTGTTTCACCTAGGGAAAAAAGAGAGAGGTTAATTTACCTGCTAGACAATAAATTCCACCCCACTCCACCCCGCCATCCTGGCGCCGACACTGCCTGAGGGTAATTCTCTCTGTGCATGTGCAGCATGAGATAATGTCATTGGATGCAATAATCACGTGACGTGTAACATCTCCCCGCCATACCGATGTGCTGGAATCGTCTGGGGGCTTTAAGTCCCTATATAAACAGCTATCGACACGTGCTAACGTCACTTCGAGTTTATTAACTTAACGTTAAAGGCGTTATAACATTCGTGTGATACAGCTTAATCGAAGTCAGTGCTGTTGTCTTCTACACGGCATCCATCGTCATCGATAATATAATGCAAGGTGAGTGAGTTTTTACATAACTATATGAAAAGACGAATCGTTGCAAGAGTATCATATTGTTTATTTGAATTTCGTTTCTTTAATAATTACATCCATTTTTTTAAATGTAGAGCTTTCATCAATGGTGCAAATAGTTCTTTAGATCCTAAGCAGAAACATTCGTATGATTTTCACTAATCATTCTTCTTCCATAAACATTCATACGATTTTCTCTACACAATCTTTTTCTATAAACATTCATACGATTTTCGCTACACATTCTTCTTGTATTAACATTCTTACGACTTTCTCTACTCATTCTTTGTTTCTCTGCGCATTCTTCCTCCACGAACATTCATACGATTTTCTCCACAGATTCTTCCCTAAACAATCATATGATCTTCTCCGCACATTCTTCTTCTATAAACATTCATACGATTTTCGGTTACCCAATGCAATCAGGGCCAAGAAAGCTGTACTAAACATAAAAACGACAATGAATTCTGTTTTGCATGGTGTTTGCTCGCTGCAAAGTATCCCGCAAAGCGCAATGGTCAAAGAACGAACAAATACCCTGCAGAACAGTTATTCACTGCATTCAATTACATTGGGATAGACTTCCCTGTAAGCCTACATAGAATTCCAGAATTTGAACAGCAAAACCCAGAAGTATCAGTTTCAGTATTTGGATTAGAAAGGGAGTGCTGAATTATACCAATATACCAAACCAGCAGCAGGAAAGACTTCACCGTTAATGTATTACTAATTGGCCGTAATGGAAGATCTCTCTACTGTCTGATTAAAAACATGTCAAGGCTGACTTCAATGCAAATCAATAAATATAAAGGAAATCAATGGGTATGCGAGCCCTTCCTGAAGCACTTCAACAATGAAGGTGCCTTTAAAAGGCATCAATTGAAGTGCATGCAGTGCCAGGTGCTCAAAATGCCTAAATAGGGTGAAGTGATTGATTTCTCATCCTACTCGAAGGGCACTCCTGTAAATTTTGTTGTGTGTGCCGATATTGAGACCGTGTTAGCCAGAGTTCAGTCCTGTAAGCCGCCGGCTAATCAGAGCTGGACTCGGGCTATCCAGCATCATGATCTATCTATATATCTTAAGCTCGTATGTCGCCATGACGATTCGTTGTCGAGATTTAAGCTTTTCAGAGTCCTGATGCAATCAAGGAGTTCTTCATTGAGCTTCGGTTAATAGCCGATATGGTTATTGACCAACATAGCCGATATGACGAAATGACCTTGACTGCACAGGACGTGACTGATTTCGGCAATGCTCGTCATTGCCACATATGCAAGAAGGAGTTTGAGGTAGTCGACTTGAAGGTACGCGACCACTGCCGTGTGACTGGTGTATTCCTGGGGGCTGCTCATAATGAATACAAATTAAATAGACGGGTACCTAACCTTATACCCATCTTTTTTCATTGCCTTAGCAATTATGAGAGTCATTTCCTGATGCAAACCTGGGATATGATTATCACACCATTTCGTGTATCTCAAACTCCTCAGAGAGAGAGAGATATTTCATTCAGTAAAAAGTACAGGAGTACCTTTTTCAGGTTTCTAGATAGCTTTAAGTTCTTGAACGATAAGCTATCCAGTTGAGCCTGCATGCTGAGCAGTGATGAGTTCAAGATCGCGAACTCTGAGTACCGCGATCCCGAACTTCAGCAGTTGGTGAGATCTAAGGGAATATTCCCTTACAGCTAGGTCGACTCTCCTTCTAGGCTTGAAGAAACAGCACTGCCTCCAATAGAAAAATTCCATGGCATATCGGAAGATAACTATAATCACGCTGTCAAAGTCTGGAATACATTCAATACAAAAGTCTGGGCGAATACAGCGACCTGTATCTGAAAACGTATACGCTCTTTTTGGCCGATGCATTCGAGAAGTTTAGGGACCTCTTTCTGGAGATATATAATTTGGACCCCTGCTGGTACCAAACCCTGCCAGGACTTGCATTTGACGCTATGCTCAAGGTGACCAAGGTCAAGTTTGACCTCATTCATGACGAAGAAATGATCAAATTCTTTGAGGGAGGAATCAGGGGCGATATGTGCACTGTATCAAAGAGACATGCAAAAGCAAACAATGAATACCTTCCTGGACATGATGAAAAACAAAAAAACTTATATTTGGACTATCTGGATATTAATAATGTATATGGTGCTTCGATGACCAGTCCTATGCCACACAAAAACCTGAGGTTGTTTTTGCAAGTAGAAATTGCAATGAGAAACGTCTTTGCTGTTGCCCCTGATTCCCCAACTGGATACGTTTTGGAGGTCTACCTTGAGTACCCTGAGCATCTCCACGATGAGCACAATGACCTTCCTCTCTGCCCGAAAAGTGAGATACCACCTGGAGGCCAACACAAGAAACTGCTGGCAACACTTGAGAATGCATTACAGCAACCTCCAGCAGTGCATTGATTTAGGCATGAAGCTAAAGAAGATCTAGAGTGGTTGCATATGATCAGCCAGAATGGCTGAAATCCTACATTCAGATAAACGCAGAGAGACGTGCAAGGGAAACTTCCAAATTCGGTCAGAATTTATGGAAGAAAATGAATAACTCTGTATATGGTAAATTCATTGAGAATGTACGCAAATGCAATGACTTCTGTATCATTACAAGTTGGAAGCAATGCAAGAAGTTGACAGCGCGAACAAATTACGTTCGGAACATTTTATTTGTAGAAAATCTTGTAGGGATAGAACTCGCTAGAGAGGAGGTGCACATGAATAAACTCATCTATATAGGACAAGCCATCCTTGACATCTCAAAGCATCTCATGTACAGTATTTATTACAATATATTGAAGCCTGACCTAGAGAATTTAATTTTGAACTATATGGACATGGATTCATTTATACTGGAAACTTCAACTAACATCTACAAATTTATCAAGGAAAACCAGAAACACTTTGACACATCAAATTATGACGCACAAAACTGTTATGGGATTAGACAACAAAACAAAAAAGTTATCGACCTGTTCAAGGATGAGCTTGCAGGGATCCCTATGATAGAATATGTTGGGTTCAGGTCCAAACTATACGCATACAGATACGAGGACCAAAATGTGATGAAAGCAAAGGGCATCAACAAGACCGGTATGCAAAGCATAAATGTTGATCACTATTTCGATTGTCTAAACGACTTTAGAAACACCATCTCAACAAAAACAACAACATTTCGAAGCTTCAAACATAAAGTCTCGACCATAGAGATGAATAAGGTCGCTCTCTGTGGTAGAGACGATAAAAGAAAACTTATTGAAGGCTCAGACCAGAGAATTGCCTGGGGTCACTATTGTCTGCGTATGGCTGACCCTTAGATGTATATATGTATATATAAATGTATGTATGTAATGTTTTAGTGTTGTAATTATTTATTTGTGCAAGTTTTTTAAATTTTAACTTTTCGTGTTTATATATGGCAGACCTTGGATGTATATATAAATACATGTACATGTATAGATGTACATTTTTTAGTTTTATGAATTGTTTAACTCCTTGTGCTTATACATTTTTATTGATTTTTTAATTCTATAAAATGTATATAAAATGCAACCTCATGATCACGTGCTTATGTATGTACAGGGTTTAATCATGAAATGCAATAAAAATGTGCATCTATATATGCAATTTTTAGTTTTTATGAATTTCTTTAATACAACTCTTTTTGTTTCTATGCATTCATCGATTTTTTTTAACCATAAAATGTGAGTAAAATGTAACCGTGTGTTCACAAAAGCATTAAGCATTGTAAAAAATATGTGTTTGAATAATGCATTTTATTTATCCTTTTGTTTATTATTTTAAGTAAAAAACTTCTATTATGAAATAAAAAACAGGCATTATTGTAGAATGAAAGCCTCTTTATTTTCCTTATTATGTTTTCTACAATAAATCCTTCTGTCAATCCATTGAGTATTAGGGAAACCATACCGCTTTACAAGAATCCTATTTCCCTGTTTGCGTAATACTTTTTTTCTACCAGAAATGTATTAGGGTACCTTGTGGATCGCAGTTCATGCCCATAAAAGGGTCCCTTTATCTCATCACCGTCATTGCCTTTTAGCATGTATGTAACGGGATTGGCGTGATTCACTCGAACAACTTGAAATATTTCAACACTCTAATTAGCTTCAAAGCCCTTTTCAAAATGTCCCTTGACCTTGGATATCCTCACATAATCACCAACACTAAACTTTCTTGCACCTCTTTTCGATCTTGAGCGTAGTTACATATAGTCACAAGAAGATCATTGTTCTTCACCTCTATATGCATCATTCGAATAGTGGTGTGGTAAGTTTTGTTATATCTTGCAATGATTTGAGGTAAAAGATATAGCCACTTATATGATCCTTGGGCTAGAAATTCGCGGTACATCATATTCTTTAAAGTTATTATTAACCTTTCAACAGCCGCTGCCTTCACATGCGTATGGGTACTGTAGTGATTGATGTTATATTTTGTCATTAAATTCTTAAAATGCTTATTATAAAATTATTTCCCATTATCACTATGTTCTTGGGTGGGGTTACCATTTCTTGTAGTATATCTTCCATAGTCTTTGCAACTTGAAGTCCGATCTTGTTCTTTAGCGGTCTCACATATGCCATTTTAGAGTAGAAGTTGATTGCAATGATGTACTTGAAATTTCTATTGATTTTTGCATGCGATATCATCTCCACCAAGTCGATCTGTACTAAGTCGTGGAGTCCCTTGCAGATAATCTTTAGACGCATGAAGCTTCTCTGGGCTGGAGCATGCAGATCCCTTGCTATATTTTGCTTCACTGATGTCATTCTATAATCTTTGCCGCTTTTAGTTATTTAATAACCTCTTCAGTTTCTTGAGTATGATTGTTATTACCGGTTTCTCTGGATGCCACAAGTAGCATAAGGCGATCCACCAGATCACTAGGGTCGGTCCAGTAGATATAGTCTTGCCTCGTATTAGTGCGATGTTCTTTCCACTGTAGTCCTAATCCGTTGTGTTTCGTTACTTGAGGATCTATAATGCTTTTATACTTGTACGAATTACCCGATCTCAGCTGCCCATGCTTACTGAAGTTTCTTCGATGAACATGATTTGCTTTAAGTATTTCACTGTATATTTCAAGGTCATCTTCAGTGTATGCATGCATTTCAGCTATCCTCTTAAAGATTAGCTTCTTCAATTCAGACGTAGTTTCATACGTTTCGTCACCTATTCGAACTTTATTACTGATGAAATCAATGATCTTGTTCCCGATCATATAGTTGCCATCCTCATATCGTACTCCATATTATGAATCTATTTTATTTCTGTCCTTCTTTCGAACTTTATTAAGGTAGTTGTAGAGTTTCTCGCCTTTCACATCCTTCGGTGATTCCTCCTTGCTTGTAGTGTTCTTTTTCTGTATTTCAAGTATATCTTAAAGCGGATCTGTCAATGGTTGAAGAGCTTCACTCATCACTCAATGGGTTTCAAACTGCTGGCCATTAAGAGAACGTAACTTTTCTCTTATAGCCTTCCTGTGCGTAGCTACAGATTCTTTAAGTCGTATGCACTCCCTGTCCATCTTGAAATGACACTGAAGTTAGACTTTCGCATTAACATATACCCTATTTATTTAGCTGGCTTCAGTTTATAAGAGATTTTCAGCTCAATATTTAGAAAATGACCGTTCCCTACACGATTTGCAGGAGCAGTGAAGCTTAGTCTATCGCCATTTGCAATTGGTGCAGGCAGAGCTCTAACCGAATTGTTATTTATTTCAAATAATGTATCAGCCCTTACAGTAGTAGGTGTTGGTGACGTCATATAGCAAGAAATTATCTCTCTGTTTACACTTGATTTGTAGTATTCTAGGCCTGTTGTTAACATGTACCTCTGTCAAAGGTAACGACTGCAGTGTAATTACGTGCTCCCCTCTCATTTGCTCTACTAATGCATTTATGACTCTCCATTGTAGTTGTCAGATGCTTATCCATTGATTTCTGGCGGTTCGCCATAGTTTCCATGTGTTTTCGCACTGTTTCTGTAACAGCGGTACTTATTGCACCAAGTCTGCTGTTTAAATCTTGTTGTATGTCATTTTGTTTCCTTCCCACGAGAACTTTAACAAACTTTTTTGTTGCTCCATCACTGTCAGCAACAGTATCTGTTACTTCTATTAGTCTTCCTTTTTTAATATGAAACGTTACCGTGTGAATCGAGCGGCGGTGTTCTTGCACTTATATATTCTAATACATGCTTCTTATTTGGCACGTCATGATCCTCTTGAGGTGGCAGCATTATCTTCAATCTTATAGCATCCAGGAGGATGTTAATTCCATCGTCGCATTTAAGTGTATTGTTATTCAAATATTCCATTAGAGCATCATGTTGCACGTCTAGCGACTTCTGGATGTGATCCCTAATTGTAGTTTGAAGTTTGCCCATGCGCTGATATATCGTTTTTTCTGTGAACTCCTGCATTCGATTTTCAGTAGAAGACGTAAGCGTAACCACGTAGCATTTAGTGCTTGCGTCGTCGTAGTCCTCAGGATCCTGAAAATTGCACAGTCTCTTGTTCCTGAATTGGTAATTTCCTCTTCCATCTCTGTTTATGATGAATTTATGTGGCGATCTTTTCACTGGTGCAGTCCTCTGTGATCCAAATCTGTCAATACTCATGATGAATTATGAATGAGCAATGTATTTATTATCAACTTTAATATATATATCGAATCCGCACCTATATCGACCGTCATTCATGGGAAATTCGGGAACTATTACCATAAAGGGTCTTTCTTCTGAGGAGCTCTCCCAAACAGCTTTTCACACATTTTTAAATTCCGTATACGACATATCTGTATATATGTAATCTTCATATATCTGCTTCAAGTTTAAAGTATCTTGTCTGAAGAGTATGATCATGTTCGCATTATCTCGAATTAAATACTTCGTGTCTTTGGCATAGGATTTTGCTAGATATATAGAATCAACCTTTCGATGTCTGCCCATGCTGTAAAAGGAGGGAATCTTGTCTTGTTTTTCCGTGATGACATCATCAAATATAAAGATTGAATTTTATTTTATTTCTGATAGGTGCAAGACGCTTTCACCGTCTTCATGAGTATACACGCTTATACCCTCAATGTTTTCAAGCAACTTAACGAGATATTGATACTTTGGCTGGTATAGTGACTTTGAATAAATGTACAAGTTTTCAAAACGTAGTACATTCTCGTGCAGTATCATATTGAGTAATACATTTGTTTTTCCAGCACTGGAGCTGCCTAGAATTAGCGCTCTAAGATTGCCAGGAAACAGCTTCCCGTGACGATCGCGTCTAAAGTAGCTTTCAAAGTATAGCACCTGAATAGGCAGCGAGTAATCTTGCTTCTCCAACTCCAACGTAGCTACTAAAATAAAACAAATCACTCTTAATGTATATATGCTAATTAGTGCAAGCAATGACGGAGTATAAAAGAACTATGCAGCAATAAAGTCAATTAGTATACCATGAGAGATAAGGGGGTTAAGGTCGCAAGTGGTTCCGGTTTAATTAACTCTCTCATTAACCTGCTACCATTTGAAGCACATTTGCCTGGTTACAGATGCTGCGAACCTGGGACAAAGATGGAAAAAACATTATAGAGAGGAGACTCTGGAATCAATCCGTTAGACGAAGCGTGCAAACTTCACGACATTGCCTACTGTTCTGCGGGATATTTATTCGTTCTTTGACCATTGCGCTTTGCGGGATACTTTGCAGCGAGCAAACACCATGCAAAATATTATTCATCGTCTTTTTATGTTTAGAACAGCTTTCTTGGCCCCGATTGCACTGGGTAACTTTATGTATCGCGATGCATTCCATGGATCATAGAAGCTAGTTCCAATAACAAGAGTCCTGGCAGCGAGCAGAGATTTTGAGCTTGCACCTACTTCGAAATTCGAGCTGTTTTCTAGAATTTCATCGACCATAGAGGTATATAAGGTATCAAGATTACTTGATTGAAGACCTAGCTTTGTTTTGCTATTGAAAAAGATGGTTTCTGCATGCTCTTTTTCAGGAGATTGTATGAGGTATGTTATTTGATTTGAGATGTTTACTTTAAAGCCCGAAGAGCTTCTCCCAAGTACAGAAACCATCTCTCTCAATATAAGGCGTCTGCATTCCTTCAGAAATTGACCGGGATCAGCTATCTCTAAAATGTTTTTATATGGCTATTGAAAAGGCGCCCCTTGAACGCCGATTCAATAACCTTACACTCTAGCTGGGTATGAGTAACCTTTCGTTTTTTGGCATTGTTGCTGTATGTGAGGTCGTTACTGTAGGAGTCAGTGTCAGAAGTGGTGGTTGAGTTGCCACAATGCTCGTTACGACCGATGCCTGATGGCCCTGCAATTGGTGATGGAGGGACCATGAAAGATCCTGGACGTGTGAGGGGGTTAATTCTGTGACCGTGCTCCTCTTCAGCTTCCTGATGTCTTTTGGAACCCCGAAGCAATGCTTGGTTGTCTGCATACTCAGGCTCGGGGTTCGTATCCACTGTTGAAGTTTCTATAACAATAACAAAGCCGAATTAATTGGAATGGCAGTTAAAATAGAAATGTGCAAATATATATTTATTAAATCTATGCAGAAAAAGTTTAAAGTCCTGTGTTAATGTCATGTTAATTATTTATGTAATTGTATATTTTAATAAATAAAATGTGTAAAAAATTGATTAAGAAAAAGTATGCGTAATGTTACGCTAATTATTTATGTAACGATGTTAGATCTAGAAAAAATGAATTTAAAAAACTCACCATTCAATTCACGAAGCAACTGCATGTACACGCTCCTGTAGGCACAATTCGCGCAGGTGCACACCCCCACAGTATGAATAATCGTCCATAGATCTCCTACAGGTATTGGTGCAACATTCTCGAACCCGGGAGGAGGCGGAGTCAGGCAGTCTTGCGAGAAAATGTGTGAAGGCAAGCTACCACCCTCGTCCATCTCCTCTGTCTCGATTGAATTCGCTTCAGGAATTACAACAAAGAAGCAAAGAACAGGATTAGCTTCAAATTGAATATTTTTAATTGAAAGATGCCTGTAAATTGAATGTTTCATTCAAATTCTGATGCAATCATGAATTGTTCACTGTTTATACATTCATTAAGGAAAAGCTTATATTTTCTAGAAAAATTTTAAGTGTGATATTATATCTGGACTTACCCTTCACATCGTTAAACATCTACATTGCAGCAGCTCTGTATTCACAGTTATTGCATGTGCAAAACTGCTCTGTAACGCTGTCCATGTCTGCATTCACCCCCCGTAACGGGAGTGACATCCTCAAATCCTGGAGGCGGCGGTATGATATAATCGCCCCCCGATAAGATTGGTGACGGGGGCTGCTAATATCAGTACAGGTATAGCTGCTATGTAGCGGCACAGCTGATGCCTGATCTCCCGTCAGGGGTTCTGACGTGTTGTATCCTGATGCGATATTGTTATTATCAGGTTCTCTATGATCCTGTACTGCCTGGTTAAGTTGAGAGACCCCACCTCTGGCGACTCCCTCTGTGTTTGCAGCATTACCTGTGAAAAAATTTTAATAGTGTAAATTCGATTGTTGTTTTATAACTGGTAAAAGATGAATGAGTGGAGAAAGCGATGTGATATGAAAAAGAATGGGTGGAGAAAATGGTATGAATGTTAATGAATGCTCAAATGTATGAAGGTTTACGGGAAAGAATGTGTAGTAAAAATCGTATGAATGTTTATGGAAGAAGAATATATAGACAAAACCGCATGAATATTTATGCAAGAAGAACGTGAAGATAAAATCGTATGAATGTTTACGGAAGAAGAATGTGCAGAGGAAATCGTATGAATGTTTATAGAAGAAGAATGTGTACAGGAAATCGTATGAATGTTTACGGAAGAAGAATATGTAGCGAAAATCGTATGAATGTTTATAGAAGAAGAATGTATAGAAGAAATCGTATGAATGTTTATAGAAAGAGAATGTGTTGAGAAAATCGTATGAATGTTTATGCAAGAAGAATCTGTAGCTTAAATCGTATGAATGTTTATAGAAGAAGAATGTGTAGAGAATATCATATGATTGTTTAGGGAATAATCTGTGGAGAAAGCCGTATGAATGTTCGTGGAGGATGAATGTGCAGAGAAACAAATAATGAGTAGAGAAAACCGTATGAATGTTAATACGAGAAGAATGTGTAGCGAAAGTCGTATGAATGTTTATAGAAGAAGATTGTGTAAAGAAAATCATAGGAATGCTTAGGAAAAAAAATGTAGTGAAAAATCGTATGAATGTTAATACAATGTGTAGAGAAAATCGCATGAAAGTTTATGGAAGAAGAATGATTAGAGAAAATTGCGTGAATGTTTATGTAAGAAGAATGTGTAGCGAAAATAGTAGGAATGTTAATAGAAGAAGAATGTGTTGAGAGAATGTTTAGGGAGAAGAATTATTAAAGACAACCATACGAATGTTTGTGCTTAGGATCTAAGAACTATTTGCACCATTGATGAAAGCTCTATATTTTAAAAAAACGGATGTAATTATTACAGAAACGTAATTCAGATAAACAACGATAAGCAACGATTCGTCTTTTCATATAGTTATGTAAAAACTCACTCATCTTGCATTATATTATAAATGACGATGGATGCTGTGTAGAAGACAACAGCACTGACTTCGATTAAGCTGTATCACACGAATGTTATAACGCCTTTAACGTTAAGTTAATAAACTCGCAGTGACGTTAGCACGCGTCGATAGCTGTTTATATATGGACCTAAAACCCCCAGGCGATTCCAGCAAATCGGTATGGCGGGGAAATGTCATACGTCACGTGATTATTGCATCCAATGACATTACCTCATGCTGCACATGCGCAGAGAGAACTACCCTCAGGCAGTGTCGGGACCAGGATGGCGGGGTGGAGTGGGGTGGAATTTGTGGTCTAGCAGGTAAACTGACCTCTCTCTCTTTTCCCTCGATCAAACAAAGACAGGGCCAGGTATAAAGAGTCCAAACGTTCCTTTTGTTATCGCTGCGCCAGACTGTCTCCCTGTTATATTCACCTAACATGTACCTGTAAAGGAATTCAATAGAGTTGGGATAATGGCTTCTCTTTGTTAGCTCGGCTCCAGCCTGTTCTTTTGTTATATGGCTGTGGAAGTGGGATGCTACACGGGTGGTCTTTCTAACGAACTTCTGCGCTGGACAATACAAAGGGATACAATAGCATCTGTCCCTTTATTATTCAATCTTTTTGTTAGCTTGGCTCCAGCCTCCTCTTTTATTACAAGCATAATTTATTACATTTTTTGTTCATTTCGACAGGTCAAGGACAACCTTTGTTCTTTTGCACGTGCTCGTTAAACAATGCGACTGGGAGTTGGAGATGTTGCAGGTGGCATTCCTAAAAAGCGCGCGTGTACGGAATTCAATAAAGGTGGGACAATAGCGTCTCATCTTTTGTTCACGTGGAGCCAGCCTCCTCTTTTGTTACAAGCATAATTTATTACGCCTATTGTTCATTTCGACAGGTGAAGGACAACCTTTGTTCTTTTACACGTGTTCGTCAAACAATGCGGCTAGGGGCGGGTTGTTGCAGGTGGGGATATGGAGTGGGTAGAATGGCGTCTCCGCTTTTGTTAGAAAACAAAATTTATCATGCCCATTGTTCATTTTGACAGGTGATGAACAACCTTAATTGCTTACCTGTCAAGGTTTCCATTATACTCAACATAATTTATGACCGCAGCTACAACCAAAAGATACGAGGGTGTGGCAGGGGTGGGGGAGACCTAATTAGCATATGAATACACATTCCTGCATATTAAGTGTGCCAGAAACCCTAAATCCGTACTACTGATTTAGGGTTTTTTGCCACTAAAGACCCCTCCTCGAATACCTTAAAAATAATCTATATTTAGGCCTTTCGTTGTTAAAGTTCTTGAATAATGCGGTTCTTTGTATTACAGTTTCTCTAACCAGGATCCCTAACACCTATTATGGTTTTCCCTACCTCTCCCGTATAAACGTATACTCTACTCGACCTCTGATTAGCCTAGCTTTTTTCCTCGTATTCCGTATCTCTCCTGTATAAACGCATTCCACCTTTAACATTCGTCTATCTTAGCAATCCCCTCGTATTCCCTATCTCTCCAGTATAATCCTATATTCCCCTCCTTTAGCATCTGTCTAGCCTAGCACCTCTCCACGTATTTCCTATGTCTCTCATATAAAGCGCATTCCCCTTCTTCTACAACTGTCTAACCTAGCATCAACCCTTGTATTCCCTATCTCTCCCATATAAAACGCATTTTCCTCCTTCAACCCCTGTCTAGCCCAGCATCAGCCCCCCGTATTCCCTATCTCTCCCATATAAACGCATTTCCCTCCGTGAACCGTCGCATCTAGCCTCGTTTTTCCTATCCTTTCCCATATAAACGCAAAACACTGTGCTCGATCTCTTATATATAAACTACTGGCGTTAAACACTTTTAAAAAGAATCTGGTGTTACATTCACATGAATTTCTCTACTATCTATCGCTTATTATTGGGTATATACATTATTCTTACGAAAGTTTATTTTCCTCTCTCTTCATTTTAAACGAGATAAACCTTTCCAGAAACAGTTCCATTACACATTTCGTTATAGATACAAAGGAAATAGCGACAATCAAATGTTTTAGAACTGAATGATATATGCTGAGCTTAAAATTCCATACTCCTTCGATAACAGCGCGAGAAACAGCTGAAAATCCACAGGACTTTAAAAGAATAACTTGAGTATTGAACAATTCTAACCATTCATTAATATATCTCGGAAATGGCTGATGTCACAAAAAAGTTATTTGAAATAAACTGTTTTTTAAAGAAATTTAATTTTTTGCGTAGTACGTTTTCGTCTTTCACTTAACGTCCAGTTGTGCAAGATTATATAAACCTGCTTCAGAATGAAGAAAACTTCACAGACTATTCCCAGAAAATTCAAGATATACATTTTATTTGTCATGCAAATATCTTCAATATATGGTATTTTAATCAAAATCGTTACAGTATTTTTAGAAACCAAAATAGTCGAATAATTTTTATGTAAAGGGTAGTTTCAAATGGGGGATTTTCTTGAAAACCTTCGTGGCTGATCTTTGAAAGGTACTGAACTTAAACACTAAGTTTGGTAGTTATCCGAAATTTTATGTCGGATTTTCATCCGACATTTCATTGTGTTTACAAGCATACAGAGATTTCTTCTATAAATGTTTTTTTTCTTGTGATTCAAGGGGCTCTAAACATGTATTTCCAGTGAAATCTCGATATCGAATTTATGGGTGGAATGCAATACCTTTTCTACTTACTAGGTACGTGGTAGAGAAAGTAAAAAGCACAGAATAAGACTGCACCACTCTAAGAAATTCTAGTACATTCTTCAATCAATAATACAGAGCAGAAAGACGTGTGTTTACTGTTTATCACCCATGGAGCTGTTATAGATCAGCAGTGCCTCCGACCTTGAGGAACGAGGTGGATATCGACGACTTTGGTGCCACGCTGTTTATTCTTCGCGCAGACCGGGATAAGTCTATGACCCATTGTGACATTGCTTCGTTGCAGCTATTATTCGGTAAGTAAAGTTAACTGAGGTTCTATAATGACGTTTAAGTTTATATACAACAGCTTCTTTATTTATTTTATTTGGAGAGAAAATTGTTTTTCGCATTAAATTGCTCTTCGAGATTTTTATCTGCCCATTCAACCAGTGTAACAGATTAGATATTGATATGAAGTCTATACAAATTGTTTTCTCTTTTTACTTTCTCTATCACATACCTGGTGGGTAGAGAAGGTATTGCATTCCTTCCAAAAATTCGATATCGCGATTACACTGGAATTACATTTTTGAGACCCCCCTGAATAAGAAACTCTTTTAGAAAAAAAGGTTTGTGTGTGTGTGTGTGTGTGTGTGTGTGACTGCCTGCCTGCCTATGATCAGCATAACCCCAAAACGAAATGCCCAATAAACACCAAACTTAGTATTTAGGTTCAGTATCTTCCAAAAATATGACACGAAGATTTTCAAGAAAATCCTCCACCCCAAAATAGCCTTCACATGTAATTTTTTTGGAAATTTACGATTTTTCCAAAAAAGACTAACGATTTTGATTAAAATACGATATGTTTAAGATATTTACATGACAAATAAAATGTATATCTGGAATTTTCTCGGAGTAGCCTGTGAAGTTCCTCTTCATTCGAAAGGGATCTTGTATAATAAACCATAAGAGATAGAAAAAAATAGAATTTATTTCAAATAACTCAGGTATTAGCCATTTCCGAGATGGACGTTGTTATTGATTAGAATTTTTCAATACTTTGTCGTTTGTTAAAGTGCTGTCTGTGTTCAGTTGTTTCTCCCAATGTCATGGAAAGAGTACGAAATTTCAAAGCCAACATATAGTGAGGCACGTTTAAACATCTGGCTACTGCTTCGGTTTCTTCTATCCCACTTATACGAGGGCTGTCCCAGAAGTACCCGACCTAACAAAGAAAACACAAATATTTTGGGAAAAAACATTTTTATTTCTCTATACAGTCTCCTTTCAGCTCGATACACTTTTCCCAGCGATGTGCAATAGCTTCGATACCCTGTTTATAGTGAAAACCATCGAGTTCTGCAAACTAGCCATCAACTGCAGACTCCAGCTCTTCACTGTTGGCAAATCTTTTACCACCAAGCTATTTCTTCAACTTTGGAAACAGAAAATAATCAGATGGGGCTAAATATGGCGAATATGGTGCATGAGGAAGCAATTTGAACTTTAACTAATTGATTTTGTCCAAAGTGATAATGGTTGTGTGATCTGGTGCATTGCCTTGATGAAACAAAAGTTTCTTTTCCACTAAATGCGGCCGTTTTTGCTTGATTTCATCATTCAAATGCTGCAAAAGGTTTGCATAATACTCGCCATTGATTACTTTTCGTTTTTGAAGATAATCAATCAAAATTATTTCACATACATTCCAAAAAAAACTGACGCCATGACCTTACCTGCAAATGGAACTGTTTCACCTTCTTTGGAGCCGATTCTCCCCTTTCAATCCACTGTTTTGACTGACTCTTCGTCTCAGGTGTGAAGTGATGGACCCATGTTTCATCCATGGTTATGAATCGACACAAAAACTCGGATTTATTGCAGCAAAGCATCGCCAAACTGACTGAAACGTCTTCACGATGCTGCTTTTGTTCCATTGTGAGTAAACGCGACACCCATCTTGCGCATACCTTTCTCATGTCTAAATTTTCAGTCAGTATGCGATGTACAGCACTTTTTGAAATGCCTACGATGTCTGCTAGCTCGTGCACTCAGTGGACGGCCATCCAATACCATTTTGTGGATTTTCCTCATAACTTTTGGCGTAGTCACCTCATTTGGTCGAGCACTACGATGTTCGTCTTGGCAGCTCGTACGGCCTCGCTTAAACTCTACCACCCAATATTTTACTGTTGTAAACGAAGGAGCAGACTCCCCCAGAGTAGAATCTAGCTCAGCTTTAATATTAGTGGGACTAAGACCTTTCAAATGAAAGTATTGTATCACATAACGAGGACCAGTTTTATCCGTTTACAAATTTGCTGAGAGCGTTCACTATTGATGGCTGCCAAACAATTACTAAACGAGTAGCATTATCAAACTTCAGATTTAAGTTTTATAAGCTTGGCACTTTCTACCACAGTCATTTGTTTGAAATGACAACCACTATCTATACATCAGGTCGGGTAGTTCTGGGAATGCCCTCGTACCTTCAAGGAAATGTTTAATGAAGCTATTTCTGCAGAGGTTTATCTCGATTAACTTGAAAAAGAAAAATAAGCTTTCGTAAGAATGGATCATGGAAACTACATAAAAATAAACGATAGTAGACAGAGCAAGTCACCTGAATGTAACATCAGATTTTTTTTCGCTTATACGATTGTTGAAAGGGTGTCACAATACTCTAAGTATTCACTCTTTAACCTCCCTAATACTAAGGATGGCCATTCTGAATCCCTGTATTCATTCCTTAATAAAATATGCAAGAAATTATGTTTGAGGACGTAAATTCTTATTGGGTGGTAAGTGTACTGTAGCAACGCACTGTAATAAACAAATGTACTTGCAACTGCGTGTGTGGATGACTCAGGTTGTAAAAAGTTGAGGTAACTAGTTCCCGATAAGTGATATTAATGCTGCGCATATGCAGTAAATGATACCATCCAAGCTCGGTAACCGTCTCGTTACTTTAGTAACCATTAACGCGATAATTAGTTGCTTTCGCTACTTTGGTAACCATTATTGGGTAACTAGTTACTTTGTAATCATTATTTTGGTAACCGTTATTGGGTAGGTAGTTACTTTGTATTCGTTACTTTGTAACCGTTACGTTATTTTCTGCCCATTCCTATGCTCTCTTTACCCCACTCCTCATGTTCGGTGCCAATCTTTGACTGGCCAGGGTAGTTATGTCTATGGTAGACCATTTCTGTGCGAGAATGACCGTGACTATTCTGAGTATACGTGGTCTTTTTTTTATATTCCATTTATATGCCGCCTTTAGAAACTAAGGTCATATCAGGGGCTTTGCCTTTGGAACAATTGCTCATCGGTAGCGACGTTCACTCGTTTACTGGTCTGTTAATCCTTTGGGTTTATTTTCGTTAGATTTTCTTTATAAATATTAAACTCTCACACACACACACACACACACACACACACACACACACACACACACGTTTACACTCTCATTCATACTTCCAGACTCTAGGGAGGACGGGGAATAATTCTGACTAAAAAAATTCTCATCCTTCACGCGGTAATCGAACCCGGGACCTTTGGATTTGGAAGCTAGCATGCTAAATCATCAGACCACAGAGGCACTCTCTCTCTCTCTCTCTCTCTCTCTCTCTCTCTGTGTGTGTGGTCGACTTTTTTTTAAATTGTTTCGTTTGTATAGACGCATTTAACTTCTGTGATCATATCGGAGGATTTGACCTGAGAAACCGCTGATGGTGTTATTACTCGTTGAACTGTAGGTTATAAAAATACGTTGGCCTTTTTTTATAGTTTTTGCCATTAAATATGCATTCACATTTTTAGATTCTGCGGAGGATGGGGAATTATTCTGGTTAAGAAACTACTCCCCACCACAGCCATGAATCAAACATGGGACCTCTGGGTTGATAAACCAAAACGCTGATCAGTTGACCACATAGGCCGGCGCTGGTAGATTTGTTAGTGTACCTGTGATTCTTAAAATCTGTATATTAATACAATTAAATATATCTTATTCTGTGAGTTTAATAGGCAGAGTAAAACTTGGGACTCCGTTCTGCTTTAATAAAACATTCATCATCAATAGTAACCTTCGAATACAAAAAATTCTGATGCGTTACATTCACATGATTTTCCCTATCCGCTATGGTTTATTAGTGGGTACACACTATTCTTACTAAAGTTTATTTTTCCATCTACTTGATTTTGATCCAAATAAACCTTTACAAAATAGCTGCATCACGCATATATATTGAGCCAATTGTGGCTCGCGTTTCACCGAGTGGCTGTTTTGCAGAAATGGCTTTAGTTCTTTTATGTACCTGCAATCATGAACTACAATTTTCGGCCCCTGCTTATTATTACGCCGGCAGTCTACCTTACACCAGAACTCTGCTGCACCATGTTTCTACAACGCTCACCAGGTTGTGTCCTCTCCGCCAGTATAGGTAGCGCTTATGTTGGTTCCACGTCATCGTCACCTCACGTTCCCAGTACGTACCTCGAGCGATGCTTCAAGAGAAAAAGAGTGTGACGGTTCACGACGACCAGCGAAGGACTTTTATTGAGCTTCGTGTCTGGGAGCGGCCGTCTCCACACTTTTCGGCCTTGTATAAATTATCTGTATCATCTACTTTTGGCGTAAGTAAAATTCTAAATTTTTGTAGTTTGCGGAGCGGCGTTTAATATCTTATGGAAGCGAGTTTATACCATATTATCGTGTGTTAAATTTCATTTCAAAATGGCAAATGTGTGAGAAGAACAAATTCAAATGCAATCTGCTTCAATTGTAACATATCTTTGTTTCTACATATGAGTGTTAATATATTCAGAACCTTTGGGCTGTATGGATTGTTACTTTTATTTAAAGCTGCTTTAAATCCTTGTTCAATTCCTTTAAGTTAGTAGTACAAAACAGTTATTACTCTGCGGGAATGCTTTATTTCCAATGATTACATAATGGGCCCGGCATTTTACTTTTCTAGTTTTTTTAAGCAATTGTGACTTCTATGCATCGACTACTTCTAAATCGGTCTTGCAAGAACGTTACAATATATGTATACAAAGGGAACAGCGATAGTCATATGTTTAAGAACTGGATGCTATATGCTGCCTTAAAATTCCACATTGTTTCCATGCAATCGCGAGAAACAACTGAATGTTGAAAGGACTTGAATGACAAAGTAATGAACAATTCGAACCATTAATAACGGATATCTCGAAAACGGCTTATACCACAAAAAGTATTTGGAATAAATTGTGTGTTTTAAAGAGATCTATATTTCTTGTGTAGTAGTTTTCTCTATCGCTCAACGTTTACTAGTTATACAAGATTACACAAAATTCCTTCCGAATGAGGACTTCAAAGGCTCTTCCCAGAAAATGCAGGATATTGGTTATATTTCTCATGTAAATATCATTAAAATAATATGGTATTTTTACCAAAATCTTTTTTGAAATTTGTTAAGAAAATGAAACGTTTCGAAAAGTGTTCCATGTAAACGACAGTTTGGGGTGGAGAGATTTTCTTGAAAATCTTCGTGTCGCATGTTTATAAATATTGGACCTAAATATCAAGTTTGGTGTTTATCCGACTTTTCGTTTTTAAGTTATACTGTTCACACACACGCGCGCGCGGACATTTTTCTAAAAATCTCATGTGATACATTCACATAACTTTCCTCACTCTCCATCTTTATTAGTGGGTATACAAACCGTTCTTAGTAAAGCTTATTTTTCTATCTAATATATTTTAATCCAAACAAACCTTTGCAGAACATGCACATTTTGTTGTAGATACAAAGAGAACAGTGATAGTCAAATGTTTAAGAACTGGGCGCTATACGCTGGCCTTAAAATTTCACACTGCTTCCATGCACTCGCGAGAAACAACTGAATTTGAAAGGACTTGAAGAGAATGACCAAGAATTAAAAACTCTAACCATTAATAACGAATATCTCAGAAATGGCTTATGCTACAAAAACTATTTGAAATAAATTGTGTCTTTTAAAGAGATTACATTTTTGGTGTAGTACGTTTTCGTCTCTCGCTTAACGTTTACCAATTATACAAAATTCCTTCGGAATGAACAGGACCACAGGCTATTCGCAGAAAATTAAAAATATACATTTTATTTGTCATTTAAATATCTTTAATATATGATATTTTAATGCAAATCTTAGAACCATTTTTCAGAAAATCAAAATTTTCGAAAAATGTTCCATGTAAAGGATAGTTGGGGTGGGGTGATTTTTGATAAATCTTCCTGTCGCATGCTTGGAGAATGCTGAATTTAAATACAAAGTTTGGTACTTATCCGACTTTCCGTTTTTGAATTATGCTGTTCATAGACACACACACACTTTTGGTGAAACCTCTGTATAGAATTTTTGGTTAGAATGCAATACCTTCTCTACCTATTCTGTCTGTGTTAGAGAAACATGCTTATACGGCACGTTTAAAATCTGAAATATCTCAACCCATCCTAGATCCTTGGTGGAATTATGGAAAAGTGATACAAAAAAAATCTAAACTCAATTGTTACCTAAAGTACACATTATTTCAGGTTGTAGTCCCAACAACCCTCTCCTCTTAGATTCTAACAAGATCGTAAATGAAACTATACACAGTTACATTTGAGGTGCGTTCGCAAGCTTTTTACTTTCTCTACGACGTATGTACATAGTAGATAGAGAAGGTATTGCATTCCCCCAAAAATTCGATACAAGATTTTGAGGCCCTTTGTATCCCAAAAGAAGCATTTTTAGAAAAAGGTCCATCTATGTACGCGTCTGTCTCAGCGGCGTAGCCAGAAAAATATTTAGGGGGGTTATTTATAGGGATCCATTTTTAAAACAATTTGTATTATCACATGCGGCATAAATATAGCTAGCGCTTCTAGTGATACGATTAGGAAGTATCTCGTCCCCACTAACCTAGAAAGATGCTATTGTTTTAACGAAGTTATCTTTACTATTAATTTTTTACATTATTTTTAGCAAAGGGGGGGGTTCAACCACCAAAACCGCTCTAGTTACGCTACTGGTCTCTGTGTGTGTATGTGTGTCTGTGAACAGCATAACTCAAAAAGGAAAAGTCGGATAAATACCAAACTTGGTATTTAGGTTCAGTAACTTTCAAAGTTGCGACACGAAGGTTTTAAAGAAAATCCCCCCTCCAGCTACCCTTTAATTGGAACATATTAAAAAAATTGATTTTCTGAAAAATGGCTAACGATTTTTATTAAAACACCACGTATTAAAGATATTTACATGACAAAATGTACACCTTGAATTTTCTATGAAATCCTCTTCATTCGGAAGGCATTTTGTATAATCTTGTATAACTGGTGGACGTTAAGATATAGACGAAAACATACTACACAAAAAAATGTAGATCTCTTTAAAATACACAATTTATTTCAAATAAGTTTTTTGTGGCATAAACCATTTTCGAGCTATCCGCTATTAATGGTTCGATTTTTTTCATTCTTGGTCATTCTCTTCAAGTCCTGTCAGCACTCAGTTGTTTCTCGCGATTGCATGGAATTTTAAGGCCAACGTATAGCGTCCAGTTCTAGAACATTTACTATCGCTATTCTCTTTGTATGTATAACAAAATGTGTAATGCAGCTATTTCCGGAAAGGTTTATCTCGATTAAAATGAAGTAGGTAGAAAATAAACTTTCGTAAGAATAATTTGTAAACTCACTAATAAGCGATAGACTTTACTATTAAGTATGCACTCACTAGCACATTCGTACTTCGACTCTGTGGGGGATTGGGAATGATTCAATTCCCCACACCAGCCGGGAATGAAAACCGAGACCTCTGGGTTGAGAAGTCAGAGCGCTGCCCACTTGA
Source organism: Deroplatys truncata (assembly GCA_030765065.1). Classification (NCBI taxonomy): domain Eukaryota; kingdom Metazoa; phylum Arthropoda; class Insecta; order Mantodea; family Mantidae; genus Deroplatys; species Deroplatys truncata. Next base: position 19,716,448 of record CM060976.1, on the reverse strand, counting down.
CCGCAGAGGCATTCAGCACTATTTTGTCTTGTACGAGGGGCACTATTTATATTTTGAGCCTTGGCAACCCTGAATGTTGTAGATGCCATCTGACGTTTCCAATGGGAAGTTTGACATTTTTTACCATAATCTACTTCAAATATTTTGCCAATAGAGCATCATTTGTTTTGTTTACACTAACTTGAAAATTGTGTGTCAACAAAAACATGGAATTAACTCGCGAAAATGTTCGTGCAATGTTTTATTACGACTTTCGACGTGGATTATCAAGACAAGAGTGCATCGATCAACTAACTTCCACATTTGGCGACGAAGCTCCATGCTTTACCACTGTGAAACGCTGGTATAACGAATTTAATCGTGGCCGCCGTTCTCTCCATGATGAAGTTCGTGAAGATCGTCCAAAATCAGTTGTTGTGCCACAAAACATTGATGCTGTACAAAAATTAACAATGAAAGATCGTCATGCGACATATTGTGAGATTGAGGCAATCCTAGGCATTAGTTCCACCAGCATATATAAAATATTGCATGATTATTTAGCCATGAAAAAGGTTTGCTCTCGTTGGATTCCACATAATTTGACGCAATCTCAAAAAGATGCTCGTGTCGATTGGTGTACAAAAATGCTCAAGAAATACAATGGCGGTGCCTCAAAAGACGTATATAAGATTGTAATAGGTGACGAGTCATGGATCTATGCGTATTACCCGGAACGTAAACAGCAGTCGACTATATGGGTATTTCAAGATGAAGCAAATCCAACAAAAGTTGTTCGCACCCGAAGCACTTCGAAGCAAATGGTCGCCTGTTTTTCAGCAAAACTGTCCATGTGGCAACAGTGCCTTTAGAGGAACGTAAAACGGTCAATGCCGAATGGTACACAACCATTTGTTTGCCGGAATCTTCGATGAAGTAAGGAAAACCAACAAGAGCCGTAGGATCGTTCTTCATCAAGACAATGCGAGCGCACACACACATCTCATCTAACAACAGAGTATTTGAAGGCTCAAAAAATAGAATTGATGGATCATCCGCCATACAGTCCTGATTTGACACCCAATGACTTCTTTCAACGTGGACATCAAGAATAAATTCCGTGGACGATTTTCGTTGGCAGAAGAAGCCGTTGACTATGTTTTTGACAAATTGTTCAAATGGATACAAAAGTGTATTGATCATAAAGGAGAATGTTTTGAAAAACAATAAAGCAGTTTTCAATCAGAAAATACTTTGTTTTAATTATTAGGCTCAAAATATACATAGTGCTCCTCGTATTCTGGTGTTTATCAGAAATCGTAAACGTTTAACAGCCTCCTGATATAAACTGCTCTGAAATTTGAATCTATTTCGAACAAATTACTTCCATAAACATTCACTTACTGTTTGTTAACATTGCTTATTCAGCATTCACACTTGTCTTCTCGTCATTTAAAAAGATACCAGCATATCGGATAGAATCACGCTTCACACTAGTATGGTGTTTTACTGTTACGTTGTGTGATAGGAAGTTTTATAAATCTATGAGATTCTCAAGGGTTTACTTATTTTAATGATAGCTTTAATATTCTTTAATTTGAGAAAACAATCTTAGTAGTGCCCAGGAAAACATAGCATTTCCGTGTGCAGGCCGATGGATCTGAAATAATTTTAAAACGTCTGAATTCATGACAATATAGGTATTTAAAGTGAAAAGCGTAATTATTTATTTCAGAGAAGTTGCAGATTATTAAAAATACGTTTAACCCATTTAAGGCTTAATAAGGAACAATAAAATACATAACCCCGATGAGAAATTGAAATCCAGAACATGCGCATGCACAAACCATTACACCACGAAGATGCTGACTGAAAAATGTATCTAAATGTTTCAACCTATTTCACCTACTGCACTGGATTGCATCATTGTCGTATTCCTATTTTAATAATAAAAATTAAACAAATGGGTGTAGTTTATCGCGCCGAGTTTCATTCAGTTACGTGCATATTTGATTATAGTATTTCTTTTAGCTAGCAGAGCTAGTCTTTAACCTCGATTCAGAAAATTTTGTTTGCAACTTCAGTTAGGAAGCATTCAGCTTTGAAACTGATAAATTATGAGGGATTGTTTTGGAGGCCCTTTATCTGAACCACTCTTGACTGTATTTCGGATTCGATCCCCGTAGACCACTCACTCTGACCTTGAATTTTTCGTGGTTTTCCCCTGGTCGGTAGGTGAATGCTGGGGTGATTTCTCATACATCACAATTTTCTTTCCATAATTTCCGTTTCATTCCGTTTCCTTATCTCCTTCAAGGTCCAAGGTTGTTTATTGAGTACTTAGAGCGCCTGGAGCCAGTACCTAGGGCCTGGCTTTCAGGAAAGATTTACATGTTATTTATAATTTGCTGTTATGCTTGGCTTTATCCTTGTGGGTTTGCCAGAACCCATACTGCTGCCCTCTGTGGGCAAGAACAGTTCTGGTTGGTGCCATTAGTGTTTATTGCACACTTTATGTTGGCTATTTACACTATTTACAAAAAATATATACAAATATATACACTCGCACACACTCCCATTCATCCTCTCTCTCTCTCTCTCTCTCACACACACACACACACACACACACACACGCGCGCGCGCGCCACTGCATTTTCCCGCATTATTTACTGTTCAGTTGCCGCTGGTTGTCCGGCGGTCAGTGCCTGCTTGATTCGTTCGGAGGTGGCGGCCCCTCCTGTAGGTTTTGCGTGGTCGTGAGCCAATGGGAGTGGGCGCGCAAAGCGTCGAGTGGCGATTCAGCGTGTTTAAAAGACTTTTATTCTTTTATGCTTGCGATGCTTTGGTTCCCCGCAGCCAATTTTTGAGATGAGAGTATTTTTGTGTTGTCTTACGCGCGCCCACGTGGTGCTGGCTCGTTTTTGCAACCATTCTTGATATAGGGCGTGGAGAGGTCGTTATGTATTAGCTGGTTTGAGGTAAGGATTAGGGGTCGGAGTATTTTGCGTAGTATTAGGTTCTGTATTGTTTGGAGCTTTTTTAATACTGTTTGGGATGCATTAGCCCAGCTCACACATGCGTAAAGCATGACAGAGAAGATAAAGGATTTGTACAGAATGAGCTTGGAGCGGGTACCTTTTCTCCTTTCAGGCGCGCTTCTAGGTTTCGTGGCGTATGGCGGTGCCGGGCAGATGGCGCGGGTACTTGCTCAAAGGAAGCAGTATTTCCCATGGACACAGGGGGGGGTGCGTGGTTGACGAGTCGTTTATCGCCCTCTCTAGGCACCTCCAGCAGTGAGACGGGTCATAAAGCCTGGGACGTTTAGGGACTTTCGCGCATCCCTGTGGCCTGTCTGCCTGCGGCCTTTATCCTCCTGTGGTTCCTTCACTTCATCTCTCCTCCTAGGAGATGGTGAAGGTCGCAGTGCGCGAGGAGTCTCCCCTCCATTGTATACCCTATGAATAATTTATGCTGGTAAAACTGTTGCGGACCATTTATAAAGTTTGGTTAAAAGTGGTATAAAAATTGGATGTCAGATTTCACCGGAAATACTTGTTTTGGGATCCGTGAATCCAAAAAGCATTTTTAGAAAACCGTCCTGTGAGTTAGTAAGTGAGTGAGTAGAGGGGTCACTGGGTGGGTAGAGTGACTGAGTAGATGGGAGGGTGAGTGAATGAGTGAGAGGATGGCGTGGGTGAGTGAGTGACTGGGTGGATGGGGTGAGTGAGTGGGTGGAAGGGCTGAGTGTGTGGGCAAGTGAGTGGATGAGTGAGCGGGTGGAGTGAATGAGTGTATGAAAGGGCTGAGTGTGTGGGTGAGTGAGTGGGTGGGGTGAGTGAGTGATGAGTGACTGGGTGGGTGGATTCAGTGAGTGAGTGACTGAGCGAGTGAGTGTGTGGAAGGGCTGAGTGTGTGAGTGAGTGACTGTGTGGGTAGGGTGAGTGGGTGGGTGGTGAGAATGGGTGAGTGCTGGGTGGGTGGATTCAGTGAGTAAGTGAGTGAGCGAGTGAGTGTGTGGAAGGGCTGAGTGTGTAGGCAAGTGAGTGGGTGAGTGAGTACATGGGTTGAGTGAGTGTATGGAAGGGCTGAGTGAGTGGGGTGGGTAGGGTGAGTGGGTGGGGTGAGTGACTGGGTGGTTGGGATGGTTGGGTGGGTTCAGTGAGTGAGCGAGTGAGTGTATGGAAGGGCTGAGTGTGTGGGTGAGTCAGTAGGGTGGGTGACTGGGTGGGTGGGTTCAGTGAGTGAGTGAGTGAGTGAGTGAGCGAGTGAGTGAGTGTATGGAAGGGCTGAGTGTGGGTGAGTGAGTGGGGTGGGTGGGGTGAGTGGGTGAGTGAGTGTGGTGGGTGGGGTGAGTGGGTGGGGTGAGTGACTGGGTGGTTGGGATGGTTGGGTGGGTTCAGTGAGTGAGCGAGTGAGTGAGTGTATGGAAGGGCTGAGTGTGTGGGTGAGTGACTGGGTGGGTGGGGTGAGTGAGTGACTGGGTGGGTGGGTTCAGTGAGTGAGTGAGCGAGTGAGTGTATGGAAGGGCTGAGTGTGTGGGTGAGTGAGTGGGGTGGGTGGGGTGAGTGACTGGGTGGTTGGGATGGTTGGGTGGGTTCAGTGAGTGAGCGAGTGAGTGTATGGAAGGGCTGAGTGTGTGGGTGAGTCAGTGGGGTGGGTGACTGGGTGGGTGGGTTCAGTGAGTGAGCGAGCGAGTGAGTGAGTGTATGGAAGGGCTGAGTGTGTGGGTGAGTGGTTGGGTGGGTGGGGTGAGTGAGTGACTGGGTGGGTGGGTTCAGTGAGTGAGTGAGCGAGCGAGTGAGTGTATGGAAGGGCTGAGTGTGTGGGTGAGTGAGTGGCGTGGGTGGGTTGAGTAAGTGACTGGGTGGGTGGGTTCAGTGAGTGAGTGAGTGTATGGAAGGGCTGAGTGTGTGGGTGAGTGAGTGGGGTGGGTGGGGTGAGTGAGTGACTGGGTGGGTGGGTTCAGTGAGTGAGTGAGCGAGCGAGTGAGTGTATGGAAGGGCTGAGTGTGTGGGTGAGTGAGTGGCGTGGGTGGGGTGAGTGAGTGACTGGGTGGGTGGGTTCAGTGAGTGAGTGAGCGAGTGAGTGAGTGTATGGAAGGGCTGAGTGTGTGGGTGAGTGAGTGGCGTGGGTGGGTTGAGTAAGTGACTGGGTGGATGGGTTCATTGAGTGAGCGAGCGAGCGAGTGAGTGTATGGAAGGGCTGAGTGTGTGGGTGAGTGAGTGGGGTGGGTGGGGTGAGTGAGTGACTGGGTGGGTGGGTTCAGTGAGTGAGTGAGTGTATGGAAGGGCTGAGTGTGTGGGTGAGTGAGTGGGGTGGGTGGGGTGAGTGAGTGACTGGGTGGGTGGGTTCAGTGAGTGAGTGAGTGTATGGAAGGGCTGAGTGTGTGGGTGAGTGAATGGGGTGGGTGGGGTGAGTGAGTGACTGGGTGGGTGGGTTCAGTGAGTGAGTGAGCGAGTGAGTGAGTGTATGGAAGGGCTGAGTGTGTGGGTGAGTGAGTGGGGTGGGTGGGGTGAGTGAGTGACTGGGTGGGTGGGTTCAGTGAGTGAGTGAGCGAGTGAGTGAGTGTATGGAAGGGCTGAGTGTGTGGGTGAGTGAGTGGGGTGGGTGGGGTGAGTGAGTGACTGGGTGGGTGGGTTCAGTGAGTGAGTGAGCGAGCGAGTGTATGGAAGGGCTGAGTGTGTGGGTGAGTGACTGGGTGGGTGGGTGGGTGGGTGGTTGGGTTCAGTGAGCAAGTGAGTGAGTGTGAGCAGCATTCAGTATTTATCGAAATCTCGGATAAACACTGAACTTGGTATTTAAGTTTAGGATGTTCAAGAACGCGACACGAAGATTTAAGAACAAAATTTCAAACTCCAAACTACCCTTAGCAAGGAAAGTTTTTCGTTATCTTTAATTTTCTCAAAATGGCTAACGATTTTGTTTAAAACATCAATTTAGGGCGTTTACGTGACAAAATGTATATCTTGAAATTTCAGCGATTAGCCTGATGTCCTCTTCGTTCTGAATGACTTTTGTATAGTTGGTAAACCGTAAGAGAAAAAGATTTACTTCACAAAAAGTGTAAATATCGTTAAGGATACAGTTTATGTCAATCAAACTTTGGCGTTAACCATTTCAGAGATATTCCTTGGTTTTGATTTGAATTTTCAAATATTTATACTTTTTACTTTCTCTACCACTTACCTATATTCGGTATGAGCGATCGTATTCTATCCAAAAATTTGATGTCGAAGTTTCAACAGAAATACACGTTTTGATGACCCTGAATCCAAAAACAGTATTTTAAGAAAAAGGTGTGTGTGCGTGTGTGTGTATGTGTTGCTGAGAATAGTATTATTCAAAAACGAAAACTCAGTAAAATATCAAACCTGGTATTTAAGTTCAGAATCTCTCAAAGATGCGACACCAAGATTTTAAAGAAAATCCTCTCACCCCAAGCTACTCTTTACATGGAAAAGTTTTCGAAACTTTTTATTTTCTAAAAAATGGCCGTAACGATTTTGAACGGTATCTTTAAGATATCTATACGCCAAAATACATATATTGAATTTTCTGGGAATATCCTGTGAAGTTCTCTTCTTACGAAGAAATTTTGTATAGATAACTAGAACCGTAAGAGCATGCCCGTACCCAGAAAAAATTTCGGGGAGGGTTTTCCACAAGTATATCTAAACTTAACAGTACCTCACACAGTTACCATGTACGTATTCTGTGGTATATAGACGTTACATGAACAAGAAAATTGCTTGGATGGGTTATATAGATAGGAAAAACTCACCAGAATGAGGACATTCCACCTTACAGCACAAAACATGGAGACTGCTTCGAAAACCGGAATGTATGGTCACCTTATCTATGTAAGGCGACGATATTAAGTTTCCCTTTTTCTTGTAAATGTGCTACTAGCAATAGACCTACTGTTATCTAACGACATTTTTCCATATTTGTTTGCTATGAATTTAAATAAATAAAATTGTCACAAGTTTCGGGGGGGTGTTTGAACCCTAAACACACCCTCTAAATACGGCCCTCCGTAAGAGTTAGACAAAAAGTACTACACAAAAATGTACATCACTTTAAAATACATAATTCATTTCAATTATTTTTGTGGCATTAGCCATTTCCGAGATATGCATTATAATTGGTTCGAATTTTTCAATACTTTTGTTATTTTAAGTAGTGCTGCCGTTATTCGGTTGTTTCTCGCGATTGCATGGAAAGATTATAGAATTTTAAGGCCAGTTATAGCGCCCAGTTCTTAAACAATTTGACTGTCGCTATTCCCTTTGTATCTATAACGAAATGTGTAATGTAGCTATTTCTGCAAAGGTTTATCTCGATTATAATGAAGCAGAAGGAAAAAGAAACTTTCGTTAAGAATAATTTATATACCCACTAATATATGATAGAGGATAGGGAGAGTCATGTGAATGTAACACATCAATTTTTTTTATCCAGGGGGCCTTGAAGTATGTATTTCGGTGATATCTCGATATCGATTTGTTATACCAAGGGATTAGCGAAGTTCTAAGGTCGTGTTAGTGTAACACATCAGATTTCATTACATTTTCCTGCACTCAAAACCTATCCCTAACACAATTTAACTAAATAGAAGTATGAAACTTGTTTGAAATATTCTGAAAATACTATTGTACAATAATTAGTATAAATTTCCCTGTGAAGCCAAAAATAGCCTATAAAAAACTTCGTGTAGTCAGTGAGCAACTTATTTCCGGTTTTGCATTTAAATATATATTTTAAAGTTTTACAGTTAATCAGCAGCCATAAATTAATAAAAAGTACATATCCACTTTTGTGTAACGTAATATTAAGAGCAGATTTGTAATGCTTTATAGGGCATTTTAAAAAGTTTTGGAAGGAGATAAGCTTTTAGTAGGTCCATTAAATTGCGCGCACACACACACACACACACACACACACATATAGGTATAACTAATGGAAATACGACCAATTAAACTGAAAGATTGCATGGTCAATATCAAAGCCTAACAATTTGTATGCAAAATGTGCAGTCTACACGTTCAAAATGTTAACATTTGCTAAGTTTCACTAAGTTCTCCTCTTGGTTATAAAACACTGTTTATAATATGCTTATTATTTTGGACAAAAGTCTTAATGACTGAGATAAATAGGTTTCTTTTAACAGCTTTCCTTCAATGAGCAAATTCCCTATTTCCTTGCCCTGTTTCTATTCAGACTCTGCGGAGACAAGAAAAGGCTCTTTTGGCTGAACAGTTTAAAGCAACTGCTTAGGCATCATAGCGAGAGTGGCTCAATGTAAACCATTGTAATATCGTCGGTCTGCTGCAGGAGGCGGGACTATTGATAAACAGTGCATGCTCTTCCTCGTTCAGATAAACGAGTTAACCGAGCGAGATGGCTTCGCGGTAACGTTCATATTCGAGAGGTGCTGGGTTCGAGTCCTCCGATCGGCTATCCTGACCATGGATTTTTCATATTTTCCTTGGCAAGGCGAATGCTGGGGTGTTTCTCTTCTATCACGAATTTCCTTTCTCTCATTTCGTATCCCCTTTCATGTTTCAGGTAGGCTTAGAGATTGTGCAATGTCGGTCGGAGTCGGACAGTTGGCGCAGATACTTGTTCGTTGGGAAGTTTTTCTCGAACATACCAGATGACAGCCTTCGCTGAGCAGCTCGCCGGTGTGACCGGATCATCAAGCTTGGAATCGTTAGAGACCTCTGCACGCCTCTGTTGGCCGGCTGGCCTGTCTGCGACCTATAGCTTCCTGCGGTTACTTCACCTCATCCGTTCTCCCTGGGGTTGGTAAGCACCAAAGATCGGCGTTGTACCGAAGTACGAGAGTTCTCTGGTCATTGGCCATAAACAAGTTGGATGCAGCTTCTAAACGCCTAAAGGAAGTGATGGACTGCCTAATATATTACAATTATATTGTATCAGCTATAACTCATGGCTTAATTTCCTTTACGACGATTTAAATAACATTGCTGCTATTTTATTATATTACTTTAAAGTCTAGCACACACTAAAAGCAACATTTAAAATACACTTTTTCCTTTCTTGAAACTATTTTTAAGTTGTCTTAAGCAGTGGTTGGCTGCTGCTTAAGGGCACAAAGCACCTGGATACCCTAACTTTTGACACCTTGAGGATTTATTGTTTTTCTTTCTTTCTTTTCTTTGAATGCTATTAAACCTGATATACAGGCGGTAACTTAAAAATCTACCGCACTACTCTAAACTCGATGAAATGCGGCAACAGGGTCGGTAGCACTTCTTGACTTGTGCACTTTTTAAGGAGCTTTTGCTCATGCGCAACTGGTATGACGCAATTACCTTATGTACCAAATACACACGGACCGTGCACGCCTTCAAGTGTGCGCGAAGCTTCTCCCGCGCTGTTCCCATGCTACGGTAACGTGCACGGGCGCGGAAACTTTTACCGGTTATTCCAGTCCAGATCATTCATACCCTCAACTTCAATTAATTTACACATTACTTCGTTCTTGCCCTAAACCGCTCTATGTAATTATGTACAGGAACACCGCAAAACAACCCTTTCTTTCGTCTTCACAATTTATGTTTTATTATTATTTGTTATTATTGTTATTGGGAGCGGCTACTTATCAGTTTCTTCATAATAATAACTATAATACAGCAGATCTATTTCACATCTACATCCACTCTAAATTTTGTGAACACCCAAAATGTATACTTATTGTGAAGATATTATATATTAAGGATGTTTCTGGACAAACTCTTAGGAACGATAGATCTCGCAGAGGGGAACATTTTTTGTCAAGCGACCACCATCCTCCGAGGCATCGTTACGGAGTTATTCCCTCTGTTTGAAGTGTATTGGTAGGATAGGTTTGAGAGGTACAGTCAGTACACTTTGACTCTCTATTTGTTTACAACCGTTGAATCAAGTGACATCGCCTCTTTCTTGTCCCTTACGTCTGGCTATGTTTGTTAGGTCTGAGACGCACAGCCCAATTTAACTCAAACGTGGTGGCAAAATGAAAGGTCCCAGCAGATGATAACCGACTATTCCAGCCCAGATGTTGGTGATGTCTAGCGAACACAACATCCCAGATGTGACTGTTCTTGCTGTGTGAAGCAGGCCTCTAGGTAAATGAGATGTGTGTGGGAAATGTAGGATCCTCGTTGTAGGAACCACTGGTCAAGCTGAACACGAGGTGCGAAGTCATTCGGCCGCAGTCTCTGTGTTTCTGGAGCTGGACTGTGCGTCTCAGACCTACCAAACATAGCCAGACGTAAGGGACAAGAAAGAGGCGATGTCACTTAGTTCAGAGGTTGTAAACAAACAGAGAGTCAAAGTGTACTCTCAATCCTATCCTACCGGATACACTTCAAACAGAGAGAATAACTCCGTGAAATTGAAATTGAGTTTTATTTATGGACGCTCTTTAACTGCTATGGTCCTTAGCGTCCCATTCTATATTGGGCGTGAAAGACCGAAAATTTTGCTCAGAGGCCTCTTTATCAGGCTTCAGGTTCTTTGACGTACCATAAATCTACGACACGGGACCACCGGCTTTACTTCCCTTCCGAAGGAAGCCATGTCAAGGATTTTTACGCCCGAAAAAATCCATCGCCCTCCTCTGGGTTTGAACCCGCGACCTTGGGAACTAGAGGCTAGCACGGTACCTCTAGTCCACCGAGGACAACAAGAATAACTCCGTAACGATGCCTCGGAGGATGGCGGTCGCTTGACAAAAATGTTCCCCTCTGCAAGATCTATCGTTCCTCAGAGATCCTGAAACATCCTCTGTGTGTGTGTGTGCGTGCGCGCGCGCGCACACATTTGAAGCTATATCGGTAAAGATATCGACTCATAACTCAGTGTTTTATCAGAACGCTACGTAGTTAATGTATTGTATTTTGTAAAGTTGAGGTTCCTAAAACGTTATCGTTTTATACAACATACACACTGTAAGAGTCAGCTAAGTTTGCAAGACTTATTAATGTGTGTAGATTTATAAAAGTTTATTCTGCAATAATTTAAAGGAATTGTAAATGATAAGCTCCTCTCCAAAACATACATAGGAGTACACTTCCAAATTACCTGCCCATCACTGGGCTTGAAGCATCAACGCAAGACACCTCGAACCACACCAGCTTACCCTCTGAACCCAGGCATCGAGAAGGAGACGATCTCTTGTTTTGTTTACATCAAGCCACTATCGCTGACGGTGGCTACATAATATAATATACGTACATTTTTGCAGAGCAGTTTCAACACTGAGGCAGAACTTCGCCTTTCCAAAACAAAGCTCAGTTTGCATGTGCAGAACTTCACCTCTGTTTAAATAGTATTACAAATGCTTTAATTATTTAATCAAATGAAGGTAATAGATGTTAGTTTCCGCCTCGTGCCATTATAACCTCCACAACATATCGTTCGTTACTTATAGTTAGATTTTATGCAATAAATGGCATGCACAAGCAATAAAATTGCAATTAGGATGGAAAATGCAATAGGTACAATTTAGCCATTAGATATAATCTTAAAAGTCATTTTAGTGACATCATTTAAAACTACAAGTGCTTCACTGTGATGGCGCCACTGTTCTGATTCCTAAGTGGAAAGTGTACATAAATATTGCGCTTCACGGCGGAAACGAATAGTTGAGAAACAAACGTTGTCTACGTGGTTGTGGTGAACGGCAGCACAGTTGTGTGACGTCACTTGGTGCAGAATAGCGTGACTTGTGCATTGTAGGTCGTCAGAACAGCTGGGTTAACACCCAGTGCCAATCAATATAGAATGTGTTACATGACGGCGGAGCTCCCGGCAGGTGGGCAACGAAACCACGTTACCTGGTAAGTGACTCATCAGCTGTTGGCAATTGTTTGAGGTCAGCTCAGCAGCTTTTAATTATACCAACCACTTAAATCCCTGCAAACTTTCTTGGTGGTGTATTGTAAGGGAACGTAAGGTGTCATTTCGTTGTATATAGTAGCTTAAACGATTTATTAATTACATTTTGAAAATTTAATTCTATCTGAACTGTGAACTGTTACAGAGGTACCTTGTTATCAGAGTTGATAATATTACGGATAGATAACCGCAGGTTTTGTGTGTACATTTCTCCAGCAGTTAGCACATTAACTTATCACAAATATTAATAGTCGGAAAATCGAATATTGCTTTCGGTTAAATATGCAATTAACTTCGTGCTTAAAGGTCTTTTTCGGGATTCACAGCTATTACTGCCAATTGTATTTTTAAGGGTAAAATAATAAAGAGTAACAAAACTAGTATCTTTACTATTCGTTATAAATAGTAATAAACAAACCCATCTTTCATGCACCATGACTTGGAGGAGCCTTTTATGCAATTTTTCCCTTATTTTTTGTAAATTAAATAGGTAATCATTATGTGCTTTATTAGCAAAACATAAGTAAGCAAACATTATAATTGCTTTTCCACATGGGAAGTGAAGAAACAGTTTCAGAAGACTAAAATAAAACAGATACGCTTTGACAATGTAGGAGTACCAAACGAACACCTGTTTCGAATATTGGGTCAAACTTTTTGGATAAAATGTTTGGCTTAGGCTTTTCTTTAATCGTTGGGATGAATATTGAGTAGTTTCAGAGCTGTTGGCCCACAGGCTCATTTGTAAATTTATTTCATACTTTTATTCATTGTTTCGGGGTGGTATGATTTTGGTGGTTTTAAACATAACAAAAAACAAAAAACAAAAAAAAAAAAAAAAAAAAAAAAGGGAAGTGGTTATTTCACATTGGTGAAAAGCGTCCTGAAAATAGAAATTCGTGCTCGTGCTCCATTTTTGTGCTGTTTCCATTTCCAAAGCTTTCAGGATAGAATTTTAAATGTCAATAACACGGAAATTAATTAATTCCAAGAATCTGGAATAGTCAATTGCTCGTATTGATAAATTTATTTTCTTCTAATTGTTCTCCACTCGGTTATCTTTTCGATCATTTGTTTTAAGCATTTCATATGTCTACCTCTTCAAAAATCCTTCGTATTGATATATATAGGTAGATATATCTTGCGTGTTAAGTAGCATATGAAAACACCACTCTCCCGCGATCGAGCGATTCTTTAGCTAACTTCTCCTGCTGTAAATAAGCAGAAGGGTGGAGTGCAGTGATCTAGAAATTGTCGAAATTTTCGCGCATTGTTTTTAAATCACATAGGATCTGTTCAATCTTCTTTTTGTAGTGGCCACATCACTTTTTTTCTGTATGATACTATACAAAACGTCAGTTTCGAGTAGAATACTTGAAGCAACAAAATTGAATTCTAAGCCATGAATATTGAGAGCAAAAGTCAAATGTAGGTACAAATCCTGTTTCAGCATCCCGCTCTCTACATTTGGATGTTCAAAAAGAGCACCATTGCTTATCGGGTAGTAATATAATTCAGGAACTCTTCTCACAACTGTTCTAAATAATTCCATATAGTATATTTTATTTCTTATTCAGCTCTGATCAAAATTAACGATAATCTGGGTTGCCAAGATGGTAACAAATAAAATAGAGAGCAAATGAACGAGACTTAATAAAACAACACATTTAACAGATGAATTTTCTTTATAACATAAGTATTATCAAAATATAGGGGTGCCAATTAAATTCATTGGTTTCAAACCCCTCAATATCTAATTGACGTGTTCTGTTAAGTCTAAATTAAAATTAAATGAATATTTACTTAGCCTAGAATTTTTTGAAATGAAAACCTTGACTTTTAAATAATTTGCTATTTGTTTTAATGAGCCATAGAATTGTTTTTCAAGACATAGAAACAATAATTCAATGTCATAAAATACAAAAAAGTACATTATAGGGGAGTGATTAAGCCGTTCCTGAACACCTTTTTTCCTCCACAATATCTTTTAGGAGTAAGTAATCACACTGTTTATATAGGGAAAAGGCACTAAGGCACTTTCGATCTTCTTTTCCATTTTAGTAAGTCGTCGCGTGACTAGTGATTTGTAGATATATCATATTCACACGTATTGCACTTCAGGGCCATGGCTCGTGTCTCTCTGGTACTCGTATAGCCGCTGATCGTACATTTGGTAGTTTTGTGAACTAAGACTTTCTGAAGATTTTGGAGTGACGATCACGAATGATCAAGAAGGCCATGCCTCCACTAAGGGTAATTTCTGTGCACAACCTAAATCATCGTTGATTACAGATGGTTTTAATGATAATGCGTGTTATGTGTAATAAAATTCAGCCACTTAAAAATATTATATTATGATTTTATTTGCCATCGTTTTCAAAATCAAGCTATTGTTGATATTTTCGCTTTTGTCGTATTCTAAAATCAATCTCCGTACACAATCAGCCAGTATGTAAGCAATCAGAATAGAATTTTTACTTCCTTTACCAGTACGTAGTAGGTAGAAAAGGTATTGCATTCCACCGAAAATTTGGATACAGAGATTTCATAAAAATACACGTTTTGAGGACCCCTGAATTAAAAAGTTAGAAAAAAGGTCCTTGCGCGCGCATATGTGTGTGTGTGTGTGTGTGTGTGTGTGTGTGTGAACAGCATAACTAAAAAATCTGATGTGTTACACTCACATGACTTTCTCTACTCTTATACAAACTATTTTTACAAAATCTTATTCTCCATCTATTTCATATTAATCGAGATAAACATTTGCAGAAACGATCTTTTGACATGCAAAGAGAATTACATTTTACACATAGCGATCAGTTCTAAAAATATTTGACTATCGCTTAAGGCCTACTATGTTCCCCTTGTTTTGTATTTGCAAGGGCAATATAGAAATACAGTAGCCTTTAAGCATAGAATATCTCTTAATAGCTGGTTGCTATGTGCTTCACCATTCTCTTTGCCACAGATTAATACTCTTTGCATATCCAAGACAAAAAATCTGATGTATTACACTCACATGACTTTCTCTACTCTTGTACAAACTATTTTTACAAACGCTTCTTCTCCATATGCTTCATATTAATCGAGATATCGAGATGTTAATCTTATTGTAAATGCAAGGGGAATTGGCAGGTTTTAAGTGATAGTCAACTATTTTAAGAGCTGGTTGTTATGTGGAGTATTCCATTCTCTTTGCATTACCAGGAGAGAAAGTAAAAATGAATAACGAATTCCCATTTGAGAAAATAAGTATTGGAAAGTTTAAGGGAATAACAAGCAATATCTCGAAAATGGTTCACTTAACAAAAAAATGTATTTGACATAAATTGTGTACTTTAAGGCGATCTACATTTTTTGTGTAGTAAAATTTTGTCTATCTCTTACAGTTTACCAGTTATGCAAAAGTCGTTCATAATGAAGAATACTTTTGGAGACATTCCCAGAAAATTCGAGATATACATTTCATTAGTCATGAAAATATCTTAAACATATGATACTTTAATCAAAATCATTTGAGCCATTTTTGAGAAAATTAAAATTTTCGAAAAATGTTCCATGTAAAGGATAATCTGGGTCGGGGGGGATTTTCTTGAAAACCTTCATGTGGCATCTCTGGAAGATACTGAACCTAAATACCAAGTTTGGTGTTTATCCAACTGTTCGTTTCTGAGTTATGCTGTTCACAGACACACAAACATACACACAGACATGTTTCCAAAAATGCTTTTTTTTATTCAGGGGGCCTCAAAACACACATTTCTGGTGAAATTTCGGTATGGAATTTTTGGGTGGAATACAATACTTCCCCTACTTACTATACGTAGTAGAGAAAGTAAAAAATCTGATGTGTTACACTCACATGACTTTCTCTACTCTTGTACAAACTATTTTTACAAACGCTTATTCTCCATATGCTTCATGTTAATCGAGATGTTAATCTTTTTGCTAATTTTCTTGTAGATGCAAGGGGAACTGTTAGGCTTTAAGAGATAGTCAAGTATTTTAAGAACTGGTTACTATGTGGAGTATTCCATTCTCTTTACATTACCAGGACCAAAAAATATGAAATAAAAAAAAATAAGAGCTATAGATTTTAACTGTGCAATAAATACACCGTAGTGATAGCACTGAAAAAATGTTTCTAACGCACTGTCTAAATCCCTCGGTATGATACCTTGTAATGCAAAATTATTTGTCACTGCATTGCAGATTACTTTTACATCATCAATTACAATATCCTGTAGCCAAACCTCATCAGAACACAAGTAAGGCAGATATGGCATAACACCATCATAACTTGAAAATGATTTTAAGTGCAAATCATTGCCTAAATGAAGAATTTTATCAAGAATTTACTTCAGAACTCCAAGCATCAATATTTATTACAGTTGAAAAACATAACTCCATCACCGAATTGCTTGTGCACTGTGTGTTTTTAACCTCACCAAATATGTCGTTATTTTGCCTCAAGGTGCCAGCAATCACTTTGGCTACTGTCACGGAAAACAACTCCTTAACATTAAAATTAAAACTGGTTGTTTCTTACTAGGCATTATGAAAAGTCTTAAAACGTAAACCAGTAAACAAAGAACAGAAACCAAAACAGAAACACCTGAAAATGGTACTATAACAAATAATATATGAATGAATAAAATGAAACAGCCCTTAAACTGTGGAAACAAAAAATATAAACTAAAATAGGAACATTTAAAATGCTACTATAACGAACAATAAGATATGAATTAATAAAATGAAACGATCTTACGAAATTGGTTCAAATCAACATTACTTTGAAGCAAATGCCGTTAGAAGATTCACAAAATCATAGCAGTTCCTTTATTTCTCAGTATAAAAAATATTTGACTATCGCTACTATATTCCCCTTGTTTTGTATTTGCAAGGGCAATATAGAAATACAGTAGCCTTTAAGCATAGAATATCTCTTAATAGCTGGTTGCTATGTGCTTCACCATTCTCTTTGCCACAGATTAATACTCTTTGCATAACCAAGACAAAAAATCTGATGTGTTACACTCACATGACTTTCTCTACTCTTGTACAAACTATTTTTACAAAATCTTATTCTCCATCTATTTCATATTAATCGAGATAAATATTTGCAGAAACGATCTTTTGACATGCAAAGAGAATTACATTTTACACCTTAGCGACCAGTTCTAAAAATATTTGACTATAGCTTAAGGCGTACTATGTTCCCCTTGTTTTGTAATTGCAAGGACAATGTAGAAATACAGTAGTCTTTAAGCATAGACATATCTCTTAATACCTGGTTGCTAGGTGAAGCACCATTCTCTTTGCCACAGATTAATAGTCTTTGCATATCCAAGACAAAAAAATGAATAACGAATTCTCATTTGAGAAAATAAGTATTGAAAAATTTAAGGGAATAACAAGCAATATCTCGAAAATGGTTCACTCAACAAAAAAAATGTATATGACATAAATTGTGTATTTTAACGCGATCTACATTTTTTGTGTAGTAAAATTGTGTGTATCTCTTATGGTTTACCAGTTAGGCAAAAGTCGTTCACAATGAAAAATACTTTTGGAGACATTCCCAGAAAATTCAAGATATACATTTTATTTGTCATGAAAATATCTTAAACATATGATATTTTAATCAAACTCGTTAGATCCATTTTTGAGAAAATTTTCGAAAAATATTCCATGTAAAAGGTAATCTGGGGTGGGGTGATTTTCTTGAAAACCTTCGTGTCGCATCTCTGGAAGATACTGAAGCTAAATACCAAGTTCGGTGTTTATCTGACTGTTCGTTTCTGAGTTATGCTGTTCATAGACACACACACACACACACACACACACACACACACACAAACACACACACACGGATATGTTTCCAAAAATGCTTTTTTTGGATCCAGGGGGTCTCAAAACATATATTTCCGGTGAAATCTCGGTATTGGATATTTGGGTGGAATGCAATACTTTCCCTGCTTCCTATATGTAGTAGAGAAAGTAAAAACAAGTCGGATAAATACCAAAGTTGGTGTTCAAGTTCATTATATTCCAAAGATGCAACACGAAGATTTTCAAGAAAATTCCCCTCCACAACTACCATTTGCATGGATAATTTTTCGAATTTGTTTATTTTCTGAACAATGTCTAACCATACATTAAAGATATTTACGTGAAAGTGTATATCTTGAATTTTCTAGGAATAGCCTGTAAAGTAGTCTTCAATCGGAAGGAATTGTGTATAATCTTGGTAGATATAACTGGTAAACGCTAGGCAATAGATGAAAACGTACTACACCAAAAATGTAGATCTCTTTAGAACACACAGTTTAATTCAAATAACTTTTTTTTCTTTTTTGTAGCATAAGCCATTTCTGAGATATCCGTTATTAATGATTCGAAGCTTTCCTTACTTGGTCATTCTTTTTAAGCCCTTCAACATTCAGTTGTTTCTCGCGATGTTATGGAAACAGTATGGAATTTTAAGGCCAGCATATATCGTCCAGTTCTTAAACATTTGACTATCGCTGTTTCCCTTTGTATCTATAATGAAATGTATGATGTAGCTATTTCTGCAAAGGTTTATTTGGAATTAAAATGAAGTAGAGAAAAAAATCTGATGTGATACATTATTAGTTTATTAGTGGGTATACAAACTATTCTTACTAAAGCTTATTTTTCTGTCTACTACATTTTAATCCAAATAGCTACATCACACATTTCGTTATAGATACAAAGGGAACAGCGATAGTCAAACGTTTAAGAACTGGACGATATATGCTGGCCTTATATTCCATACTGTTTGCATGCAATCGTGAGGAACAACCGAATGTTGACAAGACTTAAAGAGAATGACCAAGAAATGAACTATTCGAACATTTAATAACGGATATCTCATTTTTTGTGTAGCACGTTTTCCTCTATCGCTTAAGGTTTACCAGTTATACAACATTATACAAAATGTCTTCCAAATAAGGGGGACTTCACAGGCTGATCCCAGAAATTCAAAATATACATTTTATTTGTAATGTAAATATCCTTAATATATGGTATTTTAATTAAAATTGTTAGAGCCATTTTTTAGAAATTAAAAGTTCGAAAAGTCTTCCATGTAAAGGGTAATCTGGGGTGGGGGAATTTTCTTTAAAATCTTCATGTCGCATCTTTGGAAGGTACTGGGCCTAAATGCCAAGCTTGGTATTTATCCAAATTTTCATTTTTTAGTTATGTTGTTCAGACACACACACACCTTTCCCCCCTTTTTCCCCTTTTTCCCCTTTTTCCCCTTTTTACTTTCTCTACTACGTATAGTAAGTAGGGGAAGTATTGCATTCCACCCAAAAATTCGATACCGAGATTTCACCGGAAATACATGTTTTGAGACCTCCTGAATCCAAAAAAAGCATTTTTGGAAACATGTCTGTGTGTGTGTCTGTGTGTGTGTGTGTGTGTGTCTGTGAACAGCATAACTCAAAAACGAACAGTCGGATAAACACCAAACTTGGTATTTAGGTTCAGTATCTTCCAGAGATGCGACAAGAAGCTTTTCAAGAAAATCCCCCCACCCCAGACTACCCTTTACATGGAACATTTTTCGAAAATTTTAATTTTCTCAAAAATGGCTCTAACGATTTTGATTAAAATATCATATGTTTAAGATAATGTCATGAGAAATGAAATGTATATCTCGAATTTTCTGGGAATGTCTCCAAAAGTATTCTTCATTGTGAACGACTTTTGCATAACTGGTAAACCATAAGAGATAGACAAAATTTTACTACACAAAAAATGTAGATCTCGTTAAAATACACAGCTTATGTCATATACATTTCTTTTGTTGAGTGAACCGTTTTCGAGATATTGCTTGTTATTCCCTCAAATTTTCCAATACTTATACTTTTTCTCAAATTCGTTATTCATTTTTTTATGTCCTGGACTTGCAAAGAGAATGGAATGCGCCGCATAGCAACCAGCGTTAAAATATTTGACCATCGCTTAAAAGCTACCATATTCCCCTTGCATCTACAAGAAAATTAGCAATAAGATTGACATCTCGATATCTCGATTAACATGAAGCATATGGAGAATAGGCGTTTGTAAAAATAGATTGTACAAGAGTAGAGAAAGTCATGTGAGTGTAACACATCAGATTTTTTTGATTCAGAATGCCTCAACATTCCCGGGTGAAATCTCTATGTAGGATTTTTGGGGGGAATACAATACTTTCTGTACGTAGTGGAGTAGTGGAGAAAGTAATAAGCTTTAGTAAGAATCATTTGTACAGCCACTAATAAACGACAGAGGGAGAGAAAGTGATGTGAATGTATCACAACAGATTTTTCTATGTGTTTTTAAAATGTTTAGATTTCTGAAAATCGGTGATGCTATGTAAGGAATGAGGTTTACAGAGGAAGAATAGGGCCTTGCTGTCTAAGCAACGAATCAAATAAGCAATTACCAACATTACTCAGAAATCCTTGCCAGAATGTGGACTAAATCTAAATACTGTTTTACATTCGCCGTCTTGATGCTGTGAAATTAAATGTTATTTAGAAATCTGAATTAATTAAAGCCACTTTCAGCACTTCTCACAATACATACTTCACAAAAACCTCATAATACCTCGCCATTACTGTTTGGATAACCTACTTGTTACCAAGCGAGTGGCTCCGCGGTAACGTGTGAGGCTCGATTCGATTCCCTTCGGCCCGGTCATTCTCATCATTGGATTTTCGTGGTCTTCCCGGATCGGTAGGCGAAAGCTGAGGTGGTTCACCTTCTACCACACATTTCTAGTCCCCATGTTTGCTTTTATCTGTTTCACCTCGTTGTTTCATGGTTGTAGAGACCGGCAAAGGCGGTTGGTGTGTTGCGGTAGGACGGCGGAGTTTGCACTTTGGAAAGATTTCTTCCTTGCACTTTGAGGAACTGCTGGGCTCACCCTTTCCCCCTGGGAGTGTCTCGTCTACACCCGGGACCCCAGCTTACGGGTGGCTAAGGCAGGGCTAGTCGGTGTCAGAATTGGTATCATGTTGGAATCGCTAGAGATTCCGTTGTTACTAGCGTGCATCGCCATCCGGATCTGGTCGCCCTTCGTGCTTCCCCTTCATCCCTTCCTTCCAGAGGTCACATTGGAAAAACAAAGGGTCCACTGTGTCGCAAAGGCGGTGCTGTGGTCCAGTTACGTGGGCCCTCCCCCAACTGCTCCAACTCCTAACTGACCTTGTTGAAAAATCTCTGTTTACGTAGTCGAAATGTCACCCAACAGGTTTAACCTGTAAACCAGAGAGTTAAATCTCTTGTTTATACAGAATGCCCACGAATTAATATTCTACTCGCCAGTATCAGACTCTACCGATACATCGGAAACAAAATATATCTAGAAAATCTTCTAACGTGGGCGTTTTCATGTTAGATTTGACTAATCAGAAGGCGCCAGTGCCGTAACATTTTGCCGCCAAGTTGTTTAAAACTTGTTTTATGATGTTTACATCCAAATCCGGCTAACCGGCTGAAGGTCAGCTTGCTGCTTTCCTTTCCTTGAACAAGTTGACCTACCGCTGGTTAGCCGGTGTTAGCTGTAATCAGCAGGCAAGGAACAGGCTTGAGTAAAAGTACGACTAATTGACGTCTTCTGATTGGTTAATATTTTGCAGTTGTAACATAGTAATTGCTGCATATAGAAAATAGTTTCTTCTATGTTTTTTCTGCGATTTATGCTTACTGTGCAATCCCGTAGTCGCTGCGAAAATTCGTGGATGCATAGTTGCTAACCCTAGCGTGTCAAGGTTGCCTACAGGTGGCTATAGCACCGCCAAAGCCATGTGCCGTGCTACAAAGACACCTTCCTCTGTTGGAGGGCCATTCTGCTACGTAGATACTCTTTGGTTAAACAATGGAATGCAATTTATTCCGTTAGCTACCTATTATTCTCATGCTGCGAAGTGACGGTTGTTATGGGTTGACCTTAACACTCTTTAACTAACTTTGTGTGCCCGGGTGGACGAAATCGTTAAGACACGACTCGTTAACGGCAGGCCCACTTAAAATCCCGCCAGGTTTCCCTCAGTCTTTATAACTGGAAAATTCCCTTAACTTGGACATGGAACGTTTCCTTTCCAAAATTGCTCTCCCAAATGTTGTATTATCAGTGTCCATAACCTGCGGTGTCATGTAGTAAGAACAAGCGTTAAAACACTTGTGTGAGGAGGGCTGGCAAAACAACAAGTTCTCTTTACATCTGACCACTATAAAACATTCTGACACCTACTATACCAAAAAACTCCACAGTTAAGGAATCAATTCAAATTCCTTTTTCCTTGCTTCCAAAAATATAAATGTATGTGAACATTATATGCTACGCTTTCTTGAGTTCTGGACTCAATAGGCCAACTTCATAATTACACCTCTTAAAATAACTGGAAATGTGTTTACGAATAATGAATAATTATGCCAACTGGATGCATTTTATGCGGTCTAAAGTGTCTTATGTCCTCAAAGGGTGATTAACATTTATTTTAATGCTTTTTTGGGTTCAGAATTACCCAAGATAAGTAATTATAGCTCATAAATGTTATGAATCAATGCTTTTTGGGGGTCTAAAGCACCAAGAGGTAGGCACTTTTTTAAAAATTAATGTTCATATTTAAATTTGTGCCAAAGAATTGTGAAACTCAGACTATAAAAACAATAATTTGGAATGAAGCCAACAATGAAACATAATCCTCTATGACTGGCTATCAATGCCTCTGGTCAAGCGGCCCTTCTCATCTCACTTGATTTGAAACTACTTTTTCCAAAACAAATGCGAGAAAATGTAAGTAAATCAATAAACAATTGACAGTTACAAGAAAGATAAAGGAATAATTGAAAGCGAAAGAAAGAATAGTCATCACAAGGAAATACACTGCTAGTCTCTAGTTCCCGAGGTCGTGGGTTCAAACCCGGCGGAGGGCGATGGATTTTTTCGCTCTTAAAATCCTTAGCATGGCTTGCTTCATGGTGGTCCTGTCGTAGATTTATGGCACGTAAAAGAACCTCAAGCCTGATAAAGAGGCCTCTGAGAAAAAGTTCCGTTCTTTCACGCCCAATATAGAAAGGGACGTTAAGGACCATAGTAGTGAAAGAGCGTCCATAAATAGTAATAATAATAATAATAATAATAATAATAATAAATAAACAACTCTAGGGAATACACGTTAGTTTTAAATCACGTGCAATGAGATAGCCTAACTCTGTGCAACAATGATGCTTAGTTTTCACTTCTAATGTCTGTGTTGATTCGGTACTTATATTGACATCCTGTACATTGTTGAGCTGCATTGCATAGTACCTATTGTGAAGACATATAACCCCAAAATGTAAGTTTTCAAAGGCTCTTTTAGTTTGTTGTTGATTGGTGGAACATAAAATCCGTATTTCAAGAAGGAAATCGTTTTGTCGTTTGTGAAACAATCAGCTAAGAATTAAGTATTTTCTTCTTTGGAATTAATTTTTAAGGGCACTAAAAAATTCTGGGATTGGATGAATTAAGGAGGGAGTGATTAAAACAGAACAGAAAAAGCAACTGAAGAAAGAAATATTTATATGTTTAAAATTAATTACGAATTTAATCTTTCCAAAAACACCTTAATTTTTTCCCAACTATTCAAATTGTATTTTGCGATACAAGTGCGGTAAGTGCATATTTGCAGAAGAGGAAGAAGTTCCGAGTGAAGTGCTTAATGCATGTGTATGGCATACTATTTTTTCAACGTCAGTAAATAATAGAGATATTTACGCGAAAGTAAAATTAACCATTGTCAGCTGTTCAAAAGCAGTATCACGCGCTAGCCTCTGTGAACTGGTGATCGAGCAGCCATGCCTGAAGTATTATCCAAGCCAGTCAATAACTGAAGTTGAGATGGATTGCGCCGAAATAGCTCTATTTAAATGCTGCGTGAATTAAATCATAAGTAAATGCTAACAAATAATAGGAAGTAAAGACGGTAAGGTTTAAGTAGTAAGTTTCAACTATCAAATATGATTATATTGCATGTCTGCAACAATAAATATACGTGTCAATAGTTGGAGGATTAAATACATTTTATCAAAATCTGTTGTAAAAACGCAAAACGCAAGGAGTGCAGGAATTTCATCTTCCCACGCATGATATAGCATGTACGGGAAGTGGATTAAAAAAAAAATCTATCGTTGAAAAACCTGTATATTGGTTAGCATTAAAGTTTCGGTGTTTGCGGAGAAATTCCAGAAGACGTGGGCGCAAAAATCAAGCCAAATATTAATTTGTGCATATAAATCCTGTTTTTCAGTCTAGTATAGCCTAATTTAGGTACTAGCTTAGGCAGTAGTTAATGGTTTGGTGTACATCCCAAGACAAGAAAAAATGAGCAGACTCTCGAAGCGTATATCTCTCGAACTCCAAATCGTTTCCGCGGCTGGTTCACCAATGGTGTCTCGGAATGCATGCCTTTAGCTTCATTCTGCAATGCGGTCGTTTTAAGGTGAGGCCACAGACCGGTTATATGCATAGCATGCTATACTGCAGTGACCTCGGTATTTTCCGATGCGCAACTGCGGTGCATAAAACGTTCAAAGTTATCTTTATCAGTTGTGATTCAGTCGTTGCTTTGAGTTAATGTAAAGAAAGGTTGTGGATCTCACAGGGGAAAGTTTATTCAAGACATCTGTGCTGTGTGTGATTTGCTTAAGAGTGTGATCTTTTTAATAGTCCACTGCAATGCCTGCCGACAAATTCACGCTTGAACAACAAATTTTACGTACGATACATACGTAGAAACAGAATCATGTAGACAAGTGTGAAAACCCTCTGCTTCTATTACTGTCCTCATTCTACGGGGCATGGATGACATCAAATAGCTCGTCAAGTTTTCACGAGGGAATACTTCCTCCCGAGCATCCTGTATTTGGACCCACAAAACCCCTTTTGTCTTGCAGGCCAATTTAAACCCAAAGCGTTCTTCACCTGTGCCCACACATTTTCAGTAGGATTCAGATCTGGTGAGCAAGGAGTCAAATCAACCACGTGATATCTTGCCTTTACGAGAACCAATTTGAAACCTGCTGACTTGTGTGGACAGGGTGCTTATCCTGCTGGAATTCCATCATTCCATCGGAATTCTAGTCCTTGCATAAGTAACTATAGCGTTTTCGAGGATGTGCTTATAGTGCTGGCTGTTTAATGTGCCATCAAGCTGCCAAAACACATGTAGACCATCTCGTGACATTCAACCCCAACATGACGACATATGTGATCTTGGCGATCCCATCGTGCCACGTATTTTGTTGTAACGTTTACCTTCCTCTGGGGCGATAGACAATTACTTTCCCCATTTGTAGATGAAAATGTCACCTCGTCTGTAAATATAACCCTATTCCCGTTATGGCTGACATTTTCTTCTGCAAATGCGAGGAGATATAATCTGCGATCCTCTGTAACACGCTGCTTCGTAATTGCCGATCGAGCAAAGAACCCTGCTGTGCTCAAACGACGCAAGGCTGCTGCGGTTCGATCTGGGAAATTAGAATTATTTCTAATTGGAGACACATGGTGGAAGGAATTCCTGCCTGCCTCTTCTAGAAGTGCAGTCTCCTGCTGAGGAGTGGACAAACGTTTTCGACCCAAACCAGGTCGGCGAAGAACCATCCCTTCCCTGGATAACCGCACCCACCTCGTAGCCGTAGACATAGGGACTTCAAGTGCTCTTGCAGCCTGAGACACAGAGTATCCAGCAATGTTCACTAACGTAAGGATAGATCTCCTTGTAGCTTCGTCTTTATGTGTGCACTCAACCGTAACAGAAGTGGGGGTGATTGCTAACATATCATGCAGAACTCCAAGGCTATGAGATGCGCACGCATGATCATGCCAACGGCATTCATAACTGAAGAATGAGACAGCGTGTTCGCACATCACATAACTATTAAATCAATTAAATAGTTAGTTTAGTTTTTCACTTTAGAATTCCTACTAATATGGCATTTATTTTGAAAATCAAAACAGTAATTTTTTGTTTTTAGGCATGAATGTCTTAACATTAATAGATATCTTATGCATGGAAAACATAAGGCATTGACATATATTTAACAAATTAAAATTTAAACAATAAAAAACATGCACAAAGGAATCGAAACTCAAGTTGTTCCAATTACGAGACACATGCGTTTCATCGCTCGGCTACCATGCACGCAGCCAAACTGAAAAGCATCTTTCTACTTATCGCATAGCTTTGACTTGAACGCAAAGTGTATTTAATCGTGTATTGTGAATGCAGCGTTAGCGAATGCTTCTGATGTTTTGCGAATCCAGTGCCCTCTCTGGCTGTTGCTCATTTATTTTATCTTAGGCTGTACCTAAAATGTCACCTTTTTCCTGCTTAAAATTCCGAGGTCTGTTCAGAACTCGTCTGTCATTTTGTCTGCGCTCAAGAAACCTTGCATGTAGGAAGTGTTGAAGCAAGGAGTAAAGGAGATGCTTGTGGGTTTCTTTGGTTCTTCTTCAATATTCTTGTTTCAAAGCAAATACCGAGCGGTTGTTTTGTGACCCGACCACGATCGCGTATACGTGATTCACTTGCATTGCAGTGACCTCTGTATGTTCCGCTGGCTCACTATGGGTAATAGACCTGCTCAAGGTTACCCTTTATCTGCTGTGAATGTCAACTGTCAGTTACTGCCTTCTGTTCCTGCTGTAAAGACCAGAGTTTGCTCACTGACATCTCAAAAATGAAAACTTATTCGAACATCTGTGTTGCTGTGTGAATTACTTTAGAATATTATTATTATTATTATTATTATTATTATTATTATTATTATTATTGTCTTGTTATTAGTACGTTGAAATGCCTACGGAAAAATTCACGATTGAACAAAAATGTCCTTTTATGTACGATACATATGTAAAAACTAATTATGTACATATGTGTGTAGGCAAATTTCAGGAGATATTTCCTGGTATTTCAGTTCTAAAGAGACATACTGTCCGATGTTTGGTTAATAAGTTTAGGACAACAGGATCGCTAAATACCAGGGCCGTATTTGGAGGGGGGGTTCTAGGGTTCAAACCCCCCGAAACTTTTGACAGCTTTATTTATTTAAATTCATAGCAAACCAATATGGGAAAATGTCGTTAGATAACAGTAGGTCTATTGCTAGTAGCACATTTACAAGGAAAAGGGAAACTTAATATCGTCGCCTTACATAGGTAAGGTGACCATACATCCTGGTTTTCGAAGCAGTCTCCATGTTTTGTGCTGTAAGGTGCAATATTCTCATTCTGGTGAGTTTTTCTTGTCTATACAATGTCTCCAAGCAATTTTCTTATCCATGTAACGTCTATATACTAGTGAGTAGGTACATGGTAACTGTGTGGGATACTGTTAAGTTTAGATCTACTTGTGGAAAACCCTCCCCGAAATTTTTTTCTGGGTACGGGCATGCTGAACGCGATACCTAAGAAGCGAAAACGACGTGTTCTAACGGAGGAAGAATTGACGAAATTGGTGCATCACTCGAACGCTCTACAAAGAAGACTTTTAAAATGCATTTGCACAGTTTACAGCTGCTAAACTCTTAAAAGTGAAACCCTATAAAGTGATTGTTCATGAATTACAACCTCGTGAAGACGAAGAATTCCAGGAATGTCTCACTGCAGACGGACACCACTTATAACAAGGTCAATACTCATTATAGTGCACATTAATATTACTAATGACTACGTAACACGAGAGTTCTAGAATGGAACCCTCCCCCCAGTGTAGTAGACAGCGCGCGGAGCACGCAAACATGCGATCCGCAGCCTAGTCATAAAACGAAAGTCTGTAATTTTCGTAGCTTTATGGATGTTTAATCTTCGAAAAATTTCCTCGTTTTCCTGTTGACTGCTGAGGACCTTCTCACCCCCCCCCCCAAGGTTTTACTTGTTTATGAGATGTTTTTAAAATACAATAAAACTATTTGAGGGTTAGTGATAAACACAAAAACGCAAATAACAGCTTTAATGGTGTAGTAAACATTACCTGCTAATGTGCATTGAATCGAGTGTCTTGAAAGGCAGATCATTTTTATTTTTTAGTATTCGGACTATAATTCTTAAACTCTGATTTTCGACGCCAAATTAAAAAAACATACCAACGCTTTTGGTTTTACATAAAATGGTAAACATTTTAGTTTTAGAAAGAAAAGTTCATAAAACTCCAAACTTATTCTCGTTTTGTATTTATAACTACGCTATATTCCATCTTACTAGAAGCAATTATACTTATTTGTGAGCCAAGAGCATCATATTAATGATAAGTCCTGAAGACAACGGGACTCGAGGGTTTCAAGTTGATAGAGGACATAACTTTAAGCATTTCTGGGATATACCACCTATAATTTACGGTACTCTAGTTTGTTAAAGAAATAATTTAGAAAAACGCTGTAAATTAAAATTCTGATGTGTTATATTCACATGAGAAGTCTACATATAGTTGTTTATTTTTATATAACTTCTACAACGATTCTGACGAAAGCTTATTGGTCTATTTAATTCATGTTAATCGCGATGCACCTTTTGCAGGAATAGTTGCACTACACATTTTATTGAAGGTGCGAGAGGAAACCGAATCGATAGTCAGATGTTTAAAAACCGGGTCGCTACATGCTGGCCTCAAAATTCCATACTCCTTTGACATCGTGAGAAACAACTGAATAGCACGAGCACTTTAAAACAACGACAAAGTATTGAAAAATACAAACCAATAACAACAGATATCTTGGAAATGGATGATGCCACAATAAAGTTATTTGACATTAGGTGTGTGTTATAAAGAGATCTGCACTTTTTGTGTATTAGTACCTACATCTTTATCTATTTCTTTCTGGTTTACCAGTTATACAAAATTACATAAAATTCCTTCCGAATGAAGAGGGCTTCACAGGCTATTCCCAGAAAATTCAAGCTATACGTTTTATTTTTCGTGCAAATACGAGGGCTGTCCCAGAAGTACCCGACCTAACAAAGAAAACAAAAAATTTGGGAAAACACATGTTTATAACTGGAAGTTATTTCCAAGATGTTTTGCCGTGGTCTGCTGGAGATAGATGTTCCAAACGTTTCGTCTACAACTACGGTAGACATCTTCAGTGACGCTGTCGATGTCTTCTAGGGGAAGGTTGCGCCGCCTGGTCGCTGCTATATTTATACTGAGAGGGCTCTCCGCTATTTGGTCTGGGTGCCGGTCGGCTGGTGGAACGCGCCTGGCTGCCTCAAAGTGTTTTCCCTTCTGATTGGCTCGCTTTGTTTTCTCGTGTTATATGACGTTTCTTGCCTTGAATGACTGGATGCCAGTTATTGTTGAGGTTTAGAGCCTGTTCTTTCTTATTGAAATTATTAGGATGCTTATATATTTCGATAGCTTCACGCTGTAGTCGGGCATGGTAATGTGTCATGGATGAAAGAATGTTGGTGTCCTGGAACTTAATGATGTGTTCGCCCTCCGTTTCAATGACGTGTTTGGCGACTGCGGAATTTTCTGTTTAGCCCAAGCGACAGCTTCTTTTGTGTTCGGCAAGTCTGGTGTTCACACTGCGTTGTGTGGTAACAACGTAAACCGACCCCTCAAGAACAAGGAATACGGTATACACCGGCTGATGACGGGTTCCCGAGGATCTTTAGCTGAGCGTAGTAAATTATTTAATTGTTTGATAGGCTTGAAAATAGTCTTGACATTATATCGTTGCAGTATGTGCTCAATGCGGTCAGTGACATTTTTGAAGTATGGCAGAAAGACTGTGCCCTTGTTTTTTGATTGATCTGTCTTCTGAGCGGCAGGATGAAGTCTGGTGTGGCGGCAAGCTCAGCTCTTTTTTACTTCTCGGGTTGAATAACCATTCGATAATAATGCTCGTTCCAGGTGACAAAGTTCTTGTTGCAACAATTGTGGTTCAAGTTGCGAGAAGTGCGCGATTTATGAGAGTTTTGATCATGACCCATTTTTGTCTGGGATGTTGGTTTGAGTCTTTGTTCAGATAGTCAGTGTGAGTGGGTTTGCGGTAGACAGTGTACCCAAGTGTACCGTCTGCTTTTTTGCTGACCAAAACGTCCAGGAAAATCAGCTGTCCATTCTTTTCTTCCTCCATGGTAAAGTGGATGCGAAGATTGATGTTGATGTGTAGGAGGAAATCCTGGGGGGGGGGCTTGCTTTTCGTGGGGCCATATAACGAAGGTATCATCCACGTAGCGGAACCAGACTGTAGGTTTAAGTGGAGCTGTGTCTAGGGATGTAGACTCAAAGGATTCCATAAAAAAGTTGTCAACCACTGGGCTCAGACAGCTTCTCTTGGCCATACCGTCTATTTGTTCATAGAACGTACAGTTCTACTGAAAGTATGTCATTGTGAGAACATGTTGAAAGAGTGAAATTATGTCGCCTGAAAAATGTCTTTCAGCTGTGTGAGTGCCCCTTGTATTGGAACCATGGTGAAGAGTCAGACGACGTTGAAGCTGACAAGAAGGTCGTTAGGTGTAAGGTGAGATTCTGTAGCTTCTGGATGAAATGAGTAGAATCTTTAATAAAGGAGTCCGTTTAGCCGATGTGAGTTTGTAACAAGCAGGCTAGATGTTGGGATCCTTTGAGTCTACATCCCTAGACACAGCTCCGCTTAAACCTACAGTCTGGTTCTGCTACGTGGATGATACCTTCGTTATATGGCCCGACGTAAAGGAAGCTTTCCTGGACGTTTTGGTCAGCAAGAAAGCAGACAGTACACTTGGGCACACTGTCTACCGCAAGCGCACTCACACTGACCGCTATCTGAACAAAGACTCAAACCATCATCCCAGACAAAAACGGGTCCTGATCAAAACTCTCATAAATCGCACTTCTCGCATTTGTGAACCACAATTGTTGCAACAAGAACTATGTCACCTGGAACGAGCAATATTATCGAATGCTTATTCAACCCAAGAAGTAATAAAGAGCTGAGCTTGCCGCCGCGACAGACTTCATCCTGCCGCTCAGAAGACAGATCAACCGAAAAACGAGGGCACAGTCTTTCTGCCATACTTCAAAAGTGTCACTGACCGCATTGAGCACGTACTACTACGACATAATGTCAAGACTATTTTCAAGCCTACCAAACAATTAAATGATTTACTACGCTCAACTAAAGATCCTCGGGATCCCCTGTTATCAGCCGGTGTATACCGTATTCCTTGTCCTTGCGGATCGGTTTACATTGATACCACACAGCGCAGTGTCACGACCAGACTTACCGAACACAAAAGAAGCTGCCGCTTGGGCTAAACAGAAAATTTCGCAGTCGCCAAGCACGCCATTGAAGCGGAGGGCGAACTCATCATTAAGTTCCAGGACACCAACATTCTTTCATCCTTGACACATTACCATGCCCGACTACAGCGTGAAGCCATCGAAATATATAAGCATTCTAATAACTTTAATAAGAAAGGGCAGGCTCTAAAGCTCAACAATAACTGGCAACCAGCAACCAGCAACCAGCAACCGAGAACAGGTCGCCCAGGTTTCCAGTCATTCAAGGCAACACACGTCATGTAACTCGGGAAAACAAAGCGAGCCAATCAGAAGGGAACAACACCTTTGAGGCACTAGGCCCCTCCCACCACCGACAGGCACCCGGACCAATCAGCGGAGAGCCCTCTCGGTATAAATATAGCATCACAACAACATGGGAAGGAACCCTTGGTGGCATTGCCGCCGAGCAAACGCGGCTGGAAATCTCCTGGTGGAACTTATAACTGAAAATGACGACATTGAGGCTCACTTCCCCCCCAAACCCACCTTTTGGCATAAAACAGGTCACTTTGATCTCCTGAAATTTTGGACTTCGTACTGACAAAAAATGCGGCTCGTTCACAAAATATCACAGTGTATCACAGCTTAGACTCTGATCCTTTACCTGTGCATTTTGAAATCTGCGGCGCAGTCACGGCCGGTTGGAGCGGCCCGCCGCGGAGAGCAGAGACCGTCTGGGAGCGATTTACGTTAGACATGCACAGGATGGCTCAGCCTAAGCTGTCATACTACAGCGAGGCAGACATTGATGCCGCCATTGAAAACTTCACTGCCTCGCTACGCACGGCCAAAAGAAACGCTACCACGTACACCACAAGTCCACCCAGTTTCTGCACGTACCCGGAGGTGGAGCAGCTCAATGCTAGGAGGCGGCGCCTGACGAGACTTTGGCGGCTTACCCGCCAGCCCGAATACAAAGTTGCAGCAAAATGGCTACGCAACGTCATTCAGCAACAAATTCAACTGAACAAAATTGAGCAGTGGGAAAATAAAACGTTAAGTACCACACATTCCGACAATTCTTTATGGAAATTACTAAGGGCATTTAAGGTCTCCTCTAGCGTCAACTCAAGCACTGAGGCGCTTCACACTCCCCTCGGCCTGCACTTCTCCGGTGAGGAGAAAGCCGAGGTATTCGCCGACTGTCTCCAAGACAGATTCAAAGAAAACCCAACTACGAACCCCGAGCAATAACGGGAGGTTCTGTCATGGGTACAAAACTGGGTGGCGCAGAAGCAAGAGCAACAGCTGACCCATATAACGTCGCAGGAAGTTAGGCTTTGCCTAATGGGAAAGCCGCCGGCCCGGACAGGGTGACTAATGAGGAACTCAAACATCTCCCGAGAAAAGACCTGGTGCAACTCACTAAGATTTTCAACGCCTGTTTGCGGCATAACTATTTCCCCGACACTTGGAAACGAGCCAAGGTAATTATGCTACCGAAGCAAGGGAAAAGCACCAGGCAACCTCAAAATTACCGCCCCATTAGTCTCCTATCTACTATTGGAAAATTGCTCGAGAAACTTATACTTTGTCGACTTCAAAAAAAAGTTTCGGAAACTCATGATTTGTCAAAATCTCAGTTTGGTTTTAGAAAAGGTCATTCCACTGAATTACAATTATTACGCCTCACAGATGACATAACCGAGCAATTCAACAATGGGGCTTCAACGTTGGCGCTATTTTTGGACGTAGAAGCCGCATTCGACCGGTGCTGGCACAGTGGCCTTCTTTACAAACTGCACCACAACTTTCCCGGCCTTCGGAATTACATGTTTTTGCTTCAAAATTATTTAGAAAACCGGCGCTTCTACGTCCAAGTGGGCCGCTCCTCATCTCGGGGGCGTCCCTGGCGTCCCTCAAGGGGCAATCATGTCGCCCTTCCTGTATATACTTTTCACCAATGACTTTCCTGTGGACGCCAGATGCAAAGTCGCCACGTATGCTGACGACACTGCCGTTTACAACCACCACAAAAATCCACGTTTCGGCCTTCTAGAAATGCAGCGGTACATTGACCGCTTCCTCTCATGGCTTCATGATTGGAAAATAGAAATTAATGCAAACAAGTGTCAGCTGATTTATTTTACTCGGAAGCTGCGCCTCCCGGCCATGGACCTAACGGTCGGCGGTCAAAGGTTGCACTGCCGTCAGCATGTTAAGTACCTTGGCGTCACTATGGACCGCACGTTGCGGTGGTCCACCCACTTGAAAGATACCGCCAACAAAGGGCGGCAGCGATTAAAGTTATGCGCCCCCATCTTTCGTAGCAAACAGCTATAAATGAAATCTAAATTTATCTTGTACAAATCTTTCATCCTGTCGGTGGTTCTTTACGCCTGCGTAGCTTGGGCCAACGCCTCCAACTCCCTCCTAAAACAGCTCCAAACCATCCAATACCTTTCCCTAATAAAAATCCTCAGAACTCCCATCCTCACCAACAACCGCACCCTTCACCGTGAAGCAAACATGCCACTCCTTCCCGAATTACTAACAAAACGGGCAACTTCTGTATGGGCGCGCATCAGGAGACATTCTAACTCCCTTATCTCCGGCATCGGCAGGGGCGAGCCGAAACATAGAAAACATGCAAGAATCAGGCACTTCTAGGTCACTCACGGCTCGTCTCTGCGCGCGCCCATCCCATCAGGCCCCAGGCCGCACCCCCTTACGGCAGAGGCCCCTGCGATCACCGCATCAACAACATCATGAGCCACGCTGCCGCACAGCAAAACCGCGGACTGTAAATAGTGTACACAGTGTAAGTAGTGAAGTGTAAATAGTTCGTGTGAGTCCGTGTGGTTGAACTGGAACGTGTTAGGCATGGCCAGGTGTGTGTGCGTGAATGTGTGTGTGTGTGTGTGTGTGTGTGTGTGTACATATGTATATATTGAGAGAGAGAGAGACAGAAAAAAACTTTTCAAAACAAAGAAGAATATGAACCAACAAAAAAAATACAGACTGAGATTGTTCTCGGTGGCCTAACGCTGGCCTCTGTGTGAATCTTTATGTATATACCTAAAATCATCAAATTTAAAATATGTAAAGTATAAACTATGTAAATTAATGCCTGTAAGGCGGGCCCAATGTACCGGCACCAGGCCAAATTTATTGAATAAAATGAATGAATGAATGGGAAGGAAGAAGACAGCCGCAGCCTCCAAGTTCCTCCTCGCGAGCAAGCCACCGCCAGCGCCGCCCAAGACGATCAGCTTCCCGCCTCTTCACCGACGCAGCCAGCCGAAGCGCTCAGCGGCATCTCTCCAGCCAGCGCAGCCAGTCACACGCCGCTGAACAGCGTGCCTGCACGCTACTCCGCTGTTGTCCGGGGAGCGCAACGTGAGCTCCCTGACACGCTCTTGCTCACTGCCGCTCAGCGCTTTTGGCCGTCTGCGGCCAAGGCGACTAGAATTCGCAACGACAGAGGTCCGACACCGCTGATCCGACTCACCTTTATGGACGAGGACGAATACTCGGCGGCCCTGGACGCAGGACTGCTCTTGTTAGGGCAAACCCTGTCGCTCGAGGCCAGCCGCAGTGTGCGCCCAACTCCATGCCGCCGCTGCTGCCTTTACGGGCATTCAGACACTTCATGCGACGCCGCTCCTCGCTGCCACTTTTGTGGCAACGAGTCTCTCATCGCTGACTGCAGGGCACACGACTTAACTCATCGCCGCCGCTTCTGCGCCTCCTATGGAGGCAAGGAGCACTTCAACGGCCAGGCCGTCTGCCCACTCTACCCACGTAGAGCATCGCCGACCATCACCATCTTCAGGACACCGCAGATCAACAATCCACCACCGCAGACCAACAATCCACCACCGCAGATCGATACCTCTCAACTAGAGCACCAGTTTGCGAACACCAACGCGCTAGTTGAGCAGAACACGGCAAGCAATAACAGCATCCTTGAAGAGATTCAGGACCTTCACGCCGAGTTGCTGGACCTAACCAGCCGTCTCACAGCACTTCAAGACCAGTTCAACATGCACTTTGCCTCCATCACAGACACCATAGCAACAGAACACGCCAAAACCATCATGGACATCGATTCAACCACCGCACCACCATCCGAATGGGAAATGAATACCTACGGCACAACATCGCTGACATGCAACAAGAGTGATTAGGACACTCAAGCCCTATATCACCTCCAGGAGACGACCTAGGACCACCGCAATACCACACACGTCAAAGCTGTCCAGATCTTTCTGGACATATACTGAATGCCCGGAGGTAACAGGTCCGGGCTCGGAGCACACGTGATCATTTAAGCCACCACTATTCATAGGTCCCTGCCAGGGCTTCGGCCATGGCAGTTACCTAATCACCACTGCGGAGAACTACGCCACATTACATTCATTACTTGCAATCAATGGGTTTGCTTTGGTGGTACGAGCCACCATGATCACCATTATTCCCCCAATAAATAGTGACACCACAATATAACATCCTTTCTATTCTTCTTCATTTTTCCTTCCAAATACCTTTATTCTTGTTTTCTCCCTTATACCTTTATCCCTGTTTCCCCCAAAAGAGGCAACGAACTAATCCGCATGATTGATAGAGATCCAGCTTCGAGTACTGGATCCCTAGCAACCCACCCACTATCAGCAAGGTCGAGAACTACCCTCTGTCATCGACTTTGCGATCATCAAGCACTACCCTTTTCATCTCACTCTCACTTCACTCAAAGCGCTCCATTCCGACTACAACCCCGTGTGACAGAGATCAACACACGGGTTGCAGGACTTTTCTGGACACACGAGAGAAATTGATTGGGACTGCGTAAAGGGTTGCCTCCACGCATCAATCCCGCCTAACCCTAAGATTATAGATATTCCTTTCCTGGAGACAGCAGTCAAATCCTTTACTACCACAGTGGGGCGAATGGTTCACAACCTCACCATCCTAACACCTCCCCTCCTCATCCCGACGTTCTACCACTGGACCTTGAACTCCTCATCCGCCGCTTCTGGACAGCCCGAAGGCTATATCAGCGCCACCGAACGCCCCACAACCGAGAGCTTCTGCGGCATCTTCGCCGAGAGATCCGTAACCGACTGCGTGCGCACAGGGTGCAAGCGTGGGAGACCACGCCCGTCACGATGGCCCGTCAGAACATCGATAGTGGTGACGTTTGGCGGATAGCTAAAAACCTCCGTCGCCAACGCAATCAATACAGCTCTCCGAACCCATAGCCAAAGCAAATGTGCTCGCTAACTATTTTAAGGACACCTGTCGGCCCAGAAATGACCCTCAGGACGCCAAATTTACTGCCCGCGTCCACCAGGAGGTAGATCCCTATTTGCGATTGCCTCCTGATGGAGCGGAGAATCTCCTTTCAATCTTCCGCCCAAGTGAAGTCCAAGGCGCACTCCGGCGTCTCAACACCAAAGAGGCTTGCGGACAGGACAGGTTGACCCCTACTCACCCTCTCAAAAGTTCTGAGAGGCTTATACTGCACCGCTTGTCGCCACTACCGGCTGATATTCAAGCCATCCCAACTCATCAGTTTGGTTATCATCCTGGGCACTCGACCACTCAGCAGCTGCTGCGGATGGTGTAGGATGCTGCCCTGGGTTTTCAGGACAGGACCTTTACATCGGGACGTGAAGAACGCCTTCTCAACGACCTGGCATGAGGGGCTCCTCTATAAAGTGATCCAGTTTGGTCTACACAGACAAATCAACTACATAATACACAGTTTCCTACACCAACGCTCCTTTATAGTACTTGTACATCAACACAAAACCCATACGAGGCAAAGTCCCCGAAGACACCTCCACCTCGTCGAACTTTGGTGCAGGCGGTGGCGTATGTCCGTGAATCCGGGCAAAATCCAAGCTGTCCTGTTCACCAAGACACGGATTCCCGCTGCAGACAGACCAATATTCACCTGTCAGGGCCAAAGGATAGAGTGGGGGCCTTCCATTCGCTACTTGGGCGTAAGTCTGGATAAGGGTCTAACCTTTCGTGAACACGTGCTTAGAACAATGAACAGGGCTAGGGGACGGTAGCCGCCGTATACCCGGTTCTAGCTTCCACTATGTTGGTTCACTTAAGGTTACGCCTTTATAAAGCACTTATTTTACCTCTGATGCTCTATGCCTGCGAGATGTGGGGCATGACAGCAGATTCCTGGCTTCTCTGGATGCAGCGGATTCAGAAGGGGGGACTTCGGTCCATCTATTCTGTTTGTCATGGCTGCACGAGACCTCGGCCCTCCCATACGTGGAGGATGCGATTAGGCACCGGCTCAAAAATTCTACGCCAGATTGACTTATCTTGAGAACGCCCTTGTCAGATCCCTGGGGGACTACTTACCACAAAAACGTCGATTCAGACGCTACCGTGTTCCCCGCATGGCTTGTGGGCATCCCCGGTAACAAAGGCTCTAAACCTGCCAACAGCAAAATGCTGTCACTAAGTACTCCGCCGCCTCCCAATGGGAGTGGTCAATCAAAGTTAATCCAACCACAATTAAGGAAGAACAAACACCAGCGGAGCAGGGCACTGGCGCTACTCCTGAAAATGCAGCCACTGAGGAGCCTATAAAAACAGAGCGCTACCTCCCATCACACCCACATCATCAAAACCAAACCGCCACCCTACAATAAATCCATCATCCCCATGGTTAAACCCTTCCAAGGGTAGGTACATGGAAAACCCAACTAGGCTCACCACGAGCCTACCAGACTGGAGTCCAAGTCCAGCATTTCAGACACAGTGCAACCTTCTCCTAGAAGACTCCGACAGCGCCACTGAAGATGTCTACCGTAGTTGTAGACGAAACGACTGGAACATCAATCTCCAGCAGACCACGTCAAAACAGCCCGGAAATAACTTCCAGTTATACTGACTCCGGCCGTGAAGGCCTACGTTCTCTCATAAAAACATCTTTATTTCTCTACATAGTCTCCTTTCAGCTCGATACACTTTTCCCAGCTGTGTTCATAGCTTCGATACCCTGTTTATACTGAGAACCATCAAGTTCTGCAAAATAGCCATCATCTGCAGACTCCTGCTCTTCACTATTGGCAAATATTCTACCACCAAGCTATTTCTTCAACTTTGGAAATAGAAAATAATCAGAGGGGGCTAAAGCTGGCGAATTAGGTCATGAGGAAGCAATTTGAACTTTAACTAATTGATTTTGGCCATGGCGATAACGGATGTTTGAACTGGTGTATTTTCTTGACGAAACAAAAGTTTCTTTTCCACAAAATGCGGCCGTTTTTGCTCGATTTCATCATTCAAATGCTGCAAAAAGTTTGCATAATACTCGCCATTGATTGCTTTTCCTTTTTGAGAAAATAATCAATGAAAATTTTCCACACACATTCCAAAAAACTGACGCCATGACCTTGCCTGCAAATGGAACTGTCTCACCTTTGGAGCCGATTCTCCCCTTTTAATCCACTATTTTGACTGTTCCTTCGTCTCAGGTGTGACGTGATGGACCCATGTTTTGTCGCGGCAATGTCTCGTGTTATCTTTTGTTTTGTTTTTTGAGCGCCTGTTATTGTTTTACTATTTTGAATTTTGGGTTCTTTGTCCTCCGGCTAGCTATTATTACTCAGTCGAGCAAATACCTATTGAGCAGGGCGTGTAAACGGAAAGGAGTTGTTACTAAAAGATAACACTTTTTAGCCAATCATAATTACTAAAACATATGCTCTAGGGAAGATATTCCCTCCATTTCTAAAGAAAGGCACGCTACTCTGACGTCATTTGTTTGTCTCTTCTAATTGATAAATAATTCACCCCATCGCTTCATTGTTACCCACTCCTATTGTCAGTTTCAGTGAGGCCGTGTAAACGTATTTCCTAACAATGCTTATAGCTAGCAAACATCTAACATCATTGTCATACAATAATGTTAATTTACACTACAATCACTCTGGCATTCACAGTGTTGTGATATAAAATACTGCCTCAGTTTCATCCATGGTTATTAATCGAACAAAAATTCGGATTTATTGCAGCAAAACTTCGCCAAACACTCGACTGTAACGTCTTCATGACGCTGCTTTTGTTCCATTGTGAGTAAACGCGGCATCCATCTTACGCATAGCTTTCGCATGTCTAAATTTTCAGTCAGTGTGCGATGTAGAGCACTTTTTGAAATGTCTACGATGTCTGCTAGCTTGCGCACTTCTTCGTCGACGGTCATCCAATACAATTTTGTGGATTTTCCTCACAATTTCTGGCGTGTTCACTTCATTTGGTCGACCACTGCGATGTTGGTCTTGGTAGCTCCTACGGCCTCGCTTAAACTCAGCCACCCAATATTTTACTTTGTAAAAGAAGGAGCAGACCCCCCCCCCCCAGAGTAGAATTTAGCTCAGCTTTAACATTAGTTGGACTAAGACCTTTCAAATGAAAGTATTGTATCACATAACAATGACCAGTTTTATCCATGTTTACAAATTTGCTGAGAGCGTTCACTATTGATAGCTGCCAAACAATTACTAAACGACGTAGCATCATCAAACTTCAGATTTAAGCTTTATAATGTTGGTACTTTCTACCACAATCATTCGTTTGAAACAACAACCACTATCTATACATCAGGTCGGGTACTTCTGGGCCTGCCCTCGTACCTTAAACATACGAGGGGTGATCAGAAACTAAGGTTACAAACTTTGCAGTGAAACATATACATTTTATTTCATATTACCAATACAGCCAACTGATAGTACATACATTATATTATTTTTCGACATGATCTCCATATTAGTTTAGGTACTTGTCACTTCTTGGGATGAGTTTGAATATTCCCTCCTGATAAAAAATCCTGTCCTTTCGTGTTCAGTCAAGTTGTTGCGAAGTGTTTCACCTCCTCGTCTGAAGCGAATCGTCGGCCTTCTGGGTGCTCCTTCAAGTGAGGAAAAAGGTGAAAGTCGCTTGGAGTGAGGTCCGGGCTGCAGGGAGGGTTGGTCGATGATGTCCCGGCGAAACTGTTTCAACAGCGTGGTGGTCCTCTTGGCTGTATGAGGTCGCGCGTAGTCGTGAAGGAAGATGACGCCCTTTGTGAGAAGTCCTGGCCGTTTCCTCCTGGCTGCTTCGCGCAATCGTGTTCAGGTCTCGCAGTATCGGTCAGCGCTCACTGTGTTCCCTCTTTCCAAAAACTCTACGAGTATGACACCCGCGCTGTCCCAAAACACTGTGGCCATCACCCTCCCAGCAGATGGCGTCAGCTTAAACTTCTTTGTCTTTGGAGAAGAGGGGTGTTTCCACTTCATCGACTGAGGGTGTTGTGGTGGATCCATGTTTCGTCAACCGTGACAATGTGGTGAAGAAAACTGTTCCCTTCCGAGGAGAACCGTTTAAAAAGTTGCAGACTTGCCCCCATGTGCTTCTCCTTGTGTTGGTTGTGCAGACTTCGTGGAACCCATCGGAAACAAACTTTCCGGTACTGCAGAATATCGTGAACAATGTGACGAACGCTTCCGAACAACATTCGCAGTATGACGTAACGTGATCCTCCTGAATCAGCTCCTCCACGTCAGCTGTGTTCTAATCCGTTGATGCCGTGCTGGATCGGCCACTGTGATTCTCGTCGGTGACGATTTCCCTACCGGCCGCAAACTTCCCACACCATTCTACGACATGCTGACGAGTCATTACAGTCTCTCCGTAAACTCTAAGTAATTGCCGGTGAATTTCAGCCGCGATTTTACACGTTTCGTCCAATGGAATCCAATAACGGAGCGGATTTCTTAGCGAGACCAGTTTTCCAAACGAGTCGCCATTTGAGTTTACCTACACCTAGCGCAGTAGGTTACTGAACTCTGCATAGTTGCCAACTGCATGTATTAGAATTACTGCACACTACTAATTCCAGCAATATCGGCCTTGTAGCCTTAGTTTCTGATCACCCCTCGTATTACGGCATTTTAATCGAAATCGTTGGAGCCATTTTTGAGAAAATCGAAAATTTCAAAAAAAATCTTTCTTGTAAAGGGTAGTTTTGGGTAGGGGAGTTTATTGAAAATCTTCGGTCGCATTCCTGGGAAGACTGATTAAGTGTGGTATTTATCCGACTTTTCGGTTTTTGAGCTACGCTACCCACGGACACACACAGAGCTTTTTCTAAAAATGCTTTTTTGGATTCACGGTCTCAAAACATGTATTTCCGGTGAAGCCTAGTATAGAATTTTTGGATGGAATACAATACTTCCTTACCTACTATAGGTGGGTGGCAGAGGAAGTGAAAGTACTCTTTATGTATTCAGGGGGTTCAAAACATGTATTTAAGGTGAAATCTCGAATCAAATTTTTGGGTGAATGAAACACTTCATCTTACCTATATAGGTAGATGACAAAGAAAGTAAAAATAAATTCGTGAGCGCCATTTTTCTTGGGAAACGGTTTCTAGGGACTCTGTATAAACAAACCTCATTCATTTCAAACAAAATGGAGAAATCTGTGAAATTCCTACTGAAATTGTAATCGAAGTTAAAGAAGCATCAGATAACCTACCGCCAGTGAAATCTAGGGATTTGTACGAAAAAGTAATATACTAGTTTTGAAAGTTGGCTGAGGTGAAATTTAATAGACAGCATTAAAGAAACAGTAGATACTAGCTTACTTGGAGGATCTGACCAAAACTTTTTCTCCTAATTTGGGCCAAGCAAGAAAATGCTGGTGTTTAACAGAAATGTGAACAGTGGAAACTACAGTAGGTTGTGCGAGTTTTTGAAGTAACTAAATGTTAGTTTTTGTATCGTAGATTTTCGTAAAGTGGATAAATCGAATGCATTAAAAATCTGACGTGTTACATTTTTACATGATTTTCTCTACCCTCTATCGTCGATTAGTGGGTATTCGAATTATTCTTGCGAAAGTTTATTTTTCCTATCTACTTCCTTTTAATCGAAATAAACTATTACGGAAATAGCAGCATTATACATTTCGTAATAGGTACAAAGGGAACAGCGATAGTCAAATGTTTAAGAACTGGCCTTAAAATTCCATACTATTCCCATGCAATCACGAAAAACAACTGAATTTTGACAGAACTTTAAAATAATGCCAGAGTATTGAACAATGGAAACCATTAATAACTGATGTCTCGGAAATGGCTTATGCTGTATGTTTTAAACAGATCTACATTTTTTCGTGTAGTATGTTTTCGTTTACCAATTATATAAGATATGAACTTCCCGAATGAAGAGAACCATAGGTTATTCCGAGAAAATTCAAAACATACATTTTATTTGCCATCCAAATACCTTTTAATACGCCTATTGTTTAGAGCCATTTTTCAGAAATAATAATATATCGGAAAATGCGCCATGTAAAGGGTAGTTGAGGTGAGGGATATTCTTGAAAACTGTGTCGCATCTTTGGAAGTTACCCAACTTAAATACCAAGTTTGGTATTTATCTGACTTTTTGCTTTTGAGCTATGCTGCTCAGACACAATTTTATTCAGGGTGTCTCAAAACATATATTTCCTGTGAAATCTCGATATCGAATTTTTGGTTGGAATGCATATCCTTCTCTATCTATTATGTACGTGGTGGAGAAAGTCAAAATAGTTTTTTACTTTCTCTACTACGTATAGTAAGTAGGGGAAGTATTGTATTCCACCAAAAATTCGATACCGAGATTTCACAGGAAATATATGTTTTGATACACCCTGAATAAAAAAAATCTGATGTGTTACACTCACATGACTTTCTCTACTCTTGTACAAACTATTTTTACAAACGCTTATTCTCCATATGCTTCATGTTAATCGAGATATGGAGATGTCAATTTTATTGCTAATTTTCTTGCAGATGCAAGGGGAATATGGTAGGTTTTAAGCGATAGTCAAATACTTTAAGCGCTGGTTGCTATGTGGCGCATTCCATTCACTTTGCATGTCCAGGACATAAAAAAAATGAATAACGAATATGAGAAAAAGTATGAGAAAAGTATTGGAAAATTTAAGGGAATAACAAGCAATATCTCGAAAACGGTTCACTCAACAAAAAAACTGTATATGGCATAAATTGCGTATTTTAACGCAATCTACATTTTTGTGTAGTAAAATTTTGTCTATCTCCTATGGTTTACCAGTTATGCAAAAGTCGTTCACAATGAAGAATACTTTTGGGGACATTCCCAGAAACTCCGAGATATACATTTCATTTGTCATGACAATATCTTAAACATATGATATTTTAATTAAAATCGTTGGAGCCATTTTTGAGAAAATTAAAATTTTCGAAAAATGTTCCATGTAAAGGGTAGTCTGGGGTGGGGAGATTTTCTTGAAAACCTTCGTGTCGCATCTCTGGAAGATACTGACTAAATACCAAGTTTGGTGTTTATCCGACTGTTTGTTTCTGAGTTATGCTGTTCACAGACACACACAGACAGACACACACACAGACAGACACACACACGGACATGTTTACAAAAATGCTTTTTTTGGATACAGCGGTTCTCAAAACATGTATTTCCGGTGAAATCTCGGTATCGAATTTTTGGGTGGAATACAATACTTTCCCTACTTACTATACGTAGTAGAGAAAGTAAAAAAAATCTGATGTGTTACAATCACATGACTTTCTCTACTCTTGTACAAACTATTTTTACAAATGCTTATTCTCCATATGCTTCATGTTAATGGAGATATCGAGATGTCAATCTTATTGCTAATTTTCTTGTAGATGCAAGGGGAATATCGTAGGTTTTAAGCGATAGTCAAATTTTTAAGCGCTGGTTGCTATGTGGTGCATTACATTCTCTTTGCATGTCCAGGACATAAAAAAAATCTGATGTGTTACACTCACATGACTTTCTCTACTCTTGTACAATCTAATTTTACAAACGCCTATTCTCCATATACTTCATGTTAATCGAGATATCGAGATGTCAATCTTATTGCTAATTTTCTTGTAGATGCAAGGGGAATATCGTAGGTTTTAAGCGATAGTCAAATTTTTAAGCGCTGGTTGCTATGTGGCGCATTCCATTCTCTTTGCATGTCCAGGACATAAAAAAATGAATAACGAATTTGAGTAAAAGTATAACTATTGGAAAATTTAAGGAAATAACAAGCAATATCTCGAAAACGGTTCACTCAACAAAAGAAATGTGTATGACATAAGTTGTGTATTTTAACGCGATCTACATTTTTTGTGTAGTAAAATTTTGTCTATCTCTTATGGTTTACCAGTTATGCAAAAGTCGTTCACAATGAAGAATACTTTTGGAGACATTCCCAGAAAATTCGAGATATACATTTCATTTCTCATGACATTGTCTTAAACATATGATATTTTTATCAAAATCGTTAGAGCCATTTTTTAAAAAATTAAAATTTTCGAAAAATCTTCCATGTAAAGGGTAGTCTGGGGTGGGGGTATTTTCTTGAAAACTTTCGTGTCGCATCACTGGAAGATACTGAACCTAAATACCAAGTTTGGTGCTTATCCGACTGTTTGTTT
The DNA here is from genome assembly GCA_030765065.1 of Deroplatys truncata. Lineage (NCBI taxonomy): Eukaryota > Metazoa > Arthropoda > Insecta > Mantodea > Mantidae > Deroplatys > Deroplatys truncata. Next base: position 19,671,778 of record CM060976.1, on the reverse strand, counting down.
TTGAGTTATGCTGTTCACAGACACACACACAGACACACACACACACGGACATGTTTCCAAAAATGTTTTTTTTGGATTCAGGAGGACTCAAAACATGTATTTCCGGTGAAATCTCGGTATCGAATTTTTGGGCCGAATGCAATACTTCCCCTACTTACTATACGTAGTAGAGAAAGTAAAAATGAATAACGAATTTGAGAAAAAGTATAAGTATTGGAAAATTTAAGGGAATAACAAGCAATATCTTGCAAACGGTTCACTCAACAAAAGAAATGTATATGACATAAATTGTGTATTTTAACGCGATCTACATTTTTCGTGTAGTAAAATTTTGTCTAACTCTTATAGTTTACCAGTTATGCAAAAGTCGTTCACAATAAAGAATACTTTTGAAGACATTCCCAGGAAATTCAAGATATACATTTTATTTGCCATAAAAATATCTTAAAATATGATATTTTAATCAAAATCGTTAGAGCCATTTTTGAGAAAATTAAAATTTTCGAAAAATGTTTCTTGTAAAGAGTAATCTTGGGTGGAGGGATTTTCTTGAAAACCTTCGTGTCGCATCCTTGGAAGATACTGAACATAAATACCAGGTTTGGTGTTTATCCGACTGTTCGTTTCTGAGTTATGCTGTTCACAGACAGACACACACACACACACACACACACACACACACAGACACACACACACGGACATGTTTCCAAAAATGCTCTTTTTGGATTCAGGGGGTCTCAAAACATGTATTTCCGGTGAAATCTCGGTATCGAAATTTTGGGTGGAATACAATACTTCCCCTACTTACTATACGTAGTAGAGAAAGTAAAAAACATTTTTGGAAACATGTCCGTGTGTGTGTGTGTCTGTGAACAGCATAACTCAGAAACGAACAGTCGGATAAACACCAAACTTGGTATTTAGGTTCAGTATCTTCCAACAATGCGACACGAAGGTTTTCAACGAAATCCCCTCACCCCAGAGTACCCTTTACATGGAAGAGTTTTCGAAAGTTTTAATTTTCTCAAAAATGGCTCTAACGATTTTGATTAAAATATCATATGTTTAAGATATTTTTATGAAAAATAAAATGTATATCTTGAATTTCCTGGGAATGTCTCCAAAAGTATTCTTTATTGTGAACGACTTTTGCATAACTGGTAAAGCATAAGAGATAGACAAAATTTTACTACACAAAAAATGTAGATCGCGTTAAAATACACAATTTATGTCATATACATTTTTTTAGTTGAGTGAACCATTTTCGAGATATTGCTTGTTATTTCCTTAAATTTTCCAATACTTATACTTTTTCTCAAATTCGTTATTCAATTTTTTATGTCCTGGATATGCAAACAGAATAGAATGCGCCACATAGCAACCAGCGCTTAAAAGATTTGACTATCGCTTATAAACTGTTCCCCTTGCATCTACAAGAAAATTAGCAATAAGATTGACATCTCGATATCTCGAGTAACATGAAGCATATGGAGAATAAACGTTTGTAAAAATAGTTTGTTCAAGAGTAGAGAAAGTCATGTGAGTGTAACACATCAGATTTTTTGTCTTGGATATGCAAAGAGAATCTGTGGCAAAGAGAATGGTGCTTCACCTAGCAACCAGCTATTAAGATATATGTCTATGCTTAAAGGCTACTGTATTTCTATATTGCCCTTGCAAATACAAAACAAGGGGAACATAGTAGGCCTTAAGCGATAGTCAAATATATTTAGAACTGGTCGCTATGTGTAAAATGTAATTCTCTTTGCATGTCAAAAGATTGTTTCTGCAAATGTTTATCTCGATTAATATGAAATAGTTGGAGAATAAGAGTTTGTAAAAATAGTTTGTACAAGAGTAGAGAAAGTCATGTGAGTGTAACACATCAGGTTTTTATGTAAAGGTTCCGAGATCACATCAGCATTCTGTAACATATTTCGTAGCTAAGCAATAGATACTCATTGAAAACAAACGACTTGCTGTTGTTTTGTTTTATTTTAAGGGAAGACAACGGAAAGAAGATAGGAAAGAAAAGAGAAGAGGATAAGAGGGAGTGGCATGGCTTTAGAGAGTACCGCTGGGATGCATCTCCGTAAGTATCGGGTGGGTTTGCTGCCCCCAAAGGGTTGCAGCACGCGGTTCGAGGTTAAGCTAAGCTAATAGTCCGGACACAAGGCCCTGAAGATAGCCGTAGCGAAGTGGTGAGGCTTAAGGGAAAAAGTAAGGTAAAGAAGGAGAGGAGAAAATAAGGATTGAGGATAACTTTAATCGTCGGGGTTTTTATGTTTGGTTAATGCGGGGTGCTGCGTTGTCTTGAAGGCAGGAGCATCCGCAGGTTGTCGTGTTCAATGTTGCCTATTTTGTCGTATACAACAGACTGCCGGATCTGTTGAAGAAAGTGGTTTGCGATTGGCTTATCTGCTCGCGGAACTCGGCAATTGAGGCTTCGAGGGCGCTCAGCCACGAGAGGCTCTTTATACCTTTCCATTATGTTGACAATCGATGGAAGACTCGATTCCAACAAGAGCGGAAAGTAAATTCCACTTGATCGTGTCTGGAGACTGCAGTGTTTGCTTTTTGGAATAAAGTGCACAACGACGCTTTTCTCATTTATAGTCCTCTTCTCTTTAACAAGTTGTGTGTGTGTGTGTGTGTGTGTGTGTGTGTGTGTGTGTGTGTGTGTGTGTGTGTGTGTGTTTGTTTTCATGCCTCTGGGATCGGAGTTACCCGTTAGGTCCTCGAGTGGCTCTAGTTTATAATTATTACAGTTGTACAACAAGCGATATGCAATAGTTATGCATAAATCATATTATTGAATCTGGGAAAAGAAGAAAAAAAGAAAAAGAAAGAAAGAGAACCCTAGGTTTTCCAAACTCATCCTCGATATTCTCGCATATTTATTGCAGTATGCTATTCACTATATTTTACATAAAAAAATACTAAAAACGTAACATTAATGTAGTTCCTTAAGTATCCTATCGAGGTATTGAAAAAGAAGGAAAGGGGATAAAGGAAAAACACCAGAACAGTGCTGATAAGCATCAGGTAACATGATTTTTCACAAATAATTACTAGCCTGTTATTCCCATTTTTTGCGAAAATAATGAAAAACTTGTGTGACAGACTCCAGCAACCGTCACCTGTTCCGGCGGGCTTGACTTTGGTGTTACTAACGTGGATAACGCATCGGCTGTATAGTGACCCAGAAAGTATAAGAAGAAAAATGAGGTAGGCATAAGTCTTTACTGAGACCTTATTTTTCCACTTTTGATTTTGGGGACCACTGTACCGGCAGAGAGAGAGAGAGAGAGAGAGAGAGAGAGAGAGAGAGAGAGAGATCTTCTGAGCTGAATTTAACCTACTTTCTTCAATCCTGTAGGTACGGAGGATGTTTCTAGCAAGTCATCAGCCGATAAACAAATGCAATGGAGTGGGGTAGTTCCATGTTTCCTTGGTTTACTCGTTGTGGCATTCATTACAGTAATTACTGCTCATTTATTACACTTAAGAAAATATACTGAGGTGGCGAAAGTGAAGTCATTACAGATCAACCTGTCAATCTTCCCGATGATTCAAGGGGATGTGTAGGAAGACTGAGCAAATAAACACAGAAATTCATAGGTAATGCCTATAAGTACTCCATCCAAAAACAGACTGAAGTAAGGACCAATACAGGAAGTTGTCAAAGGTATGCACCTAAGGTGCAATTCGCAGTGAAATTTATACGCTTTGTTAAAAACGGATGCATCCTACCCAAAATGAATGTTTGGACATTTCAAACAAGAACTTGAATGCACATAAAACAGAAGAGAGCCTATTCGACTAAAGTTTCAGCTTCTCCAAAGAGGAGAGTGATCAAAAAAGTTCAAAAAAGGTATCTTGTTAAAATAATTTGCTGCGGAAAATAAACCATCTTCAATCCGCTGGTCATCTTGTATTAAACTTGTGCGTGTCAGGATTTCAGTAACGCAATACTGTTTTCCGGTGGCGTAGTACCATGAAAGACCCTACGGTGGAGCGTTTAATTACTGTCCGCTGCATGTACCTAGGTACTAAGAAGTATGCGACCAATGACGACGAGAGATAACGATAGATTGAGGTATTCGCCTGCTGGAATCCACCTGTTATCCAGGAAATTGTCCCGGCTATGCAATACACCTATGCGTGCGGCGGTTGCTTCGACGAGGAAAGTGCACCGGCTATAAACGTAAATAAACCACCTCTCGGTTGAGTATGTTCAGGCACACAGAGGCCTAAAATGTCTAAACAGAACACTAAATGAAGCATTGTAGGTAGTTGGTTCTGTCTGCTGCTAATGCCGTAATTATTGCCGTATTGTGTATGTATGTATGTGTGTATGTATGTATGTATGCATGCATGCACGTATGCATGCACGTATGTATGTATGTATGTATGTATGCATGCACGTATGTATGTATGCATGCACGTATGTATGTATGCATGCATGCACATATGCATGTATGTATGTATGTATGCATGCACGTATGTATGTATGCATGCACGTATGCATGTATGTATGTATGTATGTAATGTTATGTATGTATGTATGTATGTATGTCACAGTACAGCTACGTTTGAAGTGGTGACTTCATAGAAATGCACATAAATTTTTATTCTAGCACATGATACTAAACTATGTTCACTTTTAGATTGATCCGCGGCAAAACAAACCCACGTGGTCAGTGCACCGTGTTACAACACGGTAGCAATGCGCCCAGCAAAGTAGTCCCATGCTAATCTCTGAATTTAAAATGCATTTATCCATAAATAGTATAATATTCTATACAAATACCTAAGGTTTTATTTAACGCTGATTTATACCGTAAAACAGAGCTACAAGTCCCATGATGCAATTTGTATGAGTCACCTGACATCCGGGTAGGCGCAGAATATTGTTTACAGCCAGTAGTTGTGTTTAGTATCGTGGAGGACGATGAATTCGCTCTTGTGTTTTCGTTCGAATTACGTAAAGCATTAGCCGCGCAAACCATTGACTAGTGATGAAAAAACAATAGTATTGAATCTTTATTACAAGTTATGTGAGAAATATCCAACACTTTCCGCGAAAGAAATGGCGAAATTAACTTCTGAGTTCACCGGTGTTTCGAGTGCAAGTATAAACAGTGCTTGTGCAGAAAAATCTGAAACGAGAAAAGTGGTTACACCTGGAAAAAGAAGAAAAAGAAAGCATATGAAATACGCGATGCAATTGAAGAATGCAATTTGCGTAACAGTGCACAATTTCTTTTTTAAAATGAGCCGCCAACAGTTAATAAAGTCCCGCTTCCAGAGAGCGAATAAATAGAGTTATCGCATACCTGTTACTTTATTTTTCGCTCATTTATTTTAGAATTAACTATTATTGTATGTGAAAACGTTTGTTTTGTTACTACTATCAATCTTCTTATCATTAACCCTAAACAGAATATGCTAGTCACCACACATGATCTGAAAGTGTGACAGTATTTCTAGCGCGAATGGCGGAAGGATACATTATAGCGGTGCACTGGTCACCTGGGGTTTGTTTTGACGCGGATCAACCTAAGAGTGAATGTAGATTAGACTATACCTACATTATAACCAAATATTGCATTCGATAAAGAAGTAAAATAAATAAATAAAAAATCCCTTAGGAACCAAGTTTAGTATAGACAAACCTATAAAACGTGCATTATATAAATAAATATATTTATCACATAACACATTCAATATTTCCTTAATTAATTGCATACTTGTGGTTTTAAGTTTTATTTTTCAACTAATTTAAATACATTTGAGAAGACATTAACGGCAGAGGTGATTGCCATTCATTTAGTATACCTCCTAACTAATTATGGTATACTTACTATGTTTAGCTGTATTTTTATCCACTAACTTGAGTATACATTTGGGGAGGGAGGTATTAACGATATAAGCATGTCTTAGCATTGATCTGAGGTGTTCTTACTTACAGCGTATAGGAGTAGGCATACTAGTCGTCCACGATATGAGTGCGCTTGGAGGAGGGAGCCAGTGGGTCTTTTTTTCTTTATTAATATTTTTTTTGGATTTTTATTTTGACAATGCGATCGTCAAGGCTAGGGATCAGAGGGGAGTGAGGGTTAAGGCGATAAGGGACTGTACAGTTGCACAACGAAAACAGTACTACATTTGCAGGTCTCAGTCTCGCTAGTAACTCGGAACTGCGGTTGCTTTCTTTACCTGACTGTCCTATGCCCACCATTTGTTCCGTAACTGTTTTGTTGCGCTTCCCGCTGCACGCTTTCATGTCGTGGCGATTATTATAGTAAGCAGATATACAGTAATGAGACAAAGAAACAGTGCACAATGGTGCAGTTGTATGAATCTTGAGTGTTTAAATTGTTGGTCCTCGGCATTTGAACACTTCTGTAGTCTAGATTTGATACTAAAGCACACTTTATTACACAGTTCTTTATTTGCATAAATTTCTAGGCCTGCCTCCTTACGAGATGAATCATTTCATGAACACCACATGGCCTTTTTTAACATCTCGCAAACAGAAGTCCATAGGAGTAAGATCTGAAGATCCTGAAGGCCAGTCAATTGACCCGTGTCGTCCTATCCATCTATTTTGAAGTTCTTCGTTTAGAAAATCTCGCATAATTCGTACATAGTGAGCAGGAGCCCACTCTTGTTGAAAATAGAAATCGTAATCGAGTTGAATTCGTATTTGCGATACAACATACCTCAATACTGTAGACCGACGCGTTGAGATACACGTGTTGGTCTAGATTTGAGCTCATAATGATAGGTCCAATGATACTATGTGACAGACCAGCCCAAACTCTTATGGCGAGTTGATTCAGATATTCCTCAATTTGTTAAGTGGAGTTCTGTAGAGTAGTGGACACAGTTATGCTTATTTATAGTGCCCGACAGTTGTAGTTCATCGGACGCAGAAAGCATAGAGAAAGAGGAGAGTGCAAGTGTTGTAAAACCGCAAAACTGAATAGAAGGGATAGGAAACAGTGTTATCGCTCACAATTTACTTCCGGAGTTGGAAAATACACAGGATCCTTCATAAGTAAGGAATAATGCAAATAAAACTAGAATTGACTCATTTTTTAAAAAACGCTCGGACACGTCAAGTTTAGCATTTGAAGGGAAATTTTTACAAAAACGAAACAAAATTTTCAGCCATTATTGCACAGGGTGTGGCGACATCGATAAAAATTTTAAATGACAGGAATGTCAGGTAACTCTAAGCTCTATGGACCCCGGGCTCATTTGAGCATTATTTCACCCATTTCATTCATCGTCTGACATGACCTCGCCGGTTAAAGGACGTTAAATCTAAAATAATAATAATAATAATAATAATAATAATAATAATATTATTATTATTATTATTATTATTATTATTATTATATTGCCGGCGGTGGTGGTAGATATATACATATTTTTTTCCTAAAAGGTTTTATTGCTGTGGAAACAGTTTATTTTCTGGCTCTTTTAGTAATTTTCTCCACAATTTATACAATTATAGTAACAAATCAAATTATAATTATTTAATAAAATGTACCAAATGCTCCCCATTTGCAACCTGGCAGTGGTTAAATCGAAGAGTGAATTCTTGTTGGACATTTTCAGTCACCGCTGGTGGTATATCTGTACATACTCTTCCATATTAGCAGGCCTTGTAACAAAGACTACATTTCAAATATCACTATAAAAAGTAATCAAGTGGGGAGAGATTTGTTACCATAGCAACCAGACTTTTTGTATGCGACAAAGAAATTGTTTATGTAACTAAACAAGATAACTACCTAAAAAAGAAGAAAAATGTCATTTAAATGTTTTCGATGTCATCACACTCTGCATATTTATGACTGAAATTGTTTCTTTTTTGTAAAATTTTTCCTTACAAAATATTATATTTGACGTGTCCGAGCATTTTTTTTAAGAATTAATTCTAGTTGTATTTGCATTATTCCTTACTTATGAAATACCCTGTACATTCTGCATCAGCGTATTGTTTATGTTGTGATAAGATTCAAGGGTTTTAACTATTCATGCACAGATTCTGGGGAGATTATCGAGAAATAAAGAAATTCAAAGATTTTGACTTGAAACTGTTAAGTTATCTTTAATATCTTCAAATGAATCTTCTTGTTACCCGGGTGCATTTATTCAAGTAGAGCTCTCATGTATTTTAGGAAGTGGACATCTGGGACCCGTCGTCACTTATGCGCCATTTTCAGCCTCCCCTCCAAACACGTCAGTGCACCCACCATTGGTGTTTCGCGGCACTCTGGGAAAAGGAAGTACAGTGGCAGGGGGACGGGCAGCCACATGGTCAGAAAGGAAATGGGGGTGGGGGCACAGGTGGAGGCAGAAAATCTTAGAACCGTTGAAATAATGTGATTAATTTCTCATTGACAGTTCTCACATTTAGTACAGTTTATGTAAAACGTCGTGACACTCCATATGCACAAGAGAGGAGAAATAAGAAGTGGTGAGATTGGTTGGTGTGGGGGGGGGCTAGGGACTAGAAGTGATATCGGAACTCGAAGGCAGTCACATACACAATTACACAAGGCATTAGAAACAACTGTGTAAGCTTACAATACCACACTCACAGCAGGTGGAACAATGACCCCCAACACTTTTATTAAGCAGGTAGGCTGGTCAGTGCTATTGCGCATCTATGCTTCAGGAGTGGGAGACTGTCACCACGTTTTACACAAACTATATTCATTTGTGGTGTATTAAAAATTCTGTATTTCGCATGCATTCAATATTCTTTATTTTGCATTTTTCCTATCTGTTGTGGAATAAATTTTAATGTATTTATTTTAAAGGCCTGGTTCAAGGAACGGATAGTTTGCACGTGAAAAGGAATAAATTTTAATTTGTCTTAACGGAATGAAACAAGAAAAGGATAGTTTGCATGCGAAAAGAATACATTTTATTTATTTATTTATTTTTGTTTTAATGAATGGGTCAAGGAAGGTATAGTATGCACGTGAAAGGAATGCATTTTAATGTCTTTATCTTACAGGAATGGGGCAAGGAAAGCATACATTTAAACAAATGAGACTCCTGACAACTCGCCACTCGAAGGATGCTCTAATACAGCCACGCTGTATTAGAGCATCCGCCAACTAGCTAACACCTCGCAGGGATTTACCATTTAATAAGACCGATGCGGTTAGAGCTAGAATCATAAACTAAATTGAGCTTGTTCAGCGCATAAAGCAGCAAGACTCCGATATCTTTGTTTTATTCCTAATATTTTGCGTTTAAAATACGGAGCTTTATGTTTATAATACATTTGATGGCTCTGCCGCGCCTAATGTATGCAGCAAGCATCTAGATGTGCAAGGTGCGAAATATGTAGAAAATTGCCAACTTTCATAATCTGTAATAGGCATCGATTTAGCTCAAATTATACTTTCTAGATACTGTAACTTACTACTACCACAAACCACAACTACTACAATAATTAAATTGTTCAGGGTGATGACAGAGTGACTCCAAGAGACGAGTCTGTTTTTTTTTTTTTTTTTTTTGTGTTAGCAGAAGAAGACGAACCGCTGATGTAGAGGGTTATTTTATCTACGCACTCGTCTAAAATTCCTTTTTTCCATTGTTCTTCGGCAATGTGACACTACAGTCCACCCAATTGTTTGACGCCAGTTGCTTTTATTGCTTCCATTGTTAGCTGCTTCATTCTGGTGATGGTCAACCTTTTATTGCTTTTAGCTGCGTAATCTTGTATGTATCTACTGCAGCGGATATTGCAGGTCCTCCTCGTTTGCGTGATGGTTGAGATATTTTAAGACAAAATTACACGTGTCACAATACCTGGCTGCTACACCGCAACTACTCTTAAAGTATTGTACGTTAATAGTTATTAATAATTGTTATACATTGTTATTCTCTCCAAACACAGGACAACTCAACAAAAAATAGTAAATAACAACAAAGTGAATACTAATGAACGCTAGTAAGCAGTAGTAGGTAAGTCAGTTTCACAATATACTATACAACATATACAGAGTGAGCCAAAAGACTTCGAACCGCCTGCGCGGTGTTTTTCCTGTCCGCGACCTCGGCGCTCGTTGCCGTCTGCCGCTATCATAGAAAGGCGCGGATAAAATCGTACTACATTTTTAAAACTACTTTTAAAGGCTTTACTTACCAACTTTACGAAAGCAAATGCTGAAACTGGCCACCGTCGTTGTCCTTACATTTTTGGCACCTCTTTAGGAAACTATTCATCACTCGTCGTAGTTCTCGCTGAGAAATTTCCTGGCGGATATTTTGTTTTAATTCTTCCAGGGTGTGTGGGTTTGTCTTGTACACTTTGTTTTAAGTTATCTCGGAGGGTTATTTTATGAACAATATTACCGGCTGGGCGGTGTTTTTCCACTGGGCGTGTGGAAATGTGATAAAAACATAACGCACTGCTGCTATAAACAGGCACGCTGCTGTGGCTTTGCTGTACAGTGTGAAGTGCAGTTTTGAGTTGACGGTGATGTGATGTGGTTCAGTTATTACGAATTATTTATTACTTTGTCCTGTACTTAGTCACAAAGTATATTATGGCTCAGTATATGTTTTCTACTGCACAGCGTGTATTTATTTATGATTCGTATGTGTTAACTCGGTAGCTCGCCAAGTGAAAGTACGGTTTGCAGAAAGATTTCCGGATGTAAAAGTTCCAGGCCGTGCAACAATCCATGCGTTTTACAGTAAATTTCAGGCCACGGGAAGTGTTCAGGCTAAGAAATCTAAAAGACGGCGTTCGGTTCTTACCGAAGAAACATTAGACGACATCGGTCATCGTTTGGAAAATTCCCCTCCAAAATTCCATGATGGATAGCTTCCTAAAGAGGTGCCAAAAATGTATGAACAACGTCAGTGGCCAGTTTCAGCATTTCCTTTCTTAAAGTTGGTAAGTAAAGCCTTTAAAAGTAGTTTTAAAAATGTTGTATGGTTTCGCCTTTCTATGATAGCTGCAGACGGCAATGAGCGCCGAGGACGCGGACAGGGAAAACACCGCGCAGGCGGTTCTGAGTCTTTTGGCTGACTCTGTAGTATGACAACACGTTACCCCTCGAAGCTCAGCTTGTAGGCGAAGGGAAAGGAGGATAGTGGCACTTTACTGGCTAGAGCAACAGTGGAGGGGACATTGCCATGGAAACATACACCTCCAAGAAATGTCGGAAGTCTCATGTTTAAATCCTACTGTCACGGGTCCTATTACCAATCTGTTGTTTTTTCTATTAATGATACTAGGAGTGGTATTGTTACAAAAGGAGGCCCTACCAATGCTGATTGGACGGTTCTCAGTTATGACCGAAAGAATGTAATGAGCACATTTGTGAGGTTAGGTCACTTAGGTATATATGAATAACACCGGCGTTTTATAAGCTGGATTTAAGCGCAATTATGAGCCAAATAAGAATCCTTAAACTAAACGGGTCATTTAAGTTTCCTGTGACTTATTTCAAGTATTTGTGGAAGAACATTCACACTAATTTCACTACAGTGGAATCAAATCTATAAAACAATATCCCACCTACCTCTTCCACCATACTTCCATGTCGCACTTATGTGTATTAAAATAAAATAAAATAATGCAATTTCATTATTCTTTATTCTGTTTTGGGTGCTTTCAACCATTATCATTGCAACATACATTTTGGTATGAGTAAATTTATAACAGCATTTAATCCAATATACTACAATAAAACTTGGGTGGTAAAGCTGCATACCTTTTTTGAAGCAGCATACAATGCGGTTTGTCAATGAAAAATTCCTAAATTAGAACTTTCCTAAATTTAATTTTAATGATTCAACTACATTTTGCTGTCTGCGACTTTTTTTGTTGACTTGTTAGCTTACTCGCCATTGTTTGGGTGGCTTTTTAAATCTTGGATGATGGTTTAATTAGTTTCATTTACCTACCATCGTATTCTTTACGATGGAGCATAGCCCTTTACCCCTTACAATTGCATTAAGCATAAAGTAACGAGCGTTTCATTAAACAAAAGAGAGTTCGTGTCATGAACTGTATATTTTATTGAACTCTATATATTTATAGTCCTACTACATGGCGCTGTGGGCTAGAACGTGGAGCTCTGGTTCCCGGCCTCAGAATGCGCCCGGGTTAAATCCCACCAAGAGGATGCGGATTTTAAGTCCCGGATATAGGACCGGTACCCACTCAGCATTGTGAGAAAAGTGAGGAGCTGCGATAGGCAGCGATTCCGCCACGGAGGCTAACATTCTGGGGGATGCGTGATGCTGACCTGTATCGTTTGGATGATCGCCCACTTCTGCCGTGCGTACGTGGGCATGAGATCGGCAGTCGGGTTAGCAGGTCAAGGCCCTTCTTGGGCTGTAGCGCCACGGGATTATTATTACTATGGTTTTATAGAGGTATTTGCCAATTATTTATGGTTTCACAGTTGTGTGCAATTAAAAGCGAAGGAAAAACACTTCATTGAATATTAACAAAACCAAAAAATAAACCTCAAGATACCTTTGTTATTTGTCACGATTTATCTGTATTATATGTAAAAGAGGAAATGTAATACCTAGGAGACTTTTTTCGAAGTTACATTGGAAACCACTAATCCGATTTGAACTATTCAATATTGGGCAGTTTAAACTTTCGTGACAAAGGAATTGCCGTAATTGAGAAGAAAATTCAGTATTAAATGATAATCATTTTACCTATAAATAGAACCATACGTAAACAGTTTCTTAGTGCTCGTGTTCTACTGCGGCAGCTGTTTAGTACGTCAAGTTTGTTTGTTTGTTTGCTCTTATTTATTTTACCTTTCCTTAATTACCTGGTCATATCGCGAACGGATCTGGTAGGAGATATCCCTTGGATCTTTGTGTGACGGACAGTTATCCATTTAGGTCTCATCCCTGCACCGTACCACCTTGCTTCGTCACGTGTTCACAGAAGCCTTAGTGCTAGGCAACTGTACCTCTATTTCTGTGACGGGCAGATGGTAGCTTCGACACGTGTTCACAGAGACCTTAGTGCTAGGCAACTGTATCTCTGCTTCTACAAGTGCCGCGCAGATGGCATTAGGGCACCGTCCAGTTTACCTGCTTTCATTATCTGTGGATCCGATATTTACCTTGGCGACTGCGGGAAACTACGAAAAAGTCCAGTCAGACTGGTCGGCCCAGGAATTTGAACCCAGGACCTCCGAATACGGGCCAAATACGTTACCGCCTGAGCCATCCCGCATTCACTCTCGCAGGCATACTTTCAATCAGGTGCTGGAAGGTGTCTTGGGGAATGGCAGCCCATTCTTCAGTGAGTGCGGAACTGAGGAGAGGTATCGATGTAGGTTGGTGAGGCCTGGCACGAAGTCTGCGTTTCAAAACATTCCAAAAGTGTTCTATAGGCTTCAAGTCATAACTCTGTGCAGGCCAGTCCATTACAGGGATGTTATTGTCGTGTAACCACTCCGCCACAGTCCATGCAGTATGAACAGGTGCTCGATCGTGTTGAAAGATGCAATCGCCATCCCCGAATTGCTCTTCAACAATCGGAAGCAAGAAGGTGCTTAAAATATCGATGTAGGTGTGCGATGTGATCGTGCCACGCAAAACAACAAGGGGTACAAGCGCCCTCCAGGAAAAACACGACCACACCGTAACACCACCACCTCCGAGTTTCACTGTTGGCACTACACACGCTGACAGATGACGTTCACCGGGCATTCGTCATACCTACACCCTGCCATCGGATCGCCACATTGTGTACCGTGATTCGTCACTCACACAACGTTTTGCCACTGTTCAATCGTGTTATGTTGACGCTCCTTTCACCAAGCGAGGCGTCGTTTGGCATTTTCCTGTGTGATGTGTGGCTTATGAGCAGTCGCTCGACCATGGAATCCAAGGTTTCTCACCTCACGTCTAGCTGTCATAGTACTTGGAGTGGATCCTGATGAAGTTTGGAATTCCTGTGTGATGGTCTGGATAGATGTCTGCTTATTATTCTTTACGACCCTCTTCAAATGTTGGCGGTCTCTGTCGGTCAGCCTATACGCTTTTGTGCTGTGCATGTCCCTTCACGTTTCCACTTCACTATCACATCAGAAACAGTGGACCTAGGAATGTTTAGGAGTGTGGAAATCTCGCGTACAGACTTCTGACACAAGTGACACCCAATCATCTGACTACGTTCGAAGTCCGTGAGTTCCACAGAGCATCCATTCTGCTGTTTTACGATGTTTAATGACTACTGAGGTCGCAGATAATGAGTACCAGGCATTAGGTGGCAGCACAATACACCTAAGATGGAAAACGTATGTTTGTGGGGGTGTCCGGATACTTTTGATCACATAGTGTATATGTTATCTACTCACAACCATGGAAGCTAATATCCATGCAGGCAAATCCCAGAAAATCTTATTTCAAGTGTAGTTAATTTAATAAAACTCGCTAAATCCATTTTAAATATTTTTTATATAAGTTGTTATTCTTAGCTTTTCCTTAAAACGTGTCGGATTTAATACGAGGTGAGGCATTTATCTGAATTTTCATTTTTGAGTAATGGTCCGCACACACGCGCTGCTATTACTCGTGCAAAACTTCTGGAATCGTGACCATGATTGCCACCCCAGCTGCCGAGCCTAGGAATGGTTTGTTTAGCTTAATCAACGAAAGCGATATGATACCTTTGCTTACTCACAGTGCGTAACATATACAGTCTGCATAGAAAGTGTCCGCATCTTGTAATTTCTAAGAGAGCAGTACGTAAATAGTGCTTATTTTATATTTGTGATATTTATAACCATGGCTCCTACGTTTTCAAAGTTAAATGGTAAGATATTACGTATTCAAAGCAGGGGAATAATTGCAAATGTCCTCGACTTCATGAAGCAAGAAGCAGAGTTGAAGGAAGAAAATATATGTTTACCCGAGTTCTACAAAAGCCTTAAGAGAGTGAAAGAAAGAGTAGCCAAAGCAACTGTTGTTTCACTGAGTTCCGTTTCCAGGTTTCTCAAAGATAAGAAAAACCATGTGGATGAAAGAGTACCATTTGACACACCTGTAAAGAAACATAAGGTCCCTAAACGTATTACAGAAATAGACGATTTGGACAAATGCGTCATTCGGTGCACGATTCACAATTTCTATGTGGAAGAAAAAACTGTGCCATCAATAAGCAGATTGCTCATCAATCTGAAAGATGTCATAAATGTTCAAGGTGGTGCTACAAGTCTCAAATCCCGGCTTTGGCACTGAATTTTGCAGTCTGATACTAACTTTCCAAATGACTATAATTTTATATGCACTTATATCAGCATAAATTTTCAAGATGCTGCTACAAATCTCAGAAAAGTTATAAAAAATTTAGGGTTTAAGTGGAAGAAAACGAAACCAAATAGATTTCTAATAGAAAAGCACGACATACGATCTCAGCTGGAAGAGTACCTTACTCAGAGGTACAAATTAGAGGGTCAAACTATAGTGTATGAAGATGAGTCGTACATACACAGCAGTCATACAACATCTAAAAGTTGAAGTGACGATAGCGAATTAGGTTTTCAGGCACCTGTTGCCAAAGGCAAATACTTATTATCGTTCATGCCATTCGTTCCAAATGCCCTTCTTTTACAAGTCGCAACAAAAAACAGGAGATTTTCATCAAGAAATGAATACAGAAAATTACATGAAGTGAATCAACACCATGTTGATACCTAATATGCCTGCTGGGTCTATTCTAGTTATCGACAATGCTTCACAATGTGGTAATACTCAAATTGACAAACAACCTACCTCAAATTTTTTGAAAGAAGAAATAAAAATCTGGTTGTTTAGGCATAATATAACTTTTGATGAAAGCATGAGTAAAACAAATATAACTTAGTTAAAGCCAAGAAATCCCTTCAGAAGTCATAACTCATAATACTTGGCCAGATATTAATACAACATCGCCATAATGTACTTAGACTGCCACCGTATCACCCAGATCTAAACCCAATCGAATTAATCTGGGCTGATGTCAAAAACTGGGTGGCCTGCAGAAATATCACTTTTAAACTAAAAGATGTGGAGCAGTTATGTCGCCAGCGATTTGCAGAAATTGGAAGGCCAGAATGGGAAAATGTATATCGACATGTTGAATAAATTGAGAATCATTATTTAAAAAATACGGAATTGCAGAAAATCAATTAGAAAAAATTCTCATCCAAGATAATGGTGCAGAAAGTAGCGACAGCGGCAATGACGTGAGTGATTCCGCAGAAGAGGAAGGGCTGTCAGGTGTGGAAGAACTGGAGGTAGATGGTTGACAATGTTTTTATATTAAGGGCATTTTACAGCGGGGATCTAAATATACTGTATATAACTATAAGTTTATCGTGTAGTGCAGTGCATAACCGGTGTGCGAATATTTGACAATGTCTGTCCCACGCACTCCTGCAGCATGCAGACGACCGGTCACCTCTTGATCTGGTATGTACCTCGCTTCATAGCTGTCATTAAGATTTTCACGTGTCTAGAACTGTTGCGCCAGTTATACTTATCTGCAAGAAAATCCTCCCACCCCAAACCACCATTTAAATGGAAGATTCTTCGAAATTCTTTAATTTATAAAAAATGGCTCTAACGATTTTCATTAAAATGCCATATGTTGCAGGTATATACATGACAAATAAAACGTACCTAATTATATCTTGAATTTTGTTGGAATAGCCTAAAGGCTATCTTCATTCGGAAGGAATTTTATATAATCTTGTAAACTGTATAACTTGGGCGACAGACGAAAACGTACTACCCAAAAAAGTAGATATCTTTAAAACACACAACTTATTACAAAAATGGCATAAACCATTTTCGAGATATGTTATTAATGGTTAGCATTGTTCAATACTTTTATCATTCATTTCAAGTCAACATTCAGTTCTTTTTCGCGATTGCATGGAAACAGTCTATCACTGTTCCCTTAACGAAATGTGTAATTTAGCTATTTCTGAAACAGTTTATCTAAATTAAAATTAAGTAGCTAGAAAAATATGCTTTCGTAAGAATAATTGTATACCCACTAATAAACCATAGAGGGTAGGGATAGTCATGTGAATGTAGGTAACACATCAGATTACCGAGCGGGATGGCTCAGGCGTTACGTCTGTGACCCGCATTCGGGAGATCCCAGGATCGATCCCCAGCGACCGCCCACTCTGGCCCATAGATTTTCTCTGGTTTCCCCGGGTGGGTCGTCAAACTGGGGGTGGCTCATCTCCTACCACGACTCTCCTTCCTCTCATTTCCTGCATCCATCATCTTCCTTGTCATCTGTTTCAGGGTCTAGGAACAGGCGCCGGTGTTCGGCGGGTTGCGGCTGGGCGATGACTTGTGCTATCAACGTTTCTTCCCTGGCGCCGCTGCAGTATCGCTCAGTGAGATCCCTCCTCAGCGTGGGGCTCCCCCCCGTGAACCTGGAGGTTGGTGGCTTGTGGGCGGGACCGGGTGGCGTCGGATGCGTTCTATGTGGAAACGTTAGAGACCCCGCCCATGCTTGCGCCCGTCGGCATCCGATCTGGTGCCCTTCGGGTCTCTTTTGTCATTCTTCCCTCCCAGGGGTCACATTGGAAGCAGAAAGGGCCGACTGGACTGCGTGCGATGCTCTGTCCCGATTCGGGGGGGGGGGTGGCTCCGTGATACATACCTTTACCTTTTAACACATCAGATTTTTTTTAAATCTATCACTTTAACCTATGAATGTGTAAAGTATAATAAAAGCTCATCTGGATTAACAAATCGTAGATGCAAGAATAAGCTGTTGTAAAAATAATTTGTATAAGAGTGAGTAGAGAATCATGTGAATTATTCATTCGTTATCTGTTTACCCCCCTCTTATGTAGGACTTACAAGCGGGTGCCTGGGGTCAGAGGCCCGTCGAGGAGCAGACACTCATGGGTGATCAGCCCGATGCCTGGTATGGGATGAAGGAATAGATGAAACGAAATGTTGGTGAAAGGAAAGGTGATGATGGAGCAATTGGTGGAATGAATGGCGGGGGGAAACCGGAGAACCCGGAGAAAACCCGCCCAGACGCCGCTTCTTCCACCACAAATCCCACATGCAGGTCCCTGGGATTGAACCCGGGCCGCCTCGGTGGGAGTCTACCCACTCGGCCACGGCGCCGCCCTGAATGAACATATTAGATTCTTATAAATGTTCTTTTGGATTCAGAGAACCTTTTAATGATTCCACTGAACTATCATTATTGAATCTTTTGGACGAAAGCCTTCTTCTCTGTCTTACTTAAGACGCAGAGAAAGTAAAAAAAAGAAAGCTTTAATTTATTGTACAGTGTATTTAAAAATTCCATAACCTCGGAAAATGTTCAACCGATTTGTTTCATTCTTTCCCAATGAAAAAGCTTATTATGCAATTTCCAGAATTTTAGAACGCGTAGGGTGTAGGGAGCTCAGAAATGTTCATATATACCTGGAGATGTCAGAATCTTTTGCACACTTATTGCAAATATATTATAATTTTACAACACTGAAAACATGGGGCAAAATTGGCATTTAGAATCTATAAATGTTTATATATAGGATAGCTCCTTATTTTGCCATTGGAACGCTTATTGTTTCCGGGAGGTAATAAGTATGTTCAGTGTTTCCTAAATTGAGGAGGGACTTTGGGAAGAACGTCAAATTATAAATTGTAATTATTTGGATCGCAAACAGCTGATTTCATTTCTTTTAATACTTTCGCCATTTAAATCGTACTTATTTCTTCCCGATGGTTAACAGGCGTTTACGGAAGGGTTTGGAGTTTACTGGCTTCAGGACCTTCATATCCGCCGCCAATGTTACTCCGGTTTCATTGATTTTGAATATGCATATTACAGGTTCTTTTGATCCCTTGTTATGAATATGCTGGAGTTTTACGACATTCAAGTGAAAGAACAAGAGGGAAGTGAGGTTTTCCCTGGTCGGTAGGCGATTTCCTTTTCCTCATTTTCCTTTCATTTCGTTTCCTTATTGTAACGCAGCAGCTAAGGCCCAAGGTTATCGGGAGGTCGGCGCCGAGCGGTCCGAGTAAATAACGATAACGCCACTTGCCAGTGTAAACACCGGGCGCGCTATCGGAAGATAACTAGAACTTTTCTGGAAGCTTTATCTCCCCCTCTCCAAAAAGTGTGTCGAAATAGTTCTAGAAGGTTTGAGAACATTCTGTAGGAGATTCCACTGCCTACATAAAAAAAGACGCTCTTTAACTACTATGGTCCTTAGCGTCCGATTCTATATTGGGCGTGAAAGACCGGTAATTTTGGTCATAGACCTCTTTATCAGGCTTGAGGTTCTTTTACAAGCTGTAAATTTACGACACGGGACCACCGGCTTTACTTCTCTTCCGAAGGAAGTCATGCTAAGAATTTTTAAGCCCGAAAACATGCATCGCTCTCCACCGGGTTTGAACCCGCGGCCTTAGGAACTAGAGGTTAACATGGTACCCCTAGACCACGGAGGACGACTCTGCCTATAGAAGCGAGCGCTCTCGCAGGTTGTCAGTGGTAAAGCGAGTTGAAAGTGTGTCAGTGCGACAGAGTGGAGTCAGTGCGAGTCGACTGAGTTGAGTGAGCGAGTTGGCGGGCGAGTTTCCTGTGCGACATCATAAGCGATTCTCCAAGCGAGTTGGCGAAGGTTTCTGTGACGTGCAGCGAGTGCTACCGTGGAGCGACGATTGTGGTCTTATGCTCGACTCCCGAGTGAAGTGAACGTCCGCATGAAGAGGTTGCGTCTCGAAGGAAGTGACGGAGAATTGAACTAGTTCACCTTAGTGAAATGACATTGGTGAAGTGAACTACATAAAAAGAAAACAATGGCATAGATAAAACGAAACAGTGACAGTGAGAAAAGTGACAGTTGAAAAACTGGACAAAGTCACATTATATTCCAGGGTGCTTAAAAGTTTCGTGGTGCATGGCGGTGTCGGACAGATGGCGCGGATGCTTACTCCAATGAAAGAGTACACTCCGTTGACACTAGAGGGTTGGCTGGTTAGTCGGATCATTCACCGCCCTCTCTGGTTAGCTCCTGTAGTGGAATGGGTCTTCGAGCTAGGAACTGTTTCGGACTTCCGCGCGTATCTGTGGCCTGTCTGCCTGCGGCATGTAGCCACTTGTGGTTCCTTCACTTCCTTCTAGAGGGTGGTAGCTGCAGTAGTTCTCCCGTAGCTCACAGTGCGCGAGGTGACTCCCTAAACCCTGTCTGGTTCTGAAACTGCCATCTCTATGTAGGTAATTGTTCAACACTTTAGAACACTTATTTCACTCTCTTTGTTGAAAATGGATGCCAGTGTGTGTTTTCGGTATCTTAAGCAGAATAAAATGTATTCGACGTGAATAAATGTACCTAAACCTAATCTTTGATAACTCCTTACCGCTGATTATGAAATAATATGTCCTTCCTTAAACCTTCAGAAGTGGTCCTTTTTCGACAAATAATTCGCACAAGGAGATACTTCTGACTGTCTTAGCAGTGTTAGGAGGATTACACGACGAGCTGTTAATATATACTTTGTAATTTATATCCTAACACTCTGACTAATTTGGATAGTGTAATCTCAAATATATAGATGCGAGCTCAGCGTTATATATATTTTAATGCAAACTGTAACCAAATTTAAACTCAAATTCAAATTCTTGTGTATAAAATTTAACTCGTCTGTGCAGAGTTGAATTGTTTCATTGTACGGACAGACAGACAGACAGACAGACAGGCGGGCAAGGTGATGGAACAGGTACTCTAAAAGTAGAGTATGCACCTAAAAATACAACAGCTTAGAATTCAGTAAGCCTGAAATTATCTTTATGAACCCTTTTCTGGAAAGTTCGGAAGGTAATCCATCCCGCCTAAGTTTGCTAACAGGAGACACATTAAAACAGCTAATGCGATACATTTTGTAATTCTAAGCAACTGAAGAAAGGAAACTTTAAATAGCAGAGTAGCCGTAGCCAGATATTTGAAGTTTCTTTTAAACCTGTTCCAGGTATAGCTATATTCCCCATCCGTTTTTTTTCTTCGAAAAATTATGTCTCATATTTGAGATTGTTACATTTTCCTTGTCGGTAGCCTTGTGCACTAATTTACTGAAAATTTAAATGGACTTGTGGTTAGTTCTGAATTAATGCACAAAATTCGATGAGAATACAAAAAAAAAAAAAAAGATTGAGTAGAAGAAAAAGTAAAATAAATACGAGGGCAGTCCCGATCTGATGTATAGATAGTGGTTGTTGTTTCAAACAAATGACTGTGGTAGAAAGTATCAACCTTATAAAGCTTAAGTTTGAAGTTTGACCATGCTACGTTGTTTAGTAATTATTTGGCAGCCATTAATAGAGAACATTCTCAGCGAATTTGTAAACATAGATAAAACTGGTCATCGTTATGTGACATAAAACTTTCATTTGAAAGGTCTTAGTTCAACTAATATTAAAGCTGAGCTAGATTCTACTCTGCGGGGAGTCTGCTCCTTCATTTACAACAGTAAAATATTGGTGTCAGAGTTTAAGCGAGGCTGTATGAGCAGCCAAGACGAACATCGCAGTGGTCGATCAAATGAGGTGACCACGACAGAAATTGTGAAGAAAATCCACAAAATGGTATTGGATGGCCGTCGACTGAAAGTGCGCGAGCTAGCAGATATCGTAGGCACTTCAAAAAGTGCCGTACATCGCATACTGATTGAAAATTTAGACATGAGAAAGCTGTGCGCAAGATGTGTGCCGCGTTTACTCACAATGAAACAAAAGCAGCATCGTGAAGATGTTACAGGCGAGTGTTTGGCGATGTTTTGCTGCAATAAATCCGAGTTTTTGTGTCGATTCATAACCATGGATGAAACATGGGTCCATCACTTCACACCTGAGACGAAGGAACAGTCAAAACTCTGCATTGAAAGGGGAGAATCGGTTCCAAAGAAGATGAGACAGTTCCATTTGCAGGTAAGGTCATGACGTCAGTTTTTTTGAATATGTGTGGAATAATTTTCTTTGATTATCTTCAAAAAGGATTAGCAATCAATAGCTAGTATTGCGCAAACTTATTGCAGCGTTTGAATGATGAAATCAAGCAAAAACGGCCGCATTTAGCGAAAGAGAAAGTTCTGTTTCATCAAGACAATGCACCAGTTCACACATCCATTATCGTCATGGCCAAAATAAATGAGTTAAAGTTCGAATTGCTTCCTCATGCACCCTTTTCGCCAGATTTAGCCCTCTCTGCTTATTTTCTATTTCCAAAGTTGAAGAAATAGCAAGAACTGACTATTTTGCAGAACTCGATGGTTCTCAGTGTTTCTGTATTGTTTATAGTGTCTGACATAATTAGATTTAGAGTCTCATCATAAGTTGTTCTGTTGTATTCGGTTTAAAACTACTCATTTCACAAACATTCTCCTCCTAAGAGCGTTTCCTCATTTCAATTTTCATTGAGGAGCAAATCCTTCGGTAGGATTAAGACAAAGTGGTACATATGCTGGCAGTCGTAAAATTTTGTCCATAATTTATCACGAAATATTTTTCTTGTTTTCTTTAATTATGGTAGGTGCAACAGCTAAACTTTAGACGTTCAGGGCGTTGAATTGTATTTTTCTGCGCGATAGCTGCTGAACTAGAGGTTTGTTTTCCTGCTTCAAGGCACAGACTCTACCTGACACTCTTTACCCCACCACTCTCTTAAACATTTCTGCGGATGCTATAAATGCAGCATTTTGCCAGTAAAGCAATCAAGTCGTGTTAGTAAACCTACATAAAGATGACATGTACCCGCAACAAAGAATTAGTCTTCCTCTGTGGTCTAGGGGTACCATGCTAATCTCTAGTTCCCAAGGTCACGGGTTCAAACCCGGCGAAGCGCGATGGATTTTTTTTTGGGCGTAAAAATCCTTAGCATGGCTTCCTTCGGAAGGGAACTAAAGCCGGTGGTCCCGTGTCGTAGATTTACGGTACATAAAATAACCTCAAGCCTGATAAAGAGGCCTCTAAGCAAAATTTCCGGTCTTTCACGCCCAATATAGAATGGAACGCTAAGAACCATAGTAGTTAAAGAGCGCGCATTAATAAAACTCAATTTAATTTAACAAAGAATACTTAATAGGTGTAAAGAAACCAGCTAATGAGCTTTGACTTTTGATGATTACATCCTTCATTTTTAGATTCTCGTGGTTTCAAAGAAGAAGAAGATGCCTACATTTCGAATAATAATAATAATAATAATAATAATAATAATAATAATAATAATAATAATAATAATTAATGAAATAGAGGCTAAGGTTATTGGCAGGTAGCGGGTTCGCCATGCAGAACAAGAGACGCGTTTCTCTCTTCTCCACACCGCTAACACCGTTAAATTGGCGGATTTAATTAGCTTAAAAGTGAAACTTCCATCAGGTTGATGAACCTCTCTTGTAAGCTTCATCGAGTTTTTGTTGTTGTTGTTGTTGTTGTTGTGTTGTTGTTTTACAGTTCATGCTTTGTTTTTCCCTTTCACTTTTAGTTTCATTTGTTCTAAAAGTTAAACTGAGTTTTATTTATGGACGCTCTTTAACTGCTTGGCCCTTAGCATCCCATTCTACGAGGGGCACTATTTATATTTTGAGCCTTGGTAACCCTGAATGTTGTGGGTACCATCTGACATTTCCAATGGAAGGTTTGGCATTTTTGGCCATAATCTACTTGAAACATTTTGTCAATAGAGCGTCATTTGTTTTGTTTACACTAACTTGAAAATTGTGTTTTAACAAAAACACTGAATTAACTCGCGAAAATGTTCGTGCAATGATTTATTAAGACTTTCGACGTGGATTATCAAGACAGGAGTGCATCGCTCAACTAATTTCCACATTTGGCGACAAAGCTCCATCCTTTGCCACTGTGAAACGCTGATATAACGAATTTAATCGTGGCCAGCGTTCGCTCAATGATGAACTTCGTGAAGGTCGTCCAAAATCAATTGTTGTGCCAGAAAACATTGATCCTGTGCAAAAACTAATAATGAAACATCATCATGCGACATATTGTGAGATTGAGGCAACCATAGGCATTAGTTCCACCAGCATATATAAAATATTGCATGATTATTTAGCCGTGGAAAAGATTTGCTCTCGTTGGATCCCACATAATTTAACGCAATCTCAAAAAGATGCTCGTGTCGATTGGTGTACAAAAATGCTCAAGAAATACAATGGCTATGCTTCAAAATACGTATATAAGATTGTAACAGGTGACGAATCGTGGATCTATGCGTATGAGCCTGAACGCAAACAGCAGTCGACTGTATTGGTATTTCAAGATGAAGCAAATCCAACAAAAGTTGTTCGCACTCGAAGCACTTCGAAGCAAATGGTCGCCTGCTTTTTCAGCAAAACTGGCCATGTGGCAACAGTGCCTTTAGAGGAACGTAAAACGGTCAATGCCGAATGGTACACAACTGTTTGTTTGCCGGAAGTCTTCGGTGAAGTAAGGAAAACCAACAAGAACCGTAGGATCGTTCTTCATCAAGACAATGCGAGCGCACACCATCTCGTCTAACAACAGAGTATTTGAAGGTTCAAAAATAGAATTGATGGGTCATCCGCCATACAGTCCTTATTTGGCACCCAATGACTTCTTTTTGTTCCCGAACATCAAGAATAAATTGCGTGGACAACGATTTTCGTTGGCAGAAGAAGCCCTTGATTCCTTCAAAAACCATGTTTTGGAGGTGTCTCAAGAAGACTGGAATAAATGCTTTGACAAATGGTTCAAACGGATGAAAAAGTGTATTGATCATAAAGGAGAATATTTTGAAGAACAATAAAGCAGTTTTCAATCAGAAGTTACTTTGTTTTAATTATTAGGCTCAAAATATAAATAGTGCCCCTCGTATATTGGGCGTGAAAGACTGATAATTTTGCACAGAGGCCTCTTTATCAGGCTTGAGGTTCTTTTACGAGCCGTAAATCTACGACACGGGACCACCGGCTTTACTTCCCTTCCGAAGGAAGCCATGCTAAGGATTTTTCCGCCCGAAAAAGTCCATCGCCTTCCGCCGGGTTGAGACTGCGACCTCCATTTGCTCTAATCGCTTTTTGAAATCGGAATAGTCGTTCTCAACCTTAAACGCCATGACATAGCCACTGAGGAGCAAAAAAAAAAAAGTTCTTTTGCTGCTGTACCCTAAAATGTGTGTTTTATTAGCAACTGAACACGGATGCGCACGCTATAAGTAGTTTGATTTTTCCAAACTATGGAAGACCAAGGGTAGCCAGCTTCATATCGATGCTGTAATCTCATTTCATGGTATTTGCACCCCCCAAAAAACTTCTGTTTACGTTAATTATTGTCTTCAGAAGGCTCCGCTTCTTAGATTCAAATCTACTTCACTTTAGCAACGGACCGGTTTCTTTATTTGGCTCTTCTTATTAAGTTAAGCTCAATATGTACGTATTTTATATTTTCAGAGTATACCTCACAGTGGGCAAAATCCTCAAAAATATGGCCAAAACTCAACAAGCCATTCAATTTGTATCAACATTTCCATGATTATTTAGTTAATGCTTAGTAATAACTGTCCACGGTAATCTGCAAAAGTACAAAATGGCGGCTTCTGTGTGGTGTCTGTGTTATTTATATATAGAATGTGTACAAAATGATAACTTAATGTATTTATAAAATATATCTAAAGCAATGGAAGAAACCTAAAATACAATGTTTTCAGTGGATGAAATCCTCCTCTGTATAGAGGATGCGAGTGATAAAATATCTCTTGCTGCGTCTCACCGGGCTTTAATAGGCTCGAAACTCGAATGCTCCCATAGTCTATTCTTCTGCTCGGCCATCTATTCTGTGTAGATTGGATCCTGTCCATCATCAAGGTTTTAAGACTAGCCCTTGGGAGGTTTTCGTACTAGTCCCAACTGTAATTTTTACGCGGAATCTGGTGAACCATCCCTTTGGATATGTCGGGATATTCTTTGTAATTATGCCTCCGCTTTGCGTGTCATGCCTTCTCACCCCGCCTATTCTAAATTCTTTGGTGCCGCTTTGGATTATCGTTATCGCAATAGTCTGTCTGCACTGTTTCCTGCGGGGTGCAGATTTCGGAACTTACTGTCAAAGTTGGATACAGTACTTCCCTTGCCCTTCGTAGGGGATTTTATCGTTTTCCTCCACGATACGCCAAACCCCTCTGTCGTCGTTTTGATCTGGCTCAAATGCCTAAGGACACTACGGGCGCACTACATTTCGCGGCTTTGAAATACGATTTTCCTGGATATCATTTTCTATATACTGATGGTTTTCGAACGGACCAAGGGGTAGGCTGCGCTATGATTATTGCTTCGCATGTCGTTCACAAGACTTGCTTCCCCCTTAGCACTTCCGTTAATACTGCCGAACTGTATGCTATATTTTATGCCACATTTTCCATCCGCTCCTTTTCCCTGCACTACTTTGTCATTTGCTCTGAGATTCTCTCAGTGCTAGGCTTAGTTTACGGGGTCTCTATGGCAAACACCCACTTGTTCAGAAAATCCATGATCAGTTGCACTCTCTCTATATAGCTGGCTTTCGGGTGGTGTTTGTTTGGGTTCCTGGACATCGTGGCATTGTAGAAAACGAACAAGCAAATCGGGCACCGAAGGCTGCGATTCTACACCCTGATGAACGGGTTCTCTGCTGCCTATGTACGTATTTGAAGGGCTTTTTGCGCAGAAAGATTCTCAATGGTATGAGGAGTGGTTTACATTTACCACCAAACTCCGAGAGGTCAAGACTACAACGCTTCCTTGGCGTTGTTCTTGCCTATCACATCGCGAGGAAACCATGCTTGGCTCGGCCACTGTTATTTTAGTCATGGCTACCTCCTTAGGCGTTTACCCTCGCCTCGCTGCCTTCACTGCAATGAACCCTTAACGGTGAAGCATTTCCTCACCCAGTGTCGATACTAATCTGCCCTTCGTAAACACTTGGACTCTCCTCTAATTTAATTACGGTTTTAGGGGATGACTCTGCCTCTATCGCAAAGCTTTTTCCCTAAGTTAAATTCAGCGGTTTCCTTACAAAAATTTAATCGTGTGGTTTCTGGTGTGTTAATGAGTTTCAAACTGTGTCCGTACTGACTTAACTGCTTATGTTTGCTGAGGATTAGTTGTGGTATATGCATATTGATTTGTGAGCTTTTTTTGTGTACAATTTACTGTATATTTTTTGTTTATTTTTGCTACTTTTGTAACCTCAGTTGCTTAACCCTGTAATTACTTTCTATGTATTGCTTATGTATTCGACATAAATAAATCTATAGCCAGAGGGTGGCGCTGATGATCATAGTAGTTTTGCGCTACTCAAACAGCTATTACTACTATGATAAAATATCTGCAGTTCCTTTAAATATGATGGTAGTTAGTTAAATACTACCGTACCTACCGCTCGTAGTAATCTTGTTTACGGAGTGCACGTACACTTACTTGGCCTGTGTAAGTTCTGCCTTTCTGGTCACTTTGCTGTGGATCTCTGACATTCTTAACATTTCTGGATTGTGAATGCTACGGGTGCATGTAAAAGTACAACTAGAATACATTCTCAAGCTAATGGTAAAGTAAAATTACAGAATGTGTTGAAAGTTGGTGTACAGGCGGCTCCAAATGTTTTCCGTGCCAGGTGTTTGTAATACGTGGGGAGGAAGGCGGGGAATCTTATCGAGAGGTTATACCAGGTGCCTTAGCTCATACCTGCTCTACAAGGTTAGGGGATGTAATAGTGCTAAAGAAAATATAATTCAAACAAATTTTTCTTAGACTTGGCTGTAAGAAAGCAATAACTTTGAAAAGAAAACAAAAATAACATTACAGCACAGCGACATACGCAGCATATAAACTATTTTTTTTAATTTGAGGCATCATATCATTGTAAAATAAGCAAGTGTTAAAACAAAATGGTTTGGTTTTCAATATTCACTACTTTCCGTACCCATTATTAACTAACATATGTTCTTTATTTATCATAATATTCTCATAAAGTATGATTTTTCCGTGCACTTCACCTTAATCGTGACAACAATTTAGGCCAAAAATTATTTCAAGTTACAGTCTAAGTTACACTTCTCCCTATTTGGTTGCATGCAAGACGCCGTGACGACAAACAGCCGCTTATCCATACCACAACTCTACGTTTTACGTACTGTCTCTACTACTACTTACCTATAATAAGTAGAGAAAGTATTGTACGTATTCCACCCAAAAATTCAATAACGAGATTCATCGAAAATACACGTTTTGAGACCCCTTGCATCCAAAGAAAGCATTTTTACTTTCTCTAGTATGTAATCACAGTAAGTAGAGGAAGTATTGTATTCCACCTAAAAATTCAATAATAAAATTTGCCAGAAGTCACGTTTGGACTCCCTGAATCCAAAGAATGTATTTTTAGAAAAAGGTCCAATATGTGTGTGTGTGGATAACTCAAAAACGAAAAGTCGGTTAAAAACTAAACTTTAAGTTTGTCATCTTTCAAGGATGCGACACGAAGGTTTTAAAGAAACTTCCCCACTCCAAACTACCCTTTACATTGGACATTTCTCGAAATTTTTTATTTTTACAAAAATGTCTAATGATTTTTATCAAAATACACGTGTTTAAGCTATTTTCATGACAAATAAAATGTATATCTTTAATTTTCTAGTCATAGTCTGTAAATTCGTGTTTATTGTGAATGGTTTTTGAACAATAGTAACTTGAGAGAGAGAGAGAGAGAGAGAGAGAGAGAGAGACAAAATGTTACTGCACAACAAATGTAGATCTTGTTAAAGCACAAAATTTATGTCAAATAACTTTGTATGGCATTAACCTATTCTGAAATATTCTTTGTCATCTCATTACTTTGAATTCTCAAATAGTTTATATGTACTTCTCTCAACGGCAAATCGCTATTGTTTTTCTTTCTTCCTTCCTTGTTTTTCGTGTTTCCATCTCGGGGGCGCCCCCTCGAGAGGCACAGGCACAATATCCTCATTCACTGGATCGGGACCGACTCCCCTCCGTTACGCATTCCATCCATTCCAGACCAGGGAAAAGAAGCATTTTAAGAATTCAGAACGTGAATCATAATAAAAAGTATCTAGGTCTAACACCGTATGCTATTTCCAAAGATTTCTTTTTGTTTCTTCAGATTTTTAATTTGAAAGCAGTTGAATTTTCAGAATAGAGTGCTTTCAAATAAGTTACCAATTGGAACAAAAGCACACCAACCGTTTTGCATTAACACTTTCGTGTCACTATTTTGAAAATTTAGCTTATATGTTATCCTAACCGAATAAAACAGCTATATAGAAACTGCATGTTTTGCGCTAAACGTTGTTTCCTCGTATCTATCAACATTTTCTTCTTTTAGATATAATAACTGTTTTTACTCTACGTCCACTACACGGTTAGCACGGTTTTCTTCCTTTCTTATGAGTGTGTGTAAGGGGGAATTATGTTTCAAATAAAACAATCTTTATTCCTTTTTCAGTAATAAAGGCAAATTACATCTTATTTTGAAAAAAAAATTGAATGTTGTACTTAATTGTACTCAAACTGTTTCAACAGTTTGACATTAATATTACTTTTGCTTCCGTATTTTTAATACTTTACTTGAGTATTATCAGAATTGAATGTGCCAACTATATGGAACTACACATTTAGCGCTAGATGTTGTTATCAATCTCTATGAAAATTAAAATGCAAAACAAACTTATATTCAAGATAATAAATACCCTCTGCTGTCGGAGTTCGTGTAGAACAGTCCATTGCGTGGTAATTATGAAACTGTATTATTATTATTATTATTATTATTATTATTATTATTATTATTATTATTATTGCTACTAGCAACAAAAGTTAAAAACAAGATATTTATGTGAACCTTGTTTCTCAAGAAAGTTACTGAATAATGAATCTTAAACTTCTGTAGTACCCGCATAAACGGTGCAATATTTGAGTTTTAAACAACATATTATGTGAAGAAAATGTTAATTTATTTCGCTTGGATAGATCTAGTAAAGAAAAAAGTTTTTAAGCTTCGTCTTCTTTCCTCTTAGTCAGGTCGCTGAATTATAGGAGCATACGCAAAAGTAAATGTCACCTTTAGGCGATACCGACACTTTATCGGCTATAGCCAAGAATTAGTCGAGAAGACATTTCCTCCCTTTCTTCTTGTTCATCCTCTGGCACACCGGAAAACATTTGTGGTCTTCTATACAAGGGGTTAATCGTTTTGCCCATGTCTACACTTTCTACTTTTTTGCGTAAGAAATATTGTTTCATCACCAGGCAACGGGTTTCAGTAAGTAAATCATTCAGTTCTGAACGCACCGAGGGTTGGTGGCGAGAGGAGGTGGAAGCGTTTGTGACCTTAACGTGTTCTCTGTAAACAAATATGTTGTACAGTTGCATTAACACTCTTTGATAGCGGGTAGACCAGAATCAAGGAGTATTTAGAAGGAAAAATGCAATGTATGTTTAGCTATTGCTCGTGTGCAATAAAGTTACCTCATGGTTTAATTAAGGCATGGATGTACAGAAATCTGAGTTACATTGTCTTTACTGTTACATCGAAAGGTGTAAATTTTTAAAGCAATCCGCTTTATTAGCTTATGATCCAGATCGTCGAAAAATTCTGATCTATAGTTTGTAACTGAGGAAGTTGAAACTCCGCTTTCCTCATTGTTGCTTTCCATTAATGTCACAGGCTCCTTCTATTTCATTGAATTGCCCACAGACTGTTTAATATGATGTTTTGAACGTCCTTTGAGATCTAATGTTACATCTGATGGTTTTGCCATTTGTGCTGAAGTGCTCCATGCAAATCCGCTGCAAACGATGCTTATCGTGATGATATATGTCTTTACTTTAGACATATTGCCACAGTTCTCCACTGGTCTATATTTATATACAACGAATAAATGGAACAGTCGCAACGAAACCGTCTGTTGGGTTGGGGAGGAGAGTGTCCGTCACAATACCTGATGCCATCTACCTCCGTCCGGCAATACGATTGCTCTGTTTACTTACTAAAACCCCTCTGCCTGTTCATTTCTAATACTGAATTTCCCACGAGCATTATTCGTTATGAAAGTAAGCATTTGGGACGCTCTTGTTAGCAGCTATAATTGAATTAATAATCTCATTGTAGAATATGCAGAGCTCAATTTGGATAAAATGTAAACAATAAGGTCTTTCCAATTCATATTATGGTCAGTACTAAGGCCCAGAAAGCTTGTGTTACCTTCTAGATTCAGTGATTTCATGATGTACTCTTTGGTCTACGCAGTGGCAGCTCGTGAACGTTGGTAATCGGGGTGCATATTTTAATTTTCAACGTTTGCATCTATAAATAGCCATTTTTTGCGCACCCACGGATAACACTGGACTTCGAGAGTGAATAAAAATAAATCAAACCACAAACAAAGTGAACACTCACCAAAATCAGAAATATGGAAGTGGATGGTGTTGATGCTCAATGTAGCGGAAATCCATCTTCTCTTTCTTTTTTGTTGAAAAGGTGTCTCGCTCTCTAGTTGAAATCCACACATTGCCACGCATAGATTTTTCAATAGAAGGCATTGCCAAGGCCATTAGACGTTCTTCCATCGATAATCTTCGATTGCACATACCGAGTTTTTCTGACGCCATTATATCTTGCAACGCTCTTACTGAACGCAATATCTAATAGTTCTCTGATATCTGTTTTACCAAGCAGTGAAGGGTCCAGTGTTGAGTTCTTGTGATCCAGTAATTCATCACTTTTTACCTTCTCTATCATATACATAGGTATTGTATTCCACCCAAAAATTCGATACCGAGATTTCACCGGAAATGCATGTCCTGAGGCCCTGAATACTAAAACAAACAAAAAAAAATATGATGTGTTACACTCACATGACTTTCTCTACTCTTGTACAAACTATTTTTACAAACGCTTATTCTCCATATGCTTCATGTTAATCGAGATGTTAATCTTATTGCTAATTTTCTTGTAGATGCAAAGGGAATATGGTAGGCTTTAAGCGACAGTCAAATCTTTTAAGAGCTGGTTGCTATGTGAAGCAATTCATTCTCTTTGCATTACCAGTACATAAAAAAATGAATAACAAATTCCCATTTGAGAATAAGTATAAGTATTGGAAAGTTTAAGGGAATAACAAGCAATATCTCGAAAATGGTTCACTCAACAAAAACCCATGGATAAATAATGAATTTTTGGCATTAATAAAGAGAAGGGACTTACTCTAAGCTAAAACTAAAAACAACAAAACAAAATCAAAACAAAAAAAACAAACGAATGCATCTAATAATACGCATACTGATTATAAAGAACTGTCAAGACAGGTGGTAAGAAAGAATCAGCAGCTAAAAAAACAATATTAAGCAAGGATAACTCATGATACAACTAATCAAAAAAGTTGTTGAATATTGCTAACAATATACTTAATAATAATAATAAATCAAATAGTATATGCCCAATCAAATTACATGTACAAGATCGTGACTATACTGACATACAGGATGGGTGCAATGCACTTAATCATTTCTATGTTAATATTTTTACTAATTTAACATCTAATTTAGTTACACCAACAATCAACACTCATAGACCTCTTTATAGTAAGTGTTTTTTCCTACATCCTACTGATACACTAGAAGTCGGTTATATAGTTAATAAACTTAAAAACCAATGTTCTACCACTGACTATATATAGATAATGCTACAGTCAAGAAATGTAATAAAGTACTACTACCTCATACTGTTGACATTGTTAATCTATCCTTCGCTGAGGGTGTTATGCCTGATAACTGCAAAAGCTGTCCCTATTTACAAGGGTGGCAACAAAACTGACTCAAACAATTACAGGCCAATTAGTGTTGGCGACGGTATTACTTACAAATGTTATATTATTTAACATTATTGTAGCCCCACGTTGATGCGGTATTGCTTATAATGTTTGTTTACATCACGTGTTGAAGCCATCTTGTGACGTCATTCATTTGTTTGGTTTGTAGCTCCATCTAGTGTTAGCAATTTGCGGCAGTATTAGCTTTTGTTTGATTTCATTTCAAATGTCCTCCGGCTAGCTATTATCCTGTTGGCTTGGGCACGTATCTCTACACAGGTTGTGTAAACGGAAAGGAATCTTTTATCCAAAAATTACACTGATGAAGAAATTTGTTTTACACATTTATTGTAGAACACGTTAACTATCACATTTATACATTGATCTTAACACTCGCCAAACTGAAACTGTTATAATAACTTCTTACTGATAATTCTTTTAATCCACGTACTTCAATCTTTTATATAATTAACCTTACAATACTTTAGATCTTTCATAATTCTGCTGCGCGTAACTTGTGAATCTATATCCGATGTATGACGAACTGACTGACTGAAGACGACGTGTAGTGTACACAGATTTTTGATGAACTGACACCACGCTACCTCTAACCTACCCTATTTATACTCCTTCAATCAGATACGCCTAAAGATTATAACTAAACTGCAATTGGCTAATAAAACGCGCCAACATTAGCGTCTATTTTAATATCCAATGAAAATTATGAATACATATGCTTTAGGGAGAAAACATTCCAGAAGGTTCTCAACGGAAAAAACGCGCTAACATTACGTAACTTCCTCGTTTCCAATAATGATAAACAGCTCACCCCCCTCGCTGCATTATTGCGCGCTATTATTGACAGTTTCAGTAAGGTCGTATAAACTTATTTCCCAATAATATTTACAATTAATAAACATCTGAAATCAATGTCACATAAAAATGCATATTCATATTACAATCATTATTTACATTTAAGTAATTTGTGATACAAATTACTGCATCATATGCCCCACTAGAAACATAATTATAAATATTTACAACTTGTTTGGAAATTTTATAATTGGGTTTTTAGTCTCCTAAATCTTGGAACACACGCTATCACTTTCACTTAACACTTCACACGCATTTAACACACGACATATTTTTTTTTTATCTCGCCACTACTTACTGGCTCTGGTTTAATTTGTTTAGGCATTAATCTGACATTACAATTTTTTTATAGCAAATACTGTACCCTAAATTATTTAATTACTGTTACCAAAAATGGTTTGCTTTCTTATATTGTTAACAAAAATTTATCAATTCAAAAAAATTTTTTTTATTCTTATTATTAAACATATTTACCAAAAATATTCACCCTTTATACAAATATATTTTCATCTCTTAAATCTAGTCACTGTTTCACATTTTCTGTTTGCTACATAAGTATTTGTTTTTAATTATTTTTACCCATTTTTGTTATTTTGTACTTTATTTTAACAATACTCTTGGAATTGTATTTACGTACTTTTAATTTAATATCATATTAAGTTTCAATCTTTACATTCTTAATTTTCAAATGTTGTTACAGTTACTAAACATTTAAATTTTTTTTTAAACATTTCTCTCTTTTTTTTGTTTTTTTTTGTGTTGTAATTTATTTCTCTTTTCAAATGACATATAAATAATTAACCCTCTTACGTTCCAATACATTTCTCTGCAAGTCATCTTTAACTATCCAGCATTTACTTTACATCTCATTGCTATTTACGCTCCTGGATCAAATTGTGTGTGGCTAAACATTACTCGTAGCCGTATCCTAACCTTCAAAAATTTGTTCATGAATAACCTCATGTATTCATTTGAAATTTCATCACATGATAACATTTGAAAACAATCTAAAGTTTCCTGACCTACACATCTTTTACCAACTTTCATTTTCAATTCTTCTGCTATCTTTTTAATCTGAGAATACTCTGACAAATCTGTACTAAACTGTACTGGACTGGAGTTTTCATTTTGAACATCTTGGTACAATTTATTTCTTTGCATTACTGCCTCATTCTGTATTTCTGATATCTCCCCTCTGAAATTAACTTGCGCCTGATTTACATCTACATTCATAACCTCTTTTATCTCTCTTATCTCACTTGTAATACTACTCACTTGATTTCCTAACTCTGTACATTCTACATTAACCTCACTTTTAGTATTAACCTCACCTTTTTTGTTACCTATTTCCCTGCTCATGTCTAGCATTTTCTTTGAAACTTCTCCTATCTCATTTGCTATTACTTCCTCATTTTCATCTCTCATTTTTGGCATACTACTATCTAGCTTCATAACTTTCTTTTCAGTTTCTTCCCTGCTTTGATCTATTTTTTGGTCTAATATCTCATTCCTCTGAGTTAGTTGTTGTTCTAAGCTCCTACCAATATCTTCCCTTAATTCCCTATAATTCTTTTGCATATCTTCCCTAAATTGATCTGTAATACTCTTCTTTAACGCTTCACCAAAATTGCTCAGCATTTCCATCATCATACTAGCATCAAAATTAACATTTCCTGCTATTCTATTCTCACTTTCTGCACTAACATTTCCACCATCAAATACTACATTGTTTAAGCTATTTTCTGTATCCTGTATTGAATTACAGCTAACTGTTACATTATCTCCCTCCATAATTATTTCTTCTGTATTATTAGTAGCCATTGTTTTCTTTATCCTACTGCTCCTAAGGTACATTTAAATTTTTTACCCCCTTTTTTTTTAGAATTAACATAACATTTTTCTAACCTTTCTGATGCTATCTGCTGATGTTGCTTTGATGTCCAGCTTTCTGCCCCTCTCTCCTAGATTTGTATGTCGCTTCTGCGTTGTGTTATGATGAGTCCACGTCGTTTTGTTGTCCTGTAGTTTGGAATCTGCGTCTTGTAGATCATTTCACTGCTGCATTCGTTCCACGTCCTGGTTCCTTTCCTGGTCACTCTGCTACTTTCCTGGTTACTTTGCTTCTTTCCTGGTCATCGTGTTCCTTTCCTGGTCACTCTGCCCCACGTTCTGGGCGCCAATTTGCGACGGTATTACTTACAAATGTTATATTATTTAACATTATTGTAGCCTCACGTTGATGCGGTATTGCTTATAATGTTTGTTTACATCACGTGTTGAAGCCATCTTGTGACGTCATTCATTTGTTTGGTTTGTAGCTCCATCTAGTGTTAGCAATTTGCGGCAGTATTAGCTTCTGTTTGATTTCATTTCAAATGTCCTCCGGCTAACTATTATCCTGTTGGCTTGGGCACGTATCTCTATACAGGTTGTGTAAACGGAAAGGAATCTTTTATCCAAAAATTACACTGATGAAGAAATTTGTTTTACACATTTATTGTAGAACACGTTAACTATCACATTTATACATTGATCTTAACACTCGCCAAACTGAAACTGTTATAATAACTTCTTACTGATAATTCTTTTAATCCACGTACTTCAATCTTTTATATAATTAACCTTACAATACTTTAGATCTTTCATAATTCTGCTGCGCGTAACTTGTGAATCTATATCCGATGTATGACGAACTGACTGACTGAAGACGACGTGTAGTGTACACAGATTTTTGATGAACTGACACCACGCTACCTCTAACCTACCCTATTTATACTCCTTCAATCAGATACGCCTAAAGATTATAACTAAACTGCAATTGGCTAATAAAACGCGCCAACATTAGCGTTTATTTTAATATCCAATGAAAATTATGAATACATATGCTTTAGGGAGAAAACATTCCAGAAGGTTCTCAACGGAAAAAACGCGCTAACATTACGTAACTTCCTCGTTTCCAATAATGATAAACAGCTCACCCCCCTCGCTGCATTATTGCGCGCTATTATTGACAGTTTCCGTAAGGTCGTATAAACGTATTTCCCAATAATATTTACAATTAATAAACATCTGAAATCAATGTCACATAAAAATGCATATTCATATTACAATCATTATTTACATTTAAGTAATTTGTGATACAAATTACTGCATCATGTTCGACCCACTTTATCAAAGTTAATTGGAAAAAAGTAATGAAAAAACGATTGTTGTCTTTTATTAATAATCCTGATAATACATTATTAAATAAGGCTCAATATGGTTTTTTACGAAATTCTAGCACTTTAAATGCCGTTGCAGACTGAATAGTACCAATTCAAAAGGCACTTGATTATAATAATATTGCGGCTGGTCTCTTTATTGATCTGAAAAAGGCATTTGTTATGGTAGATCATGACCTTTTGTTATATAAAATAACGGGTATCGCACACTTATGGTTTCAAAGTTACCTAAAGAATCGCAACCAATATGTAGTAATAAAGTCAAATCTGACATACAGGAAATAAGATGTGATGTCCCTCAAGGATCGGTGCTAGGGCCCATTCCCTTTCTAATATTTATTAATGACGTTATCAACATTAGCTTGATAGGAAAACTTAAACTATTCGCTGATTATATGTCATTCTTTATATTAGAAAAATGAAACATCACTTATTAATGATATGCAAACAGATCTAAATTTACTAAACTAATGGATATCCGGTAACAAATTAATTCTTAATACTAATAAAACTAAATACTTGTTGTTTAATAAATCCTCATATTCAATTTGCCAACATCCACACCTGGTGCTTCAGAATGAGATTATACAGAAGGTTCAATATTTTACATTTCTTGGTCTTACATTGGACTCTAACCTCAACTGGAATTATCACATTGATAAAATTAAGGCCAAGATTACCTCTATAATTGGCGTAATTGTACGATTAACAAATATTGAGTTACCTAGGGCTATTTTAAAAAATGTCTACTATGCACTTATCCATTCCCACTTTACTTATATGGACGTTGTCTGACAATCCTGCACAAAAGCTCAGCTACATCAACTCGAAGTTCTACAAACCCGAGTATTAAAATAATTTATAATCTGGATTTTTATACTCCTACTAAGCTAGTATACTGGAATTATTCCATTGTCAATACGTGTCAGACTATCCATTATGTCATTTGCTTAAGGTCATCAATGGGCATTTTCATACAAATGATGAAGCCAATTAACATACACAACCATTATACTGGATGCGTGAATAACATTGTGATGTCACATGTTGATACAACTAAATATGGATTAAAGGGTATAATTCACTTAATGAGTATAGCCTATTATGATATCCCAATGAATATTAAAGAAATTACAAAATTTACGCTTTTTAAGAATAAGACAAGAAAGTACCTACTTACAGAATATTATAAATAAACTGACATTGTAAACATTCTAGATTCTAGTGTGCAATGTTTGTTCTTATCCTGTTAAATAATAATTTTGGAATGTTTTCATTGAATTGTCTTTAGCTGTAATCTCTTAGTTCTTGTTATGGATATTCCTTATGTATTATTTATATCTTCCTTACTTAAATATTGTATAGTTCCTTATCACTGCCATATAATTATATAGTGATTGTCCCTGATACGAGCCCAAGGGCTCCTTGGGACCTGTATTCAAATAAATAAATAGCTTGTGTATTAAGAATCAAAATTATAATAAGTACAACTGATTTACATTTCAACATATGTTATACATAAATGAGTGAGTTATTACAATCCTTAAGCTTAAGTGCTATCAAAGAATTCTGGAACACCGTAGTGCGGATTTATTTCTAACCATTTAGTTAGAAGATTTTTAAAACACCATATGGGTGGAATTATATAATCTGTTAAAAAGTTTAATAGCAATAAAGTTATGAGTTTGCGTTTTGTTAAGTCTGACAAGGGGATATCTATCTTTGTTTTAGTCTAATATTATGCTTGTGAAGAGTTGTCCGGTAATTAAAAGAGGAAAGATTTTTCTTTATATATAATAAGCAATTTAAAATATATACATTACGTAAGATGGTTATTTTTAAAGTTTTAAAATAATTTAAACAAGAGCTATGTTGTGAAATATTTTTAATAGATGTAATAGTCCGTTTTTCTGCCTTTTATGCAGGTATGTGTCCTACTTAATGTTCTACCATCATAAACTTTACTGTTTATTGGCGTCTTTGTTTACCCCAACAATTTACGGAACTCTACAGTAAGGTTGCACATACATTGGTTGCTAACTTGTCCCGGATACTTAGCCTGGAACTTATTAATTATTATTGTAAATACAAGCGAGAGGACCCTGTTTTTGTTTGCTGGTTCCAGGTGTTATAGAATGTAAGAGCGGGGGGAGGAAGAGGATGACTGAAAGGATAGTGTTGTGACAGAGATGGAAGTATTAGAGCCACACTTTCTCTGGCGACTTCCTAAGTTTTATATATATATATATATATATATTTCCTATAAATCTAAACATGAGTTTAGAACCATGGCCTAAAGACTATTTTAAAGGCCTTTCCTGGTTCACTTTGCATAAAGAACCACAGTGCAGCTGTACAACTATAGGTACTACACCCGGCTTGAGAAGATATAAATCTTTTTCACTAAAGCTGAAAGGAGAAATAAATCAAAACCACGTGACAAGACAGCACCTCATTGGCTGGTGGACAAACGATAACCTTTCCCGCTTAACATGTCGTCTTTTCCTCTACAAAAAACAGTTCGGTTCAGATCGTAGCATTTTGTGGTCATTCTCGTGCAGAGAAATATAAAAAACTCATTATTGTAACAGTTCAGTTTATGAAACTAAATGTGTTATAGTAGAGGGTTTAAGCGGCTATGCGCAGGCGCTGCAGCTCGTTTCCGGTTTCTGGCTGAGAATCTCCTGCCACTGTGGAAAACATAAACGCGGGAAATGGAAAGAAGACAATCGTGTTAAATGCTTTTATGCTCGACGATGCCAAAATGTAGTATTTATACGACTGGTAGCAGTACTTTAATTGGCCTCATTAAAGTACACCTGTTCATTAAAGTATTGGTATTCGACCAATCAGAAGTGGCCACGTAACATTCTGAAAGCGCAAGTATCGATTATTCTCGTTTCGATCGTCAACGGAACTAGCGCGAGTTTAGAAAAAAGTCAAAATGTCTGACACTAGTAACAGTGACATTCAACTTACACCTCCAGAAATTACGACAAAAGCACTGAATCTTACCAATAACTTGTTGCAACAAAAGTCAAGAAAGATGTACGAGAAATTCTATTCACAATTCATGGATTGGAGAATATCAAAAGGTATAAATTCGTTCTCAGAAAATGTCAGGTGCTAAAAGGTCATTCTATTGTAACCATAGATAAAGTAATAATGATTGTAACACATCACTCAAACCAGAAACGAATACTTATGAAACCTTTAATTTAGATACATGGTCGAGCATAAACAGTGGTATGAAACTTGACTATAATGGTGATTAAAACGCTAGTATGATAATTATTAACCCCGCTTCGCTCGCTCGGTTAATAATAATACTCGCGTTTTAATTACTAACATTATAGTCTCATTGCATAATATACTATTAACAAATTCTGTCAAAAGTATATAGCTCCCTTATACTCTAACCCACCAAAGCCGAAAAACTAGCAGCATTCCTTCCGATTTTACTCTTAAAAAAATACTAATCGGAAAAATCTAACATCTGAGCAACAGCGGTTTCAGTGACCTTAATGGGAAGCTGCGCCTGGTCTACAGAGCTTTTATTTTTTGGTGTGGAAATTAAGCTATTTAGTATTTTCAAAATCTAAATGAATGATGTCGACTATTCAAACAATTGTACTTAGTGTATTGAACATATCATTCGATAAATCTGGGAGGCGATTGATGTATTCTTTATTGAGAATACCTGTATCATCAACCGAAAAAAAAGGTTACATTTTTTGTCATAACTAAATTGGCGCATATTTTGTTTTAGTTCTTTCTGAATACTTCAAAATTTAATTTCAAGACGAATACCAGGAACTGGTGGGAGACAACAGTTTTTACTCCGTGCTCTTGATTAATATTCCAGAAAATAATAAAAATATTAACTAAACCAAATTGTGCACATATATGGAAAGAGAGTAGTACATACCTCCAGAAACAATGCTTATTTTGCCCGGTATCGCTTTCTTCTCATACAAAGAGGTTATGTAAGTCGCAACGGAAGTGTAACTTTATCCCTGAAAGCATCACGGAGGACGCACAAAAACCGGTAAAGTTCACATAGTAGTACAATGCGTGTAATCTTCTTTACACGGCAGTAGGTACATTAGAGGTATTCGAGAACAGTTTTTTTTTGCGTTTATATGGGAAAGGATGAGGAAAACGAGGGTGGATGCGGAGGAAAATGCGTTTATATGGGGGAGATAGGGAATACGGGGAGCGATGCTAGGCTAGACAGGGGCTGAGGTAGGGGAATTCGCTTTATATGAGAGAGATAGGGAATACGTGGAGAGGTGCTAGGCTAGACAGATGCTGAAGGAGGGGGAATATAGGTTTATACTGGAGAGATAGGGAATATGAGGGAAGGTGCTAAGATAGACGAATGTTAAAGCTGGAATGCGTTTATACAAGAGATAAGGAATACGAGGAAAAAAACTAGGCTAATCAGAGGTCGAGTAGAGTATACGTTATACGGGAGAGGTAGGGAAAACGATGATAGGTCTTAGGGATTGTGATTAAAACCTTTGACAAAAAGAGCTGCATTATTCAAGAACTTTAACAATACAAAGGTCTAAGTATAGATCATTGCACGGTATTCGAGGACAGGCCTTTAGTGGAAAACACCCCTAAGTCTCAGTAGGGGGTATATGGGGGTTGAACCCCACTTAATATGCAGGCATGTGTATTCATATGCAAATGAGGTCCCCTCCCATCGACATGGTACTTTCTGTTGCAGCTCAGGGTAATAAATCTTGTTGAGTATAATGAAAACTTGACAGGTAAGCAATTAAGGCTGTCAATCAACTGTCAAAACGAACAAAGGAATAATAAATTACGCTTCCGTAACAAAGGCGGAAACGTTACTCTATCCATTCCATATCCGGCCACGTCTGTACTAAAACAACTCACACCCAGTCGCATTGTTTAACGACCGCGTGCAAAAGAACAAAAGGCTATCCATCAACTGTCAAAATGAACAATGGCGTATGCTGGACAAAGGATCAGACGCTATTGTCCCAACACTATTCAATACTTTTAGGAACGCCACTTGCAAGCTCGCAGTTGCATTGTTTGACGACCGTGTGCACAAGAACAATAAAACAGGCTTGACCAGGCTAACAAAGGAACAGATGCTATTGTATCCCTTTCTATTGTCCAGAGCAAGGCTTCTTTAGAAAGACCACCCGTGTAGCATCCCATTCCGCTGGAATATGACAAAGAGGCAGTCTGGACCCTTCTAACAAAGGGGAGCAGACGTTATTGGCATCCATTCCATTGTTCGAACACGTGCATGTTATGACAAACGAAACTTGTGGAGGCTTTATACTCGTCCTGTCTTTGTTTGTCCA
This sequence comes from Deroplatys truncata, assembly GCA_030765065.1. Classification (NCBI taxonomy): domain Eukaryota; kingdom Metazoa; phylum Arthropoda; class Insecta; order Mantodea; family Mantidae; genus Deroplatys; species Deroplatys truncata. Next base: position 19,629,442 of record CM060976.1, on the reverse strand, counting down.
CACCTATACGCCTACAGGCATAGACACATAAACCAGTACACGTACACGCACACACACATGCGCACACATAGACACATATCATTGGAAATTATTGCCTTTACAGAATTCAAAAATCTTTGTTGCATTTCACTGCAACCTAGCAAAATGTAATTCTATTCAGACTACCATCTTCACATGACTTCCATCCCAACGCATTTTCTAGATCGTGTAAAGACATTATGGAGGTACTCTGAGGGAGAGAGAGAGAGAGCGACAGCGAGAGAGGGGGGAATTGAAGCAAGTCGGAATAGAAGTGGTGAGAGCTTCTACGCATTCGCAGCAAGAGATGATGTCATTGGGTGTAATAACCACGTGACATGTATACATTCCTCCTCTCCACCAAACTGTTTAACGATGAGTTTCAATATAAGAGATATCGCCATTAATCATCGTTTTATTATTAAAAATTCGTATATGATTGTTCTAAAATGGTCCGTGTCACCTCTATAATTAGTATACCTTCAGTCACTAGTCTTTATTGTACCAATGAGTCTAGACGTGTTAACATCGTGTTCTCTCCAATAATAATCAGCTTTCTAAAGTGGTATCAAGTTGAAAAGGCCTACATTTCATTGAACAGCGACTAATGCGTTATTACATCAACAATAAGGATGAATAACTTGCATATAAGGATATAATTCCTAGTGCATCAGGATACTCTTGTATTAAATGCAGGAAGAAATTCCTCCGAGGTTATGACAAGAGAAGACATCAAATGAGCTGCAAGAAGCTCTTCAAATGCGAGAATTGTAATGTAACCTTCAATGATGGTTATAAGGGTCAGCGGCACGAGAGTCCTCAGTCCTCAGAAGAAAAGAAGATTGGAGCCTACTAAACATCAGTTATTATCAACAATGGAGGACTGTGATATGAAAGAATACGAGACATCGATCGAAGGACGATTGAAATCGTATTTTATACGATGCGAATCACCTAAGGACCTGAATATGTACCTGAATAAGGCAAAACAACGGATAATCCAGGCTGTGCATAAAGAGCTTAGCATTCAGAAGAGCGTAAAAATTAATCTGCTAGCTGAGTGTAAATTTGTAAACAGTATCGGAGAAACCTGTGACAAAACATTTAAAACACGGAATCAGCCTGTGTTTCTAGAAACGGATCTGGAGTCAACGTTGGAAGCGAAATTCAAGAAATTCGTAACTGAAATGGAGGAGTCTCGGCCTAAGGGTAGCAACTGGGCTCTGCTTGCAGTGAAGGGGGTTCGACTTCGTATCAACAAGCAGAATCCGTTACGAGGAAGTAGCTACATTCCACTACCACCTTCTGTCGTAGCTAAAGAAACGTGTATAAACATACAGAACTTTAGTGATGAGAAATGTTTCATGTATTCTGCACTAGCTAAATTCATAGGGAAGAATGCATATCGTGTGAGCAAATACAAACAGCTTCAAGATAGCACGACTTCAGCTGCGTTTCCTATCCTACTACACTTTCTCAAATACCTAAATTTGAGAAGTTTAACAAGATGTCTATAAACGTTTTCGGTCTGGATGAGAAGCATGAAGTGTATCATATAAAGGTTGCTGATATTGAACTACCTGAACACCGTGACATGCGACAATTGAATGACAGTAGTGGAAAACAGCACTTCGTATATATAAAGAATTTTGAAAAACTCATTCGACGCCAGAAAACTAAATGTAATTAACGTGTTTATATATGCAAGCGTTGTTTTACACATTTTGATGATCAATATGGACGAAGCGGGCTGGAAAAACTAGAACATGCATCCATCTGTAATCAACATGATGTCGCGAGGGTAGTTATGCCTACCAATGATAAATCAATTGTTCAGTTTAAAAATGTTGAGAGAATGTTGAAACTACGTTATGTCATCTATGCAGATTTTGAGAGTATTCTCACTCCATGCCAAATGTGTATACCCAATCTTGAAACTTCCTATACAACCCATTATCAAGAGCACACACCAATAAGCTTCTGTGTTTACGTGAAGCCATCATCCTGTGTTGAACATATTTAAACTGGTCTTCCTAAGCAACCTCATGTATATCGCGGTGCTGATGCAGCTCAGAAGTTTATGGAATACCTGTCGTTCATTGCAAAGGAAATTAATAATGCATACAAATCTGCAAAGCCTCTGAAACTTACGGACCAGCAACAAAAGGATTTTGAGTCTTCTATAGTATGCTACTTGTGTGGAAAAGACTTTAAAGGAGAAAACTACAAAGTACGCGACCATGATCACATCAGTGGTGGATATCGCGGAAGTCTACATAATGAATGTAATTTATTCTGCAAAACACCTAAATATATCCCAGTCTCCATGCACAACCTCAGCGGATACGACTCACATTTCATTGTCAAGGAGCTGGGTTATACAAGCGAGAGAGTGAATGTAATTCCTAGCTCTGAAGAAAGCTATATCTCATCCACTAAGTATGTAGGAGATATAAAGCTTCGGTTTGTGGATAGCTTCCGATTACTCAGTACAAGCTTGGCTAAGTTGGTAAAAAAATCTATCCTCATATCCTGAAACACTAAAGTACTTCGGAGAAGACAAATTGAAGTTGATGACTCGTAAGGGTTTATTTCCGTATGATTTTGTCACGTCATGGGACGTTTTGAACCAGACCTGCTTGCCTCCTAAGCGCTCCTTCTACAATAGATTAAATAAAGAAGAAATTACTGATACTGACTATGGTCATGCTAGAAATGTATGGGAGCTGTTTAATGTGAGAAACCTGGGAGAGTACAGCGACCTGTACTTAACCTCGGATGTACTTCTTTTAGCTGACGTCTTTGAGACGTTCAGAGAGCAAACCCTCAAAACGCACAAAGTCGATCCGGGCCATTATTTTACCTCTCCAGGACTTACATGGGATGCCATGTTGCTGTATACAGAAATTCAGCTGGATTGTTACAAGATTATGATCAGCTGCTCATGGTAGAATCAGGTATAAGAGGAGGTTTATGCCAAGTTTCCCATCGATATGCAGAGGCTAATAACACGTATATGGAGAAGCTCGATCCGTCGAGACCAATCCAATTTATTACATACGAGGTCGCTAATAACCAGTATGGTTGGGCAATGTGCCACGCCCTCCCTTATGGAGGATTTCAGTGAGTTTCACCTGAAGGAATCAACATGGAAAGATTACAAGAAGATGATACTCATGGCTACATATTAGAAGTCTACATTGAGTATCCTGCAGAACTTCACGATTTGCACAATGATCTAACTTTCCTGCCAGAGTGCATGAAACCATTGGAAGCATCTATAAAGAAACTGATACCCCATCTTGGACCTCGAAAGAAGTATGTAGTGCATTACATGGCTTTGAAGCAAACTCTTAATCACGGGTTACGACTAAAAAATCCATCGTGTGCTACGATTCAGACAGTCTCGGTGGTTGAAACCTTAGGTGGAATTTAACAACAGACTACGACAACAAGCTGCAAATGATTTCGAGAAGGACCTCTACAAGCTCTTTGCCATGTTTGTAAAAACTATGGAGAACCTGCGTAACCGTATGGATATACGACTAGTAACAAATGAGAAGATTCTGGAGAAGTTGATCGCCAAGCCTACGTTTATTGATAGGACGATATATGCTGCTAATATAGCTGCTGTACATATGGCCTCTCGTCAGATTGTATTCAACAAGCCCATGTACATTGGTATGAGTGTGTTAGACATCTCCAAGACATTAATGTATAACTATCATTACGACGTGTTGTTGCCTTATTACGGGGCTGAAAATCTAAAGCTTATGTACATGGATACTGATTCATTCATTCATCGTGTAACAACTGAAGATGCGTACCAGGACAAGCTGGTTTCTTTGAGCATCTCGATACATCTGATTACCCTGTCAGCCATATATGCCACTCTACTCAGAACAAAAAGGTGTTGGGAAATTTAAAGATTTGGCTAATGTCAAAATCATCCTCTGCTTTGTTGGACTACGACCTAAGATGTATGCCATAGATATTCAAGGCTCTATGATAATAAGATTAAAGGTATAAAACGTAGCGCTATTAAACAGTACATTTTGTTTAACAGCTATACATATTGTCTTAAAACCTGTGAAATCATCAGAACGCCCATGAATTTAATCCTAGTACGAAAGCACGCTTTTATCACAGTGTAAGTGAATAAAATTACATTGAATCCCTTTGATGATAAAAGAGTTCTTGCTGAGGATGGATTAACTACCTATGCATATGGACATTACAGTATTGCAACCAGTGCTTATGAGAATGTAACCCGAAGATGAAGATATTCTCCGCGAGTCTACAATCTTCAAAATTAAGGTTTAATCATGTGCTGTGTATACACATAGCAGACAACTGGTGAAGAAAGGAGAAGATGGAAGAGGAGGCGATAACCCTGCCTTTAGAAGCAAATACTAGTGTTAGTCTCAAGCCTAGATAAAGGGGAGAGACGTCTACCCTTACAATTCTTGTTTAATGAAGCAATGATTTAACTGATAAAGCTGCTGCACTTGAACAAAAAATGTTAACATATAAAACAATAAAGCTGTCTAAAAATGTTATAATATCTACTCAACCATGTGGATACACTAGTTATGCTACTTCTATACACTCTAACTGTTTCATTCTTACCGTCTCACCCGCTAACTGTTTAACATATAAAAGCTTGTATGGTTTAGAAAAGTATATAAAGGTAGTGTAATCTGTCTTGCTATGAATTATCTATTAAAATGATGTTTTCATTTCGATACATTTTCAGTAATAATCGTTCGTTATTGTTTAAAGCATGAGTTACGTCAACATATTCGACAAATGCAGCAACATCCACTGCAGCAAGAGCTACAGCAGCAACAACCGGTTACATAGCAGCTGTAGCAGCAGTAGCAGCAGCAGCAGCTAATTCAAGAACTGTAGATTCAGCAGCCTCAGCAACAGCAAGCATCACCACAACAGCAAATACGACAGATGTAGTAGCAGATGCAGCATCTATAGCAACAGCAGCTACAACGATAGCAGCAATAGATCCTGCAGCTACAGAAACATCCGCCATAGCCTGCACAGTAGCTGTAGCAGGAACAAATACGACAGCTACCGTAGCAGATACAACAGCTGTACAACAATAGATGTAACAGATCCAACAGCTGTAGCAACATCTGCCACAATGGCAGCAACAACAACCGGTTACATAACAGCTGTAGCAGCAGCTAATCCAGCAGCTATAGATTTAGCAGTCTTAGCAACATCAAGCATGACAGCAATGATATTCCAGCTGTAGATTCACCCACTATAGCAACAGCAGTTATCACGGCAGCTGTAACATCAAATACGAGAGCTGTAGTAGTAAATACAACACTGCAACATCAGCTATAGCAATAGCAGTATCAGATCAGACAGCTGTAGCAACATTAGACACAGTCAGCACAATAGCTGTAGCAGAAGCAAATACAGCAGCTATCGTAGCAGATACAGCAGCTGTACAATAATAGCTGTAACAGATCCTACAACTGAAGCAGCATTTGCTACAACAATAGCAGCAGCATCAGCCGCGGCCACAACGCTATCCCTTTAGTAGAACCAGGCGTCGCACGGTAACAGCATCAGCTAATCCACCAGTTGCAGATTCGGTAGCCACATCTATGAAACTGAATTACTTTTAAAAAAATGGGCTTGAATACCTTGCATACAACTTGAATCAGCTGAAATTACATTAAATAACAGCGATAAAAATCACTGATTGAAATTATCACGAACACCTGTGATTCTACCCTATTTGTTTTAAATACAATGAAACAACGAACATTTCCAGTAAACAGCTTTCCGTGACGATTGCGTATAAAGTCGCTTTCAAAGTCTAGCATCTGAATAGGTAGCGAACAAGCTTGCTTCACCAGTTCTATCATACCATGTAAAATAAATAATGCTTAATGAATATATGCTAATGCTCGTGAACAATGACGGGGTATAAAAGAACAATGCACTAATAAAAATCAATTAGTATACCATGAGAGCTAACGAGGTTAAGATCGCGAGAGGCTTTGGTTTAATTAACTCTCTCATTAACCGGCTGCCATTTGGAGTGCATTTACCTGGATACAGATACTGTGGACCCGGGACAAAGCTAGAAAAAAGGTTAAAGAGAGGAGACCCCGGAATCAACCCGTTAGACGAAGCGTGCAAACTTTATGCCATTGCCTACGCTCAGCATAAGGACTCTGCATCGAGAAACATTGCCGGCAAGATCTTGGCTGAAACGGCGTGGAAAAGAGTGCAATCATCTGATGCAACATTAGGTGAAAAGTTGGCAGCGAGACTAATAACAGCAATTATGAAGGGAAAGGTGGCTGTTGGTGCTGGATGCAGGAAGAAGAAACAAGGAGGATTTCTACCTCTCATATCAATTATTGCAGCTTTAGGTGCTGCCGCTGGAGGTGCAGCGCATATTGCCTCAGCAGTAAATAAGAAAAAGGCAGCAGATAAACAACTTGCCGAAATGAAGAGGCATAACAGAGAAATTGAGGGAAAGGCGGCTGTTGGCGCTGGATCCAAAAAGAAGAAACGAGGAGGATTTCTACCTCTCTTGCCAATTATTGCAGCCCTAGGAGCCGCCGCTGGATGTGCATCACAAATTGCCATAGTCGTAAATAAGAAAAAGGCAGCAGATAAACAATCTGCCGAAATGATGAGACGTAAAAGAGAAATTGAATCAAGAGGGAGTGGTCTTCGAGTGAAGAAGAAGAATAAGGCGAGGAACACCGAAAGGAACCGGAGACAGAGCCAGAAAGGGAATTCAAAACCTCCGGCAGAGGGCTATACTTGTCCCGGAAAAAGCATTGAGTAATATAGACCTCGACTTGTATGCCCGGTGTTTAAAGATTCCTCATTTTAGAATTGTATACACGATCGATCAGCTACCCTCAAGACGACGTTACAGAGAGAGAATTATTGTAAATCTCGATACTTCAGAGAATGAAGGCACTCATTGGGTAGCTATAAAGAAGGATGGCAACGTGTCATTTTATTTCGATAGCTTTGGAAACTTGAAGCCTCCAAAAGAGATAGAAAGGTACCTCAGAGGCGTTAAGGTTCTGTATCACACTAAGAGGCTTCAGAGGTTCAGCTCGGTCATCTGCGGGCACTTGTGCTTGCAATTTCTATCGGAATGAGTTACAGTATTGCCATCAGTAGCAACGAGTCTGTTCTTACTACATACCTGAATCCTCCTCTTTAGATAGATCCAAAGGGTCACTATGAGGTTGCTCTATTGAATTTTGAAACCGTCTATTCCATTCCATATATTGATCAGAGTAATAATCAATTTCATTACATACACTATGATGAAATTAAGATCATTGATATACGTGATAGAACTTATGAGATTACTGATATTAATGAATACATTAGAGATAAGCTAGGTTGGATGAGAATATCTTCTTTATTAGATCAATAACAACACAATGATGGCTGAAATTAAATGTCCTTTCACGGTTGATTTTTTCCAATGATTGTTCTATAGGAATGTTCTGGGGCTTCAGTGATAAAGTTATTCCATCTAATCAGTTGGGTGAATCTGATTTCCTGGTGAATATATTTAAGCTGAGCATCATACAAATCTGGCTAAGTATTCATCAGTCTCCTTCCTCGACGGTAAAATTGGACACTCGATCTATGAGTTTTTTTCCCTTCTGTTACGCGTGGATATCATATTTCTCAAGAGTTGTCAAATCCAATTTACCTGTTATTCATAAACATTCACTTCATAAAACAAATCAGCCTTCGTGTAGTGGACCAGAACAGTAATATGATTGAATTTAGAAACAATGATATAAGCATAATGCCCATAGATTTTAGAAGAGGAAATCAGCGACGTGGAGGATATAATAATGTAATGATTCGACGTACTCTTTATACTCTACCCTTGACACCCATCGCGTTAACAACACGTAATCGACAGTTCCTCCAGGCATTGGGCTTCAGAATCCTATAATCATGGTCATCTTCAATATTATTGGGACACCGAGATTCGAGGTTAAGATCACTATAGAAGAGGAACATGTGTTTTTAGCGTATAATACATCAGCTCTGGACGCTAATGACGAGATTAGAATCCCTTGTCAAGCTGAGGATTTATATACTTCACCTAATCGAAGTTATCTATACATCGAGGGGAGTATTACTAAACCTAATGGAGCAGCTACTACTACAAAGCTTACCATGAGGCAGTATTTTATATCACAACACTGTGAATGCCAGAGTGATTGTAGTGTAAATTAGCATTATTGTATGGCAATGATTTGAGATGTTTGTTAATTATAAGCATTGTTAGGAAATACGTTTACACGGCCTCACTGAAACTGACAATAAGAGCGGGCAACAATGTAGCGAGGGGGTGAGTTGTTTATTAATTAGAAGAGGCAAGTAAATGACGTCAGATTAGCGCGCATTTCTTTAGAAATAAGGGGAATTTCTTCCCTAGAGCATATGTGTTCGTAATTTTGATTGGATATAAAAATAGACGCTAATGTTGGCGCGTTTTATTAACCAATAGCAGCTCGGATATAATCTTTAGGCCTATCGGGTGAGGGAGTATAAATTCCGTGCCAGAGACGGGTAACGCGCAGTTTGACAGAATAATTCACAAGGCAAACGTCGTTCAGTCCAACAGAAGGATTCACGGGTAATACGTCGTTCAGTCCAACAGAATCATACACAGGTTATACGTCGCTCAGTTCATCAGAATCGTTCGCAGGTTACACGTCGCACAATTCTACAGGATCTCTTGTGTCGTAAAGTTAGTTATAAATGTGAAATACGCGAATTAATAATGTGCAGCAAATAAGTGATTATAGTAACATTAGAAAATATAACAGTTTCAGTCGGGCGTGTATCAAGAGTCAATATGTGAAATTAATTAATTGTGACGGTAATAAAAGTGTAAAAACAAATTCTTTTATAAGTGTTATCTTTCAGTAACAAATCCTTTCCGTTTACACACCCTGTTCAAGAGATATGCTCGACTGAGTAGTAATAATAGTTAGCCGGAGGACAAAGAACCCAAAATTCGAACTAGTAATACAATAACACGCGCTCAGCAATAGATAACACGAAAGATACCGCGACAAATTGGCTCCCATACGTGGGGCAGATAAACATGAAGCATCTTCCAACTACCAACAAATATAATCTACTTCAACCAATAACGCTATTGCATTCATGTTTGAGGAGATTCGACTGGATATGAACGGCTCAACTATTGATCGAACCAGGAACTCCGGTATCGCATCAACTATACGCAACTATTCTGCTCTCAACCACATGGAATCTGATCGTCTGCTGAATGCTGGATGGTGCTATCCCGGAGAAGACATGAACATTGTGCATGCACTAAATGGAGCCTTCAACGCTATTGTACCGCTTTCGATGCTTCTGGGATTTGCTGACGACCACAAGGAACTCATACTCAATAGCAAGTTTGAGCTGGAGCTGATTCGATCCAAGGACTCTAAAAACTGTATTATAGCACCTCAGGGTGAAGAGAATGCAACCGTTAAACTTGCGCGAATCGAGTGGAGAATGCCTGTGATTCGACTTTCTGATGCTGAAAAGGTTAAAATTCTCAAGATTGTCAAGTCGGACAAGGCGCTGTATCTCCCATTTAGGACCATGGATCTGCATACTCAGCCTGCTGTGCCGCAAACTCAATCATTCACCTGGAATGTCGCCACCACACTGTCACAGTAATCTGTTCGTGTTATCTTATTTGCTGAGCGCCTGTTATTGTTTTACTATTTTGAATTTTGGGTTCTTTGTCCTCCGGCTAGCTATTATTACTCAGTCGAGAAAATATCTCTAAGCAGGGCGTGTAAACGGAAAGGAGTTGTTACTAAAAAATAACACTGATAAAAGAATTTGTTTTTACACTTTTATCGCCGTCACACTTAATTATTTTCACATATTTAATCTTGATACACGCCTGACTGAAACTGCTATATTTCCGAATATAATTACTGTCGTACGCGTATTTCACATTTTGTAACTAACTTTACGACACGGGAGATTCTGTAGAACTGCGTAATGTGTACCTCGCGAGAGATTCTGTAGAACTGCGCGACGTTTACCTCGTGAATGATTCTGTAGAACTGCGTAATCTGTACCTCGCGAGAGATTGCTGAGAACTGCGTGATGTGTACCTCGTGAATGCTTCTGTAGAACTGCGTAATACTTGCTTTTGGCTCAAGAATTTATACTCCCTCGCCCCGATATGCCTAAACATTATAATAGAGCTGCTATTGGTTATTAAATCGCGCCAACATTAGCGTCTATTTTGTCAGCCAATCATAATTACAAACGCATGTGCTCTAGGGAAGATATTCCCTCCCATTTCTAAAGAAAGGCACGCTACCCTGACGTCATTTGTTTGTCTCTTGTAAGTGATAAACAACTCACCCGATCGCTTCATTGTTACCCACTCCTTTTGTCAGTTTCAGTGAGGCCGTGTAAACTTATTTCCTAACGATGCTTATAACTAAAAAACATTTAAAATCATTGTAATACAATAATGTTAATTTACACTACAATCACTATGGCATTCACAGTGTTGTAATATAAAATACTGCCTCATATGTCCCACTAGAAACATAATTATAAATATTTACAACCTTTTTTTGGAAATTTTATAGTTGGGGTTTTAGTCTCCAGAATCCTGTAACACACGGTATTTATCACTTGCACGTGACACTGCACATGCATTTTACACACGTTGTACTTCTTGCCTTTTTCTGGTCACTATTCACTGGCTCGGGTCTAATGTGTTTATATACATACATCTAACATTACACGTTTTTTATACAGCAAATACTGTACCCTGAACTATTTAGGTCACTGTTACAAAATGGTTATACTTTCTTAGGTTATTGACATAAGATTTATACACTCAAGATTTTTACCCTGGTTCATTTGTAATTATTGAACATATTTACCAAAATATTCATCCTCTACACAAATATATTTATATCTCTTAATTCTAAGACATAATTTAACATTATCTGTGTGCTACATAAATGGTTTGCTTTAATTATCTTTACCCCCATTTTATTGTTTTGTACTTTATATTCACAATACTCTTTGAATTATATCTACATACTTTTACTTTCATATGACATTAAATTATTATTATTGCATGCTTCATTTCAAATGTGGCTACAGTTTATTAAGAAAATGTTCCTCTTCCCCTTTAAACATTTATTTCTGTCCTGCATTTATTTATCCTTTCTTATGACATATATACATAGTTAACCCTCTTACATTGCAATACTTTGTTCTGCAGTTCAGCTCTACTTATCCTGGATTTGCTTTTGTTTCTTTTTTTTGCCTCTTAAAGGATTCATAGGAAATTTTGCCCCTTGATACCATTTGTATCCAATCTAAGGTTTTCTAATCCAAACATCTTTAACAACTATTATATTCAATGCTTCCGGTATCTTTTTAATTTGAAAGTACTCTGACAAGTCTGCAATACATTGTACTGGATTGAAGTTTTCACTAAATTTTGGACGTGGCAAATCACTTAAGATATAATTATAATTTTGAATGTCCCTTATTCCCATATTTAAATTCTCTAACGTTACTTGTGCACTCTGAGTTTCGGCGTGGGCTATGGATGAAGCCGCCGCGTCACTCACATTATTAGTCATACTTGAGGAAATACCTCTATCATTATTCTGTGCATCAGATACATTGGCATCACATATATTGACCCTTGAATTCAATTCTAACCTATTTACAGTACCTTGCAGATTTTCTATTGTCTGTTCCAATTTTCTACTGTTTTCATTTTGAACAGCTTGGTGCTTGTTAATTTCAGAAGTTAGTTTTTTATTCAAATCTATAGACAAAACTTTAACTTCTTCGAACAACTTATTTCTTTGTGTTTCCGATTCCTTTTGAATTTCAGATATTTCCCCTCTGAAATTAACTTGCACCTGAATTAAATCTGCATTCGTAGCCTCCATCATCTCTCTTAGCTCACTTGTAATGCTCTTCATTTGGCTTCCTAACTCTGTACATTTTACATCAACATGTTCAATTTTAGTATTAACCTCACCTTTTTTGGTTAGATATTTCCCCGCTCATATCTGACATTTTCTTTGAAAATTTTCCTATTTCACTTGCTATTATTTCCTAATTTTCATTTCTCATTCTTATCACACTACTATCTAACTCCATAATTTTTTTTCAATTTCTTGCCTGTTTTGATCTAATTTTTGCTCTAATTTCTCATTACTCTGAGTTAGTTTTTGTTCTAAGCTGCCACCAATATCTTCCATGTTTTTATTTAATTTTTGCTCTAATTTCTCATTGCTCTTACCAATATTTTCCCTTAATTCCCTATTACTTTCTAATTGGTCTGTAATACTCTTATTTAATGTTTCACCAAAATTTCTCAGCATTTCCATCATCATACCAGCATCAAAATTAACATTTCCTGCTGAATTTACATCTCTTTGTGAACCTTCATTTCCATCACCCGTTACAGCTACTTCACCCCTGTTTGGTACAATACTCTGACCCACATGCCTAATACATCTATCTCTATCGTCGTCCACCTGCCCTGAAATGTTTACAACAATCCCAGATGTTTGAGTTGAATGACCTGCTATTCTATTCTGACATTCTTCACTGTTCTTTCCTCCCTCAAAACCTACATTGTTTGAGCTATTTTCCGTAACCTGCATTGAATTACGGCTAACGGTTACATTATCCCCTTCCATAATTGTTTCTTCAGTATTATTAGTAGACATAGTTTTCTTAATCCTACCACTTCTCAACAACATTTAATCTTTCACAATTTTTTGATTTGTTTTATGATACACGTAAAGTTTACAGTTTTCTAACCTTTATGATGCTATCTGATGACGTTGTTTTGATGTCCAGCTTCCTGCCCCTCTCTTCTAGATGTATATGTCGCCTCTGCGTCGTACTACGATGGATCTGCGTCGTCTCGCTGTCTTAGTGTCCTGTAGTCGAAATCCCCTGTTGTCTTCTGTTCTCGTCGCTGATGTCCTCTCATCCGTCGTTGTCGGTCGTTCTGGTGGTTGTTTCTGGGATCTGCGTCTTGTAGTTAATTGCACTGCCCCATTCGCTCCACGTCCTGGTTATTTCGCCCCTTCGTGGTTATTTCATCCCTTCCTGGTTATTTCGCCCCACATTCTGGGAGCCATTTGTCGCAGTAATCTGTTTGTGTTATCTTATTTGCTGAGCGCCTGTTATTGTTTTACTATTTTGAGTTTTAGATTCTTTGTCTTCCGGCTAGCTATTATTACTCAGTCGAGCAAATATCTCTAAGCAGGGGTGTAAACGGAAAGGAGTTGTTACTAAAAGATAACACTGATAAAAGAATTTGTTTTTACACTTTTATTGCCGTCACACTTAATTGATTTCACATATTTAATCTTGATACATGCCTGACTGAAACTGTTATATTTCCGAATATAATTACTGTCGTACGCGTACTTCACATTTTGTAACTAACTTTACGACACGGGAGATTCTGTAGAACTGCGTAATGTGTACCTCGCGAGAGATTCTGTAGAACTGCGCGACGTTTACCTCGTGAATGATTCTGTAGAACTGCGTAATGTGAACCTCGCGAGAGATTGCTGAGAACTGCGTGATGTGTACCTCGTGAATGCTTCTGTAGAACTGCGTAATACTTGCTTTTGGCTCAAGAATTTATACTCCCTCGCCCCAATATGCCTAAACATTATAATAGAGCTGCTATTGGTTATTAAATCGCGCCAACATTAGCGTCTATTTTGTCAGCCAATCATAATTACAAACGCATGTGCTCTAGGGAAGATATTCCCTCCCATTTCTAAAGAAAGGCACGCTACCCTGACGTCATTTGTTTGTCTCTTGTAAGTGATAAACAACTCACCCGATCGCTTCATTGTTACCCACTCCTTTTGTCAGTTTCAGTGAGGCCGTGTAAACTTATTTCCTAACGATGCTTATAACTAAAAAACATTTAAAATCATTGTAATACAATAATGTTAATTTACACTACAATCACTATGGCATTCACAGTGTTGTAATATAAAATACTGCCTCAACATCAAAAATGGAGAAGACGAGATTTGTCATTTTGGGTGCTCAGTGTTTAAGATCTAGTAATGTATCTAAAGACTGTTCCCTTTTAGATCATTGTAACATAACTATTTTGAGACTTTATCTTAATAGTTTATGTTATCCCTATCATGACATGAATTTAGACTTTGGAAACTCGAGATTTGCATCATTGTATGATATGTACTCATTCAAAGCTCTTATTATGAAAAAGATAATTATCCTTTATTGAAGAGAGAAGACTTTCTTAAATTTGCTCCTATATTTGTTATAGATTACTTACATCACCCAGAGGAATTTGTAAATTGTGCTGTCAACATCAGAATAGAAATTCAAGCTGGTGCAAATATTCCTGCACAGACCTCATTGTATTGTTTAATAATTCATGATAAAGTATTTACATACAAGCCTCTGACTCATGTGATGCAGCTTATATTTTAAACTAATCATTGTAAGGATTTCATTTTTTCATTAGGAACGTAAGGATTTTAATTAATAAAAACATTATGTAAAAGGATACCTTCATTCTTTTTATTATTATTTATCATGCATTTCCATCACTTTCTTCCTCCAACTCCTCGTTCCAGCATATGGCAATACATTTGCAGTAGCTAGGTTACCTAAATGCTAATCTATAAACGATTCAAGTCTTTTTAGTTTGCGAATTTCATCGCTGTTTAAAAGTATTTCACAATAATTTAAATTATTATTCAAAAATTTTATTTCGAACTCTTGCATATAAGCAACAATATTATAAGAGAAAACAATATTTTCACAATATTCCACTCGCGGACACTTTCTCAATTGGAGGAATGCATTGAATGTAGGAAGACTCTCTCGAATTATCTCCCAGTCTTGGGATTGTCATGTATACAAATTTGTCTGTGTTTTTCACTATAAACATTGGAAGATCATAGAAGAATCCTATCTTAACTCTGTGTCTTCTAGATATGTAGACGTCTCGGCACCCGCTTCTTACCGGCATGTTTCTTGGGGTCTTGATGTTGCTTATTTTATCCTCCAATAGCGTCAGCCTCCTTTGCAGGTCTGCAAAGCTGCCCCTCTTCTTCCCCTTATTGCACTGTCTGAAACATTACACAATGAAATTCTTAGAAAACATGCTTTGTGAAGTAAAGGTAACCTGAAAAGAACTACATTTTTGTTAGTGCACAATTAAAATGACACATAAAAGATTTGTATAAACATTAGGATATTGGTCGTTATTTCAATACGTTAGATATAACTAAATTCAAAACCTGTGATATTGTGAATTTTTATAAAATTCTATAATATGTATCTTTTGTATCTTTATATGTAGTATCACCAAGTCTGCTGGTATATTTATGAATCTTTTTCATAGTAAAATAGGAGAACATTCAATACTTAAGTTTGACGCTTCTACATACCTTCGCTGCAGATATAAAAGACAATTTACATGTCTTAAATTTCCCCATCTCTGCCATACCGTTATATTCAAGGTATACTTTCCCAGGAATTGCTGCAAGTTCTTCATCGGTTAACGAATTATAGCGCTCAGGCAAGAACACTTGACAATCCTCCAGCGAATACGATCCTGGTACCGTATCTTGTTTGAGCTCTCTTTAAGGACTTTATCTCATATTTAAGACCTATTTCGAGATCTTGAACTCGACGAGTCGGTAGGAAACTACGCTCTTCAGCCATCTTTTTGAGTCTATGTGCAAAACAATCTGTAATAGACATTGATCATGAATTATTATTTTGATGATTTATTCAAGTTGAATGACAAGTTATACATTTCTTTATATTAGAACTAAAGCGTTTGTCGTGCTACATGACCAAAGGTTTTCTAAGTATGCTTATGAATGTGTAGAGAAACAAAGAATGATTGGAGAAAATCGTATTAATGTATAGAGAAACAAAGAATCGGCGGAGAAAATCGTATGAATGCGTTGAGAAACAAAAAATGAGTCGAGAAAATCGTGTGAATGTTCATGGAAGATGAACCTGAAGAGAAACAAAGAATGAGTAGAGAAAATCGCGTGGATTAGAAACAAAGAATGAGTGGAGAAAATCGTATGAATGTGAATAGAAACACAAAATGAGTGGGGAAAATGGTATCAATGTGTAGAGAAACAAAGAATAAGCGGAGAAAATCGTATGAATGCGTTGAGAAACAAAGAATGAGTACATAAAATCGTGTGAATGTTCATGGAAGATGAACCTGCAGAGAAACAAAGAATGAGTAGAGAAAATCGTGCGAATGTATAGTGAAACAAGCAACGATTGGGGAAAACCATATGAATGTTAATAGAAGAAGAATGTGTAGAGAAATCCATGTCAGTGTAAAGTTCAGATTCAAAAATATGACGCTATTGCAACGGATCGTCTTTCATGCATTGCACACTTCAAACAAAATTAAATGCATTGTAGAAGCCTACAGTAATTTTGTATAGTTATGTAAAAACCCGCTCACCTTGCATTGTGTCGTATTGATGAACGCTGTATGTGTATATGGCCTGCACCTCTTCTTAAATTAAAACCACCTCGCGTTGCTTTAAGTTATTTAAAATTTAAATGTAGAGTTAATCAGCTCACAATGCTTCTAGAATGAGCTGATATCTGTTTATATAGGAATCTAAACCCCTCGAGGCGATGTCAGCACATCGTCATGGCGGGGGAGGGATATATACATGTCACGTGATTATTGCACCCAATGACATCATTTCTTGCTGCGGATGCGCAGAAGCTCTCACCACTTCTATTCCTACTTGCTTCAATTCCCCCACCCTCTCTCGCGCGCTCTCTCTCTCTCTCTCTCAGAGTACCTCCATAATGTCTTTACACGATCTGTAAAAAAAATGCGTTCGGATGGGCTAGGTTACAGTGAAATGCGACAAAGATTTTTAAATTCTGTAAAGGCAATAATTTCCAATGATGTGTGTGTATGTGTGCACGTGTGTGTGCGTGTACGTGTACTGGTTTATGTATCTATGCTTGTAGGCGTATGTGTGTGTGGCTGTGTATGTGTGTGTGCATGAGTGTGGATGCGTGTGTGCATGAGTGTGTAAGTGTACTAGTGTATGTATGTACGTGAGTGTGTGTGTGCGTGTATGGGTATGGGTGTGTGTGAATGTGTGTGTATGTGTGTGAGTGTGTGCAACTGTACTGGTGTATGTATGTACACTGGTGTGTGTATGTGTGAGTGCGTAGCTTTCGAGTGTGTAAGTGCTCTGGTGTATGCATGTGTTTGTTTGTATACGTATGAAGTGTGTGAATACGTGTGTATGTGCAAGTACACTGGTATATGCGTGTGTAAACTGGTGTATGTGTCTATGATTGTAGGCTATGCGAGTGTGTGTACTGGCGAATCTATGTGCGTGAGTGTGTATGCGTGTGTGTGTACTGTTGCATGAGTGCGTGCACTGGTTATGTTTGTTGATGTATGTACGTGTATCAGGTGTGTGAATGAGTGTGTGTAATGGCTCTGTGCATGTGTATATGTGAACGCTTGGATGTGTGCAAGTCAAGAAGAAAGAGATACATTGAAAAAGGAAAAAGAAAGAAAATAAAGAATCGTGTCTAGGTATCGGAATATCTAAGTATACGCCAGGGTTTAATATAAATAATTATATTTGTTAAATGCATTTTTAATCAGACCGCCCATACTCACCTAGTTTAATATTTATTATAGCGTTTCGCTGGGTAAGAATCGAACTAGGGCCACTGGGTCCCTAAGAATACAGCTCATTAAACATTGTAATGTCATATAAAACTTAAATTATATTTGTTAAATACGTATTTAATCTGCCGTGCATGCTTCCATAATTTAATAGTGATTACGAATTAGAGTTTCAGGGTAAGATTCGAACTAGGACCTCTGGGTACCCGTGAACGTATTTCATTAATTAGAGTAATGATATAATAATGTTTTACCCTAACAAAGTATTAATTTGGGATATTCCGTGGTATACACGCGTGTTTAATATAAATAATCATATTTGTTAAATACATTTTAATCTGTCCGCACATACTCTCATAGTTTAATAGTTATTAAGCATTAGAGTTTCGCACGGTAACAATCGAGATAGGACACCCTGAACACCCTTTCATTAATCAGGGTAATGATATAATATCAAATCATCAATTTCTCACTAGCAATTAAAACATTAAACTTTTTGATTGCAGTAAGAATCGAACACCGATCTATGGATATCCAAGTGTATACAGAGGTTTAATGTATGTAATTATATATATATATATATATATATATATATATATATATATATATATATAGCGCGCTTTTTTGACATCGCTGCTTGAAAAGTGTCAGATCCATAAACAGAGAGCTTGTATAACCATTTTCGGGTATATTCGTAGGACTTCGTGAAGACACTCAGAGAGAAGTAGCCTTCGGCAGTGATGGCGCCATGATGGCGGACCCGATCGTTGGTAGAATTGTTTATGATCTAGCAGGTAAACTGATCTCTCTGTCTTTCACACGGACAAACAAAGACAGGACGAGTATAAAGCCTTCACAAGTTTATTTTGTCATAACATGCACGTGTTCGAACAATGGAATGGATGACAATAACGTCTGCTCCCCTTTGTTAGAAGGGTCCAGACTGCCTCTTTGTCATATTCCAGTGGAATGGGATGCTACACGGGTGGTCTTTCTAAGGAACCTTTGCTCTGGACAATAGAAAGGGATACAATAACATCTGTCCCTTTGTTAGCTCGGTCAAGCCTGTTTTATTGTTCATCTGCACGCGGTCGTCAAACAATGCGACTGCGAGCTTGCAGGTGGCGTTGCTAAAAGTATTCAATAGAGCTGGGACAATAGCGTCTGATCCTTTGTCCAGCATACGCCATTGTTCATTTTGACAGTTGATGGGTAGAGTTCTGTTCTTTTGCACGCGGTCGTTAAACAATGCGACTGAGGGGTGAGTTGTTTCAGTACACACGTGGCCGTATATGGAATGGGTAGAATAACGTCTCCGCCTTTGTTATAGAAGCGTAATTTATTATTCCTTTGTTCGTTTTGACAGTTGATTGACAGCCATAATTGCTTACCTGTCAAGCTTCCATTATACTCATCAAGATTTATTCCCCTGAGCTGCAACAGAAAGTACCATGTCGATGGGGGGACCTCATTTGCATATGAATACACATGCCTGCATATTAAGTGGGGTTCAACCCCTATTTACCCCCAACTGAGACTTAGGGGATTTTTCCACTAAAGGCCTCTCCTCGAATACCGTGCAATGATCTATACTTTGACCTTTGTATTGTTAAAGTTCTTTAATAATGCAATTGTTTGTGTCACAGGTTTTAATCACAATCCCTAAGACTTATCATCGTTTTGCCTACCTCTCCCGTATAACGTATACTCTCCTCGACCTCTGATTAGCCTAGTTTTTTTCCTCGTATTCCCTATCTCTCTTGTATAAACGCATTCCAGCTTTAACATTCGTCTAGCTTAGCACCTTCCCTCATATTCCCTATCTCTCCAGTATAAGCCTATATTTTCCCTCCTTCAGCATCTGTCTAGCCTAGCACCTCTCCACGTATTCCCTATCTCTCTCATATAAAGCGCATTCCCCTACCGCAGCCCCTGTCTAGCCTAGCATCGCTCCCCGTATTCCCTATCTCCCCCATATAAACGCATTTTCCTCCGCATCCCTCGTTTTCCCCATCCGTTCCCGTATAAATGCAAAAAACTGTTCTCGAATACCTCTAATGTACCTACTCACGGTTTTCTGTCCAATGGTATTTAGTAAAGGAGTTGCCAACTTTTTATTTTGATTACCATGAAGCAAAATGTCACCGCTTTGCTCCCTCTGTGATCGTACAAAAAAAAATCTGATGTGTTTCACTCACATGACTTTCTCTACTCTTGTACAAACTATTTTTACAAACGCTTATTCTCCATCTACTTCATGTTACACGAGATAAACATTTGCAGACTATCTTATTGCTAATTTTCTTGTAGATGTAAGGGGAATATATATTTACAAGGGCAATATGGAAATACAGTAGCCTTTAAGCATATACATATCTCTTAATAGCTGGTTGCTAGGTGCAGCACCATTCCGTTTGCCACAGATTAATACTATTTGCATACCCAAGACAAAAAAATGAATAACGAATTCACATTTTAGAAAATAAGTATTGAAAAATTTAAGGGAATAACAAGCAATATCCCGAAAATGGTTCACTCAACAACAAAAAAATGTATATGACAAATTGTGTATTTTAACGCGATCTACATTTTTTGTATAGTAAAATTTTGTCTAACTCTTATGGTTTACCAGTTATGCAAATGTCGTTCACAATGAAGAATGCCTTTGGAGACATTCCCAGAAAATCCAAGATATACATTTTATTTGTCATGAAAATATATTAAACATATGATATTTTAATCAAAATCGTTAGACCCATTTTTGAGAAAATTAAAATTTTCGAAAAATGTTCCATGTAAAGGGTAATCTGGGGTGAGGGGATTTTCTTGAAAACCTTCGTGTCGCATCCTTGAAAGATACTGAACCTAAATACCAAGTTTGGTGTTTATCCGACTGTTCGTTTCTGAGTTATGCTGTTCACAGACACACAGACGCACACACACACACACGGACATGTTTCCAAAAATGCTTTTTTTGGATTCAGGGGATCTCAAAACATGTATTTCCGGTGAAATCTCGGTATCGAATTTTTGGGTGGAATACAATACTTCCCCTACTTACTGCACGTAGTAGAGAAAGTAAAAAGATGGACAGTTAACTGTAATAGGGCAATAGCTTACAGAAATAGAAGCATGTACAATCTCCTGAAGAAAAAAAGTAGGGATGCTCATTTGGCCTATAAACGATCGGCTGCGATTGCAACAAAAGAAATCCAAACAGCTAAGAGAGCAGGATGGAACATTTTTGCAATAATATTACACTACAAAATCGACCTGTTTCGCAAATATAGAAAAGTATACAGTTCTTCAAAAATAATAAAGATCATTTTCTTCACATACACGATAGTACTATCATACAGCCAGACTTTCTCAACTCCGTTACTCCTGATTATGTTTCACAGGATATGATGCACAACTATGACCCCATTCACTTACAGTCTCAAATAGATATACAGCATGTAATAGCATTTAGAAATCATCCGAAAATATACCCCAGCCCCACGTATCCTGGATATTTAGTGGTCTGGGAGGTCCTGTATACTGCGTTTGATATTGACCTTTTATTCTTTTAACAAACAGGAACTGTGCATTGTACAAAAATTTAAGGAATTCATATCATACCAGTATGCATCATTACGGCAACATTTCTACACTGATGGATCTAAGGATAGACAAGGGACAGGAGCATCAGTAGACCACATGAACAACCAATCTGATGAAGTAATAAAATTGAGTGCACCCTGGTCAATATACTCTGCTGAACTGGTAGCCATACGATCGGCGATAAAATTTATACGAAAAAATAAATTCTCTCATAGTATGATTTTCTCTTATTCAGAAAGTGTTTCGCAAAATCTAGCAACATGTGGATGGTCAAAGTATTTAAAGCTTTTAGAAATAGAAGTGAAATATTAACTTTTCAAAGCCCCAAATGAAAATATTAAAATAAAGATTGTCTGGATACCAGGACACAGTATCATCTTTGTAACATTAAGGCTAATTCGTTAGCAAAAATAACTCCAACTTTAGGTACTCCAGCTAAATTCCAACTTCATTTTAAAGATGGTGTTCGAGACGTTATAAAACATTTACTGGCCGAAATTAAATTGAGTTTTGTTTATGGACGCTCTTTAATTGCTGTGGCCCTTAGCGTCCCATTCTATATTGGGCGTGAAAGACCGGTAATTTTGCTCAGAGGCCTCTATCAGGCTTGAGGTTCTTTTACGTGCCGCAAATCTACGACACGGGACCACTGGTTTTACTTTCCTTCCGAAGGAAGCCATGCTAAGGATTTTTACGCCCGAAAAATCCATCGCCCTCCGCCGGGTTTGAACCCCGCGACCTCGGGTACTGGAGGCTAGCATGGTAACCACTACACCACGGAGGACGACTTACTGACCGAAAATTTGCTTCAATAGGAATATACATACTAACAAACTATGCTGGTTTAAGAGCCTGAACATCAAAGACACCATATTGTCCTAATGAGCAAAATTAGATTGAAGGTAGCAAATACACTAGTACTATATGAATTTAAAATCAAGGTACGGAGATCTAGACCACATGTTATTTGGTTGCCAAATACACCAAAATGAAAATTACCAACTGTTAATAAATCTATACAAAGTAGAATTTACTGTGCCAATCAAAATTAGTAATATAATTCACACAGATCCAAAGAAGTTATACTCTTTATTATACAATCATGTCACTAAATGTAAAATGAAACTATAAGAGTGAATAGATTTCTTACATAATTCAAAATTAAAAAACATATAGTTGGCTATTCTGATACTAATAGGAAATAATTCCTGGGGAGTTGTTGAACAACAACATTGCATCAACAAATTATTACGGGGTAATGTAGTATTGTTCACCCCAGCAACATAGCCATGGTTACACGTAACGGCTTCTCACGCTCACTTGTTTTTCCTATCGTAGCACTAATGTCAGACACCAATAATTCTAAAAATTAGCATAGCACTATAGTTCCGACTCCCGCAATACATGTGACACGCAGATTGAATGTATTTGTCTTAAAATGTACTTTTAATAATAATTACATTCCCTATTTTTATGAGCATGGTTGTACAAATTTCAGTTACTTGCTTAAATGTTATCCCTCATTCTGATGATGATACTTTTATTGTCATTAGGCTTATACAGCAATATGCATCAGAACAATATTTACAGTACACTACATGATTAATCATTATTAACCTGAATTATTAACACAATTACAATAGTATATTACAATACAATACAGGATTGCATTATGCCATTATTAAGTAATTAAACCATTAACATAATTTATAGAATTTCAATATGCATTACAATTCATTAAGCTATACAATGCATCTTAGAATACACTTACTAAATTACCGTTAATTGATATGAATTTCAAAGAATTCATTTATACAAAAAAATGGATTTTCAGTTAATAAGGCGTACAATTTGCGTTTAAAATGTTAATTGTCTGTTACATGGTTCAAATTCAAAAGGGATTAAAGCGTCTGATACCTACGTCATAGTTGTTTGTTGTTTTACTTAGACTATGATATTATCAATGTCTCTTGTGTTCCTTGTATGAGTGAACATTATCTGTTCTGCAAATCAGGCAATTTATTATTTTTGTATACCAATACACAATATACAGAGAGAGCCAAAAAACTATGAACCGGCTGCGCGGTGCTTTTCCTGTCTGTGTCCTCGGCGCTTGTTGTCGTCTGCCGCTATCATAGAAAGGCGCGTATGAAACCATACATTTTAAAACCACTTTTAAAGGCTTCACTTACCAACTTTATGAAAGGAGATGCTGAAACTGGCCAACAGTTTCGAGTCAACAGTTGATGTGAATACAATTTTACCCCCCCCTCCCTTTTTTTTAGAGAATTAACAGACAGGGAGCGTGATTTTTGCCTTTTTTCAACAAGACTCTGCAACGGCTTAAACGGTAAATATTTCGATGAGAACAATTGCAAATGCGTTTGAGGACAATTATTAGTAGAGATTTGTGGCCCCCTCGGTCCTCCGACCTAACCCCCTGGGATTTCTATCTCTGGGGTAACTTAAAGTGTAAAAGACAAACCCACATACCCTGGAAGGATTAAAATAAAATATCCGCTAGAAAATTGCCGGCATTTCTCAACGTGAACTACGGCGAGTGATGGATGGTTTCCTAGAGGTGCCAAAAATGTATGGACAACCACGGTGGCCAGTTTCAGCATCTCCTTTCATAGCCTTTAAAAGTAGTTTTAAAAATGTTGTATGGTTTCATCCGCACCTTTCTATGATAGTGGCAGACGGCAACAAACGCAGAGGACGCGGACAGAAAAAACATTGCGCAGCCGGTTCGTAGTTTTTTTTTTGCTCTCTCTGTATATACAAATTTACAACAGTAAGCAATTTTAGTTTTTTAAAGAGAGGTTTGCAGTGAGCTGCTTTTGGCAAGTTTGTGATTATTCTTATGACTTTCTTCTGCATAGTAAAATATTAGCATAAGAACTGCTCCCCCAAAGTAATATACCGTATGGGATTATGCTTTTAAAAAAAACCAAATCTTACATAATTATCAGGAACATTAATTTAAGGTTCCTTATCAAACATATAACCCTAGATAGCTTGCCAGTTTAATAGGCATTTCGCGAGGCAATTAGCAATAAAGATACCTAAGAATTTAACGTTTTCCTTACAATTTCCTACTGGGATGCGTCTCAAACTGAAGAATATATTTTGTGTTTTATCATTTAATAAAAAAATCTGATGTGTTACACTCACATGACTTTCTCTACTCTTGTAAAATTATTTTTACAAACGCTTATTCTCCATATGCTTCATGTTAATCGAGATATCGAGATGTTAATCTTATTGCTAATTTTCTTGTAGATGCAAGGAGAATTGGTAGGCTTTAAGCTATAGTCAAATGTTTTAAGAGCTGGTTGCTATGTGGAGTATTCCATTTCTTTGCATTACCAGGACAAAAAAAATCTGATGTGTTACACTCACATGACTTTCTCTACTCTTGTACAAACTATTTTTACAAACGCTTATTCTCCATCTACTTCATGTTAATCAAGATAAACATTTGCAGAGTCTATCTTATTGCTAATTTTCTTGTAGATGTAAGGGGAATATATATTTACAAGGGCAATTTGGAAATACAGTAGCCTTTAAGCACATACATATCTCTTAATAGCTGGTTGCTAGGTGCAGCACCATTCCCTTGCCACAGATTAATACTCTTTGCATATTGAGGCTGTCTTGTTCAAATGCACAATGAGCAGCTCTTATCTGCAGGGTGACTAGGTTTACCACTTTGGAATGAAGACTACGATTTGCGTTGATTCACAGTTTATTGACGATTCATTTTACAAACAAGAATGTTCTCGGAGCAAGGCTAACTGAGAGCTTTACGAGAATAGTGGCGTAAACTTATTTTCCCGTTCACTAAATAAAAGCAAAACTCGCTCCCAATTATCACGGCGATATATAAAATACTTAAATGCTCCCGGAATATTAGTATCTTTAACTTACGCTCACATCTCGAGCACGTGCTCGTGAGAGCGTCGATGAATATGTCTACTCGCCGAAGTCAACAAAATACTAGAGAACGAGCTTCACGTTTCTCCTCAATTTACACAAATTTTTACCCACGCGCTACGGGGTATACAGTTAGACTCGAACCCAGCCAGTAGACGCTGTATAGGGCTTGGCTCTCTTTTGTATAGGGGGTGATGACCTCGACAAGGGTGTCCAAGAGCTTGACTTACCCCTTCCGAATTCACGGAAATCCGGTTAGCCTCGCTCAGAATCTAAATTATATTATAAGCAACGAAATACTGCTTCAATATACAAGATAAAAAAATGAATAACGAATTCCCATTTGAGAAAATAAGTATTGAAAAATTTAAGAGAATAACAAGTAATATCTCGAAAATGGTTCACTCAACAAAAAAAGAATGTATATGACATAAATTGTGTATTTTAACGCGATCTACATGTTTTGTGTAGTAAACTTTTGTCTATCTCTTATGGTTTACCAGTTATGCAAAAGTCGTTCACAATGAAGAATACTTTTAGAGACATTCCCAGGAAATTCAAGATATACATTTTGTTTGTCATAAAAATATCTTAAACATATGATATTTTAATCAAATTCGTTATAGCCATTTTTTAGAAAATTAAAATTTTCGAAAAATGTTTCATGTAAAGAGTAATCTTGGGTGGAGGGATTTTCTTGAAAACCTTCGTGTCGCATCCTTGGAAGATACTGAACCTAAATACCAAGTTTGGTGTTTATCCGACTGTTCGTTTCTGAGTTATGCTGTTCACAGACAGACAGACACACACACAAACACACACACACACACACACACACACACACACGGACATGTTTCCAAAAATGCTTTTTTTGGATTCAGGCATCTCAAAACATGTATTTCCGGTGAAATCTCGGTATCGAATTTTTGGGTGGAATACAATACTTCCCCTACTTACTCTATGTAGTAGAGAAAGTAATTAATAACGAATTTGAGAAAAAGTATAAGTATTGGAAAATATAAGGAAATAACAAGCAAATCTCGAAAATGGTTCACTCAATAACAAAAATGTATGTGACATAAATTGTTTATTTTAACGCGATCTACATTTTTTGTGTAGTAAAATTTTGTCTATCTCTTATGGTTTACCAGTTATGCAAAAGTCGTTCACAATGAAGAATACTTTTGGAGACATTCCCAGAAAATGCGAGATATACATTTCATTTGTCATGAAAATATCTTAAACGTACGATATTTTAATCAAAATCGTTAGAGCTATTTTTGAGAAAATTAAAATTTTCGAAAAATGTTCCATGTAAAGGGTAATCTGGGGTGGGGGGATTTTCTTGAAAACCTTCGTGTCACATCTCTGGAAGATACTGAACCTAAATACCAAGTTTGGTGTTTATCCAACTGTTCGTTTCTGAGTTATGCTGTTCACAGACACACACACGAACATGTTTCCAAAAATGCTTTTTTTGGATCCAGGGGTTCTCAAAACATGCATTTCCGGTGAAACCTCGGTATCGAATTTTTGGGTGGAATACAATACTTCCCCTACTTACTCTATGTAGTAGAGAAAGTAATTAATAACGAATTTGAGAAAAAGTATAAGTATTGGAAAATATAAGGAAATAACAAGCAAATCTCGAAAATGGTTCACTCAATAACAAAAATGTATGTGACATAAATTGTTTATTTTAACGCGATCTACATTTTTTGTGTAGTAAAATTTTGTCTATCTCTTATGGTTTACCAGTTATGCAAAAGTCGTTCACAATGAAGAATACTTTTGGAGACATTCCCAGAAAATGCGAGATATACATTTCATTTGTCATGAAAATATCTTAAACGTACGATATTTTAATCAAAATCGTTAGAGCTATTTTTGAGAAAATTAAAATTTTCGAAAAATGTTCCATGTAAAGGGTAATCTGGGGTGGGGGGATTTTCTTGAAAACCTTCGTGTCACATCTCTGGAAGATACTGAACCTAAATACCAAGTTTGGTGTTTATCCAACTGTTCGTTTCTGAGTTATGCTGTTCACAGACACACACACGAACATGTTTCCAAAAATGCTTTTTTTGGATCCAGGGGTTCTCAAAACATGCATTTCCGGTGAAACCTCGGTATCGAATTTTTGGGTGGAATACAATACTTCCCCTACTTACTATATGTAATAGGGAAAGTAATATTTTTCTGAACTATGATGAGGCTTGATATAAAGTTTTTCATTAATATTTTAAGCAAATTAAAATCTGAGCTAGAACTGAAGAAAGTAGTATTATGTGCAAATAGAATAGAATGAGCAGTTATATAGTATGCCCCCAGGGGCTCACCTTTTGTGAGTACGGGTTAGGCGCACCCGGGGTTCCCGAGCCATTCATAGCCATTTTCACCCTTTCATCCCCGTCCGGTCGAGGTGGGTTCGTTCTCGTGACCGGGGGACACAAGTTAGGCTCTCGTGCGTTGTGTGCATTTCATTCCATGTCGCCCCTCGCAATCGCTTCTGTCTTCTCTTCTGTTTATGCACATTTCGCCCCACGCCCATTCATTTACACGTCTCTTTTACTTCTTCGCCGGCCTACCTTGAGTGCGAAACGCCCACACACTTTTAGTTTCTTTTAACCTTTTATGTTAATCCTCCGTGGACACAGCCTGACGGATACCCGCGCACTCGTGCGCAGCTGGGTGACTGGGTAATGGCGTCATCCCCACCACCCGGGGTCGTCATGTAGGGTATGTGTTCGTATCCGCTGTTCAACTGCAGTCCCGCGGGGGGCCATTGCATGAGCTGCTGACTTCTGACGGCGATTGGGTCTCTCTGTCTTTGTTCTGGGAGGTGTGACCCTGGGGTGAGATAGGTATAGATAGGCCACTCACCCAAGCCGGGGTAACGCCCGGGAAGTCAGAGCCCGATGTCGGAGACGGTTGCAATGGTGGAGGATTTTTTTTCGCTATGGAGCACCCTTTCTCCATTATAAACAACAAGCGCCGAAAAGTTTTAGTAACAGAAGTAGCACCGCCAACAGCTGGTTGTTACTTAGTGATTACCCGTACAGAGGAAGGACAATCATTCGAGAAGGTGAACCCTTTTATCATCCAGAAGGGCATTGACTCACCCGCTGGTCCGGTTCTTTCCTGCACTCGGTTCGCAATGGTTCGTTGTTAGTGCAAAGCAAGTCCGAGGCACAAAGTAAGTCCTTGTTGAGCGCCACGCTTCTCCACGGTTATCCTATCCGTGTTGAGAACACCGCACCTTGAATTCTTGTCGAGGCGTTGTCACCACGCATAGCCTCGATGGCATATCGGACGAGGATCTGGTCGAATATCTTGCAGACCAGAAGGTGACAGCGGTTAATCCAGTGCAGGCCAAACGCGACGGCGTATTGGTACACACTCGTACCCTGTTTCTAACATTTGATGGCGTCGATCTGCCCACGAACATCTCCGCAGGGTACGAACGGATTTCTGTGAGGTCTTATATTCCTAGACCTCTGCGTTGTTTTAAATGCCAACGTTTTGGGCATACGCAAGTCTCATGTAAGAGTGCCGTTAACATCTGTGCAACATGTAGCCAGCCCGCACACGAAGGTGCCTGCTCAACAGCCCCCGTCTGCGCTAATTGCAAAGGGTCACATTCTGCTTCATTTGGCGACTGTCCGCGGTATTTGGACGAGAAGGCGATACAGAAGATCCGGGTAAAGCAGAAACTCTCCTTCGCCGAAGCCCGGAGGCGTTACCATGCGCGCCAACCTTCGCTCCTGCGATCGGGAACATTCAGTTCTATTTTTGCCTCGTCAATACCCCGGAAGGATGCTGACACTCAAACTTGGACCATGACTGCCTTGAACGCCACTACCATCCGGCCGTCCAAGTCTTCTACTGTTACCAAGCCCTATAAACCTGGTCCAAAGTCTATGAAGTCGCCAGCCTCTGAGAAAAAGCCGAAGCAGAAACTTCGAAGAGAGGACTTTTTAAAAGACCCTCCGCGTGTCCACAGCAAGCAGAGTTCACTTTCTCCTCCTCGGAGGTCGCAGTCCCAGGGAGCTCCTGGGACAAGCCGGGCTCAGCGGCACCCCTCACCCATCGCCATCCAGAACCGATTCACGGCGCTTGAATCGGTTTCTGGCTCTGAGCGCGTGGGCCCTCCCTTCGAGGAGGCTATGGAGTCTGACCAACTCCATACCAAAAGCCCGAGCCCAAAGGTTAAACAAAAGGTAATTTTAAGCCGCCCTTCTAAATAGACAAGTTTATCCCTTTTTCTTAATGGCTATCCTGACCTGGAATGTACGTGGTGTACGATCGCATAGGGCGGAACTGCAACTTTATTGCGTTCCCGTTCGCCTATGGTCGTGTGTTTGCAGGAGAATAAGCTTCGCCCTCATGATCCTTTTGATCTCCGAGGATATACTCCGGTTCGCTACGACCTTGAACCGGAGGAGTGTACTCCTGCTCATGGAAGTGTCATGTTGTTAGTGCGTAACGACGTTCATTTTCAACGTCTCGCTCTTGCGTCCGACTTGCAAACTGTTGCCATTAGACTGCAGTTACCCGGTTTTTTCTTTTCTGTTTTCTCTGTATATTCACCTCCATCGTCTCCCTTCGCTAACGCGGACCTTCGAGATCTCTTGTCCGCTCTCCCAACACCATTTGTCCTGTTGGAAGATTTTAATGCCCATCACCCCCTGTGGGGTTCGCCAAGGGCTTGTGCGAGGGAAATTCTTCTTTCCGACATTTTTGATCAGTTCAATCTCTCTATACTCAATACAGGTAAGCCTACATTTCTTTCTGATTCTTCCGGTACATTTTCTCAATTGGACCTTGCCGTTTGCTCCCTCCAGCTTGCTAGTCGTCTTCAGTGGAACGTCGTCGCTGACACCTACTCCAGCGACCATTACCCCTGCATCGTTTCTCTTCTGTCACACCACGTACAGCACTCCAGAGTACCTACCTGGATATTCACAAAAACCGACTGGGGCTTATATTACAGCCTCGTGCATTTGGACGATCAGCCCTTCGCCTACATTAACCAACTAGTGCAGCACCTTACGTCTACGAATTTCTCTGCCGCCGAACACGCAATTCCCCGTTCATCCTCTCAACCTCGGCGACCGCCTGTTCCGTGGTGGAACGAGGATTGTCGGGACGCCGTTCGTGCTCGTAGAACTGCACTTAGGGTGTTTCGGCGCCACTCTACATTTGATAATTTGTTATTTTTAAACAATCGCGCGCCAGGGCTCGTCTCATTATTCAGGATAGAAGAAGGCGTCGTGGATTCGTTTTGCCGAGTCATTTAATGCTTTACGCCTTCATCTGTTGCTTGGGATAAACTTCGTCGCTTCTCAGGTAAAGTGTCGCATTGTACTGTTTCTGGCCTTCAGGTTTCCAATGCCACCATAGTGGATCCGGCTGCCATCGCTAACATTCTGGGTGCTGCCTTTGAGGAGGTTTCCAGTTCAGACCATTATTCCGCCGGCTTTCGCTCTATCAAAGACCGGCTGGATTTCGACACCTTTAATTTTCGGTCTGCTAATAATGAGTGTTATAATGAACTTTTCACAATGAGGGAGCTGGAGCACGCTCTTCATTGCTCTAGGCACTCCGCTCCTGGCCCGGTCGGCATTCATGTCCTGATGTTAAAGAACCTTTCAGCCGACAGTAAACTCTTTCTCTTACAGGTCTATAACCGAATTTGGCAAGACGGCCTTTTTCCTTCCGTTTGGCGCGAAGCCACCATTGTCCCTATACTTAAGCCTGGGAAGGATCGCCAAGTACCTTCCAGCTACCGCCCTATCTCCCTCACCAGTTGCGTTTGCAAGGTGATGGAGCGCATGATCAACGGGCGGTTGGCATGGTGGCTTGAGTCTCGGAAACATCTAGCGAACTCTCAGTGCGGATTTCGCCGCTATCGCTCTACCGTCGACCATCTGGTGTCCCTGTCGACGCATATTATGAATGGATTTCTGAGAAAGTGTCAAACGGTGGCTGTATTTTTTGACCTGGAGAAAGCTTATGACACTTATTGGAGGGGCGGCATTTTACGTACACTTCACGCATGGAATATCCGCGGTCATCTTGCCATATTTCTTCGGGAGTTTATGACGGACCGCGTCTTTCGTGTACGTGTGGGCTCAGTTTTATCTAGTCGTTTTATTCAAGAGAACGGAGTACCGCAGGACTCTGTACTTAGTGTCACACTTTTTGCAATTGCTATCAACCTCATTGTTGATTGTATTCCACCTGGCATCTTATCGTCCCTTTTTGTTGACGATTTTGCCATTTATTGTAGTTCACGGCGGACCTGTCTACTCGAACGCCGTCTCCAGAGCTGTATCGACCGTCTCTACGCCTGGAGTGACGCCAACGGCTTTAATTTCTCCACCGAAAAATCCGTCTGTATCAATTTCTGGCGCCGGAAGGCTTTCCCTCCGCCCTCTCTCCATCTTGGGCCAGGGATACTTCCCTTTACAGACGAGACGAAAATTTTGGGGTTGATATTTGATAGGAAGCTGAGCTGGATTTCGCACATTTCGTTTTTAAAAGCAAAGTGTGACCGTTCTCTTAATATTTTACGTGTGTTAAGTGGCACATCCTGGGGAGCTGATCGGACCGTCCTTCTGCATCTTTATCGCTCTTTGGTCCGATCCAAGCTTGATTACGGGTGCATTGTCTATTCGTCGGCGCGTCCATCCGCATTACGTCGATTGAATGCCACTCACCATCGTGGCATAAGAGTCGCTATAGGGGCCTTTCCAATCAGCCCTGTACCCAGTCTATATGCTGAAGCTGCAGAGCCTCCGCTGT
The DNA here is from genome assembly GCA_030765065.1 of Deroplatys truncata. Classification (NCBI taxonomy): domain Eukaryota; kingdom Metazoa; phylum Arthropoda; class Insecta; order Mantodea; family Mantidae; genus Deroplatys; species Deroplatys truncata. Next base: position 19,597,299 of record CM060976.1, on the reverse strand, counting down.
CCTTCCGTCGTGAGATGCTTTTCTGCAGCTATGCCTGTCGACTCTCCAGCTTGCCTGACCACCCGTCTTTCGAGGTATTTTACGAAGATTCACTTGATCGGCAATATTTCATAGGTCCACTGCCTTGCTCCCTCCAGGGGTTCGATTTCGAAAGCTTCTTCTGCATTTGGACTTTACGCCAGCGCCGGCCCTTCCCGGGGGGAAACGCGCTTTCCTCCATGGTTGCGCGCTGAGGCTGTGTCACCTTGAGTTGACGTCAATGTCGAAGAATGAAACCCCTTCTTCAGTTCTTAGATCGGCCTTTATAGAACTTCGGGCGCAGTTCGGGGACTTTCGTTTTATATATACTGATGGGTCTAAGACTGATGTTGGAATAGGGTGTGCCTTTGTTGATGATAATCGTAGTTTTACATTTCGTTTACCCGGGCAATGTTCGATTTTTACCGCCGAACTTTTTAGTATTTATCAGTCACTTTTATACGTCCAGCGGTACGACTTACCACTCTGTTTTATTTGTTCAGACTCCCTGAGTGCTCTTCAAAGTATTCGCGCACTGTACAATTACCACCCCCTCGTACAGCGCATACATGACCTGGTCCACTCGCTTGGTGTCTCTGGCATCGGCGTCTCCTTCATGTGGATTTCAGGTCATGTGGGCATCTCGGGGAACGAGTCGGCCGACACCGCTGCGAAATCGGCGATTTTATTACCCAGATTTTTTACCTCTGTTGTTCCCTCGTCAGATTCGTGTGTTATTTTACGTCGCCGCATCCTCTCGCTTTGGCGCGATGAGTGGACGGCCCTCCGGGGGAACAAATTGCGGGAGATTAAACCTGTCCCGTTAGTCTGGGGTACCTCTTCTCGTTCTACACGTCGGGAAGAGGTACTTTTAGCCCGTTTACGAATTGGACATTGCCTTTTTAGTCATAGATACTTGCTCAGTGGTGACCCCGCTCCACTGTGTCAGTAGTGTGATGCTCCCTTAACGGTGCGCCACATTTTAAGAGAGTGTCAAGTTTTAGCTCCACTGCGCGTTCGCGTGGGTCTGCCTGTTGGCATAGCTAACGTTTTGGCAGACGACGCGCATGCTGTAGAATGTCTTTTACGTTTTATAAGTGACATTGGTTTTAATCGGCGCATTTGATGCGCTGAGCGTCTTTTAGCTTTGAGATTTTATATTGTCAGTTTTAATGGGGCTCTTCTCCCCGACCGACATAAGGCGCTCATGTCCCTTGCATTCTACAGTTCTTGACACGTTTTATTCTTTTAGTGACCATGATTTTAGTGTGTAGATTTTAGTTTTTGGTCTGTTGTGTTTTTTAGTGTTTTTGACCAAGCGGGTTTGTGTGTGGGTTTTTAGTTTTTTGACTTTTCGATTTTATATTTTATACATTGTAAGGGCGCTAATAACCCTAGCAGTTGAGTGCCCTTAAGCCCTATCACATCATCATCATCATATATAGGATGACAGGTCATCAATCATTATTAAAAACAATAATGGTCCTATAACTGAATCCTGCGGAACACCATATTTAGCCTCTGTTATGCTAGAAAATTCCTCTCAATTTTTAACCTGTTTACAGTTCTCTAGGTATGATTTAGAGAGAGAGAGAGAGAGAGAGAGAGAGAGAGAGAGAGAACCGTATCCCGTTAATGTTATATATAGTTAATTTCTGTGAAAGTAAGCCATGAATTACACAGCTGAAAGCCTTGTTCTGATAACAAAAGGTGCACTGTGCAAAGCCCCTCTCTTCGAAAATCTTCAAGACCTAAGCCAACCTCCTTTTCTGAATCAAAGTTTATGCATTCAGGAAGCATAAATTAGTGGTTTTCAGGCCTATAATGTGTTCAGATTTTTCAGCCTGGGCCATCCCGCTCGTGTATAAGAACATTAAAATAATAAAATTCTTTCACTGAATTATTCAGACAAGCTTTAAGTTCTGCAGCAACAGCCTTTACATGTAATTATATATGCATATTTTTGAAAAATACCTACAATAGCATTAGTAATGTTGAAAAATGGGTAACAGTTTTAATTTTTTACAGCAACACATTTACATTCTACACTTATGGTGTAGGAAGCATTGCAATCAACACAACAATTTAATATACCTAGACATTTCTCTGAAGATGCATATTTGCAATAACCTAAATTTAGAAGAAAAAAAGTGAATGTATGAAAGAAGGTCCGAGTGCGTGTTTAGTTTTGTACACACATAGCTCAAAAGTGGAAGTCGGACAAATACCAAATGTTATACTTAAATAAGGTACCATCAAGGCAAAGAGTTATAAGAAGTTCTCACTTCCCAAACAATTCCATAATGTGTAGAGAATCTTCTATTATGTTTGATTTTCATAAGTAGCTCCAATAATTTTGATTAAAAGAGTATAATATGTTTGGGTATTAGCAGGACAAATACAATTTATTTCTTGTACATGCTGCAAATATCTTTGGAAGTCCTTATATATAACTGTGGGAGAGATTCAATAGCTTTCTGCAGAAAAAATTTAAACCTTGAACAATTAATATCTTGAGCATTTCTGAGATATTCTCTGTTTGCAATCACCCTATATTTTAAGCAGAGCACCCCTTAAAATATTAAGTGTTGCTTTTTTTTTTTTGAGGACTTCATGCAAATGGCATATAACTTCATGGTTAGCAGCATATAGAATGGAATGGGTATATATGTTCATAATCTAAGGGGTAATTCTACATGACACGCTGAATGAAGTAATGTACTTAAGTAACTTCCTTTTCTTTCTAAGCATTAGATTTGATATTACTAGCAGCTTTTATCAAACTTTCCCCATGTTATTAGCTGTGATAGAGGAAAAGGTGGTATTATGGGACGGGGTTGTAAATTGATACATCTCAGTTTTACTGAAGCTATTGTTGCCATCTGGTGGTGACTCTGCCACACTAATCTATAAGCCTCCCTAAACCTGCACATGTCACAGCGTGTCAATCACGTGTCAATAGGGTGAGGTTTGGTTCTGTGTGTTGAGGGCTGTGGGTAATATAGGACTGTTGTTTTTTTAGACTGTGAAAAGTTTTAACAGCGGAAGATTCCGGCTGCTATTATGCAAAATTCAGGTGGGATAAAAAGATTTGTTTTGCACTTTTAATTAATGGATAGTTGTATCTTTAAATAATTAGTTACATACACGTGGTTAGTTAATGCATGTCATTCTCTAGCTCTAACGTAATGCTGGCAACATATGAATAACTAATGCCGCCAAAGCCGGAAGATACTTAGCGTCAAGGCGTAGCCGAGGGATTGGGGCCCTCAGCCTCAAAGCGTAGCCGAGGGATGTTTTTTAGAAGAAGAGGAGTGTAGCAGTCGCGGCCTTAATTCAGCGTCTGTTTTAGCGGGAAGATGGCTACGTTTGTTGTGTTCATATCGAAATTTTCCTACAAAAGTAAAACACCTAAGACGGGAGGGCAGGTGGGAACCAGGTGTTGGCGAGATCACATCTACTTCTACAAGGTAATTCATTCCATTATTTCTTACTTCAGCATTTTCTAGGTGGGTCCAAGAAAGGCAATTGGGTAGGGGTTGGGCTATTGGGTCAAGCTGTTGAATTAGTCCTGGCGCATGCGCACAGGGTAAAACATCTGCGTGACGTCGTCTGGTAAGATGCGGGACGGGAAGAAGCGTCACTAACTTAAAGACTAATCTTCAAGACAAAGCTTGGATTTTATGCATTCCACCCACTATGTACGCTTTAAACACGTGTTTATTTGTACACCAAATAAAACGCGGCGTGACAGTCACAAGGCGTACGTTTTTATAGCCTGTTTATCTGTCCACTTAATATTTAAGAAACGTGCGCACGTTTTTAATACTATAACTTAATAATAGTACCAAAAACAGTAGATAACACCACAAAATTGCGCGCGAAATGCGAAAATAGAGATTGAAGGACAAAATATTCATGAAATTTCAGCGTAGTAGCACTAGATCTTAAATTAGGTTTATCGGAAAAATAAGCAACTGACGAATTTAATGCCGTACTTGCATGTTGCCATGGTACCTCAATGGTTACAAAACTGGACAAAAACTGGGAGGTTCGTGGTTCAAATCCCGCCGATGGCATTGGATTTTTCAGTCGTCTGATTCTACCTTTTCTATTCTTACTAAAGCTTCTTACTTTCTCTACTACGTATAGTAAGCAGAGGAAGTATTGTATTCCACCCAAAATTTCGATATCGAGATTCCACCGGAAATGCATTTTTGAGGTGCCCTGAATCCAAATAAAGCATTTTTTAAACGTGTCTGTCAGGCTGCGAACAGCATAACTCAAAAACGAAAAATCTGATAAATACGGAATTTGGTACTTGAGTTTACTATCTTTCAAGGATGCGACATGAAGGTTTTAAAAAGAATCCCCCACCCCAGACTACCCTTTACATGGAACATTTTTTGAACATTTTGCTTTTCTCAAACACACACTTTGTTATATACTTTTTTTTTTTTGGGTCGAGTGAACCATTTCCAAGGTATTCCTTGTTATTTTGTTTGAATTTTCTAATACTTATACTTTTTCTCAAATGAAAATTCCTTATTCGTTTTTTTATGTCATGGACATACAAAGAATATGAAATGCTCCACATAGCAACCAGCTCTTAAAACATTTGACTATCGCTTAAAGCCTATCATATTCCCCTTGCACCTACAAGAAAATTAGCAATCAGATTAACATGAAGTAGATGGAGAATATGCATTTGTACAAAAATGTGTACAAGAGTAGAGAAAGTCATGTGAGTGCAATACATCAGATTATTTTTCTGTCTATACACTGAAATCCAAATAAACTATTGTAGAAATAGCTACATTACACATTAAGTTATAATGAGAACAGCGATAGTCAAATGTTTTAGACCTGGATGCTACACACTGGCCTTAAAGTTGCATACTGTTTCCATGCAATCGCCAGAAACATTGAAAATCTATGGGACTTAAAAAGAGACGACAAAGCACTGAACAAATCGAACCATTAATAACAAATATCTCGGAAGTGGTGATGCCACCCAAAAAAAAAAAAAAAAAAAAAAAAAACCCTATTTGAAATAAATTGGTTATAAAGCAGTATACATTTGTTGTGCAGTAAATTTTCGTCTATCGCCTAACGTTTACTAGTTATACAAGATTATACAAAATTCCTTCCAAATGAAGTACACTTCACGGCTATTCCCAGAAAATTCAAGGCATACGTTATATTTGTCATGTAAATATCTTTAATACATGGCGTTTTCATCAATATAGTTATAGCCATTTTTTTAGAAAATAAAGAATTGGAAAATGTTCCATGAAAACAGTAGTTTGGGGTGGAGGAATTTTCTTGAAAACTTTGTGTTGTATCTTTGGAAGTTACTGAGCCTAAATATAATGTTTGGTATTTATCTGCCTTTTCGGTTTTGAGTTATGCTGTTAAAACACACAGATGCACGGAAGTTTTCCTAAACATGCCTATTTTGGATTCAGGGGCTCTCAAAACATGTTTTCCTGTGAAATTTTGGTATTGAATTTTTGGGTGGAATGCAATACCTTCTCTACCTACCAGGTACATGGTAGAGAAAGTAAAAACTGAACTTCGAAATCTACCTCCACTTATAGGCTGAATAGAAAATGTACCCCCTTCCCATAGAATATTCATACAACTTTTGCATTAAACCACTTTTAAAATTGAACCAAATATTTTCTGGAGCAATATGAGTAATTAGTGTGAAACTTGGCCAACGACTAGTTCCTTACATTTGTCGTCCATTGATATGATTAAAACATATTTTATACCCAAGTGCCCAACTCCGCGATGACCCGAGTGCCCAACTCCATGAAGATGGTGCTAGCAAATGTTAAAGTCCCAGCGCATGCGCAATGGCTTGACCCAAGTGCCCAACCTCGCAAATATGGTGCTCTGCCTTGCTGGCAAATGTAAAGTCCCAGCGCATGCGCTCTGTCTTGACCCAAGTGCCCAACTCCACGAAGACGGTGCTAGCAAATGTTAAAGTCCCAGCGCATGCGCAATGGCTTGACCCAAGTGCCCAACCTCGCAAATATGGTGCTCTGCCTTGCTGGCAAATGTAAAGTCCCAGCGCATGCGCTCTGGCTTGACCCAAGTGCCCAACTCCGGGTGTCAGCTCTGTTTACCAACGAAATGTTTCAAGTTTCTGCACACTATAAAAGAGCCTCTCTACCGTTTTACTTCATTTGTTGAAGCCCAGCACCTTAAAAAAAATTCAAGGCGACGTTTTTGTTTATTGTCGCCCAATGAAACATTCCTACAATGTAGGTTTTTCTTTGTATATTTAAATAATGGGGGGGATATTTACTGCATTTAATATGGATTTTATATAGGGATGGAGATGTATTACGTGCTTAATATATATTTTATATGGGGATGGATAGGAATACTGCATGTTTAATATAGATTTTATATGGGGATAGAGAGGAATTGTGCATGTTTAATATGGATTTTATATGGTGGTGATGGGGAGAAATTATGTGTTTTAAATGTGGATTTTATATGGTGATGGAGAGGAATTATGCATGTTTAATATGGATTGTTATGGGGGTGGACAGGAATTGTGTGTTTAATATAGATTTTATATGGGGATGGACAGGAATTGTGTGTTTAATATAGATTTTATATGGGGATGGAGAGGAATTATGTGTTTAATATGGAATTTATATGGGGATGGTGAGGAATTATGTGTTTAATATGGAATTTATATGGGGATGGTGAGGAATTATGTGTTTAATATGGAATTTATATGGGGATGGTGAGGAATTATGTGTTTAATATGGAATTTATATGGGGATGGTGAGGAATTATGTGTTTAATATGGAATTTATATGGGGATGGTGAGGAATTATGTGTGTTAATGCGATATATTTGGAAATGGAGATGTGTATGTAGAAGGGGTTGGGATTTTCAATGTTTTTTTTTCAGTTGGGAAAACATACGTGGCATAAGCAGTTGTGGAGGTCAGCAGACATGGCTATCTTCCCTACAACCGGATAGGCCATGGAGATGTCCTGTAGAAGTGTTTCAAAGTGCTGGGTGTCGCTCTGGAGACGATTCAGTTTGTTCTCCCGGTACATCCATTCTCCAACGTAACCGGTAGCACGCTCCACACTGGTACATGAAGAGAGTACCTGTTTAAAGTTCTCCATGACCTTTCTTTGTTTTGTGTGTGATATCGCAGTGGGCTCACGTTAGGGGCTGGTGCAGGTCCTACCCATTGTTTATCTAAGCATTCAGGATTAAATTGTCCTTCTGGCACCCGAAAGGATCCCTATTTCTGGGAGGATTTATGAAGTTTCTACTATGGTTTACCGTCCCATGGCCACTGAATACAGTATCACATATCCTGTATGCCCTCCATTCGTCCGTTACAATGAAACTCTCCTCATCAATGTAATCTTGAAGAATGGGCAGCAGAGTTGCTCTGGACCGGTTGGGCACCAGGAGTCCAAAGCGCAGCTTAGTTGTCCGGCTTAGCCCTCCGACCAACCAGTGATTCCGCCACATCACCTGCCATCCAACATTATACTCCTCTTGAAGAGGTGCGTCTCGTCCGCTTCCACAATGTCATTTGGACCACCAAGTTGACAAAAATTGTGCCAGATTATCTTGGTGGCCACATCATGGAAGTAACCGCTCCAGGCTATGGCGGTATTGTGTGCCACTCCCAGTTCTTTCTCAATATAAGTTAAGGGACACTTCTGCAGCCACATAAATGTGAACTGAACAATGACATTAGTACCCAGTTCACCATTAAACCTTACACGCTGGAGAAAGGTAGCTGGTAGCTTCCAGTCGGTGGCCATTTGGACACCTAAACCTCCAACCAATGCCTCGATTGGCCGATGCTACAGTGCTCATCTGGGCATTGCACTGAGGGCACCTATGGCCTCGGTTGGCACGACGGTTCTCCATTTCTGCATTCCTATCTGGTACAACTCCATACCTTTCTGGTTTGCCTGTCTTTCCTGTTCAGCTGTTAAACAGTATCCAAAATGAACATTTAAAAGTCTGCTGCATAGAGCGCCGTTGCCAATAAGTTCACATGTGTCCATCCTGAAGGCAAGCTGAAGACAATGAATCGCACTGAACATTTGCATTGCGATAAATACCCAAAACAGGTGGTGTTTCTGTGTTTACCGGAAATGGTTAGGTACTGTTGCATCTTATTGTTAATGAGTTGCACGAGGTGGTGGATGGGGGAAGGGCAAGATAAGGAGAGGAGACAAGAATTAAACCTGACGCAAAACTTCTGGAATCATGACCCTGATTGCCACCCGAGCTGCCGAGCCTAGGAATGGTTTATGTTTAGCTTAATCAACGAAAGCGATATAATACCTTTGTTTACTCACAGTGCGTAACACATACAGTCTGCGTAGAAAGTGTCCGCATCGAGTTGTAATTTCAAAGAGAGCAGTACCTAAATAGTGCTTATTGTATATTTGTAACATTTATAACCATGGCTCCTACGTTTTCAAAGTTAAGTGTAAGGTATTATACAGTCAAAGCAGAGAAATAATTGCAAATGTCCTTGACTTCATGAAGCAAGAAGCAGAGATGAAGGAAGAAAATATATGTTAACCCGAGTTCCACAAAAGCCTTAAGAGAGTGAAAGAAAGAGTAGCCAAAGCAACTGGTGTTTCACTCAGTTCCGTTTCCAGAGTTCTCAAAGATAAGAAAAAAACGCACTGATGAAAGAGTATAATTGGTCACACTTAGGAAGAAACATAAGGTCCCTAAACGTATTACAGAAATAGACGATTTCGAAAAAGGCGTCATTTGGCGCACGATTCAAGATTTCTATGTGGAAGACAATAACAATAAGCAGATTGCTCATCAAGCTGAAAGACAGCATAAATGTTCAAGGTGGTACTACAAGTCTCAGAAAAATTATAAAAGATTTAGGGTTCAAGTGGAAGAAACCAAAATCAAATAGAAGAGTTCTAATAGAAAATATATAGATAGATATAGAATAGAAACATACAATCTCAGCTGGAAGAGTACTTTACTCAGAAGTACAAATTAAAGGGTCAAACTATAGTGTATGAAGATGAGTCATACATTCACAGCAGTCATACAGCATCTAAAAGTTGAGAGTGATGGTAGCGAATTAGGTTTGCAGGCACCTGTTGCCAAAGGGCAAATACTTATTATCGTTCATGCTGTTGGAAAGATCGACTTCGTTCCAAATGCCCTTCTTTTACAAGTCGTGACAAAAAAACGGGAGATTTTCATTAAGAAATGAATACAGAAAATTACATGAAGTGAATTAACACCATGTTGATACCTAATATGCCTACTGGGTCTCTTCTGGTTATCGACAATGCTTCACAATGCGTCAACACTCAAATTGACAAACCACCTACCTCAAATTCCTTGAAAGAAGAAATGAGAGCTTGGTTACTTAGGGTAATATAGCTTTAGATGAAAGCATGAATAAAACAAAGCTATATAACTTAATTAAAGCCAACAAACTGCTTCAGAAGTCATACATATTTGGCCAGCTATTAATACATGGTCATAATGTACTTAGACTGCCACCGTATCACCAAGATCTAAACCCAATCAAATTAATCTGGGCTGATGTCAAAAAATAGATGGCCTGCAGAAATATCACTTTTAAATTAAAAAGATGTGGAGCAGTTATGTTGCCAGCGATTTGCAGAAATTGGAAGACCAGAATGGGAAAATGTATGTCAACAAGTTGAATAAATTGAGAATCATTATTTCGAAAAAGATGGAATTGCAGAAAATCAAATAGAAAGAATTCTCATCCAGAATAAAGGTGCAGGAAGTAGCGACAGCAGTGATGGTGGCAATGATGTGAGTGATTCCGCAGAAGAGGAAGGGCTGTCAGGTATGGAAGAATTGGAGGCAGATTATTGACAGGTTTTTTCATTAAGCGTTTTTTACAACGGTGGATTTAAATATACTGTGTATAACTATAAGTTTATCAGTGCATTGCATAACCGGTGTGCAGATATTTGTCAATGACTGTCCCTCCCACGCACTCCTGCAGCATGCAGACGAACAGTCACCTGATTTGGTTGTAACGGTATTAATGTTACAAATGTGTTTAACATTATTATAGCACCACGTTTGGAAGCCAATTATGCGACGGAAAATGTTGCTTACGTAATATTTATAGCGTAAGTTATTAGAACTTGTAGATCATATGTTGTGCTGCTTTACTTCACGCGTTGCCATCTTGTGACGTCACTCCTTTGTATGGTTCGTAGCTCCATCTGGCGTAGCAATTTGTATCAATTAGTTTCCGAAAGAATTTAAAGTTTTGTATATTGTCCTCCGGCTAGCTATCATCTTTTCTTGGTAGAACTTGTATCTCTTGCAGGGTGTGAATCGGAAAGGAATCTTTTATCCAGAAATTATACTGACGAAGAAATTGGTTTTATAATTTTTATTGCCGAACATGTTCACAAACACTTTTACATATTAATCTGGATACTCGCCAAACTGAAACTGTTTGTAATAACTTCTTACTTATCACTTTTAACTCGAGTACTTCAACTTTGTGTATCTTTTTAACTGTATAATACTTTATAATAATTCTCGTAATTCTGCTGCGCGTAACTTGACGAAATAAATGAACTGAGAGACCGACGTGTAGAGTATTGAGAATTCTGTTGAACTGGGGGACCGACGTGTAGAGTATTGAGAATTTTGTTGAACTGGGGAACCGACGTGTAGTGTGTTGAGAATTCTGTTGAACTGGGGGACAAGCTACCTCGAACCTACACTATTTATAGGCCTGCATCAAGATACGCCTAAAGATTATAAATGAACTGCTATTGGCTAATAAAACGCGCCAACATTAGCGTCTATTTTAATATCCAATGAAAACCACGAATACATATGCTTTAGGAAATGTTCTAGAAGCTTCTATCGAAACCGCGCGAAACATTATGTAACTTCCTTGTTCCCGGTAATGATAAACAACTCACTCCATCTCTGCATTATTGCATTATTGTTGACAGTTTCAGTAAAGCCGTATATTATTATTTACCAATAATAATTACAATTAATAAACCTCTGAAATCAATGTCACATAAAAATACATATTCATATTACAATCATTAATTACATTTAAGTAATTTGTGATACAAATTACCGTATCATATGCCCCACTAGAAACATAATTATAAATATTTATAACTTGTTTAGAAATTTTATAATTGTGTTTTTAGTCTCCTAACTCTCGGAACACACGTTATCACTTTCACTTAACACTTCACAGGCATTTAACACACGACATGTTTTTCCCCTATCTCGCCACTACTTACTGGCTCTGGTTTAATTAATTTAGATATTAATCTGACATCACAAAAAAAATTTTTTTTTTTATAGCAAATACTTTACCCTAAATTATTTAATTAATGTTACCAAATTGTTTACTTTCTTAAGTTGTTGACAAAAATTTATACATTTAAGATTTTTTTTGTAATTGTTTAACATTTTTACCAAAATATTCACCCTCTATACAAATATTGATATCTCTTAAATCTAGGCACTGTTTCACATGTTCTATTTACTACATAAATATTTGTTTTTAATTAGTTTTAACAATTTTTTTGTTCTGAATTTATTATTATTTTAACAATACTTTTGGAATTGTATTTACGTACTTTTAATTTAATATCATATTAAGTTTCAATCTTTGCATTCTTAATTTTTAAATGTTGTTACAGTTACTAAAAATTTAATTCTTTTTTTTTTTTTTTTTTTTTTTTTTTTTATAATTTATTTCTCTTTTCAAATGACATATAAATAATTAACCCTCTTACGTTCCAATACATTTCTCTGCAAGTCGTCTTTACCTATCCAGCATTTACTTTACATCTCATTGCTATTTACCCTCCTGGATCAAATTGTGTGTGGCTAAACATTACTCGTAGCCGTAACCTAACCTTCAAATTTTTGTTCATGAATAACCTCTTGTATTCATTTGAAATTTCATCACATGATGACATTTGAAAACCATCTAAAGCTTCCTGAACAATACATCTTTTAACAACTTTCATTTTCAATTCTTCTGCTATCTTTTTAATCTGAGAATACTCTGACAAATCTGTACTAAACTGTACTGGACTGGAGTTTTCATTTTGAACATCTTGGTACAATTTCTTTCTTTGCGTTATTGACTCCTTCTGTATTTCTGATATTTCCCCTCTGAAATTAACTTGAGCCTGATTTACATCTACATTCCTAACCTCTTTTATCTCTCTTAACTCACTTGAAATACTACTCATTTGACTTCCTAACTCTGTACATTCTACATTAACCTCACTTTTAGTATTAACCTCACTTTCTTTGTTACCTATTTCCTTGCTCATGTCTAGCATTTTCTTTGAAATTTCTCCTGTCTCACTTGCTATTACTTCCTCATTTTCATCTCTCATTTTTGGCATACAACTATCTAGCTTCGTAACTTTCTTTTCACTTTCTTCACTGCTTTGATCTACTTTTTGTTCTAATATATCATTACTCCTACCAATATTTTCAATTGATTTCCTGTTTTGTTCAAAGCTTTTACCAATATCTTCCCTCAATTCTCTCTTATTCTGATCTAGTTTTTGTTCTAAACTCCTATCAATATCTTCTCTTAATTCCCTATTATTCTTTTGCATCTCTTCCCTGTTTTGATCTATTTTCTTACTAAGATCTTCCCTCAATTCTCTCTTATTCTGATCCAGTTTTTGTTCTAATTTTTTTAGCATTTCCATAATCATACTAGCATCAATAGTAATATTTCTTACTATTCTATTCTTACTTTCTGCACTAACATTTCCTCCCTCAAATATTACATTGTTTGAATTATTTTCTGTAACCTGTATTGAATTACAGTTAACTGTTACACTATCCCCTTCCATCATTGTTTCTTCTGTATTACTAGCAGCCATTGTTTTTGTTTTCTAAAAAAAAATTACGATACCTTTGTGATGCTTTCTGTTGATGTAGCTTTGATGTCCAGCGTTCTGCCCCATTCTCCTAGATTTGTATGTCGCTTCTGCGTTGTGTTGTGATGAATCTACGTCGTCTCGATGTTTTTGTAGTTGAATTCCTTGTTGCCTCGTAATCTCGGAATTACGATGTCCAATCATCCGTATAGTCTGTCGTTCCTTTTGTTGTTTCTGGAATCTGCGTCTTGTAGATCATTTTACTGCTGCTTTCGTTCCACGTCCTGATTATGCTGATCCTTTCCTGGTTAATTCTGCTACTTCCTGGTTATTTTGATCCTTTCCTGGTCATCTTGCCCCACGTCCTGGGTGCCAATTTGTAACGGTATTAATGTTACAAATGTGTTTAACATTATTATAGCACCACGTTTGGAAGCCAATTATGCGACGGAAAATGTTGCTTATGTAATATTTATAGCGTAAGTTATTAGAACTTGTAGATCATATGTTGTGCTGCTTTACTTCACGCGTTGCCATCTTGTGACGTCACTCCTTTGTATGGTTCGTAGCTCCATCTGGCGTAGCAATTTGTATCAATTAGTTTCCGAAAGAATTTAAAGTTTTGTATATTGTCCTCCGGCTAGCTATCATCTTTTCTTGGTAGAACTTGTATCTCTTGCAGGGTGTGAATCGGAAAGGAATCTTTTATCCAGAAATTATACTGACGAAGAAATTGGTTTTATAATTTTTATTGCCGAACATGTTCACAAACACTTTTACATATTAATCTGGATACTCGCCAAACTGAAACTGTTTGTAATAACTTCTTACTTATCACTTTTAACTCGAGTACTTCAACTTTGTGTATCTTTTTAACTGTATAATACTTTATAATAATTCTCGTAATTCTGCTGCGCGTAACTTGACGAAATGAATGAACTGAGAGACCGACGTGTAGAGTATTGAGAATTCTGTTGAACTGGGGGACCGACGTGTAGAGTATTGAGAATTTTGTTGAACTGGGGAACCGACGTGTAGTGTGTTGAGAATTCTGTTGAACTGGGGGACAAGCTACCTCGAACCTACACTATTTATAGGCCTGCATCAAGATACACCTAAAGATTATAAATGAGCTGCTATTGGCTAATAAAACGCGCCAACATTAGCGTCTATTTTAATATCCAATGAAAACCACGAATACATATGCTTTAGGAAATGTTCTAGAAGCTTCTATCGAAACCGCGCGAAACATTACGTAACTTCCTTGTTCCCGGTAATGATAAACAACTCACCCATCTCTGCATTATTGCGTTATTGTTGACAGTTTCAGTAAAGCCGTATATTATTATTTACCAATAATAATTACAATTAATAAACCTCTGAAATCAATGTCACATAAAAATACATATTCATATTACAATCATTAATTACATTTAAGTAATTTGTGATACAAATTACCGTATCATGGTAAGCAACTCGCTTCATAGCTGTCATTAAGATTTTGGCACATCTAGAACTGTTGCGCCAATTATACCTAGATTCACTCATGCAGGCTTAGAGACACACAACAGAAACTAAAAAAATTAAATAAATTGATCGTTAAATGTATGGAAAACGTACGTTATATCATGAAGCTATTCATTGTTAACCATGTTTAAGACTATCATTACTACCTAACTCCGATTCGCCCCATAGCCTATCTTTATTTATTTCTACATTTTCATATAAGTGAAAATGTATCAGTGAATTTAACTTAATTTAAAACCTTAAATCTGAACTATTGTTGAGGAACAAATAATTGTCGGTGTGGTAGTCTGTGTGCGTGAACAGAGGTAAACATAACGAAACCAATATTTCCTTAAATGTTTAACTTTTTATTAAACCATTATACCACAATTAAATATTTTGCAATTGTTTTATTCATGATTTTGCATTATGTTTCTTAATATGAAAAAATTTCTCCTAAATGCTTTCTAGTATTATCAACAATGGCGCTGTATTAGGAAGATTGCTAATAATATTAGATCATTGTTGCAGTTGTACATTTTGTAACACCATACTGACAAAAGTCGCAATATATTTAAATGTTACTTACCTCAGTCTCTTCATATACACCGTTTAAATTTAAATATATGTGCAATTAACCTATTTTGATTTTCAACATGTACTTGCTACACATCATAGCTTAGGCTTCAACATATAATTTACGCAGTGTCTCAATTTCGCTGAAAAGGGGACACTATCTCATCCTTTCCCTGTGAATTTCATATGTTAAGATTTAAACATTTATTACGTACATTCACAAGACTTTCTCTAACCCTTTCTATTTCACAAGTATACATAATACACGGGAGAGAAATAAAATGTCGTCCTCCATGGTGTAGTGGTTACCATGCTAGCCTCTAGTTCCCGAGGTCGCGGGTTCAAACCCGGATGGAGAGCGATGGACTTTTCTCGGGCATAAAAATCCTTAGCATGTTTTCCTTCTGAAGGGAAGTAAAGCCGGTGGTCCCGTGTCGTAGGTTTATGGCACGTAAAAGAACCTCAACCCTGATAAAGAGGCCCCTGAGCAAAATTTTCGGTTTTTCACCCCAATATAGAATGGGACGCTAAGGACCACAGCAATTAAACAGCGCCCATAAATAAAACTCAATTTCAATTTGAGAAATAAAATTGCAGTGAATGACTCAAAAATGTATACAGAGAGCGAGGGAAGGAAAGAGTGGATGTGACACACCTTTGTAAGCAATCTGTACACAAAATGATGCTAAGTTCTGAAAAGCATACAGCCAAAATAATTTTGGGGTGAAAAAATTCTGATGCCTTACATTCACATTACTTTTTTTCTTACCCTCTATCGCTTATTGGTTTGTATACAGATATTCTTACGATAGCTTATTTTTCTATTTAATTCATTTTCATCTAGATAAATCTTTGCAGAAATAGCTACATTACATTCTAGTTACAAAGGGGATAGTGATAGTCAAATGTTGAAGAACTGGACACTATACGCTGACCTTAAAATCATTAGTTCAAACTGAAGTATCCATTTATTTTCTATCGTTGATTTGCCCTGTAGCTTTGGACCTCCCTAAATGCCATGTAATCGCGAGAAACAACTGAATTTGGACAGGACTTCAAGAGAACGACCAAGTGATGAATAATTCCAACCTTTAATAACCAATATCTCGGAAATGGCTTATGAAAAATAAAGAACAACAAAAAAACTCATTTGAAATAAATCGTGTGGTTTATATGAATCTACTTTTTTTTGGTAGTACGTTTTTGTATTATATTCTTGAACATTTACCACTTCTACAACATTATACAACATTCATTCCGAATGTCTTAACAGGCTATTTTCAGAAAATTACAGATAAACCTGGTATTTGACATGTAAATATCTTATGGTATTTTAATCAAAATCGTTAGAGCCGTTTTTAAAAAATAAAACATCTCGAAAAATGTTCCATGCAAAGTATAGTTTGGAATGGAGGAATTTTCTTGAAATTCTTTGTGCCGCATCTTGGAAAATATACAACATGCCAGGTATTTGTCCAACTTTTCGTTTTGAGTTATGCTGTTCACAGACACACACACAGGCCTTTTTCTAAAAATGCCTTTTTGGGGGGTTCAGGGGCCTCAAAACAGATACATTTCCAGTGAAATCTCAGTACGGAATATTTGGGTGTACGCAATACTTTCTATACTTACTATACGTAGCAGAGAAAGTAAGAATGAAAGAAGATATATTGTCAAAATGGATAATAATTTTGGACAACTTGGACTTCCATCTCCGTTTGACTTACTCCTGCTGTGAAAAATAAGATCTCTGTTTGCTGACATTTTTTGGATAAAGGCATGTACTTTTAGGGAATGAAAAATAAATGTATAAGAGGAGCAACCATAGTTTATACTTATGCACTCTAATTGAAAGCATGGGAACTTTATCTGATTTACCAGAGAGAGAGAGAGAGAGAGAGAGAGAGAGAGAGAGAGAGAGAGAGAGAGAGAGAGTTCTTCGATATGCATAAAAGAGTAATTTAAAATCTTAGGGAATTTTCCATTGTAGGGCATTGACACAACACAAGAAGGCGTGTTTGGACATTCTTGGCTGCCTAACTAGCAAAGACTGCTGTAATGGTTTTCTTACCTGGACTCTAAATCCTTTTTACCTACCCATTAACCGTGGCAGGTTAATTTTGAAAAAATCAAAATATACACTTGAGATTACAATTTCCATCTGCTGCTTATGCGAGTGCAATGGATTTTCTGAATAAGACGTACGCAAATTGAGCAAAGGTTCAATGACAAGACAGTGAAAGGGATAGAACTAAGTGCATATTTCAAAAGTTTTTAACATTTAAAAAATTTTATGATAATAGCTGTAAAGAACTATGCTTGATGTTAGGACTTAAATATGTTGACGCTGTTATTGCAGACTTTCCTTCTTCTAAGCATGTGCAGAAGCACAATTTATGTCTTCTGATGTTGCTTCTTTTATCTTAACTATTAGGTAGTCGCGTGCAGGTCATAATGACCCCACTGTTAATATAACTACTGATATTTATTTAATGCTGTTGGTCACACTATTCTTTCTCCCAGTACCTTCCCTGAATTGTATTGTCGTCCTGCTGCGATTATTACTGACAGTGCTCGTTTGTGAGTAGAGACGTTTGTTTCTCTCGGGACCATTTGTACCCCACGCGACTAGTAGTGTAACTTAAAAATCACGGTGTAAAGTGCATTGAAGAAGTGAAAAAAATTACATATCAAAATAATAAGATGAATAAAGTTTAGAATTGCAATATTAAAAGAAATTCCATTTCATAATCTTATATTTTTATGTTTATTTTAGAAGCAGGATCCATGTAGATATCTGCTAGCATGTATGTAATTTACGGAATTTTGCCATGTAATTTGTTTTGGAATATTTATTACTCACAGAATTAACATTGATTCCTGAATTTTATTTAACAATTGTGTAATAATGTGAATACTTGACAAAAAAATTAACAAATGCATGGAGTGCATAATGACCCCACGCGACTACTTAAACGGTAAAGATCCGGCATTAGCTATGAAGCACTAAGGACACTAGCTGAAAATTTGTACTCTACATCCCTGTTTCCACTGCCAGTGCAGAAATGACATTCAGCACAATGAATAGGGTAATGACAAAATTAAGAAATAGGGTGGGTCAGAATACGCTTCAAACTTGTGTGAAGATGTAAGCAGAAGGGGACGAGGAACCTACAGAACCTTCCATTGATGATGTCATCAACAGATTTGCTGTAAAAAAAGGTCTCGATGCAAAAGTTTGCTGTAAATGTAAGTTATTGCATGCAATAATTTTATTTTATCGATTCTCATAATTTTATTCATTATGATAATGAATTAACTGAGGTTATTTCTACTCAGTACTTACACATAATTTAATGAAATATAAGATTTATTAATACTGTAGTTTTTGTGTTTGTTTGTTTCTTTTTTAATACGGTATAACTAAAATTTGAAGCCTAATAACATTTCCTCCCCCCTACCTCTCATCATGCTACCCGCCAGAGGAAAGTGGTTGTATTCATTACTGAGGTCAATACGCCTAGTCGCTTTGCAGGTAGTACCGTTATAATCCCTCTTTTGTGTCGTAATGTGCAGAATTTCCCCAAGGACAAGGTGACGAATACCTGCATAGCAGTATATTGCATACTTACCAGTCGTGAACAAATGTTAAAAGCTTACATTTCAAGTACTGTCTTCCAGAGCAAAGAAATTTCAGGGAATGAAGGCAGGGGGGAAATTGCTGATTAGACGTCCGAACGCTGCCTACTTGCTTTTGGTACCCTTATTTATGACACACATGACAGCTCAGTTACAGCTCATTGAATAGTTTTACTCCTTGCATAACATGCATTCTCCGTCACACACATTCACTGTCCTTGTCGCACTGTTTCCAGATAAGGATAGCACATTCCTGTCAGGGAGTTTTTCTCCGTTGGCGAACAGTAAATATTTACTTTTACAGTTCATTAAAAAAAACTTTTTCATGTTTATTACGGAAGAGAAGGTTTTCGCGCGAAAACGTAAAATTGACAAGAAAATTACACCATTAAATCACCTACCAATATCATGAAATATTGAGATACTTTTACCGGAGCTATAAAACATTTTTCACGTTAATCTTTAATAACAAAAAAAGACGGCTCTATCCATGAGTTCTACAGGTGTAGAGAAAATAGACATGTCTATTTACCTGCTCAAATCTTTATGCCACAATCTTTTCCTAATTGACATAAATATGGAAAATATCATCTTCCACATAAACAACTCGATTTGCACATATATCCCATAAACACATGTACTTCCTCTCCATCCCCATATAACATCCATAATAATAACACACAATTCCCCTCCACCCCATATAAAATCCACATTTAAAACACACAATTCCTCTCCATCCCCATATAAATCTATATTAAACACATAATTCCTCTCCATCACCATATAAATCCATATTAAAAACATAATTCCTCTCCATCACCATATAAATCCATATTAAATACATAATTCCTCTCCATCACCATATAAATCCATATTAAATACATAATTCCTCTCCATCACCATATAAATCCATATTAAATACATAATTCCTCTCCATCACCATATAAATCCATATTAAGCACACAATTCCTCTCCATCCCCATATAAATCCATATTAAACATGCGTAATTCCTCTCCATCACCATATAAAATCCACATTTAAAACACACAATTCCTCTCCATCACCATATAAATCCATATTAAACATATAATTCCTCTCCATCCCCATATAAAATCCACATTTAAAACACACAATTCCTCTCCATCCCCATATAAATCCATATTAAACACATAATTCCTCTCCATCACCATATAAATCCATATTAAACATGCATAATTCCTCTCCATCCCCATATAAATCCATATTAAACACATAATTCCTCTCCATCCCCATATAAAATCCACATTTAAAACACATAATTCCTCTCCATCACCATATAAATCTATATTAAACACACAATTCCTCTCCATCACCATATAAATCCATATTAAGCACACAATTCCTCTCCATCCCCATATAAATCCATATTAAACATGCGTAATTCCTCTCCATCACCATATAAAATCCACATTTAAAACACACAATTCCTCTCCATCCCCATATAAATCCATATTAAACATGCATAATTACTCTCCATCACCATATAAATCCATATTAAACATATAATTCCTCTCCATCCCCATATAAAATCCACATTTAAAACACACAATTCCTCTCCATCCCCATATAAATCCATATTAAACACATAATTCCTCTCCATCACCATATAAATCCATATTAAACATGCATAATTCCTCTCCATCCCCATATAAATCCATATTAAACACATAATTCCTCTCCATCCCCATATAAAATCCACATTTAAAACACATAATTCCTCTCCATCACCATATAAATCCATATTAAACATGCATAATTCCTCTCCATCCCCATATAAATCCATATTAAACACATAATTCCTCTCCATCCCCATATAAAATCCACATTTAAAACACATAAATTCCTCTCAATCACCATATAAATCCATATTAAACATGCATAATTCCTCTCCATCCCCATATAAATCCATATTAAACACATAATTCCTCTCCATCCCCATATAAAATCCACATTTAAAACACATAATTCCTCTCCATCACCATATAAATCCATATTAAACATGCATAATTCCTCTCCATCCCCATATAAATCCATATTAAACATGCATAATTCCCCTCCATCCCCATATAAATCCATATTAAACACATAATTACTCTCCATCCCCATATAAAATCCACATTTAAAACACATAATTCCTCTCCATCACCATATAAATCCATATTAAACATGCATAATTCCTCTCCATCCCTATATAAATCCATATTAAACACATAATTCCTCTCCATCCCCATATAAAATCCACATTTAAAACACATAATTCCTCTCCATCACCATATAAATCCATATTAAACATGCATAATTCCTCTCCATCCCCATATAAATCCATATTAAACATGCATAATTCCTCTCCATCCCCATATAAATCCATATTAAACACATAATTCCTCTCCATCCCCATATAAAATCCACATTTAAAACACATAATTCCTCTCCATCCCCATATAAATCCATATTAAACATGCATAATTCCTCTCCATCCCCATATAAATCCATATTAAACATATAATTCCTCTCCATCACCATATAAATCCATATTAAACATGCATAATTCCTCTCCATCACTATATAAATCCATATTAAATACATAATTCCTCTCCATCACCATATAAAATCCACATTTAAAACACACAATTCCTCTCCATCCCCATATAAATCCATATTAAACATGCATAATTCCTCTCCATCACCATATAAATCCATATTAAATACATAATTCCTCTCCATCACCATATAAATCCATATTAAACATGCATAATTCCTCTCCATCACCATATAAATCCATATTAAATACATAATTCCTCTCCATCACCATATAAAATCCACATTTAAAACACACAATTCCTCTCCATCCCCATATAAATCCATATTAAACATGCAAAATTCCTCTCCATCCCCATATAAATCCATATTAAACATGCATAATTCCTCTCCATCCCCATATAAATCCATATTAAACACATAATTCCTCTCCATCACCATATAAATCCATATTAAACATGCATAATTCCTCTCCATCCCCATATAAATCCATATTAAACATGCATAATTCCTCTCCATCCCCATATAAAATCCACATTTAAAACACATAATTCCTCTCCATCACCATATAAATCCATATTAAACATGCATAATTCCTCTCCATCCCCATATAAATCCATATTAAACATGCATAATTCCTCTCTATCCCCATATAAATCCATATTAAACACATAATTCCTCTCCATCACCATATAAATCCATATTAAACATGCATAATTCCTCTCCATCCCTATATAAATCCATATTAAACACATAATTCCTCTCCATCCCCATATAAAATCCACATTTAAAACACATAATTCCTCTCCATCACCATATAAATCCATATTAAACATGCATAATTCCTCTCCATCCCCATATAAATCCATATTAAACATGCATAATTCCTCTCCATCCCCATATAAATCCATATTAAACACATAATTCCTCTCCATCCCCATATAAAATCCATATTAAACACATAATTCCTCTCCATCACCATATAAATCCATATTAAACACATAATTCCTCTCCATCCCCATATAAATCCATATTAAACACATAATTCCTCTCCATCCCCATATAAATCCATATTAAACACATAATTCCTCTCCATCCCCATATAAATCCATATTAAACACATAATTCCTCTCCATCACCATATAAATCCATATTAAACACACAATTCCTCTCCATCACCATATAAATCCATATTAAACACATAATTCCTCTCCATCACCATATAAATCCATATTAAGCACACAATTCCTCTCCATCCCCATATAAATCCATATTAAACATGCATAATTCCTCTCCATCCCCATATAAAATCCACATTTAAAACACATAATTCCTCTCCATCACCATATAAATCCATATTAAACATGCATAATTCCTCTCCATCCCCATATAAATCCATATTAAACACATAATTCCTCTCCATCCCCATATAAAATCCACATTTAAAACACATAATTCCTCTCCATCCCCATATAAATCCATATTAAACATGCATAATTCCTCTCCATCCCCATATAAATCCATATTAAACACATAATTCCTCTCCATCACCATATAAATCCATATTAAACATGCATAATTCCTCTCCATCCCCATATAAATCCATATTAAACATGCATAATTCCTCTCCATCCCCATATAAAATCCACATTTAAAACACATAATTCCTCTCCATCACCATATAAATCCATATTAAACATGCATAATTCCTCTCCATCCCCATATAAATCCATATTAAACATGCATAATTCCTCTCTATCCCCATATAAATCCATATTAAACACATAATTCCTCTCCATCACCATATAAATCCATATTAAACATGCATAATTCCTCTCCATCCCTATATAAATCCATATTAAACACATAATTCCTCTCCATCCCCATATAAAATCCACATTTAAAACACATAATTCCTCTCCATCACCATATAAATCCATATTAAACATGCATAATTCCTCTCCATCCCCATATAAATCCATATTAAACATGCATAATTCCTCTCCATCCCCATATAAATCCATATTAAACACATAATTCCTCTCCATCCCCATATAAAATCCATATTAAACACATAATTCCTCTCCATCACCATATAAATCCATATTAAACACATAATTCCTCTCCATCCCCATATAAATCCATATTAAACACATAATTCCTCTCCATCCCCATATAAATCCATATTAAACACACAATTCCTCTCCATCCCCATATAAAATCCACATTTAAAACACATAATTCCTCTCCATCACCATATAAATCCATATTAAACATGCATAATTCCTCTCCATCCCCATATAAATCCATATTAAACATGCATAATTCCTCTCCATCCCCATATAAATCCATATTAAACACATAATTCCTCTCCATCCCCATATAAAATCCATATTAAACACATAATTCCTCTCCATCACCATATAAATCCATATTAAACACATAATTCCTCTCCATCCCCATATAAATCCATATTAAACACATAATTCCTCTCCATCCCCATATAAATCCATATTAAACACATAATTCCTCTCCATCCCCATATAAATCCATATTAAACACATAATTCCTCTCCATCACCATATAAATCCATATTAAACACACAATTCCTCTCCATCACCATATAAATCCATATTAAACACATAATTCCTCTCCATCACCATATAAATCCATATTAAGCACACAATTCCTCTCCATCCCCATATAAATCCATATTAAACATGCATAATTCCTCTCCATCCCCATATAAATCCATATTAAACATGCATAATTCCTCTCCATCCCCATATAAAATCCACATTTAAAACACATAATTCCTCTCCATCACCATATAAATCCATATTAAACATGCATAATTCCTCTCCATCCCCATATAAATCCATATTAAACATGCATAATTCCTCTCTATCCCCATATAAATCCATATTAAACACATAATTCCTCTCCATCACCATATAAATCCATATTAAACATGCATAATTCCTCTCCATCCCTATATAAATCCATATTAAACACATAATTCCTCTCCATCCCCATATAAAATCCACATTTAAAACACATAATTCCTCTCCATCACCATATAAATCCATATTAAACATGCATAATTCCTCTCCATCCCCATATAAATCCATATTAAACATGCATAATTCCTCTCCATCCCCATATAAATCCATATTAAACATGCATAATTCCTCTCCATCCCCATATAAAATCCATATTAAACACATAATTCCTCTCCATCACCATATAAATCCATATTAAACACATAATTCCTCTCCATCCCCATATAAATCCATATTAAACACATAATTCCTCTCCATCCCCATATAAATCCATATTAAACACATAATTCCTCTCCATCCCCATATAAAATCCACATTTAAAACACATAATTCCTCTCCATCACCATATAAATCCATATTAAACATGCATAATTCCTCTCCATCCCCATATAAATCCATATTAAACATGCATAATTCCTCTCCATCCCCATATAAATCCATATTAAACACATAATTCCTCTCCATCCCCATATAAAATCCATATTAAACACATAATTCCTCTCCATCACCATATAAATCCATATTAAACACATAATTCCTCTCCATCCCCATATAAATCCATATTAAACACATAATTCCTCTCCATCCCCATATAAATCCATATTAAACACATAATTCCTCTCCATCCCCATATAAATCCATATTAAACACATAATTCCTCTCCATCACCATATAAATCCATATTAAACACACAATTCCTCTCCATCACCATATAAATCCATATTAAACACATAATTCCTCTCCATCACCATATAAATCCATATTAAGCACACAATTCCTCTCCATCCCCATATAAATCCATATTAAACATGCATAATTCCTCTCCATCCCCATATAAAATCCACATTTAAAACACATAATTCCTCTCCATCACCATATAAATCCATATTAAACATGCATAATTCCTCTCCATCCCCATATAAATCCATATTAAACACATAATTCCTCTCCATCCCCATATAAAATCCACATTTAAAACACATAATTCCTCTCCATCCCCATATAAATCCATATTAAACATGCATAATTCCTCTCCATCCCCATATAAATCCATATTAAACACATAATTCCTCTCCATCACCATATAAATCCATATTAAACATGCATAATTCCTCTCCATCCCCATATAAATCCATATTAAACATGCATAATTCCTCTCCATCCCCATATAAAATCCACATTTAAAACACATAATTCCTCTCCATCACCATATAAATCCATATTAAACATGCATAATTCCTCTCCATCCCCATATAAATCCATATTAAACATGCATAATTCCTCTCTATCCCCATATAAATCCATATTAAACACATAATTCCTCTCCATCACCATATAAATCCATATTAAACATGCATAATTCCTCTCCATCCCTATATAAATCCATATTAAACACATAATTCCTCTCCATCCCCATATAAAATCCACATTTAAAACACATAATTCCTCTCCATCACCATATAAATCCATATTAAACATGCATAATTCCTCTCCATCCCCATATAAATCCATATTAAACATGCATAATTCCTCTCCATCCCCATATAAATCCATATTAAACACATAATTCCTCTCCATCCCCATATAAAATCCATATTAAACACATAATTCCTCTCCATCACCATATAAATCCATATTAAACACATAATTCCTCTCCATCCCCATATAAATCCATATTAAACACATAATTCCTCTCCATCCCCATATAAATCCATATTAAACACATAATTCCTCTCCATCCCCATATAAATCCATATTAAACACATAATTCCTCTCCATCACCATATAAATCCATATTAAACACACAATTCCTCTCCATCACCATATAAATCCATATTAAACACATAATTCCTCTCCATCACCATATAAATCCATATTAAGCATACAATTCCTCTCCATCCCCATATAAATCCATATTAAACATGCATAATTCCTCTCCATCCCCATATAAAATCCACATTTAAAACACATAATTCCTCTCCATCACCATATAAATCCATATTAAACATGCATAATTCCTCTCCATCCCCATATAAATCCATATTAAACACATAATTCCTCTCCATCCCCATATAAAATCCACATTTAAAACACATAATTCCTCTCCATCACCATATAAATCCATATTAAACATGCATAATTCCTCTCCATCCCCATATAAATCCATATTAAACACATAATTCCGCTCCATCACCATATAAATCCATATTAAGCACACAATTCCTCTCCATCACCATATAAAATCCATATTAAACATGCACAATTCCTCTCCATCCCTATATAAAATCCATATTAAACGCAGTATATATCCCCCCCATTATTTAAATATAAAAAGAAGAACCTACATTGTAGGAATGTTTCATTGGGCGACAATAAACAAAAATCTGATGTGTTACACTCACATAACTTTCTCTACTCTTGTACAAACTATTTTTACAAACGCTTATTCTCCACATGCTTCATGTTAATCGAGATAAACATTTGCAGACTCTATCTTATTGCTAATTTTCTTGTATATGTAAGGGGAATATATATTTACAAGGGCAATATAGAAATACAGTAGCCTTTAAGCACATACATATCTCTTAAGAGCTGGTTGCTAGGTGCAGCACCATTCCCTTTGCCGCAGATTAATATTCTTTGCATATCCAAGACAAAAAAAATGAATAACGAATTCCATTTGAGAAACAGTATTGAAAAAATTAAGGGAATAACAAGCAATATTTGGAAAATGGTTCACTCGACAAAAAAAAGTATATAACAAAAATTGTGTATTTTAACGTGATCTACATTTTTTGTGTAGTAAACTTTTGCCTATCTCTTAAGGTTTACCAGTTATGCAAAAGTCGTTCACAATGAAGAATACTTTTGGAGACATTTCCAGAAAATTCAAGATATACATTTTATTTGTCATGAAAATATCTTAAACATACGATATTTTAATCAAAATTGTTAAAGCCATTTTTGAGAAAATTAAAATTTTCGAAAAATCTTCCATATAAAGTGTAATCCGGGGTGGGGGGATTTTTTTGAAAACCTTCGTGTTGCATCTCTGGAAGATACTGAACCTAAATACCAAGTTTGATGTTTATCCGCTGTTCGTTTCTGAGTTATGCTGTTCACAGACAGACAGACACACACATGGACATGTTTCCAAAAATGCGCTGGGACTTTACATTTGCCAGCAAGGCAGAGCACCATATTTGCGAGGTTGGGCACTTGGGTCAAGCCATTGCGCATGCGCTGGGACTTTAACATTTGCTAGCACCGTCTTCGTGGAGTTGGGCACTCGGGTCAAGCCAGTGCGCATGCGCTGGGACTTTAACATTTGCTAGCAAGGTAGAGCACAGTCGTCGTGGAGTTGGGCACTTGGGTATAAAATATGTTTTAATCATATCAATGGACGACAAATGTAAGGAACTAGTCGTTGGCCAGTTTTCACATAATTACGCACATTGCTCCCGAAAATATTTGGTTCAATTTGAAAAGTGGTTTAATGCAAAAGTTGTATGAATATTGTATGGGAAGGGGGGTACGTTTTCTATTCAGCCTATAAGTGGAGGTAGATTTCGAAGTTCAGTTTTTACTTTCTCTACCACGTACCTGGTAGGTAGAGAAGGTATTGCATTCCACCCAAAAATTCAATACCGAAATTTCACAGGAAAACATGTTTTGAGAGCCCCTGAATCCAAAAATGGCATGTTTAGGAAAAGGTCCGTGCACTCGCGTGCATCTGTGTGTTTTAACAGCATAACTCAAAACCGAAAAGTCAGATAAATACCAAACATTATATTTAGGCGCAGTAACTTCCAAAGATACGACACAAAGTTTTCAAGAAAATTCCTCCACCCCAAACTACTGTTTTCATGGAACATTTTCCAATTCTTTATTTTCTAAAAAAATGGCTATAACTATATTGATGAAAACGCCATGTATTAAAGATATTTACATGACAAATATAACGTATGCCTTGAATTTTCTGGGAATAGTCGTGAAGTGTACTTCATTTGGAAGGAATTTTGTATAATCTTGTATAACTAGTAAACGTTAGGCGATAGACGAAAATCTACTGCACAACAAATGTATACTGCTTTATAACCAATTTATTTCAAATAGGGTTTTTTTTTTTTTTTGGTGGCATCACCACTTCCGAGATATTTGTTATTAATGGTTCAATTTGTTCAGTGCTTTGTCGTCTCTTTTTAAGTCCCATAGATTTTCAATGTTTCTGGCGATTGCATGGAAACAGTATGCAACTTTAAGGCCAGTGTGTAGCGTCCAGTTCTAAAACATTTGACTATCGCTGTTCTCATTATAACTTAATGTGTAATGTAGTTATTTCTACAACAGTTTATTTGGATTTCAGTGTATAGACAGAAAAATAATCTGATGTATTGCACTCACATGACTTTCTCTACTCTTGTACACATTTTTGTACAAATGCATATTCTCCATCTACTTCATGTTAATCCGATTGCTAATTTTCTTGTAGGTGCAAGGGGAATATGATAGGCTTTAAGCGATAGTCAAATGTTTTAAGAGCTGGTTGCTATGTGGAGCATTTCATATTCTTTGTACGTCCTGGACATAAAAAAACGAATAACGAATTTTCATTTGAGAAAAAGTATAAGTATTAGAGAATTCAAACAAATAACAAGGAATACCTCGGAAATGGTTCACTGCACCAAAAAAAAAAAAAAAAAAAAAAAAAAAAAAAGAAAGAAAGAAAAAGGTATATGACTAAGTGTGAGTTTGAGAAAAGCAAAATGTTCCATGTAAAGGGTAGTCTGGGGTGGGGGATTTCCTTTAAAACCTTCATGTCGCATCCTTGAAAGATAGTAAACTCAAGTACCAAGTTCCGTATTTATCAGACTTTTCGTTTTTGAGTTATGCTGTTCGCAGCCTGACAGACACATTTAAAAAATGCTTTATTTGGATTCAGGGCACCTCAAAAATGCATTTCCGGTGGAATCTCGATATCGAAATTTTGGGTGGAATACAATACTTCCTCTGCTTACTATACGTAGTAGAGAAAGTAAGAAGCTTTAGTAAGAATAGAAAAGGTAGAATCAGACGACTGAAAACTCCAATGCCATCGGCGGGATTTGAACCACGAACCTCCCAGTTTTTGTCCAGTTTTGTAACCATTGAGGTACCATGGCAACATGCAAGTACGGCATTAAATTCGTCAGTTGCTTATCATTTTTCCAATAAACCTAATTTATGATATAGTGCTATTACGCTGAAATTTCATGAATATTTTGTCTTCAATCTCTATTTTCCCATTTTGCGCGCAATTTTGTGGTGTTATCTACTGTTTTTGGTACTATTATTAAGGTATAGTATTAAAAACGTGCGCACGTTTCTTAAATATTAAGAGGACAGATAAACAGGCTATAAAAACGTACGCCATGTGACTGTCACGCCGCGTTTTATTTGGTGTACAAATAAACACGTGTTTAAAGCGTACATAGTGTGACTGTTACACGGTCTCCTCTAGTGCTTTTAATGCTTATTTCGCGCGTATGGTCACACTGCTTCTCCCCATCCCGCATCTTACCAGATGACGTCATGCAGATGTTTTACCCTGTGCGCATGCGCCAGGACTTAGAATAACAGCTTGACCCAATAGCCCAACCCCTACCAGGCAATTTAGCCCAAAACTGTGACCTTCTCCTAAAGGCACGCGTAAAAACTGGTAGGAGGATGATATGACTGCTGCCGTAACATCAGTAAAATGCAAGAAACCACTGGGATCTATCCTCCAAATAGGAATGTGTTTGCTGAGGCAGACTTCATTGGCTCAAACATTGCAGAAGAGCAAAAATCCCCTGCATTTAATCCTGAGCGTGGCCAGACTCCAACCCTGCTGCATACTGAACCCAGAGAGCAGAACTACGTCAGTCCTCAGGATATTTCACCCATTCCAGTTCTGAAGAAAAGTAACAAAGGAAGAAAAGCATCAACAGCAGCTCTGATCACAAGTTCATCACATAAGGCAGGACTTGAAACTTACCGGAAGAATAAAAACCAAAGGAATCCTCGGAAAGGAAGACAAAACTCTTCTGTTTGTGGCTCTACAAGCAATGGTATTCCAACAATTTCAGATGAAGCACAGCCATTGACAAAAGACAAACCTCGGTCAACTTATTTAAAGAATATTCAGAAGAAAACTAAAAAGAACACGGCTGTAAAGCTAGAAGAAGACTCGCATTCAGGCAAGACTCTTCTGATTCAGATGAACACTTATGTCTCCATCTTTTCAGGTGAATCACTTTTGCCAATTCCAACGAAAGATTACATCACTTACTGAGTGATTTTTTGCGATTATAAATTCAGGGACTCGAGGCCTGGAGAACTCTGGACCAAGTGCAACATTTGTGGCAGATGGGCACACATGAACTGTTCTGCATGTGAGAATGACAGCTTCATTTGTGCGTAAAATTGTGCTCTTTAGAAGTTGTTCTTCCAACTTCCATTGAAAAGACTGAAAACAATTTTAATTATTTTTTTAGACAAAGCATACTTTTTATATTACATTTCAATCGCTTATTTTTTCAGTTCCTGTTAAAAAATACCAACAAATATTACCATTTTTAGTTTAATGGTGCATTTTTATGTTCGATTGTTCTCTTCCCATATTACCACCCAAATTTTAAGATTGTCAGAATTGCAAGTATTTCATTTTTTCAAAACTTTATGCTAATACAATATAATTTGCGCCATTCCACATTTCAGATCATGAGGAGAAATTATTTCTGGGTAGATGCCTAGAATTAGTTAGAAACGTTCACATGCATTTTAATATTTATGGGCGAATTCAAAAGACTGTCCCATAATACCACCTTTTCCTCTACCATTTGAATATCAAAGTTCATTTAAGGCTGTGAGCAATTTAAAACAGAGTGAACAGATTTTTGCTGTTTGTATCTTTCCTGCAAAATCAGTTATTTCACATAGTTTTACTATTAAACTTCTGCACAATCCAATTTCCATGGTATACATGTTGCAGCTCATCTTGCTTGTGCCTCATGGTTTATATTTACAGGCTATTGCACTATATTAAATAGTATAGTCAGGATCTTATTACATACAAACATAGCAAAACACAAACATGAATATTTCGTAATAATGAAGCATGCTTTTTGCAACTTTAAAAATGGCATGTCTGTATCAATAAGAATTGACAAAGAATTATTTCATTTATAAAATATGTTGTGTTTATATTGTAGCGACCCTCGGTGCTGGAATCCCCATGGGTGCTAAAAATATGGGAGTGGTAGTATCAGATGGAAGAGGCGGTGAGTACCGGGGTTGAAGGGTGTCATTGGAAGCTAAGGGTGCGTGAAATAATAACACAAGGTTCTATAAAACTCTGTCTACTAGGTCATTTTATTAAGTGAGTTAAGGGTGGTGGATCTTCCAACAGGACCAGAGGTGCAAGAACTTAAATACCCATTACCAAGACTTACCTGCATACAGATCTGGCAGGACTTGAGGCACTTTTTAAGGTAATACTTTGTTAGGATGAGGTTCAAGACCCTCTGTTGACGCTTCACTGTGGTGGTGACAAGATCGAGTGAAGGATTATTGGGTTGACCTAAAAACGTGGCCAATAAATACCCCTTGCCATGCAATGCGCTGTTCTAGTTGTGTAGTTTGTTCCAGTTACACCTTTTTATGAAACCTGATGCAACTTCCGGTTGTGGATCGAAACCCATGAAGGGTCGTTACAATATATCATAGATTGTTAATAATCAGTAACACAAGAGTACACACAAGCATCATCATCTCTATCATCACTGCCACAAGTTTGCTTTTGTTATTTTACACATTGTTGTATGCCTACCTTTATGTTCAACAGGAGCTATGTTGGAACTATGCCCAACCTGTGGAGGGTCATTAAAGGCCCCTTTCTACACTTGTAGCAATGGTCACAAATTATGCAGCCATTGTAAGAAGAACTGTCATCTTTGCCCAGTTTGTAGAGAGAGGCTGTCAACAGCAAGGAACATCTTTGCCCAAATCCTTTCTGACAAAGTGAGTTTCAATGAAGTTTTAGCAAGCATTCTATGCCATTCATTTGAATAGTGCTAATACAACAAAGGCTACAGTTTATATATTTCAAATGTTTGACTTTGTAGATCTATAAAAGGGTTTGCATTGGCCACAAAACATGACTTTTTTCTTTAATCATCACTCTGGGGTCATAATTACCCAAGAGTGACAATCAAAGATAAATTAGAAAGCCTCAGGATTAAATGGTAAAATTCATTTATCTTGAACAAAAGTTATACAGCTTAAGGCCAAAGATGGACACTGATATAACTTCAGAAGGTCTACGATAAAGTTAGAAAGCAAAATTTATTACCTAGAACTCGTATGCATATTTGCTTTTATTATATTTATTTATTTATATCTTTTTGCTATCCTGTAAAGTGGGTAAATGTGATTGTTACCTTTATACTCGGAGGCCTTCCAACAAAAGAAAGTTTTTATGATAGGATAGGTACCTGAAAGAAAAATTTATCGCAAGTCTTAATGCGAATAAGTAGGCTATATTGTGATTTAATTGCATGAAACCTGAACTGAAACTAGTATTCAAGCAATTCAAAGATAATGCAAGAAAAGTAATTAGGGGTGGGTGTTGGAAGAAACCTGATGACAATGAAGAAGAAGAAGAAGAAATACTGGTATATTATATCAAAACATTACACCAAGTTAAAATGTTAGTAAAAGCTGTGCACTCAAGGTGTATGCAAGTGTGTCAATTCATCTATATTACTATAGTGTTTTCCCTTGTGTACTTAATGTTGCAGAAATTCCATAGCATTTGTAGTCCAAACCCAGTTACCCCTTTTTGGTTTGAAATAAATGCTGACATTAATATTAGGTAACCTATAAGTAAAATATATCATTAGGAGAGAAATGAGGGAAGGAGTAGCAAAAATTTAAAGTGGATCTGTTCCATACTTTTACACAACTTTTAGAAAGTTAATCTCAATAGCAATACAGAATCATTGTCCTTATTTACAAGGTTACGATGTGGAGACATTCAAACTTTCAAAGTAAAACTATTACATCATTTCGAAAGTAATGCCTCCTATTTATTTTCATGGAAACTACAACAGATACAGAAAGCACAATAACACGGTTAAACGGAGCACATATATACATTGTACAGAAACTAATTGGGAATTTTTTGAAAGAAAGAAATAAGTGGCTAATATTGTTGGAGGTATTAAATTATTACAATAAATCACTATTTTGGCAAGTTTGATTGCACTTGGCAGTTGAGTAAATTCAATGTTGAGTTCTAACTCTTGCATATACATTTGTTTTATAATTTCGTTACAGGCAAGTACATCTGGTATGGGGCAGACAGATTCTCGAAGAAGGCCGTCATCTCCCTCTGAGTGGGTGTGCTCTCAGTGTAAGGCCCGAAATTATCTGAGCTCTGAAAGATGTCAGCTCTGTGGAAACTGTAATAAGCAAATTCCCTGGAGCTGCAATAGATGTACGTTGAAAAATGAGCCTGGTACCCTAGCCTGCAAAGCATGTAGCTCACCTAGGAGTAGTAATGTGGATGGAATCAGGGTTTATCCACCTGGGACTTGTAGTCATTGTGATGTGAAGAATCCTTTACCTAATGTAAGATGTTCCTGTGCCACCTTCAAGTCTGGTACAAATAGTTGGACATGTCAGAATTGTACAGTGAGAAATCCATCAAGCAGTAACAGTTGTGTTGCATGTGGAGGATCAAGAAGAAGTGATAGTATAAGGGTGTTCCCATCCTCTCCAAGTACATGGTCTTGTATGCGGTGTACGTTGAAGAATCCACTCAGTGATACAAAGTGCAGAGCCTGTGGCTTAGAAAAAGCTGAAGGAAAGAACTCAGAAACATGGAAGTGTATACGGTGTACGTATGCAAATTTAAAGTCTGCACATTTTTGTAGTGGCTGTAGTTTTCCTCGACGAGGAGCCAATGGAATGATTGTGACTCGAACAGATTCAGCTATCAGGCGTGAAAGTGAATTAGCTGATGAACTACGACGTGCTGAAGAACATACGGCTCAGAGAACCTGGAGGGACATAGTTGCTTTTTGCATTGCACATGGAGAACTCTTTGTAGATGATTCATTTCTTCCAGCACCAAGCTCACTATATTTCAACAAGAAGTATCCCTCTTCTGGCCAAGGACAGAGTGGCACATTGTCGAGTCGTACTGTCACACAATGGCTAAGACCCCACCAGATAACAACTGAAGATTCAGCAGCAGGCAGTTGGACAGTATTCAGAACACCACTCCCTTCAGATGTATCACAAGTAAGTAGAGAATATTTTTCTGTTTTCTACCCCAAGAAGTGGCGTTTATTGATATGCTTCTATAAAAGAACCAATCATGGCAATCACTCATCTAATTCTGTTTCCTTCCACTCCACAGCATTACAATTACATAAAATATGAAAACTGGAGTAATTTGTATTACAAACTGTGAATACTTGTTTGGCATGAAAGAAAAGTTCTATAAATATTTCTTATCATTTAATTTAATTGTCCAATTGATTGTATATGTGCAGAGGAGTTGAAAATACCATTCAGTTCACTCAGGTATGTCCTAGATAAGCTGAATTTCTGTGGGGTTTCATATTGAATTTTGGGTGTTCAACCCAAACCAAGTGGTAAGATGCATGAGGTTCATGAACTAGTGGAGCCAACCTTTGATACTCTGGGCAAACAGTAGCTTGCACATTCCCAATTAAAAGAATGGAAGTGCTAGACTTTTGGGGTAATATCCTTTACTCAAACACAAAATTAATAATTAAAAATCTGATGTGTTACATCCACATAACTTTCTCTATCCTCGATCACTTATTAGTGGGTATACAAATTATTCTTATGAAAACTTAATTTCTTATTTACTTCATTTTAATCAATATAAACCTTTTCAGAAATAGCTGCATTACACATTTTATTATGATACAAAGAGAATAGCGTTAGTCAAATGTTTTAGAACTGGATGCCATATGCTGGCCTTAAAATTTCATACTCTTTCTATGACATCGCGAGAACAGCTGAAAAATGACAGAACTTTAAAATAATGACTGTAAGTATTGAACATTTCAAACCATTAGTAATGGATATCTCAGAAATAGCTGATGCCACAAAAAAGTCATTTGAAATAAATTATGTGTTTTAAAGAGATCTATATTTTTTGTGTATTGCTTAACGTTTACCAGTTATACAAGATTATATCAATTTCCTTCCAAAGGAAGAGGACTTAATAAGCTATTCCCAGAAAATTCAAGATACACATTTTATTTGTCATGTAAATATCTTTAGTATACAGTATTTTAATAAAATTGTTAAGAGCCATTTTGCAGAAAATCAAAAAATTCAAAAAAGTGTTTCATGTAAAAGGGTTGTTTGGATGGGGGGAATTTCTTGAAAATCTGCATGTCACTTTGGAAGGTACTAATCTTGAATATTAATTTTGGTATTTGTCTGACATTTCATTTTTGAGTTACACTTCTCTCTCTCTCACACACACAAACACAGAGTTTTCTAAAAATGATTTTTTTGGATTCAGACACCTCAAAACATATTAAATTTTCAGTGGAATGCAGTACTTTACTATGTAGATGGTAGAGAAACTAAAAATAGTATTTACTAATAAGTAATATCTGAACCAAATTCTTGTAATGATAAGTCATAAAATAATGGTATCTCTTAAGCTATTAACTGTATCAACATAAACATATGTATACTTCTGAAACAAAAATAAGCTATATGCAACTGGAGATTGATTCAGATTTAAAATTCATTGCCAAGGCCAGTATTTGAACTAAATAAATAAACAAAACTATGAAATTCTGTCCCGGTACCTGGTTTCCTACACTGGGACATGCATTGCAAACCTTTATACTTTATTCCACATTTACCAAAAAACATATCATATACGTTATCATTTTACAGATTTCACTTGTAACAAGACAAAAACAAAACATAATAAACTTATAAGAGTAAAATAAAAAGAAAAATTATTAACACATATATAAAGTACACATATTTTATCTAATTTCCATCTGCTGGAAACCAGCAAAAAAAAGTAACTGGAAACCAGGTACTACCCCTAACTAAACTATTTATTCTAGATGTAATATTATCTACCCGTATCTGGCATTAAAACATACTGGTATCCAGGACAAATATAATATATCTTTTATATTTCTTTACGAGTTGTAAACTTATGTGTGTAATTTATTTAGTCTTAATTTAACTTATTTTTACTTTGCTTACTATTAAAATTTTATTACTTCAATATAATGTTCAACACCATATTCACCATGCTACTATTTGATCTTTTTAATTCCAAATTGTTTAATTTACTTCATTATTATTATTATTATTATTATTATTATTATTATTATTATTATTATTATAATTATTATTATTTATTATTATTAATAATAATGTATAATTTTATTTAATTTGTGCATTATTTATTATTAAGTATTGTAAACAACTACAATATTTATTTCACTTAATTATCTTATCTAATAATTCCACAATACAACTTTACTTATGTTTTGCACTCTTATTATAACTTTAAACTCATCTAACTTCATTATACTATTTTTATTACTTGTATTTAATTTAAATTACTTAATTATAATTGATTTATCTGTTTAAATGTATATTTCTGTTATTTATTTTATTTAAATTATATATAATTTATACTTCTCTATGGCCTATACTTTCCTTTATTTTACTTATTTATCATCTTAAATAATTTCACATATTATTTCATTATCACTTTTCACTATTATTATATCTACCTTTAAATTTAAATTACTTATTTATCTACTACTCTTTAGCTTCGCAATACAATAATTTCTTATATCTCTTTTCCTTACTAAATTTAAAACTATAATTCACTATTCTTCATTGACTCACTTGCCTGCTTTCACACCATTTACTTGTAATTTAACTTTATAATCTCTTGGGTTAATAATTTAACTCGCTACACTTCACTATTTCACTCAACCTTCCTTCCACTATTTCACATTTTAATTCTATCTTTTATAACCATATAGTTTAGAACTCTAATTCACTACACTTTTACTCAACCTATTTTTCATTTAAAGCATTTCTTTCTTTTATTTATTTTTGGCCTTTTAAATTAGCATTATAATTCACTACGCTTCACACTAAACTTCTACCGGTCACCACTGCCGCACTATCTCCCATCCTCCAAGGCTGACTCCTTCTTTCCCCTTTTCCTGCAGCTAGCTGCTCACGTCCTTGCACCACCTTCTCCTTCTTCCTCACTATAGTTATCATCTTCCTCTTCCCTTCTTCGCCTGCACCATTTCTCTTCTAATTTTGTTAATTTTAATATAATAAATCCTCTAACAGTTTCTTTCCCACTATAATTATCATCTCCTCCTTTTCTTCTCTCTTCACCACCACTGTTCCTTGTCATTCCTCTCCTAGTTTTGCTCAGTTAATGATGTAAGTTTCGTCTCGTCATTTCCTTGGTCATATATTTCTCTTCTTTCCCACTATAGTTATCATCCTCATCCTCTTTGTTTCTTCTTCACCTCTGCTGTTACTCCGCCATTTCTCTTATTGTATTATCCTCTTCTTTTCCACTATAGTTGTCATCTCCACTTTCTTCTTCACCTTCCTATTAATGAATTTCATTCTACCTCGTCTCCTTCATCTACACCCTCTTTGTCTTCTTCTTCCCTCATTGTCCGGTTCTGGTTTATGTATCATTTCTAAATGGTGAATTATTTAACTGATTATAAACGTTTGGTATTCTTATTCTTTCTGACTGCTTCAACTACTACTGCTACCTTCTCCTGCTCTATTCTTTCATCCCAGGCTAGCTTGCTAATTTTTCAAGATATATGCATAAATCTTCATTCCTTAATACTTAACCAATTTGATAGCTGCTTAATTTTGTTCTTTC
Organism: Deroplatys truncata; assembly: GCA_030765065.1. Classification (NCBI taxonomy): domain Eukaryota; kingdom Metazoa; phylum Arthropoda; class Insecta; order Mantodea; family Mantidae; genus Deroplatys; species Deroplatys truncata. The sequence goes on along the minus strand of CM060976.1, from coordinate 19,559,016 downwards.
TTCTAATGTTTGATCTTGCACATTCAAACAGGACATGTTCTAGTGTGTCTTGTGTGCCATATTGTGTACAGATGTCATTCTAAGACTTCTTAATCTTTTTCCAGTAAGTTCTATATGGCCCATGTCCTATCAGATAATGTATTAGTCCTTTCATTGGTTTAATATGCCTTAAATTTAATGGTTCGTTTATATTACCAAATGTATTATGGGGTCTTCTCCCCTCGTTTATTTGATTCCACTCCAGCTGCCAAATTAGTTTTAATTTTTCCTTTATTTCGTGTATGGAATTGCAATGTGAACCTATAATTTCTTTTACTTTTTCAAAATTTCTTCTCTTAAGCCAAAACGTTGCACCTCTCAATCTTACTAATAAATCAATTGGGCAAATCCCTGTAGAGACTAATACAGCCATTGTGGGTGTGATGCTAACTGCCCCTGTATAATGAAGTAGAATTTTTCTTTGTGTACTTTGTAATTGATTCCCGATTTTTACATCATGCATTCTTGTAGCCCACATCCCAGCTCCATATGTAATTATTGTCGCAAAAATTGTATTATGGTGCGTAGTATTAACATTTAGAGATATTTTAAAACTTTATTGTATTAGTCTGGCTAATTTTTTCAGATTTGGATTTAACATGTAATGTGGGTTTTCTAAAATTTTGCTTTGTCTAAATACATTTCCAGATATTTTACTTCCTTTTATTGTAACGTTATTATATTTTATTATTGGATTTGAACTACAGAACTTTGGCTCCCTGCTGATACAGTTTGCAGGCTCGCTGGATAAACATAGGAATCAGGAAAGAGAAGTTCACTGTTGGCTTTTGGAGGAAGTCGCAGTAATTTAGGTGGAAGAAACAGCATAGAGACTAAAGCTTCATGGTTCAAATTACAGTTATGAATTTTTCAAGTCTGATCAAAATTTTTCTCCTTAATCTGGTTATTAAAACATGTTTTACATTTTACCATAAATGTTTATAATTCTATATGCCATTAATACAGTCTCAAACAGCTGAAACAGGAACTGAACCAAAAACGCCCATAACAATGCCAAGATGTTAAATTCAGTGTTATTTTATTAAATATTTAGGAAAACAAACATAATGTAATTCGTTTTAGAACAAAGAACATATACAACAAATGTAAAACTATAAGATGATGAGTTTTGAGTATAGCATTCACATCAAGAGGAAGGCAAGAAATTAATTAATGTATTATAAATATTAATTGATTTTGTAATATTTGTAATGCATAGCATTTAAATGTGGCATACATGAGTTGTAAATATTGTTGGCATAGCTAGTAGAGACAAAATGTAGGCTGAAAGAAGCATAAACTCTGTAACGAAACACTCAAAGAACAATGTAATTTGGTTGCTAAATGTAAGGGATAAATAATGCCTGAAGAGATGGAAGAGAGATGCCATTAGACTTTCATAGAGAGAGCATATGACCTGGCTCCAAAGAAGTAGCCATTAAAGGATTAATTAGTAATTCACGAGGTAGAAAGTAAAATAATACACGTAAAAGGCTGTTAATAGTGGAAAGATTAGAACCGAAGCAGATTATTTTTAGTACTGCAACTGCAAATAGTGAAGAGCGTGTAGGATGTATTAGATTCTACATTAAAGGATTAAGAAGGAAGTTCAATAAGAGCAGGAGCACTTGGAAGTTATAGTGCATAACAAGTAACAGCCAGGTTCAAATTCTTGCACAATATTTGCAAAATGACAAGTTTGCACAAAGGGAGGCAAGTGATTGTACAATTTTAGACCTTTGAAATGAAGGTATTTCAGGGTAAAAATCAGACTAAGGGATCTTAATACAAGACAATCAATATTTTTCAAAAAATTATATCCCAGTTGTTTTACAACTAAAGGAGATAAAACTGTTATTAGTTTATTTACAACATAACCTATAGTAGATAGAGGAAGTACATATTCCACCTAAAGATTCAATATTGAAATTTCATTGGAAATGCATGTTTTGAGGGCCACCACCAGAAAAAAGGAATTTTAGAATGAGTGAACTAAAAGATTGCTATACATTAGGATTACAAGATTTTTTGTAATGAAATGTAAGACATTAGTGTTCTAATATGTAGGATATTACACAAAAATGTAGGACAATATAAAAAATTTTAAATATAGGAAAATTAAAACTCCAAACCTAAATTACTCAAACAGGTATAAACAAGTAAACAGCTTTTATATTTACTTAAATATTCATGTAATAAAAAGAGTAACAGCAGCTGCCAAAGAACCTTAACAATTACACTTGCGGGAAGAACTTTATTCAAAATGTCTGATATAATCACAACATTCTACACAACTTAAATGTTTAAAGGTTTAAAGTTATATTTCACTTGAACAACACCTTTGACTCAGTCAATCAATGGCCTGTTTCTTTTGTGTGTCTACTTGCTGATATCAGTGGGGGGGGGGGATCTCTCAACATTAGTGTAGTGTGTAGAAACAGCAAAGTAATTCTACTGTTTACATTTGCCAAAATGTAGGATATTCCAGATTTTTCAGAAATTCCCCCAAATGTTGGACAGAAGGTAAAAATGTAGGGTATGTCCAGGATTTTCTAGATGTCTGGTAAGCCTATCAAACATCAAAAGTAAAATATTAAGATTTTAAGAAAATCCCTCTACCCTAACCTACCCTTTAGGTGGAAAAATTTTAGTTAGGTACTGTCTTTCTTTGGCAATTTTGATTAAAATATATGTTTAAAATATTTGCATGACTAATAAAATATATATCTTGAATTTTTTGCAAATAGTCTGTGAATAGCCTCTTCATTCAAAATGGTTTTTGTATAAACATAAAGAGTTAGAAAAAAATATATACTGCACAAAAAATGTGCACATGCACACAATCTACAAATACTTATTATTATTATTATTATTATTATTATTATTATTATTATTATTATTATTATTATTATTATTATTATTATTATTATTATTATTATTATTTTATTTTTTTATTTTTTGCATTAACTATATCTAAGATATTTGTTGTAATTGGTTTCAATTTCACAATACTTTTATCATATTTTTCAAATGAACAGTAAACATTCTTTGTTTCTTGTGATATTGTGCAAAGAATATCGAATTTCAAAGCCAGCATATAGAAATCCAATTAAAGAGTATCTCTTCTGTCACCTGTATCCCCATTGTATCTAGAACAAAATACATAATGAAACCTTTTCTGTAAACGTTTATCTCAATTAGCATGAAGTAGATAGAAAACTAAACATTTGTAGGAATAGTTTGCAAAAGAGATAAGAAAATAAACAATTGTGGGTAAAGAAAATCATGTTAATGTGATACATAAGAGTTGTTTGTTGGCATTTTTATGTTAATAACAAGGATGAAAAAAAAAGAAATAGTTTTTGGTTAACTGTAATTCTGTATTGTCATAAATAACGTGAGAGCAACTCTAAAGAAAAAATACAAAGATGTACCTACATATAGATGTCTACAAATTTGTGCAGCAACTCTCCAGTATGATATTCCATAAAAAAAAAAAGGATACAAATGTTAAAGGAGCTATCTTCCAAGTGTAGTTCTTCTCATGTTAGTGTTTTAACATTTAACCAATCAGAAGGTATCAGTGCTACCAAATGCTGGTACTAAGCACTTCTCAGCCTACTTTTAAATCCTAATCACTGCTGACTAAAAGTTCCTCATTGACATTGTGCTTGCTGGCTTGAAGGATTGAATGGTAGAGTAGCAAGTTAACCTTAATCCAATTTGCTAGGCTGGGTTGTTCCTAATGAAAACCTGTGAATCTTCTGATTGATTAACATTTTATTCAGATTCAGAATCATTAAAATTCCACTCGGAAGGTAATTTCTTAACATTTTTTCTTGAATTCATCCATAGAGGTAACTCTCAAGAGTTAGTGCACAAATCCATGAACACTTGTACAATATTTTGCATTCACTGTGTCAGTTTTAAGATCTTAAGTTTCTATCTGCAGTACAAGGAAATCCTGTGTGTATCTTTTTTTGGAAGAAATGCATCATTTTAGGGCGTTTCCACCTAAAGTACATATATAGTATTTTTATTATTATTTTTAAGAACTGTACAGTTGTATCTTACACAGCTAAGACTAAGTTTTAATGTAATACATTCCTTTTTACTATGGAGTAATTTAAAATTTGTGGGTCTCCACCATATTTAGGACATATTACATTATTAAAATGGTCATTACCAGTAACAAGGTATATCATTCTAACATATGAGTCAACTAATGTAGTTCTTTTTGTTCCCATTAGGGCACCCTAGGAAACTGTTGGTTTCTGAGTGCTCTGGCAGTACTAGCTGAACGAGAGGAGCTTGTGAGGCAAGTGATTGTCATACGAGAATTCTGTCCTCAGGGAGCTTATTTGGTACGTCTTTGTTTGGATGGACGCTGGCGATGTGTTCTCTTAGATGATCTCTTTCCTTGTGATTCCCTTGGTCGCCTTGTATATTCTCGAGCACGTCGCCGGCAACTTTGGGTACCACTTATAGAAAAAGCTGCTGCAAAGCTACACGGTTGTTACGAGGCACTAGTAGCTGGACGTGTCATCGAGGGTCTGGCCATTCTTACTGGTAATAACTGTACCATTTCTTATAATTACATTAAAAGAGAACACTTTAAATATTGAGTAAAAGGCGCTTAGAGAAAACAAAAAATGAACCCAGCTTCAGAAGAAAAAGTTAAGTCATTGCACATTACATCACTTTGTTAATATTGCACATAAAGCATAAGGTTTATGTTAGAGAGAAAAACATAATAAGGAATCAGAATAGTCAAATCTAAATATCTGCTTTAGCCCACATTCTTAATGAGCTATTAATTGCTTTGAAATTATTCTTTCAATACATTTAAGCCCAGGTTTGAATCCTGATTGGGTCAAGCTAACTGGCTAAGGTTTTTATCCAGGGTTTTTCTATAAACCTAATGATGATGCATAACACACAGCTCAATTGCATATTGGCTATATATTCTAATTCTTTGCTAAATAGACCACTGTGATAATTCTTGCCTCTTATTGTGGGCTCAAGTTTGAAGTTGGCTGAAGCTGTCCCGACTGCCAGCTAGCTATTCAGAATGGTAATATATTGCACTGCCCCAATACTCTCACCTAGCATTCAAATCACATAGAAAGGGGTAAACCAAAATGGTATAATCTATAAATGCTTTTGTCCAAGACTCATACTCTACATAAACTCGCAGAAAAGGTCCATAATGATGAACTTCAAAAGGTATACTTTCAGCAAGGGCAGTCATAATGTATACTACACATGATGCAATATCATTTCAGTGTTTGGAGAACACTTTCAGTTTTATAATTTCCTCTGAATTATTGACTTATTGTGCTTTGATTTCTTTGAAGTTATTTCAAAAATATATATGACAAATGCTTAACATAGAAAAGCTGAAGTATATATTGACTAATTTTGAAGATTTAGAAGCTAGTAACAGTGATGTGTCATAATTTAAAATAAAGAGAGTTGAGGGTTGTTACACTACATCACTAAAATATACTTACTTGAACGCGTTTCGGCAGACGGTTTGTTCCCATCGTCAGCATGTCCTCAACTATTTTGAAGTATATATATTGTAGACTTTTGCTGAAATCCACCATTTTGTGAAAATCCTAGGCAGATCATGAAAAGCCACTCTATACACCATTCGACAGGGCCTCTAAAAGACAGCATATAGTGAAAGGTTAGGTTAGGCTAGATTTGGTTACGGATGCAATATATCTCTAATAAACTCTTATAATTTCATGAAGAACCATGGAAGAATGTGTACAGTACGATTTTTTATCATGACAGGCTTATCTATATGCACAGTAGTTGGACAAGTCACCATCTTCTGGTGGGGGTGTTGGTTTAGGTGTAACAGACCAACAGGCACATACACAATGTGAGATACGTTGACATTACTACGGTTCTGAGTGAGTGTTTGTTCCATGCAAGGGGAATATTGACAGCCGTTCTTCTCCCACCCTAGACTACCTTCTCCTCCTCTGCATTTGTCATCCTCTGTGGACTAGTGGTACCATGCTAGCCTCTAGTTCCCAAGGTTGCGAGTTCAAACCCAGTGGAGTGCGATGGATTTTTTCGGGCGTAAAAATCCTTAGCATGGCTTCCTTCGGAAAGGAGGTAAAGTCGGTGGTCCCGTGTCGTAGATTTATGGCACGTAAAAGAACCTCAAGCCTGATAAAGAGGCCTCTGAGCAAAATTACCGGTCTTTCACGCCCAATGGGATGCTAAGAACCATAGTAGTTAAACAGCGTCCATAAATAAAACTCAATTTAAATTTTTCCTCTGCATTTCTGTCTTTTCATGATGAGAAAACTGACCTGTACTTTTGCATTTTTACAGTAAGCACTAGCTTTTCATGATCTGCCTAGGTTCTTCACGAAATAATAGGTTTCAGCAAAACTGTGCAACAAACACAAGGTGGTTATCATTAAACTGACTACTCAAAGTGGTCCGGCATAGATGGTAATGAATATGTGCAGTAGATATGCTAGTGATGATTGGTAAATTAATTATATTGCCACTGAATTTAAAGTTAACACTTATTGAAAAGCTAAATAAAAATATGAACCAAGTAGTAAAACAATGGGTTACATTAACTTGCCATTGAATTTAAAATAGCTCTGCTAAAAGATGAATAAAAATGTGATACGAGTGGCAAAACAATTAAGCATTACAGAAAAAATTAATCACTGATGGATTTACATTCGCATTGATTGAAGAAATGAAATGTGATGCAAGTGACAAAGCAAAGAAAAACAATTTTGTTATGTGATCTACAGTCTATGTAGTATTTGAAAACAAGTGGGTTAAAAAGGCAGTTAAATGCATAAAAAAGAGTTCCATACTACAATATGTGGACACACATTTAAATTTTTCTCAAATGTCTATAAAGTGTACTTGTACTACTATTTTCATTAAACCCTTCAATTATAATTGGCATCACATTACATCATCACATCTTTCTAAAATTTTTCAGTTTTGAAACTTTGTCTTTTGTTATATAGAACCATTTTGTATGCTGAAAACCATCTTTCAATGTACATAGGAGTAATGGATGCATGAAATCTAGGAATATACTCTCTTCTGATTTCTTTAGGGAGAAGCTCCCTGTTCAGGACATCATATGTACAGAATAAAATTCAGAAACCTAGAATATCTGTTCAACACATTTATTCCCAATCTTTAGTTGTACATTTAATTTTTACCTCCCCTACTTTAATCACAGAAAATGCTAAGAGATTTTCCCCTTTGCTTCTTATTTTCCTATACAAGAAAAAAGAAAATTTAAATCTTTTCACACTAATTTCTTGCAACAGATCTTTTACAGCTGTCACATATTCTGCACTGTCTGCTATATCATAGACAACAGAAGCCATTTCTTCTAAATGCCCAGCATTAATCTCTATCCCCCATCTTGAAGTTATAGGAAAAGGAACTGCAAGAAGCAATTCAGATAGAAATTTTGTGCAGGAAATTGACTGAAATTACTAAATCATATTCATGCTTCACTATAACAAGCTTCTTTGATTGGAAGTAATTCAGATATAAAGTTTATAGTGGATAAGTGGATACCATATACGAGGCAGAATTTCTACTTAGAAGGTCTTTTTAATCATTAGGATACAGCAACGGTAGACTCTTACCAATTGATTAGCAATCTCTTTTGTGGTTGACTTTTTCCATTTGTTTGGAATAAAAAAGATGAGGAGAAGCAAGCTCATTGGGCTCCATTTTACTGATTATTAGATTTGCAATGTATCTACCAAACATACACAAATTACATCTACAAATCCTATTTCATCTCAAAATTAATGCCAAAGTTTTTTTGTAAGCAGAATCTGGACACCTCTTTCTCAGACTCGATTCTGAGGAAATGGGCTTCTGTGCACAGCATTCTACAGAACATTTGTAGCTACAATGTTTTCACATAGTTCCATACTGAAATTAATTGTATCAGACAAAGAACTGGATTGCATCAGTAATGCTTGTTTTAAAGTATTACTCACATGGGTTTGGCTTTATGATAGGCACTATTAATGTGCTGTGTGAATTTTCTTTTTCTCCTGGGAACCTAAACACCAGAAAATTAAAATTACTCTGTAATGCTCAGTATTGTAATATAATAGTTTGTTGTTGTCTCTTGTATAAAGTTTATACTTTTGCAGCATTTGCTTGCAGAAGATATAATACTCCAACATAGAACAATCCTGGCACATGCTGGGTCCATTGCTAAATCAGTATACTTTGTTTTTCTTCTGCATTAGGCCTACACAATTTATTTTAAATTAAGTACAAATTAGCAACATAAAAAAAAAAGGGAGGAAGGAAAGAAATTGTACTACCCTCTCAATGGATGTATACGAGTAATATAGTCAAACACCTAGAAAATAAAGAAAAAACTGCAACACTATTTTTTGACCTTACCAAAGCATTTGACTGTGTAGATCATAATATTTTATTGACCAAGCTGGAAGCATTTGGGATTAGGGGTCTAACTAGAGATCTAATTAGCTTGTATCTTATTGGCAGAAAGCAGGCTACTCAAATATATCATAAACAAGGAAACTTAACAACCAAAACTACTTCCAAATTTAAAACTGTAAAATATGGAGTACCTCAAGGCTCAGTATTAGGTCCCCTTTTATTTATTCTCTATGTGAATGACATTCCTACCACAGACAATAGTAAAGTTATTTCATATGCCAATGACACAACTACTGTATGTTGGGATATTTCAACTGAGGAACTACTTAACACAATGACAAGAAACATTGACTCGCTTTTTAAATTTTTTAGGGAAAACAATTTAAAATGTAATATGTCGAAGACCAAACTAATCCAATTTAATCTAAGGAATTCTAACAATACGCATAATACTCTACAACTACCAAATTATAATATAGTTAGCACAAATGTACATAAATTTCTGGGAATCATAATTGACCAAAAATTAACATGGTCGGAACACATTCAGCATATTTGTGGTAAAATTAGCAAGTCATTGTATTTACTTAGGTATTTCTCAAATATTCTTGAAGAAAGAGAATTAAAAATGATATACTATGGGGTCATCTTTCCTCATTTAATGTATGGGATAGAAATCTGGGGGTGTTTTACAAAAGCAAACATTGAAAGAATACTGAAATTACAGAAGAAGGCAATCAGAATAATATATCAGATAAATCATAGGGATTCGTGCAGAAAATTTTTTAAAGATAAACAAATTCTTAGTTATTTCATTATATGTTTATAAAGTAATAATATATGCATTACAAAAAGATAATTTGAGAAACAATGATATTCATCACTACAATACATGACATAACAGTGATTTCTTCAGACAGGGTTTTAGAATTGCAGTTAGTTACAAGGATCCTAAAGTAATGGGACAATTCCTATATAATAAGCTGCCAGATTTTGTAAAGCAAGCTAATACATAGCACATAGTACATAATACATAGCAAGCTAGCACATAGTTTTAACACTAGGCTTAAGAGTTACCTAATAAATAAGGCTGTCTATACCATGGACGAATTGTAGTATGTAAGTTTGAATAAATTGTATTATAAACCTGTAATTACGTAATAAGTAACCATTTGACAATGTCAGAAACTGTATCTCAGTCTATTGACAATAAATGCATTATTATTATTATTATTATTATTATTATTATTATTATTATTATTATTATTATTATTATTATTATTATTATTATTATTATTATATCCTTTGAGCATATATAATACTGTGTTTTCTCCCACCTTTGCTGTCATATTTCGAAAACTCAACCTCATAAGACACAACTGTTTGATTTCCCTTTTACTTCTACAGCACTCGTAAAAGGATCATTCTCCATGGTGTATTGGTTACCATGCTAGCCTCTAGTTCCCAAGGTTGTGGGTTATTTTTTTTTTTAGCGTAAAAATCCTTAGGATAGCTTCCTTTGGAAGGGAAGTAAAGCCGGTGGTCCCATGTCATCAATTTATGGCACGTAAAAGAACCTCAAGCCTGATAAAGAGGCCTCTGAGCAAAATTACTGGTCTTTCACGTCCAATATAGAATGGGATGTTAAGGACCATTGCAGTTAAAGAGCGTCCATAAATAAAGCTCAATTTATTTACTCATTATAAGGTGTCTTTGAATCAAGCTTGCACAGCACTATGCTATTAAAAGCTTGCCTTTTCATTACTGCATAGAAAAGGAAGCAAGAAGGGAGGAAAGGAAGGAGAAATTAGCATTTTGGGCTCCACAAATTTCAAACATTCAAATTTTGCATTAAAAATGAAGATATGTAGGTCGTTTTTGGTTATGGCCTTCACTATACTAGCCTAGAACTCAATGTCTACATATGAGTGCTTATAAAGGGAAAATCAGTAGTTGTTTTGAAATTCAGTGTAATTAAAATCTCTTAAAGTTAGAAAATGTTCTATACTCATTGTTAAATTTGGTCCCAATTTATTGATTTAGATGTGCTTCAATTTAATTTATTGAAAAATGTTTGTGTTCCCCTTTTCACTTTTTGCATGTCTAATTGGGTAGTAGCTAATAAAATTAATCATTTCTGAGTAGGAGAAAGATATAAGTTAAGCTAAAAATTGTTTAAAATACACTTGAAGAAAGTGGAGTCAACCTAAACACTATTACTAGCTTCACTTATTTATTTTGCAGAACATGTATCGTGACCATGAGCTCACATCATCAGCTGCCTGTTGACTGTTGGATGAACTCTTGAGTCCTATTGTTGAAAGCCTGGGGTGTCCTGTGGATGAAACTAAATAGAGGGTTGTCTGCTTCTGGCAAAGGTTTTCAAGCTTCTTTATGTAAATCTTCTCCCATCTTTCAAGCTCTTTGGGTTTTTGGGCTGATTTCAGCAACTGAATATTGTTGTCTTTTTCATGGTTTTCAATCCAGAAGTGAAAGAAGTTTGAAAATTGCATCATGAACTTTGATTTGCCAAAAGCAGACAACCCTCTATTTAGTTTCATCCATAAGCCACCAGAGGACACCCAAGCTTTCAACAATATGACTCAGAGTTGATCCGACAGTCAACAGGCAGCTGAGCTCATGCTCACGATACATGTTCTGCAAAATAAATAAGTGAGTGAAGCTAGTAAGAGTGTTTAGGTTGACTCCACTTTCATCAAGTGTGTTTTATTAATTGCTTCACTGTGTGTGATTCCACCATTTTTTTTTTATAAAAATTGTTTGTTTCTGAACAGGTTCTCCTTGTGAAACTGTTTCACTGCAGGCACCACAAGGAGAGATTCTGGACCGTGAGTTGATCTGGGCTCGTCTCCTTAGTTCCCGTGATGCTGGTTTCCTAATGGGCATCTCTTGTGGAGTAACAGGGCTAGATTCAGCACAATTCAGTGCTGTAGGACTCATGCCTAACCATGCCTATTCAGTACTTGATGTGAGAGATGTGCCAGAAGCTGGAGAGAGGTTGCTTTGCCTTCGCAATCCTTGGGGTCGCTTTGAATGGAAAGGTGATTGGTCAGACTTCTCCTCACGATGGACGCCTCAACTTCGTGCACAGCTCTTGCCAGGTGGTGTGGCAGATGATGGTGTATTCTGGATATCTTTAACAGATGTACTTAGGTATTAAAACCATTAGCACATTTATGAACACCTATATATATGCATATGTGTGTGAATTGCAATGTACAATTAACATTTCGCAGAGCATAACACTCAAAAAGGATCGTATTGTGTATTAATTTGTCATAACCCATGAAGATCATCTTTCTAGAATTCTTTGCTCTTTATTTATGTTAGATCAACATAAATGTGCAGTTGGAGCAAAACCACTAAAAACGTTTCTTAGAAAAAGTGACATTATTTGCAGTTAAATAAACTCTTATACATTATGTTATAAAACATTTCAGAAGTTTGAAAAGAACCTAATATCTGTATTTAAAGTGTGTTTGGATTTTGTTAAATTCAAACAATTGAAATCTATATTAATTTTTCAATGTATTAACTTAATAATTTTTTCAAACTTCTTAAATTTTTTATAAAATAATGGTTTGTTTTAATAAAACAGAAATATATTAAACAAAAGTTGTTTGCTTTTATGCACAAAACCAAAATCTGTTTAAAAACAATTCTGATGTGTTACATTCACATGACTTTCTCTGCCCTCTATCATTTATTAGTGGGTATACAAATTATTCTTACTAAAACTTATTTTCTGTCTACTTCATTTTAAACCAAATAATCCTTTGGAGAAATAGCTACATTACACATTTCGTTACAGATAAAAAGAGAACAGTGATAGTCTGATGTTTAAGAACTGGATCCTATATGCTGGCCTTAAAATTCCATACGCTTTCCATGCAATCATGAGAAACAATGAATGTTGTCAGGACTTTAACCTCTTCATGCATGAAGGTATCATGTGATGAAACGTGATTTGATTTCCATTTATTTCACAAGTATGCCATTAGGAGCATCCATGAACGCATGAAGGTAACGTTTGATACCAGAGTGTGCTCTACAAAAGTTCACAAGAGTGCAGCACTTCCTGGATGAAGCAGGTTATCTCAGAATAGGTGTGCAACATCTAATTGGAAGTACTAGTTTCAGAAGTTTGGAACCATGTTTTGCATAAAAATCCATATTATAAAAAGAGCAAAAAAGTATTATTTGAAATGTATGTATCTATTATTAGTTATTGTGCATAAATCATTTGAAATCAGTTAATGAAAATATTAATATTATCAGAAAATAGTGATGTACACAAATAATAACATTATGCATTTAGGTATGTTGAAGTTATGTAACCATTTGTAATTTTACAACATAGTATTTCAACTTAAATAATCTTGGAACACACTGGTAAATATTTAAATGCTTTATAAAGATATTAAAGACAATAAATGTTCTTTTGTGATATTCAGATTTGTTGTACTTGAAAATGAACATGAAAAAAAGAGAGGGCGACCTTGCAATGATGCTGTTGCTGATCCACCACCTAAGAAAAACACAGCTGTTTCAAATACAACCTTAAGATTATATAGAAGAAATTATTATCCTATGGAAGGTGACTCAGAAAAGCCAGTGCGTTATCATGATGTCATGTGTAAACAAAGAACGAGATGTAATTGCATGATACGTAATATGCCCTGAATGTATGGAGAACTTCCACATGAAGTAACATATGTGCTGCTCAAATTTCTGTTTTGTAAACTTTTTTGCAAGTTTGTATTAGTGCCTCAAATGCATAATGCACAATATGATACCATGTTCATAATTTGTTCATAAAGTAATAATATACATTAATGAGCCTAAAATTGTATTATTTAATGTAGATTTGACAATTTAAGAGCATTAAATTTTTTTTTTTCTCTCATGTTCCTTAGTAATTCATGCATGAAGAGGGAGAGTAGCCAAGTAATGAACAATTCAAACCATTAATATATTGAAATATCTCAGAAATGGCTTATTCCACCAAAAAAAAAAAAAAAATATTGGCAATAAATTGTGTGTTTTAAAGAGATCTACATTTATTGTGTAGTACATTTTCGTCTAGCACTTAAAATTTACCAGTTATACAAGATTATGCAAAATTCCTTCCGAATGAAGAGGACCTCACAGGCTATTCCCAGAAAATTCAAGATATACATTTTATTTGTCATGTAAATATCTTTAATATATGGTATTTTAATGAAAATCATTAGAGCCACTTTTACAAAATCAAAATTTTTTAAAAATGTCCCAGTTGAGGGTGGGGGGATTTTCTTGAAAATCTTTATGTTGCATCCTTAGAAGATACTAAGTTTGGTACTCATCTGACTTTTTGTTTTTGAGTTATGCTGTTCAAAGACACAAGCGCGTACGCGCGCGCGCGCACACACACACACACACACACACACACACAGGCCTTTTTCTATAAATGCTTTTTACGTATTCAGGGGCCTCAAAACATGTATCTCTAGTGAAATCTCAGAGTTGAATTTTTGAGTGGAATGCAATACCTTCTCTACCTACTATATATATGGTAGAGAAAGTAATAAATTGGGATTCTCTTTTGAAGTGAAAAATATGCGCTAAATAAAGTGTAACTAATATCATTGTTTCCCCCTCAAATGAAGAAAAATTCACCACAAAATGTTTTCTTGAAAATGTGTTGCTTTCATGATAATCAGGTGTAAAGTTTTTGAAAAGCATTCTGTATTTTATTTTTACTGTATAATTTTTGACACACTTTACACATTGGAATCTACACACAATAATCTTAAAAGATTCTTTTGAGTTGAGTCCTTCCCATTTGGTTCTTAGTGCTGTAAGTTTTTTAAAAGCTGGTGATTTTGTATTAAGGGACTAAAAATCTCCTAGCTCAGCACATTCAATAAAGTGGGAGCAAAACGGCCACACATTGTACTGCTGATCACTTAACCCCCAGCCTTCCACACACCTTGACTTACCAAATCTCTAAACGTCATACAGTCGTAAATATTTTTTATTGCTGAAGGAGTTTATAAATGGTGGAAGAATAGCTTTAAGTAAAATAGGTGACGTTTTAAAGTGTTTTACCTTTCCTTTAGTTCCACAGTTACTTTGTAAATGTAAAAATACCAATATTTTGAGGTTAAGAGAGAAAGAAACTATCTGACATCAATACTCAATGAAACAGTAACAAAACTGGTGAAAATGAACAATCCCTACCCTTGTAATTCCCCAATCTTAAAATTCTGGATCTAGGATATAGCCTGCAAGATTAATAATCTTCTTAATTGTGTAAAATATTGGTTGAATAATTTGTAAAATTACCAGGACACATTTTTCTCTTTTTATATATTTAGTGCAGATTATTTCTTGTCATGGTCTTAGAAGGCATTCAGAAACTTCATTACTTACATCAAGAGTATTATAATAGAGGTTATTCAGAGAATTTGGTGCCAACTGCAAACTTCACTGCAAATATCTGCATAACATGAATAAAAATGTGATGGACACAGGTGGCTGAGGTACTCATGAGCAGGAGGGCCACAGTTCAAATCTCATCAGGACTGTCCTCCCTTACTTGAGGTTTATTTCGGTCCTTATAACTGGCAAATAACAGGGAGATACCCTAAACTTAGGTTTGGAACATCCCCCCCCCCCCCCAAAATTTCCTTTCCCAATTATCATTTCATGCATCATCAGTGTCCCCTGGCTATGATACCATATGTATTAAGAATGGACATTAAACACTGTTCAAATATATAAAATAAAGTATTACAGAAATGTCATGCATATATTGCTATAAACAGGGCTGGTATTTTGCTTGTCAGTTGTCTGTTTTGCTTGGTTATGTCATGACAATGTAATGTTTCTTGTGATTTGTACATAGATGGCTCTGACTTGTGATATTTATTCTTAATGGACAATCAAACCCATCTTCATAACTATTTTCTCCAGTGCAGTACACCTTCTAAATCCTTCTTAGTCCCCACAGGGGCTCACCTTATGTGAGTACAGGTGTTGGCGTACCCGGGGGTTCCCGAGCCACTCATCGCTATGTTCATTACTTCATCCCCGTCCGGTCGAGGTGGGTTCGTTCTCGTGACCGGGGGACTCAAGGTAGGCTCTCGTGCGTTCTGTGCATTTCATTCCGTGTCGCCCCTCGCCATCGTTTCTTTCATCTCTTCTATTTATGCACATTTTGCCCCACACCCATTCATTTACACATCTCTTTTACTTCTTCGCCGGCCTACCTTGAGTGCGAAACGCCCACACACTTTTAGTTTCTTTTAACCTTTTATTTTAATCCTCCATGGACACAGCCTGACAGATACCCGCGCACCAGGTGAGTGGGTAATGGCGTCATCCCCACCACCTGGTGTCGCGTCATGTAGGGTTTGTGTTCGTATCCGCTGTTCAACTGCAGTCCCGCAGGGGGGCCATTGCATGAGCTGCTGACTTCTGACGGCGTTTGGGTCCCTCTGTCTTATGTTCTGGGAGGTGTGACCCTGGGGTGAGGTATGTATAGATAGGCCACTCACCCAAGCCGGGGTAACACCCGGGAAGTCAGAGCCCGAGGTCAGGAGACGGTTGCAATGGTGGAGGATTTCTTTCGCTATGGAGCACCCTTTCTCCATTAATAACAAGCGCCGAAAAGTATGTGCAACAGAAGTAGCACCAACATCTGGTTGTTACTTAGTAATTAGCTGAACAGAGGAAGGCCAATCTTTTGAGAAGGTGAACCCTTTTGTTATTCAAAAGAGGATTGATACTATTGCTGGTTCTGTTCAAGCCTATACTCGTCTTCAGAATGGTTTTTTGTTGGTTCAGAGCAAGTCCGAACAACAAAGCAAGTCCTTGTTATGCGCCACGGTTATCCTATCCGTGTTGAGAAGCACCCACCTTGAATTCCTGTCGAGGCGTCACCACTCACAGCCTCGACGGAATATCTGACGAACTGGTCGAATATCTTTCCGACCAAAAGGTTACAGTGGTTCAAGTGCAGGCTAAACGCGATGGAGTGTTGGTACCGACTCGTACCCTGTTTCTCACCTTCGATGGCGTCGATCTGCCCACTAGTATTTCAGCAGGGTACGAACGTATTGCAGTGAGGCCCTATATTCCTAGACCTCTGCATTGTTTTAAATGCCAACATTTTGGGCATATGCAAGTCTCTTGTAAGAGTACCGTATCCATCTGTGCCTCATGTAGCCAGCCATCACATGAAGGTACCTGTTCATCCGGACCCGTCTGTGTTAATTGTAAAGGGTCTCATTCTGCGTCATTTGCCGACTGTCCGCGGTACTTGGACGAGAAGGCGATCCAGGATATCCGGGTAAAGGAGAAACTCTCCATTGCTGAAGCCCGGAGGCATTACCATGCACGCCAACCTTTGCTCCTGCGATCTGGTACATTTAGTTCAGTTGTTGCCTCGCCAGTACCCCGGAAGGATGCCGAAACACAGACCTGGACCATGACCACATTGACCGCCACTACCATCCAGCCGTCCATTTCAGCCACAGTGAGCAAACCATCTAAAGCTGGTCCTAAGGTTATGAAGTCGCAAGGCGCTGACAAGAAACCGAAACAAGCTACGCAAGGAAGATTTTTTGAAAGACCCTCCGCGTGTGCGCGGTAAGAATAGTTCACCTTCTCCTCCTCGAAGGTCGCAGTCCCAGGATGCTCTTGAGACAGGCCGCGCTCAGCGGCCACCTTCACCCATTGCCACCCAGAACTGATTCACGGCGCTTGAATCAGTCTCTGGCACTGAGCGCGTGGGCCTTCCCCTCGAGGAGGCTATGGAGTCTGACCAACTCCATACCAAAAGCCCGAGCCCAAAGGTTAAGCAAAAGATTATTTTAAGCCGCCCTTCTAAGTAGACAGTTTATCCCTTTTATTCATGGCTATCCTGAGCTGGAATTTACATGAGGTTCGATCGCATAGGGCGGATCTGCAACTTTTATTGCGTTCCCATTCGCCTATGGTCGTGTGTTTGCAGGAGACCAAGTTTCGCCCTCACGACCCTTTCACTCCGAAGGTACACTCCGGTTCGCTACGATCTTGAACCGGAGGAGGGCACTCCTGCTCATGGGGGTGTCATGTAGTTAGTGTGTAATGACGTTCATTTTCAAACTCACGCTCTTACATCCGACTTGCAAGCTGTTGCCATTAGACTGCAGTTACCCAGTTTTTTCTTTTCTGTTTGCTCTGTGTATTCACCTCCATCATCTCCCCTCGCTCCCGCGGACATTCGAGCTCTCCTGTTCGCTCTCCCAACACCATTTCTTCTGTTGGGAGATTTTAATGCCCATCACTCCCTGTGGGGTTTGCCAAGGGCTTGTGCGAGGGGAACTCTTCTTTCTGGAATTTTTGATCAGTTCAATCTCTCTATTCTCAATAATGGTGAGCCTATGTTTCTTTCTGATTCTTCCAGTACATTTTCTCACTTGGACCTTGCCGTTTGTTCACTCCAGCTTGCTAGTCGTCTGCAGTGGAACATCGTCGCTGACACCTACTCCAGCGACCATTACCCCTGCATCGTTTCTCTTTTGTCACACCACGTACGGCATTCCAGAGTATCTACCTGGATATTCACAAAAGCAAACTGGAGCTTGTGTTCCAGCCTGGTGCATTTTGATGACCAACCCTTCACTGACATTAACCAACTAGTGCAGTACCTTACATCTACGATTTTCTCTGCCGCCGAACACGCAATTCCCCGTTCATCCTCTCACCCTCGACGGATTCCTGTTCCTTGGTGGAATGAGGAGTGTAGGGTTGCCGTTCGTGCCCGTAGAACTGCACTTAGGGTATTTCGGCGTCACCCTACGCTTGATAATTTGGTTACTTTTAAACAATCGCGTGCCAGGGCTCGTCGCCTTATTCAGGATAGCAAGAAGGCATCTTGGACTCGTTTTGTCGAGTCTTTTAATCGCTTCACACCTTCCTCTGTTGTTTGGGATAAACTCCGTCGCTTCTCCGGTAAAGTGTCGCATTGTACTGTGTCTAGCCTTCAGGTTTCCAATGCCACCATAGTGGATCCGGCTGCCATTGCTAATGCTCTGGGTACTGCCTTTGAGGCGGTTTCCAGTTCAGACCATTATTCCGCCGGCTTTCGCTCTATTAAAGACCGGCTGGATTCCGCATCATATAATTTTCGGTCTGCTAATAATGAATGCTATAACCAACTATCCACAATGAGGGAGCTGGAGCACGCTCTTCATTGCTCTCGGCACTCCGCTCCTGAGCCGGACGGCATTCATGTCCTGATGTTACAGAACCTTTCAGCCGACAGTAAACTCTTTCTCTTACAAGTCTATAACCGTATTTGGCAAGACGGTATTTTTCCTTCGTTTGGTGCGAAGCCACCATTGTCCCTATACTTAAGCCTGGGAAGGATCGACCATTTGGTGTCCCTGTCGACGCACATTATGAATGAATTTCTGAGAAAGTGTCAAACCTTGGCTGTGTTTTTTGACCTGGAGAAAGCTTATGACACTTGTTGGAGGGTGGCATTTTACGTACACTTCACGCATGGAATATCCGCGGTCGTCTTCCCATATTTCTTCGAGAGTTTATGACAGATCGCATCTTTCGTGTACGAGTGGGCTCGGTTTTATCTAGTCATTTTATTCAAGAGCTCTGTACTCAGTGTCACACTTTTTGCAATTGCTATCAACCCCATTGTTGATTGTATTCCACCTGGCATTTCATTGTCCCTTTTTGTTGACGATTTTGCCATTTATTGCAGTTCACGACGGACCTGTCTACTCGGACGCTTCTACGCCTGGAGTAACACCAACGGGTTTAATTTCTCTACCGAGAAATCCGTCTGCATCAACTTCTGGCGCCGGAAGGCTTTCCCTCTGCCCTCTCTCCACCTTGGGTCTGAGGTCCTTCCATCTGCAGATGAGGTGAAATTTTTGGGGTTGATCTTTGATCGAAAGCTGAGCTGGACTTCTCACATTTCCTTTAGAAAAGCAAAGTGTGACCGTTCTCTTAATATTTTACGTGTTTTAAGTGGCACATCCTGGGGAGCTGATCGGACTGTTCTTCTGCGTCTTTATCACTCCTTGGTCCGATCCAAGCTTGATTACGGGTGCATTGTCTATTCATCAGCAAGTCCATCTGTGTTACATTGCTTGAATACCATTCATCATCGTGGTATCAGAGTCGCTACATGGGCCTTTCCAACTAGCCCTGTACCCGGTCTGTACGCAGAAGCTGCAGAGCCTCCGCTGTCCTTCCGGCATGAGATGCTTTTGTGCAGCTATGCCTGTTGGCACTCAAGCTTGCCTAACCACCCGTCCTTCAAATTATTTTACGAGGATTTGCTTGATCAACAATATTTCGTTAGCTTCTCTGCATTATTACTTCCAGGGGTTCGATTTCGGCAACTCCTTCGGCATTTGGACGTTGTGCCAGCGCCAGCCCTTCCCAGGGGAGAAACGCTTTTTCCTCCATGGCTGCGCGCTGAGGCCCACTATCACCTTGGGCTAACGTCGATGCTGAAGACTGAGACCCCTTCTTCAGTTCTTAGATCAGCTTTTTTAGAACTCCAGGCGAAAATCGGTAACTTTCATTTTATATACACTGATGGGTCTAAGACTAATGTTGGAGTAGGGTGTACCTTTGTTTTTGGTCAGCATAGTTTTACCTTTCGTTTACCGGAGCAATGTTCGATTTTTACCGCCAAACTTTTTAGTATTTATCAAGCACTTTTATACATCCAGCGGCATGATTTACAGCACTGTGTTCTTTGCGCAGACTCCCTGAGTGCCCTTCAGAGTATTAATGCGCTGTACAATTACCACCCACTCGTACAGCGCATACATGACCTGGTCCACTCGCTTGGTGTCTCTGGCATCCGCATCTCCTTCATGTGGATATCTCAGGGAACGAGTCTGCCGACGCCGCTGCCAAATCCGCGATTTTATCACCCAAAAGTTTTACCTCTATTGTTCCCTCGTCAGATTTGTTTATTGTTTTACGTCGCCGCATCCTCTCGGTTTGGAGCGATGAGTGGACAGCCTTCCGGGGGAACAAGTTGCGGGAGGTTAAACCTCTCCCGTTAGTCTGGGCTAGCTCTTCCCGTGCTTCTCGTCGGGAAGAGGTAATTTTAACATGCCTTCGTATCGGACATTGCATTTTTAGTCATAGGTATTTGCTCAGTGGTGACCCCGCACCACTCTGTGGGCAGTGTGATGCGCCCTTAACGGTGCATCACGTTTTAGAGGAGTTTCAGGTTTTAGCTGCATTGCGTGTTCGTGTGGGTCTGCCTGTTGGCCTAGCCAACGTTTTGGCAGACGACACGCGTGCTGTGGAATGTGTTTTACGTTTTATTCGTGACAGTGATTTTAATCTGCGCATTTGATGCATTGAGCGTCCTTTAGCTTTGTAATTTTATTCTGTCTGTTTTAATGGGGACTCTACTCCCCAGTGGACATATGGCGCTCATGTCCCTTGCATTCTACAGTTCTTGACACGTTTTATTCTTTTATTGCGTATGCTTTTAGTGTGTTAGTTTTTGGGATTGTTGTATTGTTGTTTTTAGCTTTTTGGACATTGCGGGTTTGTGTCCCGTTTTTTAATTATGCGGTTCTTTTACGCGTCTTTTATATTTTTGACTTTATATTTTATACATTGTAAGGGCACTGATGACCTTAGCAGTTTAGCGCCCTTAAACCGCATCTCATCATCATCATCCTTTTTAGTTATCCTGTTATTTACAAGTGAAAGAAGGAACTTCAAAGCATAGCAAATGCTTTAAAAGTGTTGCTTATGTATATTTATTTTAAATAGGATGGAATGTCATTTAGAGTTGCATAATGTAAAAACAAAAAACACCTTTTCACTTTATATACTCGTATATAATATTAGATTAAAGGAAAGGGAACAAAAACTTGTTTTAAGGGTTGCAATGGATATAAATGCCTTTCCTTTCAATTTTTTTTTTTTTTTTTTTTTTTTTTTTTTTTTTTTTGCAGATATTTCAACAGTGTTGACATATGCAAAGTACGAGCAGGCAATGGCTGGAGTGAGATTCGTCTCTATGGCACACTTCCCGCCTTCACTTTACCTGAACAGCTGAACTGTGTACTGCTGACAGTACTAGATCCTACAGAAACAGATTTAACTCTTTTCCAGGAAGGGGACAGAAGAGCAGACAATTGTAGGCAGCTGTTGGACCTCTGTGTAGCTATATTCCTTGCTCGTCCTGATACTGCCACTTCACAACTAGCTGTTGGCCGATTTGTTGAGAGCAGTGGCTGTAAGGTTGGTGCAACCAAAGGATCACGTTAATGCCTTTTGTGCTTAATTCTGTAGACATAATTTTTATGATTGCATAGTTGGTTAATCTATAGAGGTATATAAAACATACCAAATTGTTTTGTATGCTGAAAGAGACGAATGAAGAAGCATTGCATGAGAAGCCATATACTGCAATAAAAAGAATAGTACCTAAAATATTTTCTAAAAGTCCACTTAGCTTGTCTGCACCATACAGCTCAGATCATTAAGAAAAGAAAGGAAGCATAGCATTGGCAAATCCATGATGCATTCTCAAAGAAGCAACTTTTACAATGCTTGCTGATGATTCTGCAGTTTTGGACAATGGCAGTAGTGCTTGCATTCACATTTCTTGCGCAGTAATGGTAAAACTGAATCAGCAAGGCTGACTGCACAGCTTTATTTACATAATTTATTCTACAAGATTTATTACAACATTTCTCCTAAAACTAACTTAACCTGTGTACAAATTGTCTGGACATCCAAGCATATTATGTGCTACTCAGCCTTGTAGCTCACTGAGAGACCTTTACCAACTTTTGCCCCCTGCACTTATTCTTCTCCTTCTGGCCTTTAAATCTGATTAAAAAATCCTAGACAATCACAGTGCTAGAAAAAACATTTGGTATCCCATCTATATGATGCACACAAGTAGGTGATTATCTAAAGTCAAACTTTGTCATATGATGCATCAACATGAGTCAGAAGCCTTAATTTACACAATGATGAGCTATTTACTTTCCTTTTCTATGTGAGTATTGTGTATCTACACAGCAGAGGAGTTAATCCATTGCCATTTAAACCCTGCACTGGTTGTTCCCAGATAACAATAAATAGATATATGCATTTAAATTTCTGCTTTGCTGCTGGAGCAATTTTAAATCAGTGATTCTTAAATGGTAAGATTGTAGCATAAAGACCTGCTTAATCTTCTGTTATCAGCTCATTGAATTTTTACTTCTGATGCCCATTTAAAGGTTACTGTGTTCTATCTAAAATATATTTATAAAATCAAAATTCTTTGTAAGCAACTTCAAAAAATTGTAATAGATACTCTAGGTGCCTGGAATATTGGAAGCAATAAACCAGTCAGTGGTAGCATTTGGAAGCTATTACAGCCTATAAAGACCAATTTAAGCATCCTTTGTTGAAATTTCTGAAAAAAAAAAAAAGTTGTATAAATTGCCATTTAAATAGGGTAAATTATTGTATAAACTATGCTAGAACAGGTAAGTCAGAGAAAAAATTTAGAGGTGGAATTAAAAAAAGAAAGTAGGCACACTAAAAATATTTTAGCATTTTTCATCAAAATATGCAATATACAAAAAGAGCAGCAATTGAACAAACAGTTATAGAACTACAGCTTAAAATATTAGTCTTTTCAGAACATGGATTAAAAATGATGAAATTGAGTCAAACTGCTTAGGCGATTATGTTCTAGTTTTGAGTTACTGCACAGAAATACATAAAAATGGGAGTGGAGAGATACTAAATATAAGAAAATCAACTGACATTTTTGTTGTGAGAAAGTATGTTCTAAACTGTCAGCAATTGAAATTGTTTATAAAAAAGAATAGCTCATTGTATTAGGGATTTACAATCCCCCAAAAGCAGATAAAAAACATTTTTAAGGAACTTAGAGCTATATCTAAATAATTTGGTAACAAATAAAAAAGTTATTGTGATACAATACTTTAATATACATATCTTTAATAGAACATATAAAGAAAAATTTACTGATAGAAGTGATAAAAAGGAGTAATTTGAAGTTAAATAAAACAGGCCCAATAACCACTCATCCACTTGCATTCTTCACGTGTATACAAATTTTAGAAGCGAATATTTAAAGGTCTCCATTATTAAGAAACAGCTTAGCAAGCATTTTAGGAAATAAATAGAAAGTGAAGCAATAAATACACTGAAGATAAAAATAAAAAGACTAATAGAGGAAGAATTGTAAATAAACAAACATTAAACTTTTCAAGATCCAATCTCAGTCAAATTGTATGGAGAAATGCATATGAAATAGAAAATGTATACAATAAATTTGAACTCCTTATGAATATATTATCATGTTTACAGAAATCACTAACACTATGCAAGACAATATGCAACAAACATAAAACTAGCAATTGGTCTACGAAATGCATAAATAAATGTAAAAAAAAAAGAATGCAGTTCCTAAATAACTTAAAATCTCCCATACTAGATAAAAAAAGTCACATAGGTACATAAAGAATTATAAAAAAGCTTCTTAATAAAGTAGTAATGAAAGAAGCAAAGATGTTGCACAACAGAAGGCTTCTCCAGAAAGCTAATAATAAAATTAAAAAGACATGGAACATTATAAAAACTGTACAGAAAGAAAACATCGTGAAATGGTGGAAAACGTAAAAATTGTACAAAACATCACCAGACTCAGAAAGGTAGTAGCTCATTTAATGGATATTATATACATACAGTAAATTATAATAACAAATGTGCAATTTCAGAAATCGAGGCCCCAAGCTACAAATGAAAGTATATGTAACTTAATGGTAATTAAAGAAATTAAAACAGAAGAGGTCCTTAAACAGATTAATATATTGAAATATAAGAAGTCTAGTAGCTTAGATGAATATTCAAATGAGATGGTAAAAATATTGGAAATATGAACTACCTCAAACCTTCTCACATGTGAATGAAAACTTCACTTCAGGAATTTTCCCTAATAAGCTAAAACAAGTAGGTAATAATTAAGCCAATCTACAAACAAAGAACCTGCTAAACAAATTATGGAAAACTACTGGCCAATATCTTTGTTCTGTGTTTTCCAAAATAATGGAAAGAATTTTTCTAGAACGGCTCGAGAACTATTGTAATAAATTCCATATAGTGTAAGAGTTCCAGTTTCATTTTCAAAAAAGGAATAAACTATGCATGTAAGGGAAATTACACATATATCAAGGCATTAAATACCTAGAAAACAGTTTATGGTAGCAATATTTCTTGACCTATCAAAAGCATTTGACTACATTGATAATGGAAAATTAATGGGAAAGTTTAAAAAATATGGGATTAGGGGCATTCCATTAGATTGGCTAAGGTCATATTTATTAAACAGAGAGCAACACGTAGAGGTAGTACATAATATAGTTGTGAGAGTGCTAAGCCAGCAGTAAAGGAGGAAGGTTGTGTACATGAGGAGCTCTTGAATTTGAAGGAAGAAGGGTCTAAAGCTACTTGTACACAATCAAATTTTTGTCAAATTCAATACTTTACAACTTTTCTTGTCAAATTTATTCCATTACTTTTAAAATCTTTGAAAGTCTTGAAAGCAAATAAGGACATGCTCTAAACGATCAAAGATTTGACAATGATTTGATGGCTTCAGCCAATGAAATGCGAGTACTTGCAGTGCGCCACGAAATCTGCAACATGGCGGAAAGCGAAAACTAAACAAAAATGGCTACCTGCCCAAGGCATGTCGTATGTGAACTGATTAGGTTATACATAAGCTGATATCGTGTCCGTATATGTAGGACTCTGTGGATTAACACAAGATGAAGGTATATGAAGAAATAATTGCCAGACAGATTTCTGAACTATGTATACATTAATGCAATGTTATATAGTGTGGTTAACCTACCAGTTGGTGTTATTTCCATTGTGTTGCATAATCGTAATGTGATTTCATTGCAAACTGTTATACTGTGATGCAAATAGTAAATTGCTTTGCACGTGATAAATTATTTATTAATGTGTTCTGAAGGGTTTCAGTTTTAAAAAAGACAGCTTGTAAATATACATTTATGACATTGTCAAGTCTTGTCCAATCTTGTCACATATTGAAAAATGTTTGACAATTTTTCTTTAAACTATTGAATTGAAAGAAAAGTTTGATCGTGTACAAGGGGCTTAAGGAATAATGGGAGTCGGCATAGCAGTGTATAGGATGAGAATTGGACTGTTTAGGAGAATGAAATTTGTGAAAAGCAAAAGTGATTTTGACTCAGTGTCAAACAAAGTGGTTATAGGATGTGTACTAACAGTATTGCTAGTGATTGGAGGAATCAAAGTAAATCCTAGCCCTAAAGAAATTCAGAAACTGCTGGGAAATCTCAATGAGAAAACAGATAAAATGGCATGGAACAGCAATTATGTGATAAAATGAAAATCTGGTAAAGGATATCTTAGAGGATGTCAGACATCAAGTGAAGGAGACAATATGGGAATTAGATATAGTTAAAGGAAGAATGGAAAAATTGGAGGAAAGGGAAAGAAGATAGGAGTAAAGAAGAGAAGAGAGGTATGGCTTGCAGAAGAGGTGACACAAATAATGACGGAGAAGCTAGAAATGGATATGCATGGATGGGAAATAGTTGAGACTTTCAGAGTTGGAAGAAATTAAGCCCAGTCCTATTCAATGTGTACATAGATGATATATTACTAGAAATTGGGAGGAATAACAATTTTGCGTCAGTCATCAATAATATTCAAATTTCAGGACTACTTTTTGCAGGCGACCTAGTGGTAGGATTAATAGCAGTTAATGGTTTAAAAAAAGCCATACAGGAATTGACAATTACTGCAAAAAATGGAGATTCAATGTGAACCAAGAGAAAACACAGATTGTGATATTTAAGAAAGAAGGAAAATTAAGTAAATATGAAAAATGGAAGGGAGAAAATAAAGAATATAGGGTAGTGTGAGACTGTATTTATCTAGGAGTTAAAATGGATGGAGGCGGCAAATGGGAGAAACATAAAAAGGGGCTATTTCAGCTATCAGAAGTGTTAGAATTTCAGCTATCTAGAGTACCTGATATAAATATTAAATGGCTAGAGAAAGTATACAGTATGGTGGTAGAGACAAAAATTATGTATGGCATAGAAATATGGGGATTAGAGGGAGGGTGGCAGAGTGTTTGAGGTGCATAGGATGCTCTTCAGAGAAATGTTAGGGTCACCGAATGCAGTTGTAAGACAGGTAACTCAAATTGAAATGGGCAGGGTACCAAGTAAGGGAAAGATAATTGAAAGAGCTCTGAAATATTGGTTTAGAATCTTGAACTTAGGCAAAAGAAATGTCTTAAGAGAATGCTTAGAATGTCAAGAAAAAACTTAAAGAATAGTGGATGGGTAAACAGCATACAATGTAATTTGGATGATAATGGGCTAGGGGAGTTTTTGAGAAGGGGAAAATACTGTGAATAACTTTTGGAAAATGGCAAGGGAGAGATTTGAAGATATAGAAGTACAAACCCTATTTAGCGAGCTAGCTGAAAAGAGGTCTCTGGTGTTTTATATACTGATGAAAAACACATGGGAAACGGAGAAATATATAGACATAGTAAATAAAGAAGAGCAAGAGAGCATTGCATGGTTAAGAACTGGTGTGTGGAGGTTAAAAGGTTTAAGGAAAGGTATCCCACAAAATCAATGCCCCTTATGTGGAGGAGAAGAAGAAGATGTTCATTTATTATTTAAGTGCAAAGGAACAGAAAAGAGTGTATCAGAAAGAAATGGTTTAAGATAGAAATTTTGCTATAACTGAAATATTTTATAAGGACAGTAGGAGATTAGGGAAATTTTTAACTAAAGTTAAAAATAAATGGATTTGGACAATGAATAGAATAAATAAAGTAAGAAATTCAGAATTAAAGGAAGTTGACTAAGGAAAATATTATAATTTATGAATATGACCAGTGAAGAGCCAGGATTGAATGCCGGTCTTATTTTCTTTTTATGTTTTGATGGCTTAGTACAATAAATAATATATATGTAAAACTAACCAAAATCCAATCACCATTTAAGCATATAACTCAGTGTACCAGAAGGTTCAACATTGGGGTCATATTTATTTACATTATACATAAATAGTTTGTTTAAAAAAATTCAGGAAGCAGGAGGATTAGGCAGAGGATATGCAGATGGCACCTTAATAGTTGTAGCTGGCAATACAGTGGCATCTGTGCGGAGTAAACCAAATAAACTGTAGTCAGTACATACTTGACAGAATTAGAAA
Organism: Deroplatys truncata; assembly: GCA_030765065.1. Classification (NCBI taxonomy): domain Eukaryota; kingdom Metazoa; phylum Arthropoda; class Insecta; order Mantodea; family Mantidae; genus Deroplatys; species Deroplatys truncata. Next base: position 19,531,221 of record CM060976.1, on the reverse strand, counting down.
TGGTGTTGAATACAAAGAAAACGGAATAGATGTAAGTTGGTATAAGTAATAAAACCCAAGCTAGCATCCCTTTAGAACTAAAATGTGGGCAAATTAGGGAAGTTATACACACAAATTTTTAGGACTAGTCATAGATAACAGTTTGAAATAGAACGGACATATAGAAAAACTTTCTAAGAAAAGCAAGAAGGATGTATAAATTCTAAAGCAGGTCATACAACATATTGATGAAGATAGCACAGCACAAGTATATTTTATACACTTTCATTTGAATTATGGGATCAGCAGGGAAGAAATGTGTATTAAAAATATTTAGACTGCAGAAAAGAGCAATAAGAATTGTTAAAAATATCCAAAAAGGAAATACCTGCAGAATGGTTTTTATAAAAACTTGATATACTAAAACTACCTTGTCTAAAGTATATTGGGTAAATTCAGCAGGCCAAGCATTGTAGTAATGCTTAACACGTTTGCTGCACACAGCGCTGCAGGATTTGTTAAACGCACTGCTGCAAGCAGAAGTGGAGATTTTGTAATTTGTTTTCTGGTCACTTATGCTTTGAATTCCTGCAGTGGAAGCACGTGCAAATACATTTACTATAGAATATGAATAACGAAGAAATTTTGTAATTTATGTTGGTAGATTAAAGGGGAAGATAACAACGATATTGTTGATGGAATAATTCAACTTGATAATACCAGCATTATGGCCATCGCTTATGAAGTAAACAGGGAAGGAGATAGGGCAGTTCCTGTAATAAACCTGAATTATTTTAAGAAAATGGTATCGCAATATTCTTTATATGAGTTTAGCATATCACAAGCATCAGCAGAGATGGGATCAAATTATAATTCATTCTTATATTAATTTTTTAAATAAAATACCATAAATTATTGCATTTGTTGAATATAGCCTGCCATGTGTGTTAGATGCAACCATGTGTAACAGTATTTTATTTACTATGTACTTACAGTAAGTAGAGAAAATATTGTATTCTACCCAAAAATTTGATATCGAGATTTCACCAGAAATACACATTTTGATGCCCCTGAATAAAAAATTTAGAAAAAAGGATTTTGTGTGCGTGCATATCTCTCCCTCTCCCCCTCTCCCTCTCTCTCTCTCTCATTTAAGTTCAATGTCTTCCAAAGTTACAATATGAAAATTTTCAACAAAATCCCTAAACCCAAACTACACTTTAAGTGGGTGAATTCTTTGATTTTGTAAAAGAAGGCTCTTAACAATTTTGATTAAATTAATACATATTAAGGATAATTGCAGGACAAATAAAATGTATATTTTATTTAAAGGTGAGTCCGAATTGTTACACTAACATCACTTAGTGTAACAATTCCGACTCACCTTTAAATAAATTCAATACACATCACTGTTTCTAGCTTCTTTTCATTACAATATCAACGTAAAATGTATATGTTGATTTTTTGGGGAAAAGCTTTTGAAGTCGTCTTCATCCGGAAGAAATTTTGTACAACTGGTACATGTTAAGTGATAAATGAGAAAAATACTACACATAAAATTTAGGTCTCCTTAAAACATACAATTTATTTAAAATAACATTTTTGTAGCATAAGCCATTTCCCAGATATCCATTATTATTGGTCAAATTGTTCAATATTTTGTTATACTTTTAAAGTCATGTCAATTTTTAGTTCTTTCTTGCAACGTCATGGAAAGAGTATACAATTTTAAGGCCAGCGTATAGCGTCCAGTTTTTAAACATTTGGATATTGCTATTCCCTTTGTATCTGTAACAAAATTTGTAATGCAGCTATTTCAGGAAATGCTTATCTTTGATTAAGATGAAGTTGATAGAGAAATAAGCTTTCATTAGAATAGTTTGTATACTCATTAATAAGCAATAGAAGGTTAAGAAAGTCATGTGTACATAACACAAGTTTTTGTTACTTACTCATAGGTAATGGAAGCCAAAGTAACACATCTATTTAGAAATGTATTAAAGAATTTGGAACATAAAAGTGCAAATGGGTAAAATATTTGTATTCTGTAGGATATACTAATGACCATGGGTACTTCTAGACATCCAGGAGCTGAAACATTTAAAATGGTTTCTATTAGCATTATGTAGTACCTACATGGATCTCGGAACAACTGTTTACACTGTTATTGCTGCATAAATACTACAGAGGATGAGGTTTAATAGTCTAATAAATAGTCCTAAGATTAAAACCAAGTTCTGTCTTCTTCCGTCCTTGTATGCAAATATATCATAGGATACATGTCCTATTAAATATGTCTACAAATTCCCCGCCATTTTTATTCTTTCTACTACCTGTGCAGTGAAGTATTTCTTCACTTCATTCACTGCTCCAGCAGACCCTCTAATGAACTGCTGCAGTGCTTGGACCACTGAATGCACCCATTATAAAAGCCCATAAAGAAGACCACAATATGAATGTTCATAAACAAACTCGAGCAAAGCAAAACTGCTTTAGAAACAGATTAAGAAGCGCATTGGAAAATAAATTAATTGAAACCAATACAAAAGATTTAAACAATCATTTACCCCACCTGGATTAAAGAAATAGAAGAGAGAAAGAAGAAAACAACAAAATTAAAAGAAATTGAGTATTATCTTATTAAGAATGCCTTCTATGCAGTAAACAAGTATTAAATGGCAAAGGCAGATGGTGTTAACTTATTAAAAGTTTATGCTAAACTGGACATATAGATAAGTGCTACCTCTCTTCATATTTATGGTTAATTACTTCAATGACAAAACTTTATAAAATCATTATAATTGGTGAACAAACCTGCATCTGAATCTGAGAAAGATATTTGTAGCTCAGAAGCTAAGTGAAATAGTTTATATGAATAAGTATAGATATATTTTTACTTGTTTTTGTATGCTCTTATCAGTTCCCCAGCACATCCCATGCACACAAGGATTTTGAAATACAGTTATCTTGCATGCAGGTAACAAATTCTTTGGGATGCCATAAGATGCTGGAGCCTGGACAATATATCCTTGTATGTATGTCATTTAATCACTGGCATACAACAAGACGTGAGACACCTGAATATGTACTTGCAGTCCATAGCTCCAAGCGATTCTTGGTAGAGCAGGTGTCGCCAAAGGGAACAATGCTCGCAGATGCCATCATCAGTCTTTGTCTTGCAAAAGGGAGACGTTATGAGGGTGGTTGGATGGAGGGTATGACAGCATATACACTAAGTGACAAGTAAGTAAAGTTAATTGAATTTCAAATATTGTCATTTGCTGCACATTAATTACACCTTAATATGAATAATCATGTCATAAACTAAATACAGGTCAAGAAATCCAAAAAGCTTAATGATCTTATTTTCTCTACTCATCACTTAGAGGAAGCATCCTGAATTTGCAAAGAAAATGTACTTTCAGAAAAAGTTCCATGTACATCTGTTTGTGAAATGTATGCTCAGAATTGACAGTTCTAAAAAATACCAAATCTTGCATCTTCTGTTATTTTTTATTTTCTAAAACGTCACTCTAATGATATTGATAAAAATATCACATATTTGAAATAATAACATAAAAATAAAATGTATCAGCAAAATAAAACTGGTCCCCGAAATATGTAATATGTTTATTGATACGACTGATGTGGAAATGCCCATTGTTAATAAACCACCCATCACAGCAAAAAACTGTGGTTTCAATGCACCAATCGGTCACTATTACTGTCTGCACATGATATGCTCTGTTCTGAGTATATCACTGTCATTACGTTTGTGTGCATGAGAGAAGCAGATATGTATAATGAGCAGTTGAATGCAACACAAAAAATGGTGCTAAAACAACCCGTGTTCATTGTTGAGTGTTATGTGAAGCACAATTATGGAAAACGTGTGCGGAACTGAGTTTAGGACAGGATGTATTTTGACAAAACCTGCAGCAAAGTCTGCAATGCAAAACTTAGTGGCAAATGGTGCGAAATGGGCTCTGTACTGAATAAACACCTTAACTATCCGAAAAGAGCACCAGAAGACCTTGCTGGAATGTCTGGAACAAAATCTAACAAAATTGCAATGCCGTTTATCTGTGCAAAAGGGAATTAAGAGGTTGTCGTGTTGAAATATTATCAAAAAGGACCTGCATCTGTATCATTACAAACTTATTGTTGTGCATGCATTAAGCATCTGTACGAACCTGCATGTGTTGAGTTCTGCCAGAGATTTCTGGTCGAGTGGAATCAGGTCATTTGGATCCTCGGTTGTTCATTTCTTCTGATGAGGCTTGGTTCATCCTGTCAGGGTATGTGAACTCGTAGAACATGCACTATTATGCTTCAGAAAATCCCCATTCAATACTTTGAAAAGCCATTGCATAATCTCAAAATGGGTGTTTGATGTGCAATGTCTGGTGTCCACATCATAACACGATTCTTTCACCAAACTGTTAATGCTAACCGTTATGTCCAGGATCAACTCACAGAAGATGAAAGACTGTATGGATAATTTTAAAAAGACGGCGCAACAGCAAACCCTGCCATGGCACAAGGTTATGAAGTGTTTGGTGAGGAGAGAACAATCAGCAGAGGCAGTGCAATCTCCTGGTCACCTCGATCGCCTGACTTCTTTCCTTGTGATTTTTATCTCTGGGGCAATTTGAAGGGTCAGATGCACTCAATCTGCACGCACTGAAAGAGCTGCAACAGAACATCGATAACGTTATTGCTGCTATACCTCAGGCAGAGCTGCTACACATATCTCACAGTTTGCTGCATTGAAGTCAACAGTGGTCATTTCCAACATCTTCTGTGATGTTCATGCAAGGTCATTTCCACATCAGTCTTATACATACTGTATCTTTCTTATATACTGTATTTTCTGGGCCAGTTTTATTTTACCCACCCTGTATTTCTTGCATTTCCTCTAAAAATGGCTGTTAGATTTTTTTCACTTCAGCAGGATTTTATGTAAGAGGGAAACAATAATAAATTAACAAAAACTTACTTCAGAGAAAATGTACCCCCATTAAAGTATAAAATTTGTTACACTTATTGTAGTGTTAATCAGTTTCAGGATAACTGACAATGAATGTTTCAACTCTACCATATTTTAAGTGGTACACTTTGAAATCTTAAGAAGGTTTTGTTTTATTATCGCATTAGGTTATAGCTGACATGTCTCAACTTGTTTGTTGAAAAGATGATTGGTGTCTAACCTCCTGTGATAAACAAAGTGTGTGTTACCATGGTGTTTATCTATTACAATGATACAGCGTCTCCAACTTTACTTTCTTAACCACTTACGTATAGTATGTAGAGGAAATGTTATATTCCACCTAAAAATTTGAATTGATTTCATAGAAATAAATGTTTTGAGGTCTCCTAAACCCAAAAAGAGCATTTTTAGAAAAAGGTCTCTTTGAACAGCATAATTCATAAATGAAAAGTTGGTTAAATAGCAAACTTGATATTTAAGTTCATCTCCCAAGGAACTTAAATATGAAGATTTTAAAGATAATCCTCCACTCTAAACTACCCTTTACATGTAAAAAAATTTTATTATTTGTGAATTTCTCAAAAATGTCTTCTCTAATTTTGATTACAATAACATATGTTTAAGATATTTGCATGACAAAGAAAATGCTTTAATATATGTACATTTAAATCTGACGACTTGCCTGTTTTCAGCAATGCTCTGTAAAACATAAGGTCATAATAAAGTATTATTTTTTTATATTATTATTATTGTTGTTGTAGTAGTAGTGCAGTAGTTTTTCAAAGTGGCAGATAAATCAGGAAACAACATAATTGAACATTCTCAATTTGGTAACCGCAATAACAGAAAATAACAAGGCATTCACATGTTCATTAAAGAAGGCTGTTGTATCACCATAAGGAGGTGAAGAGAGAATGCATGCTATAACATTGTAAGAATTCACTTTGCAAGAAGAAATTCAATAGCAGACCTTCTGCAGGTAGTCATGGTACCTATTTTGTTAGAGGCACCAGTGGTGCTTGTAGATTTTATGATGTGAGGTAGCACAATTTATTTTTATAGTATTATCACTTCCACCAGGAGGGTCAAGGCCATACTGCCTCATCCTCGTTCTACTTACTCCCCCTCCTATTCAAGCGCAGTCGACTTGTCACAGCTGATACGTAAATGTATATACTAACAGCATTTTTTAGAATAATTATTTTATTACTATACCTTAAATAATTTATTTTTGCACATATTAAATGTGCTTAAACATTACCCTAGAGATATATCCACTAAAATAATTATATTTTGAAAGGGAAAGAAAAGGAGAAAATGTGAAAAATAACTCACTGAACAGAAGTTCTATAACTTACAGACACCATCTTCACTGCATTCTTCATCCTGGAACTGGAACTGTCATCGCTATCTTCATGTAGATTTATCACGATGTTCTGCGTTCATCTCATAGTCCTTCCTTCACGAAGTCTTCCTCTTGCAGTGGCTCCATATGGGCAATGCATTTCTGCTAATCTTCTTTTGTCATGTGTTTAATGGCATCCTACAGTAATTTTCTTACAACTTTAATTCTGAATGTAGAATTCTCTTTTTATTTGGGCCCATATAAGCTCATTAGAGTTACATTGACAGCAATATGGAGGAAGCCGTACTATTTAAGTCTAGAGTGATAGCTCGCATTATCCATCACTATCACACAACCTTCTTCTGGTCTCTGAAGGAGATAGGTAAACCATTTTTAAACACTGCATTATTCATCTCTTGATGATAATCACCACTTTGTGATCCTTTACCTAGTGGAATCTTTAGACCACTGTTTCTTTTAAAATCCTGCCAGATAAAACTTTTAGCATGATTTTGGTTTACCCAAGTTTCATCAATGTAAATAATAGGACTGGATAGTCTTCTTTCTTTATGTCCAATGACGGCTCATGTTGCCTATACCTAGGGGGGCTGCACACATTATTGGAATTTTAGCTTACCTTAGGTATTTGAAGATGAAATGCATACGGCGATCTTTCTTTTTAGCAAACTCTCTCGAACTTCAGGATGTTTTCTATCATTTCCTTTTCTATGGACAACATAGCAAGTGCAGTTAGTCTATCTTCTCCAATAGTGTTCCTAAGGAATGTTTTAATTCTTTTCAGTGTAGAGAAACAGCGTTCATATTTACTTGTTGTTAAAGGCAGAGTAATGGCTATTTTCAAAAGTTTTAACACTTCTGAAATAGTGGAAGAAAGATTATTAGCTCTAAGATATTGAAGCAATTTTACAACACCACCAATATTCCTGAATTCTTCTCTTGAATAGATGACTGAAAGTTCTGTATGTAGTTTATCCTTATCAAACACTGCAAACAGTTTTACGCATTCACTGAACGCATTTTCTGGAAATATTGAATTAAATTGCTCAAACTGCGATTCTTGTAGCAGGGAAGACACAGAAAGATGTTCTATAAACTGGAAGCGGAGATTCAATTGAGATAGTATCACATCACATACTTCCTTGGCTGCTGCTGCTCTGGTCTGTGTGTTTGAAACAATTTTTCTTTTGTGTGGGTTTTCTGCTCCAAATCACAGCACTCCACTGTGTTTCTTACTTTTATAATTTCAGCAGTGAAAGTAGATCTGTACACTGGAACTTTTGCAGCATCTATGTGGCAATTCTGTAGTTGATTGTACAGTATTTCTACATGAGGCATAATTGAATGGAAAAAATTAAGCCAGAAACAAAACTCATTATTTTCAAGATATCCCATTATAGCAGATGTCTCATTTATTGTCACACTGCTTTAAGTCTCTGTTTCTGACAAAATTTGAAAACATTTTTTCAATGTCTCCTCCTTTTTGTAAACAACATTTACAGTCCTGGATTTGTAGTTCCACCTTGCTGATCCACCACTAGGTATTCTCTTCTTGACACAAGAATCTAACACTGATGATCTGTGTGGAGAGCGGGAAAAGAAGGCAGGTATAGCAGAAAGATTTGAAAATAAAATCCTAGCTTTTGTGTTTTGCCTGGCAGCTCTCTCCATTATCACATTTAATTGATGTGCTAAGCCAAGGGTGGCGAAAACGACTTACTTCGGCGAGTCACCAAATATGCAACACACACGGCGTCACTCAGCAGCATATGAAAATCAAACGGGCAGTTGCAGAGAGGGAATGTGCGCCTGCGAGTCAAAATAACTCGCGAGTCACGTTTTCACTACCTCTGTGCTAAGCAATGTACAAAGTACGCATTAGGGTACACATCTCTAACTTTAACTTGCACTCCATTGATAGCCCCCTCATTACTGCTGCACCATCAAAACTTTAGCCTATGAACTTCTTATCTTTTAATATATTGCCAAGCTCAGAAATTACAACTTCTGCAATTGCATCAGGATTTTGCCCATTCGGAATAAAAAATCCCCAGAATCGCTCAACAGGTCTACCTAAGGCATTACAATACCTTAAGACTATTACAAGCTGGAACATGTCAACAATATCTGTAGTTTCGTCGGCCATAATAGACACACAGTCTGCTGCTTCAATTTCTTCTAAGATGTTTTCTTTATAAACTTCAAGGATGCACTGAAGTAACGCATTTTGTATTGGTCTTAACCTTTAAAAATGAATAGTTAGGCTTAAATGTCACTTAAATAGGGAATCAATTTCTGCTGCTCGTATATTTAATCAATCCCCTGAACACACCTTGATTTTGCAACCTTTCATGTCCTCTTAGGGTTAGCTCGTGATAACCACAAAATTTCACACAGTTGATTATCTTTATAAGAGTGTCCCTATTTTTCTGGATTTGATCGTTCTGGCGATCTATTGATTCGTTATAGGCTTGGCTTAAACATGCCCGTACATTTACTGACCCAAGTGTAACAAAATTAAGCATGTTATTAATATGGTTTTTGAACATTTCAGTTTATGACATTTTTCATATAGTCTCTTCAAGTCTGAAACCTCCTTTTGAGCTCATGCAATGTTGGCTGCGTCGTTTTTAATTCCAAATAAAGGGCAAGGGAAACAGAAAAGGGAATTGCTGACTTCACAGACACATATCCACTCATATTTCATGTAAATTTCAGGACTGAAACACCTGCTATATTGTTTTTGGCAGCTTGTTGCAGTTTTAATAATATTTAACACAGGAGTCAGTCTTCCACGCACTTTAATGTCACATTTCTCTTAAAGCGCCAAAACGAAGCGACTTTAAATACTCGACTGAATTACTCATTGTTACAAGTTCACCGTTGACACCAGTATATAAAATCACATTTGGTTATACTTTACTGTCAGGAAACAAAAATATATTTGAATCGCCATGAAAATATTCTGATTTCATGAAAATCCGCACGAAATTGCACTTAACAGCGCATGTTTGCAGTCCAGCGAGTTCCCTAAACGATGGGATGTGCGGTAAGTCAAAACGTGTAGCAGGGCTAACTGAGAGGGAAATGGAAGCAATACGCACATTAGCGAGTTGTTCTGGCAGTCCTCTAATGGAGAAGCGGCTGCATATATGAACTTGCCACGCAGCCTGATATGAACAAGTTGTAATGAATTACAACATATATGGATGTAATCTATTCAATTTAGGCAGTTAAGGCAACAATATTAAATTTTCTTGGGGTGGGGGACTCTAGCCCCCTTTATCGGCCGCCACTGTTTATGCCATGCATTGTTCTAAAAACTAAGCCTTTGCTACAACAATATCTTTTCTCTCTATCAAAAACTGTCGTCCATCATTACATTTTTTATATCTAAAGGCAGGTTTGATATCTAAAGTCCCAAGATGGACAGAGCTATCTGGATGGGCTAGAAGAGTAGTCTTTGAGAGATTAACCTTACAGTTCTCGAAAGCCAGAAGTAGCTCAAGTGTCCAGTTTACAGAATCAGCACCGTTGATTCGAGAGCCTGAGAGAATGACATGAAGAGGTGCCTGAATGGCAGCATTTGGTAGGAAACTATGATGACAGTTTTTAATTCCCAGGAACCTTTTCAGTTGTCAGATGGTGCATAGAATTGCAAGTAAGCCACTCGGTCGGGCAAGGAACGAGAACCTTCACCCGAGACGTATCGACAGGAAGGCAACCTCCGGAACGTTAAAGGTGCACTTGGAAGGGTTGATAATAACTCCAAATTCCCGTAGCCTGGTGAAGAGATGGCAAAGGTGCGAGAAATGCGGTTCCGAAGTCTGGAAGAAGACTAGAATGTCGTCCAAGTAGGGCTGTTTTGGGTATATCATCCAAGTGTACAGGTATCTGGTTATATGCTTGGATGAGATCGATTCTAGAGAAGGCGGAACAACAGGGGAATAATCGTGTGATGTATGGTATAGGATACGGTCAAGAATGGTACGAGCGTTAAGAGCGCAATAGTCACCACAAGGGCACCAACCGTTGTCTTTCTTGGGTACTAGGCGTAGTGCCAAAGACCAAGGGCTCTTAGAAGGCGGGGCTGTACCTTCCTGCAGCATGTTGTGAACTCGGCTTTAGCTATCTTGCGCTCAGGAGTGGTCAAAGAGGGCGGCAAAAAAACAGGTCGGCCGGGTATTGTTTTGATGTGGTTAACAACCTGGTATTGCAGTTTTTGACATTCCTGCAGGCCGAGTGAGCTCAGGGAACTCTGTGGGAAGGTCATCAAGAGGTGTGTACTGATGATTGGTGAGAATAGTTTTGACACCAGGAATTGTAGTGTTTGTAGTAAGACCAGGCATTGACAGTTCGTTTTGCCGTCCAATAGACGACCATAATGACAGTCGACCAGAAGATTGTGGTGGGACAAGAAATCAACACCAATTACTGGAATGCTAACATTAGCCACCATGAAGCGCCAGACAAATGCTCGCCAAAGTCCAAAATTTAGGTTTAAATGGATGTAGCAGAAGTGTGAATAGTTGTGCCATTGGCAGCAAACAATTGGTAATCCAAGTGTGCTCTCCTGCCACCTTTTAGCAAACACATAGAGATCTGAATCAGTGTCTATTAGGAATCTGTGCTTATTTGTGCAGTCAACTCGTACATTTCTGGACAGTATGAGGGTGTATCATAAATTCTAATAATCACCCGAAAGTTGTTACGGTATGTTAATGAGATTTTGTCAGTGTTACCATTGATCCCTAACGGCATGATGCTTGAGAAAATCAGCTCATTGCATCTTTTTATTTATTTTTTTTATAGGTAGTGCTAGAAGTGACTAAAATATAAGATGGAGAAGATTGAGGATTTCAGCATGTTAAAATTCCTGCATTTGAAGGCTAATATTGCCTGAGAAATTCATAGTGAGATGATGGCAGTTTATGGAAATGATTGTCCATCTTATGACACTATTGTGAGGTGAAAAAGGAATTTCCAAACTGGTCACATGTCCCTCACAGATGAACCAAGACCTAGAAGACCATCATTGACGGACTATATGGCCACAGTGAAGAAAGTGGAGTATTTAATCCTGGAAGACAGACGAGCAACCATCCAAAGGATCATGAATGAAACTGGTCTCAGTTATGGTGGTGTGAGGAAAGCTATTTATGAAGAACTGCACATGTCTAAGGTGTCTGTACGATGGGTTTCACGTTTGCTACGACTTTCCAAACAAACACGGCATTTCGTGACATCTGTTGAGTGTATTGGAACTGGATGAAGAGGATTTTTTTTGATTGTCTGGTAACCATAGATGAATCTTGGGCCTATCAATGTGATCCAAAGACCAAAACCATGAGCAGAGAGGGAAACAAGCTGATTCCTGTCCTCCCCCAAAGGGCAATGGTGCAAAAGTCAGCAGGGAAGGTTATGCTCTCAGTTGTTTGGGACCATCGTGGAGTCGTCATCCTCACAGGTTACCTTGAAAAGAGTAAAACCATCACTGGTGCATACTATAGCAATCTTCTGGACAAGTTGCGAATGCTCTGATTCAGAAACTCCTCAGTATGCTCTACAGAGGCATTTGTCTGGCAGTTGACAATGCATCAGACTCACTCATCTCAAGTTGCAGTTGACAACAAAGGTCAAGGTTTTGCGGTCTTGCAGCATCTGCAGACTTCTGCAATAACGGTATTTGAAGGGTCAAGAAAGTTGGGGAAAATGTGTAAATCTGAATGGTGACAACGTAGAGAATAGTTAACTACTAATAAAACAAACTTTCTGTCAATTTGTTTTAAAGGTGATAATTAAAACTTTACGATACCCCCTCGTATCACCGAACCATCATGGTACCAACATTGGCCCCGAACTGCCGAGGAGTCGCGCGAGGAGTGTGGCAACTGATTGACTTATTTGTTGTTGGCGGTTTCGCGAATGCACATGGACGTGTTGTCAAGACTGCCACCTGCTTGGATAGATCTTCAACTGTCTTTAGGTACATGGTGAATTCGGACAAACTGTTAACGCTCGCACACAGGATGTTGGAAGCATCACCTTTATTGGTGTCGTGAATTTTATCTGCCAGACAGCAGCAAAACAGCATCAAGACTAGTGTCCATTTAGCAGGCGATGATGGTCTGGATATGAAATGGCAAACGCCTGGACCATACACTCCTGAGGAAGTCGTCCGGAAAGTCTGGCGCAAGATTTTGAGGTGCCACAAAAACTGGGATGGTTTGTGGTCCTCCAATTACTTGTGTGTTAGCAGGTGCCAAACGCGTTGCTCCTTGGAGGTGGTGAACCTGCGCACCATCTGCACCTTGAGTTTTGTGTAGGGATTGGTCGGCTGGTGGATTGGTTATGATGACCTCCACTTCTGCAGCATATCGGTGGTTGAGCTGAGCGATCACATGATTGAGTTTAGTTGTTTCAGTGTTAATACCACTAGTTCAAATTGCCCTTCTGCTTGGGCGAACCATAGCACGGGTTCGTCAACCCAGAAAGGAGGTAACTTCACTGCCACACGATAAAGAGTACCTTACAGCTGCCTGCTACATCATTATGTTTGTTGTATCACTTTTTCAATATCATGTCGGGGTCACCAGATGTGGGTTAAGGTTGACAAATGAAAACACCATGATATGTATTACACTAAATTTATGTACTCCACATACACAATATATAACAACACTCAGCGGTTTAAGTTCCCAGGATGTAAGCATGCTGGTTTTGGCAGAAGGCCAGTCCCGACAGGGGTTGCTTTGCTGGTTTGAGGGTTGTAGCTACAGCTTCCAAGGGGCAGTCAGGTAGCCTGCTGTTCTGTGTGGTGGTTGAGCTGCCACATCTCTATCAAGAGCAATGCAAGGTAGACAAAACCAAATGTGGAATCTTGAGGCCTTGAAAATGTTTGTACATAGGAGTATTACAAGCTTATGACAGCCTTAAACGTGAATGAACCTGAAACTAATGTATTCATTATTTCAGGTTGAACTAAATTAACATTATTTTCTCTGTACAATTTTTCAGTGATATCTAACAATATTTCTATGTATCAATGCTCACAATGGTAATTGTGTAACTATAAGTGGGTTTCCATTTATCTAGTCATTATGAAAAGGAATTATCACCTAAGAGAACATAGATTTATAATCATTAACTTGGTGTACTTAACTATTATACTTTCATATGTTGTTAATTCACATAAAAAACAGTTACCATAATGTTTTCTGAAATGACTAGTTTCAATTCTTTTCAAAACAGGCTATGTGAGAAATAGACATAGCTAAAAGCGATATGTCCAGCTGTACTATTTCTTAATTATATCAGGAATGTCTTTAGCAAATATTTCATGTAGCAGTATTGTACAAATAGTGACAAGGAATAAAACTATATCATAACATGGTGATTGTACATTTCTGAAACAACGTTTGGTGAAGTTTTTTTGGTTGATGGTAAATTATCTTCAGATCATATACAGCTCTACAGGTGGTGAACACGGATGTGACATGAAAGGAGATGAAACAATAATTAAGTAATTAAATGTTCCAGGCCTAAATTTGGTGTACCTACATAGCATTTCCAAGTTATGAGGATTGAAGAAAACCTGGAAAAAATCTCGGTCAGAGAGGATGATCCAGGCAGGTTCTGAACTGCTGACTGCCCATTTGAGTCTGTGCCTTAATAACCTGAGTCAGAGATAATGCTTAGCTGGTTTTACACATGAAGAAAAGAAAGGTGTAAATCACCACTTGCCTTCTTCTTACCCAAACTGTTCCAAACAGTGTAATACCTAAATTAAAATTGTAGATCTACAATAAGCAAGTAATGAAGCTGAAAACACTGGAATATTGCTAAAGGAAACTACCAACAAAACCAATTGATCTTTGGTGGTGAACCTCTCTAGTTTGTAGTGAGTGACATAACATTTTTGTGCAAATAGAATGTGATAAATCATTCTTGTATTTGATAACAGAAAAGGGTTTTTATTTTACAGAGAATGGGCTGGATTGGTTGTAGTGGTGGAGAACAGACATGCTGATACATGGATACATGTTCGCTGCACTTGTTCTAACAGTCATAATGTGGTGTCAACGCGGGGAACATTAGTGACGGCAGATGCTATACCACCACTGCATCGTCAGGTAGTAATGCTGCTGTCACAGTTGGAGGGTTCAGAGGGCTTCCTTGCTTCATATACATTACAACATCAGCTCTCTCGGTACCCTAATCTTTATGCTGAATGGGGATATCCCGGCACCAGTCACTTCCCTCCAATTGATGAACAACTACAGGGCCTTCATGCCCCTCGTCTTATTATGTAATTAATCAGTATTAACATAGTGCACAAATTTACAATAACTTTATATGCAATATACCTATGCTCAAAATAGCATTAATGTAAAATATGGAAAGGCGCAAACAAAAAACTTTGTTGTTTCATATATTGTTATTGGTTTTATTCATAAGTACAAAATGCGATCTTACATATGAGATTCAACAATTTTTGCCATGACTTTTTAGTACCTTTTTTTTTTCTTTCTTGGAACTGAATTTGCTTCCACCATATACATTGTGGAAGGTATATAAATACAAGTATTTCAGTATTAACTGAGAATAATGTGATAGAACAAGCTCTACAAACTTTTTCACTCTCTGAAACTTATATTCATGTGCATGAAAGTTGATTTTTTTTGTAACTGTTCCGATACTTCCTATTGTAACTGCTCCCCCTGCCTATCTTCTTCCTATATTTACAATAACAGGTCCAAGAAGATGTGCAAGGTGTTTTTATACTGCAGCTATTCACAAAACATTAAGTCTTGAAAAGTATAACAAATTTATGGCCAGGACAGATAAAGCACATAAAGTGGCATTGAAGTGCATTCATAATTTGTTAGCAAATGTCAAAACATTTGCATTGATATTCCATATTTTATAACACTAAATCCAGATCTATTATTGTGGAGCAGTTATGCTATAGAATCAAATTAAAAATGAAAAGCATCATATTGATTACTTTGAATCACAAATAGAAATCTAAACTACTAACAAGAAAGAGTATAGGCATCATAACATAATCAAACACATCCAAAAGTGTATGTGATATGGGTAAGGTAGTAATTCAAATAGTATTTTGAGCAGGCAAAAATATTCCCATCGCACAGCAATAAAAATGCTGAACCTCTAAGAGACAGATATAGAGAATGTAGACAGAATGACTGAAATGATAGGCTGATTTAATAATAGAAAAAAATAAAAGCCCCCCTGCCTATAAAAAAAAAAGGATTACAATGAACCTGCATGCTATAATGTAACCACATATCTGCAAGAGCGTGGAAAATTGGGAAAGTCCTTTTAGATTGAAAATGAATTATTAGCATACATCAATCTTCCAGTACTAGCTTCCCAAAAGAGTGAGCAAGTATAATTCCAGATAGTTGTGTGGGAACAACTATTTGGAATTAGATTTGGATGGCTTTTCAGGATCAGAAATTTTATTAGCAAAAAAGTTATAAAAGTCCAGTAGAATAGTATTAACAAATATAAGAAAAAGATATACGTACAACTGTACATGTTTTAAGGCACTTGGTAAATCTTTGTAACCAAATGTGAAATGACCAGGTCTTAACATGCCAAAACAACTTTATTTGAAAAGTTTATTTTTTTTCAGCATCTTTTGCTGGTGACATCTTCAAAGATAGCATGTTCCATTGTTGAACTTCAAATATAAAACAAATAACTATTGTAAGAGAATGATCATGAAGATTGAGAAAATAGTCGAAAAATATGCAAGTCCTTAAATAACCTTTACTTGGCTTTGATGTTATTTGAGACACATTTGATATTAATAAGAAATTGGAAGGCTCAAGAATAAATAACATGCAAAATGTTAAATGAACAAACTTCTGAAAAAATATCATTAGCTGTTATATAAAAAAGCTTAAAAATGAGAGGAAAACATATTTTAACAAAATTTTATATTCAATTTTACACTTTTAACACTGTTTTGCAGCTGACAAAATGGGTGTTGTGATTAATTTTAACATTGGCTTTGTTTGTAAAAGTTACAAATCGTTACATGTGCAATTTAATTTTATGAATGCAAAAATTAAGTTATACATGCATCCGATTGGTACAAATGGTTTTTGACTGGACAAAGCTAATGTTTTCATTACAAATTAATGCACTTAACATTTTTAAAAAATGAACCTCCTATGAAAGCGAGTTCTAGTCTTCCTCATTTAGACAGTAGAGTTTTATACAGAGATTCCTTATTTATATGCACTAAATTAAGTTTCATAGAAATATCACATACTACTATCTATGGTTGAGGCCTTCAAACAGTCATTTTATATTGGAGACAAGATTTTTAATGCCATTTTAGACCTAAAGGATTTAATCCAGTAATGAAACCATTTTGCAAAGAGGCATAATATGAAAGATATATGAACTTAACAGCCAATTAATAAAGAAAGCACTTTTAATTAGTTTGTTTAAAAATTAAAAAATATATATTAGAAAATATTTCTGTATTTTTATGACAAAATATTTATATGATTACTCTGCTGAATTAATTTAAGACTCTATAAAATACATTACCTCTTTTTCCCCACCACCACCATTTAAGCTTAATAATAATAAGAAGAAGAAGAAGAGAAAACAGATATTTTAATATGTTTTTAATTGTGTTTTGTTCCATATTTAATGAAAGAAGCAAACAATCTAGCAGGTTAATAGAAGATGTTAAGTAGCCAAAGATAAGCATATTTCATTAGCATGTTCTCAGAATGTAATATGCTGAGTTTAAAAGTTTCTGCTAGTTTATTTAATAAAAACTTTATAACAATGTACAAGATTAGCTACACAAAGGTTCTCATATTTTTATGCAGTTAACAGTGTCATGTTTTTTTAATTAAATTCATTTCTTAAATACTGTAATTGTTGTGAAAATGACTTTGTCTAATCTGAGGAGAATGACTGAAATACAGTGAAAATTTAAAAGCTTTTGAAGAATTCACTTGAGCACTACTTTAAATGTTTAAATATTTTTATATATTTATAAATAAAATGCATATAATTACTGTACTTTCATTCTGTAATCATAGTGAAGTGCTGCTAAATACAGAACTGTCCACTCAGAAGGGAAATATAAAATCATTCTATACTGATTACCTTGAAATTCCTGTGATATAAGAAGACTTGTCCAAAATAGTAGCTGCCAGTTATAATTTTAAGGTGTTGGAATTAAAACAGGAAACCTCAAGGTTAACATTGCATGTAATGCGAAGGAACATCCCTGCTTGAAATGAGCAGAGTTGTATTGCCACACAATTCACTCTCCTCTTTCAATCCAAATGCACCTTTCATGTAGATAGTCATGACCAAGCATAGGCCAGGACAAAAGGAAATAATGTTAAACTGTTATTGGACTTTAGGAAGGGATGTTGCAGGTAACAAACTACCCTCCCATCCCTTGTACAATCTGTTGGTGTTTGCAGACAGCACTCACCAGACCATGTTTACTTGCCTGTCAGTTATCCTTGGCCACTGTTGTTTACATTTTTTTGATTGAGATATGGTTTGAGTATAGATAACTTGACGCCAACTACTTAAGAATCCCCATGCCTGGTCATGACTGTTCAGTCCAGTCAAAAAGTGCAAACAGGTATTGATTCCTTATCATTTAAATGAGTGATTTGAGGCCTGGTTTCAAAATGTTATGCTTGAAACTGGTAGCTAATTTTTTACATGCAATCTTTTTTATAACAAGCTGTTTCTGTAACAAATTGTTTCGAGGTTGGTTTTGGCATGAAAGGTTTGATACCAGGCAGGGGCATATGCAGGGGGCCTCAAGGGGCTAAAGCCCTCCCCTCTCCCAGATATCCAAAACGATAATGTTGAAGCACTACAGTCTCGTTTCTGTTTTCTGTAACTCATGTATACTTACAGATTTAATATACCACATTGTACCTGCTAATATACAAGTGAATTAAAATACTATATACATTAAAACAGTGATAAATATTTGAAAATGATTCATTCTATATGTTGATTGGCAACCCTGATTAAACAGCTTGCTCTGGCCATTTTACCATCCACTCACGTTTAGTCACAAAAAGTCAATACTAGATGCTTAGAGAGCCCTCCTGTAGTTGTAGCAAAGTGAAAGGGGAAATTCTGAGTGGATCTCCAGTAGTCTAATCATTAATGCACCTGACTAGATATGAGTCCTGGTGGGGTTGTTTGGTCCCTGTGTACTCCATTGTGCCTTTTAGACCTATAAATACTTTAAACATAAAACAGAAGCACTACAAACAATGAAGCTTTCTTATGTTGTATTTGAAATGACTACTATCTTTACACAAACCTTAACTTAACCAAGTTTTTAAACTGGAGTGTTTGAAAAGAATGGTTGCAATCCATTCTCACACAGCTTGCAGTTCACAAAAGTCTGATTCACAGATTAAATAACGTTCCTCTAAACAGAAAAGAATATTCAAAAGAATGCTAACATATACTGGACATAGCACATGTAAATAGCTTCTGTCCAGATTTAATATTTAAGATGTTGGAAACAGAGTGATAAACTTAAAGAAATAGCTCAAGCAACTACACGAGACAACCAATAAAACAAACTGGAAGTATAAAAGTTTACATAATCTTCCATGGGCGTTTAGAAAATTTGAGAAAAATCTTCAATAAATTTGGCACCTAATAGGTCTTCAAAATAGATATAGCCTGAACAATCTGCTGAACAAACTTCTCAAAAACACGCTCACAGATCAACTGCAAAGATAGTAAGAAATACTATATAGGAAGAACCAAATGAAATTTGAGCATCAGATTGAAAAAACATCCAAGAAATTTAAAATAGGAAAGAAAAAAAAATCTGCTGTGTCACACCATTTTTGACAAGTCAACATTTTTAAAAATATTCATTGTCAAGAATGTAGATAATGTAAATTTTGAAAGCTTGCCAACGAGAAGTTTGTTGGAACTTTGTCACCCCACCAATAGATGGCAGCAGGATCCAACCCAGTCAGAGGAGGAAGAGGAAAGAAGAAGGAACATGCTTCAGTCATCTAACTGATGTTGAGGACGAATGCCCTTGAAAATGTTCCAGTTTTAAAAACTTAGTAAGTGAAGGATTGTGTAAAAATAGTGTGGCACATTCCAAATTCAACTTAAAAATTTGTTTGTTGATCATTTTGGCCTTCAAATTCTTTATCAATATACCCTGCTTTGTGATCCAGTTGATATCCCCCCTCACTTGGATAAACCTGTAAAAGTGACCACACAAAGATGGTGGTGTGTTTCAGTATCCCCACCCCCTCCAAATGCACTCTCTGCATATGCCTTTGCATTGTAAGTAATGACCAGTAACAATGCAGCTATAGATATTTCTTGCTAAAAGAACACATACTGTAAGAAATGGTTTGTTCAAATAATGATGCATAACAGGATAATTCATTGCTGGAATACATGCATTTGAAGAAATCAAGACACCTTTTGTTCTAGTTATTGTATAAATGTGTAAGAGAACTGTGCACACTGAGATATTAAGATTGCATTGATATTATCCACTTAAGATTTATAAATGTACCAAACTTTAATACGCAAGACAGAGTATTCCATTTCTGTTATGTTTGACACTAAATATAAAGGAATAAAAAGTTGTTTTAAATTGTTGCCAAGTGTATTATTTAATTTTCCCATCAAGGGAAAAATGGACACGGTTTTTACCTGAATGCTTTTATTTAATTTATTTTAAAGAAATCGCTCGCAAATCTTGCATGCAAAAATTCAGCTCTTGAACTTATTTAATAAGTTCTTAGAGTTCTTTTCTTAGAGGTAAGTTAAGGATACAGTTTCACTGTATTATTATTTGTCAAGTGCATACATTATCTAAAACACTGATATATAAACACTGGCTATCAGCATGCTTTGTGGAGTAGTTTTGTGAAATATGAGGTTCCTAACCTCAATGTAAGCATTGTTTGAGGTGTGCCAATTATTGGAATCAAATTATGTGTGTATTCCAATTATGGGCAGGAGATGCCAATAACTGGAAAATCAAGCATTAACGTTAATATGTTTTAATTAAGCTTTAAATTGTGCCTAACATTCTTATATTCAACTATTTGAGATATTAGCGTTTAAAAATGAGCAAACCAGTTATTGGCACTGGTGCCAATTACTGGAAACATATCTGCCACTTATTGGCAACAATAATAAGTTTTCCAAGTACATTTCTGATCTGTTGTTAAATTTGTTACTAGACACAATATTCATCTAATATGGGCTGTCATCAATCACACAAATATAATAAAGAAGATCTTAATTTTAAAATAAAGAGAGTTGAGGGTTGTTACACTACATCACTATAATATTCTTACTTGAACGTGTTTCGGGAGATGGCTTGTTCCCATCGCCAGCATGTCCTCAACTGATTTTGCCGGTCATTGTCTGGGGGATGTGTGTGGTTAGTGGTGTTCTCTGGTGCTGGGCTGATTGTTGGATGTATTTCTGTCTTTCAAACTTTATCTTCTTATGTATTGTTTTTTCTGATATCCAGAACTCTAGTTACCTTGAGCTTAGAGTATTAAAAATCTCAATTCCTGCATATAAATGTTAAATAAACTTCACTGATTCCCAAAAAAAGATCTACTCATAACATGTTTTGAGTCCAGATTAAATAAGTGTATTTCTATTTATGAAAAATATTATATGCATAATGCACATAACTTGCCGAGTTAATGAACAGAAAAAAAAATTACCCTCCTACAAAGTTTAATATTACAATCTAAAAAAATAGAACAAAGAAATTAAGAAAATAATACATAATAATGCAGTAGAAAAAGAAATATACAGGTACCGTTATCGTATGATACCATCAACTGCAGAATAAAAGATATGTCTCGCATCCATTTCACGCTGAAATGAGTGTGAATCGTAAACTGGTGGAGGATAGGTACTGTGTTTACTGTCCAGTTGGATGAATGCACTGACACAAATGGTATATGCCATTTAATAAGCTTTATTAAGTTTGAATATAAATAAGATATTTTTATTTTGTCAAGAACTTCAAACCACTGCCACTCTTCAGAGTGAGATCTGTAGTGGATACTGGAGATACAATGACAAGGAACCATGTGATTCCATTAAGGGTAAAAACTGAGTCAATTACTCACACAAAACTACACTCACTCTTTAAATTTTTCGGAACATGCTTTGAAGGTTAGTTTTCATCCATTGTCAATTGGACATTCGTGGTGAAGCTGATCCATCCACATAAGCTCTGGTGGTGGTGGTGGTTCTAAGAACTTGTATAATGGGGAATTTCAAAACTGAAGACTGTGTTCTTGTTCATGAAAATCTGTTCCCATGTTGACAATTCTTGCTTTCCTGTTATGTGTTTTAATAGTTTTGCTTCCACATGTAATGATTTTTGTCCCAAAATCGGTGGCAAATGCTGTTTTTTTTCCCCTAGATGTCTGTGTTTTATAATCTAAAATACTCCTTCGCCCTTGTTTCCAAAATATTCTTTGTATTTTTCCTATAGGGAAGAGTGGGCACTGGGACACGGAGCAATTGATTATATAAAATCTATGTAGTACAGGAACCTTCCATGATTTTGAGTTGTTATATTATGAGGTTATGGGCAGAGTGAGCAATTTCTCCTGGGGTACAATAAGCATGTATTGTTAATTGTGTTAGGCTAATATTACACATATATCACAATTTCCACCTAAAGAAAATGGTTTGCAACAGGCAAGGAAAAACAAATTTAGGCCTTACACTTGTTGAAGAAATGAAGTAGGCAATGGATAGTGTGAATATTTGAAAACAGCGGGGATTTATGTGTAATGTCCATAGACGGCAGCACTCTTGTATCGGTTCCCGAGGTCGCGAGTTCAAACACGGCGGAAGACGGATATTTTTCGGGCGTAAAAATCCTTAGCATGCCTTTCTTCGGAAGAGAAGTAAAGCTGGTGGTCCCGTGCCGTAAATTTACGGCACGTAAAAGAACCTCAAGCCTGATAAAGAGGCCTCTGACCAAATTATCGGTCTTTCACGCCCAATACAGAATGGGACGCTAAGGACCACAGCAGTTAAAGAGCGTCCATAAATAAAACTCAAGTTTTCTCGTATCGGTAGATTGGTAGTAAACTTGACAGACCGACCACTGCTTCATTACGAATGCCGGTGGAGAGAGCCGAATTACATCGATTGAACTGGAATGGCTGAAAGCGAAGAATGGTGTTGCTCATACATGGAGATTTCATTGGAAATACACTATTTGAGGTGTTCTGTATTAAAAAAAATATTTAGATATAGATCAGTGAACAGCTTGTTCCTTTTTTTTACAAACTGGTGAACGAGATAAGTATCATTAATGAGTAATTAAATGAACCAAGGGTTCAGAGAGCTAGGAGCTACCTTGACGCAGCCACGCTACGTCCTCCAACCACTGAAGCAATACCTTTTCCTCACGGTTGCTGCTTTTCTCCTCCTAGTTGGTTTTTTTATTTTGCCACTGCTGATCGAGCATGAGATCTTAATCACTGGGTATTCGTGAGTGTATGTACATAGAAACACGAACGCTTTCTTGGAACACTTTTATTCACCATTAAAATAAGACTTAAGATTTGCCGATCACTTTTAAATTCTTACGATGTTACTGTGTCTTTTCCAAAACCGAAGATTATCAAGTACAGCTGAGCGTTCGATCCTCTTGCAAGTTCACACCCAGAGAATATTGTTCCGCACCCCAACGATAGTGGTGTCCTCACCACACGCGCGATACAAAGAAAAACCTAACTTCCCCTCTCTCACCTTAAACATTTCGTACCAAAAACTCAGCGTCATGAAGCTTCTAGTGACCTTCACATCCCGGCCAGTGCAACTGCACCCATTATTTCCAAGAGAAACTGGCTTCAGCTATTTTACCCTTTATACCTGGGGCTGGTCCCTAATTAGCTAAACTGTGCCTGTCTGGTCTTTCTGTCGCTTTTAACAGTCAACAATTTTCCCAATGCTTCTCCTTTTAATACATGCACTGATTTTAAATATTTTATTGTTTATTTTATTTCGCTATCCTTCCCAGATTACTATGATAATTACTGAGTTTATAATTTCGGCTTCAACCTAATGTTTGGTTAGGATAAGAGAAAAATCTGATGTGTTACAGTCACATAACTTTCTCTACTCTTGTACAACCTAATTTTACAAACGCCTATTCTCCATATGCTTCATGTTAATCGAGATATCGAGATGTCAATCTTATTGGTAATTTTCTTGTAGATGCAAGGAAAATATGGTAGCTTTTAAGCGATAGTCAAATATTTTAACGCTGGTTGCTATGTGACGCATCCATTCTCTTTGCATGTCCAGGACATAAAAAAAAAATCTGATGTGTTACACTCACATGACTTTCTCTACTCTTGTACAATCTAATTTTACAAACGCCTATTCTCCATATGCTTCATGTTAATCGAGATATCGAGATGTCAATCTTATTGGTAATTTTCATGTAGATGCAAGGGGAATATGGTAGCTTTTAAGCGATAGTCAAATATTTTAATGCTGGTTGCTATGTGGCGCATTCCATTCTCTTAGCATGTCCAGGACAAAAAAAATGAATAACGAATTTGAGAAAAAGTATAAGTATTGGAAAATTTAAGGGAATAACAAGCAATATCTCGAAAACGGTTCACTCAACAAAAGAAATGTATATGACATAAGTTGTGTATTTTAACGCGATCTACATTTTTTGTGTAGTAAAATTTTGTCTATCTCTTATGGTTTACCAGTTACGCAAAAGTCGTTCACAATGAAGAATACTTTTGGAGACATTCCCAGAAAATTCGAGATATACATTCCATTTCCCATGACATTATCTTAAACATATGATATTTTCATCAAAATCGTTAGAGCCATTTTTGAGAAAATTAAAATTTTCGAAAAATGTTCCATGTAAAGGGTAATCTGGGGTGGGGGGATTTTCTTGAAAACCTTCGTGTCGCATCTCTGGAAGATACTGAACCTAAATACCAAGTTTGGTGCTTATCCGACTGTTCGTTTTTGAGTTATGCTGTTCACAGACACACACGGACATGTTTCCAAAAATGCTTTTTTTGGATTCAGGACGTCTCAAAACATGTATTTCCGTTGAAATCTCGGTATCGAATTTTTGGGTGGAATGCAATAATTCCCCTACTTACTATACGTAGTAGAGAAAGTAAAAATGAATAACGCATTTGAGAAAAAGTATTGGAAAATTTAAGGAAATAACAAGCAATATCTCGAAAACGGTTCACTCAACAAAGAAATGTATATGACATAAGTTGTGTATTTTAACGCGATCTACATTTTTTGTGTGGTAAAATTTTGTCTATCTCTTATGGTTTACCAGTTATGCAAAAGTCGTTCACAATGAAGAATACTTTTGGAGACATTCCCAGAAAATTCGAGATATACATTTCATTTCTCATGACATTACCCTAAACATATGATATTTTCATAAAAATCGTTAGAGCCATTTTTGAGAAAATTAAAATTTTCGAAAAATCTTCCATGTAAAAGGTAGTCTGGGGTGGGGGCATTTTCTTGAAAAGCTTCGTGTCGCATCTCTGGAAGATACTGAACCTAAATACCAAGTTTGGTGCTTATCCGATTGTTTGTTTTTGAGTTATGCTGTTCACAGACACACACACGGAAATGTTTCCAAAAATCTGATGTGTTACACTCACATGACTTTCTCTACCCTACTCTTGTAAAAACTATTTTTACAAACGCTTATTCTCCATATGCTTCAAGATAATCAAGATGTCAATCTTATTGCTAATTTTCTTGTAGATGCAAGGGGAATACGGTAGGTTATAAGCGATAGTTAAATCCTTTAAGCGCTGGTTGCTATGTGGCGCATTCCATTCTGTTTGCATATCCAGGACATAAAAAAATGAATGACGAATTTGTGAAAAAGTATAAGTATTGGAAAATTTAAGAGAATAACAAGCAATATCTCGAAAATGGTTCACTCAACTAAAAAAATGTATATGACATAAATTGTGTATTTTAACGCGATCTACATTTTTTGTGTGGTAAAATTTTGTCTATCTCTTATGGTTTACCAGTTATGCAAAAGTCGTTCACAATGAAGAATACTTTTGGAGACATTCCCAGAAAATTCGAGATATACATTTCATTTGTCATGACAATATCTTAAACATATGATATTTTAATCAAAATCGTTAGAGCCATTTTTGAGAAAATTAAAATTTTCGAAAAATGTTCCATGTAAAGGGTAGTCTGGGTTGGGGGGATTTTCTTGAAAACCTTCATGTCGCATCTCTGGAAGATACGGAACCTAAATACCAAGTTTGGCGTTTATCCGACTGTTCGTTTCTGAGTTATGCTGTTCACAGACACACACACGGACATGTTTCCAAAAATGCTTTTTTTGGATTCAGGTAGTCTCAAAACATATATTTCCGGTGAAATCTCGGTATTGAATTTTTGGGTGGAATACAATACTTCCCCTACTTACTATACGTAGTAGAGAAAGTAAAAATGAATCACGAATTCCCATTTGAGAGAATAAGTATTGAAAAATTTAAGGGAATAACAAGCAATATCTCGAAAATGTTACAGTCACATAACTTTCTCTACTCTTGTACAACCTAATTTTACAAACGCCTATTCTCCATATGCTTCATGTTAATCGAGATATCGAGATGTCAATCTTATTGGTAATTTTCTTGTAGATGCAAGGAAAATATGGTAGCTTTTAAGCGATAGTCAAATATTTTAACGCTGGTTGCTATGTGACGCATCCATTCTCTTTGCATGTCCAGGACATAAAAAAAAAATCTGATGTGTTACACTCACATGACTTTCTCTACTCTTGTACAATCTAATTTTACAAACGCCTATTCTCCATATGCTTCATGTTAATCGAGATATCGAGATGTCAATCTTATTGGTAATTTTCATGTAGATGCAAGGGGAATATGGTAGCTTTTAAGCGATAGTCAAATATTTTAATGCTGGTTGCTATGTGGCGCATTCCATTCTCTTAGCATGTCCAGGACAAAAAAAATGAATAACGAATTTGAGAAAAAGTATAAGTATTGGAAAATTTAAGGGAATAACAAGCAATATCTCGAAAACGGTTCACTCAACAAAAGAAATGTATATGACATAAGTTGTGTATTTTAACGCGATCTACATTTTTTGTGTAGTAAAATTTTGTCTATCTCTTATGGTTTACCAGTTACGCAAAAGTCGTTCACAATGAAGAATACTTTTGGAGACATTCCCAGAAAATTCGAGATATACATTCCATTTCCCATGACATTATCTTAAACATATGATATTTTCATCAAAATCGTTAGAGCCATTTTTGAGAAAATTAAAATTTTCGAAAAATGTTCCATGTAAAGGGTAATCTGGGGTGGGGGGATTTTCTTGAAAACCTTCGTGTCGCATCTCTGGAAGATACTGAACCTAAATACCAAGTTTGGTGCTTATCCGACTGTTCGTTTTTGAGTTATGCTGTTCACAGACACACACGGACATGTTTCCAAAAATGCTTTTTTTGGATTCAGGACGTCTCAAAACATGTATTTCCGTTGAAATCTCGGTATCGAATTTTTGGGTGGAATGCAATAATTCCCCTACTTACTATACGTAGTAGAGAAAGTAAAAATGAATAACGCATTTGAGAAAAAGTATTGGAAAATTTAAGGAAATAACAAGCAATATCTCGAAAACGGTTCACTCAACAAAGAAATGTATATGACATAAGTTGTGTATTTTAACGCGATCTACATTTTTTGTGTGGTAAAATTTTGTCTATCTCTTATGGTTTACCAGTTATGCAAAAGTCGTTCACAATGAAGAATACTTTTGGAGACATTCCCAGAAAATTCGAGATATACATTTCATTTCTCATGACATTACCCTAAACATATGATATTTTCATAAAAATCGTTAGAGCCATTTTTGAGAAAATTAAAATTTTCGAAAAATCTTCCATGTAAAAGGTAGTCTGGGGTGGGGGCATTTTCTTGAAAAGCTTCGTGTCGCATCTCTGGAAGATACTGAACCTAAATACCAAGTTTGGTGCTTATCCGATTGTTTGTTTTTGAGTTATGCTGTTCACAGACACACACACGGAAATGTTTCCAAAAATCTGATGTGTTACACTCACATGACTTTCTCTACCCTACTCTTGTAAAAACTATTTTTACAAACGCTTATTCTCCATATGCTTCAAGATAATCAAGATGTCAATCTTATTGCTAATTTTCTTGTAGATGCAAGGGGAATACGGTAGGTTATAAGCGATAGTTAAATCCTTTAAGCGCTGGTTGCTATGTGGCGCATTCCATTCTGTTTGCATATCCAGGACATAAAAAAATGAATGACGAATTTGTGAAAAAGTATAAGTATTGGAAAATTTAAGAGAATAACAAGCAATATCTCGAAAATGGTTCACTCAACTAAAAAAATGTATATGACATAAATTGTGTATTTTAACGCGATCTACATTTTTTGTGTGGTAAAATTTTGTCTATCTCTTATGGTTTACCAGTTATGCAAAAGTCGTTCACAATGAAGAATACTTTTGGAGACATTCCCAGAAAATTCGAGATATACATTTCATTTGTCATGACAATATCTTAAACATATGATATTTTAATCAAAATCGTTAGAGCCATTTTTGAGAAAATTAAAATTTTCGAAAAATGTTCCATGTAAAGGGTAGTCTGGGTTGGGGGGATTTTCTTGAAAACCTTCATGTCGCATCTCTGGAAGATACGGAACCTAAATACCAAGTTTGGCGTTTATCCGACTGTTCGTTTCTGAGTTATGCTGTTCACAGACACACACACGGACATGTTTCCAAAAATGCTTTTTTTGGATTCAGGTAGTCTCAAAACATATATTTCCGGTGAAATCTCGGTATTGAATTTTTGGGTGGAATACAATACTTCCCCTACTTACTATACGTAGTAGAGAAAGTAAAAATGAATCACGAATTCCCATTTGAGAGAATAAGTATTGAAAAATTTAAGGGAATAACAAGCAATATCTCGAAAATGGTTCACTCAACAAAAAATCTGATGTGTTACACTCACATAACTTTCTCTACTCTTGTACAACCTAATTTTACAAACGCCTATTCTCCATATGCTTCATGTTATTCGAGATATCGAGATGTCAATCTTATTGGTAATTTTCTTGTAGATGCAAGGAAAATATGGTAGCTTTTAAGCGATAGTCAAATGTTTTAACGCTGGTTGCTATGTGACGCATTCCATTCCCTTTGCATGTCCAGGACATAAAAAAATCTGATGTGTTACACTCGCATGACTTTCTCTACTTTTGTGCAATCTAATTTTACAAATGCTTATTCTCCATATGCTTCATGTTAATCGACATATCGAGATGTCAATCTTATTGGTAATTTTCTTGTAGATGCAAGGGAAATATGGTAGCTTTTAAGCGATAGTCAAATATGTTAACGCTGGTTGCTATGTGGCGCATTCCATTCTCTTTGCATGTCCAGGACATAAAAAAAATCTGATGTGTTACACTCACATGACTTTCTCTACTCTTGTACAATCTATTTTTACAAACGCCTATTCTCCATATGCTTCATATTAATCGAGATATCGAGATGTCAATCTTATTTGTAATTTTCTTGTAGATGCAAGGGGAATATGGTAGCTTTTAAGCGATAGTCAAATATTTTATCTCTGGTTGCTATGTGGCACATTCCATTCTCTTTGCATGTCCAGGACATAAAAAAATGAATAACGAATTTGAGAAAAAGTATAAGTATTGGAAAATTTAAGGAAATAACAAGCAATATCTCGAAAACGGTTCACTCAACAAAAAAAATGTATATGATATAAGTTGTGTATTTTAACGCGATCTACATTTTTTGTGTAGTAAAATTTTGTCTATCTCTTATGGTTTACCAGTTATGCAAAAGTCGTTCATAATGAAGAATACTTTTGGAGACATTCCCAGAAATTTCGAGATATACATTTCATTTCTCATGACATTATCTTAAACATATGATATTTTCATCAAAATCGTTAGAGCCATTTTTGAGAAAATTAAAATTTTCGAAAAATGTTCCATGTAAAGGGTAGTCTGGGGTGGGGGGATTTTCTTGAAAATCTTCGTGTCGCATCTCTGGAAGATACTGAACGTAAATACCAAGTTTGGTGTTTATCCGACTGTTAGTTTTTGAGTTATGCTGTTCACAGACACACACACAGATACACAGACACACAGACACACACACGGACATGTTTCCAAAAATGCTTTTTTTTGGATTCAGGAGGTCTCAAAACATGTATTTCCGGTGAAATCTCGGTATCGAATTTTTGGGTGGAATGCAATACTTCCCCTACTTACTATACGTAGTAGAGAAAGTAAAAATGAATAACGAATTTGAGAAAAAGTATAAGTATTGGAAAATTTACGGAAATAACAAGCAATATCTCGAAAACGGTTCACTCAACAAAAGAAATGTTAATGACATAAGTTGTGTATTTTAACGCGATCTACATTTTTTGTGTAGTAAAATTTTGTCTATCTCTTATGGTTTACCAGTTATGCAAAAGTCGTTCACAATGAAGAATACTTTTGGAGACATTCCCAGAACATTCGAGATATACATTTCACTTTTCATGACATTATCTTAAACATATGATATTTTCATCAAAATCGTTAGAGCTATTTTTGAGAAAATTAAAATTGTCATAAAATCTTCCATGTAAAGGGTAGTCTGGGGTGGGGGTATTTTCTTGATAACCTTCGTGTCGCATCTCTGGAAGATACTGAACCTAAATACCAAGTTTGGTGCTTATCCGACTGTTCGTTTTTGAGTTATGCTGTTCACAGACACACACACACACACACACAGACACACACACGGACATGTTTCCAAAAATGCTTTTTTTGTATTCAGGAGGTCTCAAAACATGTATTTCCGGTGAAATCTCGGTATCGAATTTTTGGGTGGAATGCAATACTTCCCCTACTTACTATACCTAGTAGGGAAAGTAATTGTGTGTCTGTGTGTGTGTGTGTCTGTGAACAGCATAACTCAAAAACTAACAGACGGATAAACACCAAACTTGGTATTTACGTTCAGTATCTTCCAGAGATGCGACACGAAGATTTTCAAGAAAATCCCCCCACCCCAGACTACCCTTTACATGGAACATTTTTCGAAAATTTTAATTTTCTCAAAAATGGCTCTTACGATTTTGATGAAAATATCATATGTTTAAGATAATGTCATGAGAAATGAAATGTATATCTCGAAATTTCTGGGAATGTCTCCAAAAGTATTCTTCATTATGAACGACTTTTGCATAACTGGTAAACCATAAGAGATAGACAAAATTTTACTACACAAAAAAATGTAGATCGCCTTAAAATACACAACTTATATCATATACATTTTTACTTTCTCTACTACGTATAGTAAGTAGGGGAAGTATTGCATTCCACCCAAAAATTCGATACCGATATTTCACCGGAAATACATGTTTTGAGACCTCCTGAATCCAAAAAAAGCATTTTTGGAAACATGTCCGTGTGTGTGTCTGTGTGTGTGTGTGTCTGTGAACAGCATAACTCAAAAACGAACAGTCGGATAAGCACCAAACTTGGTATTTAGGTTCAGTATCTTCCAGAGATGCGACACGAAGGTTTTCAAGAAAATCCCCCCACCCCAGACTACCCTTTACATGGAAGATTTTTCGAAAATTTTAATTTTCTCAAAAATGGCTCTAACGATTTTGATTAAAATATCATATGTTTAAGATAATGTCATGAGAAATGAAATGTATATCTCGAATTTTCTGGGAATGTCTCCAAAAGTATTCTTCATTGTGAACGACTTTTGCATAACTGGTAAACCATAAGAGATAGACAAAATTTTACTACACAAAAAATGTAGATCGCGTTAAAATACACAACTTATGTCATATACATTTCTTTTGTTGAGTGAACCGTTTTCGAGATATTGCTTGTTATTTCCTTAAATTTTACAATACTTATACTTTTTCTCACATTCGTTATTCATTTTTACTTTCTCTACTACGTATAGTAAGTAGGGGAAGTATTGCATTCCACCCAAAAATTCGATACCGAGATTTCACCGGAAATACATGTTTTGAGACCTCTTGAATCCAAAAAAAGCATTTTTGGAAACATGTCCGTGTGTGTGTCTGTGTGTCTGTGTGTGTGTGTGTCTGTGAACAGCATAACTCAAAAACGAACAGTCGGATAAACACCAAACTTGGTATTTAGGTTCAGTATCTTCCAGAGATGCGACACGAAGGTTTTCAAGAAAATCCCCCCACCCCAGACTACCCTTTACATGGAACATTTTTCGAAAATTTTAATTTTCTCAAAAATGGCTCTAACGATTTTGATTAAAATATCATATGTTTAAGATAATGTCATGAGAAATGAAATGTATATCTCGAATTTTCTGGGAATGTCTCCAAAAGTATTCTTCATTGTGAACGACTTTTGCATAACTGGTAAACCATAAGAGATAGACAAAATTTTACTGCACAAAAAATGTAGATCTCGTTAAAATACACAGCTTATGTCATATACATTTCTTTTGTTGAGTGTACCGTTTTCGAGATATTGCTTGTTATTCCCTTAAATTTTCCAATACTTATACTTTTTCTCAAATTCGTTATTCATTTTTTTATGTCCTGGACTTGCAAAGAGAATGGAATGCGCCGCATAGCAACCAGCGTTAAAATATTTGACCATCGCTTAAAAGCTACCATATTCCCCTTGCATCTACAAGAAAATTAGCAATAAGATTGACATCTCGATATCTCGATTAACATAAAGCATATGGAGAATAGGCGTTTGTAAAAATAGATTGTACAACAGTAGAGAAAGTCATGTGAGTGTAACACATCAGATTTTTTTATGTCCTGGACATGCAAAGAGAATGGAATGCGCCACATAGCAACCAGCGTTAAAATATTTGACTATCGCTTAAAAGCTACCATATTTCCCTTGCATCTACAAGAAAATTACCAATAAGATTGACATCTCGATATCTCGATTAACATGAACCATATGGAGAATAAGCGTTTGTAAAATTAGATTGTACAAGAGTAGAGAAAGTCATGTGAGTGTAACACATCAGATTTTTACTTTCTCTACTACGTATAGTAAGTAGGGGAAGTATTGCATTCCACCCAAAAATTCGATACCAAGATTTCACCGGAAATACATGTTTTGAGACCTCCTGAATCCAAAAAAAGCATTTTTGGAAACATGTCCGTGTGTGTGTCTGTGTGTGTGTGTGTGTGTGTGTGTGTGTCTGTGTGTGTGTGTGTGTGTCTGTGAACAGCATAACTCAAAAACGAACAGTCGGATAAGCACCAAACTTGGTATTTAGGTTCAGTATCTTCCAGAGATGCGACACGAAGGTTTTCAAGAAAATCCCCCCACCCCAGACTACCCTTTACATGGAAGATTTTTCGAAAATTTTAATTTTCTCAAAAATGGCTCTAACGATTTTGATGAAAATATCATATGTTTAAGATAATGTCATGAGAAATGACATGTATATCTCGAAATTTCTGGGAATGTCTCCAAAAGTATTCTTCATTATGAACGACTTTTGCATAACTGGTAAACCATAAGAGATAGACAAAATTTTACTACACAAAAAATGTAGATCGCGTTAAAATACACAACTTATATCATATACATTTTTTTTGTTGAGTGAACCGTTTTCGAGATATTGCTTGTTATTTCCCTAAATTTTCCAATACTTATACTTTTTCTCAAAGTCGTTATTCATTTTTTTATGTCCTGGACATGCAAAGAGAATGGAATGCGCCACATAGCAACCAGCGATAAAATATTTGACTATCGCTTAAAAGCTACCATATTTCCGTTGCATCTACAAGAAAATTACAAATAAGATTGACATCTCGATATCTCGATTAATATGAAGCATATGGAGAATAGGCGTTTGTAAAAATAGATTGTACAAGAGTAGAGAAAGTCATGTGAGTGTAACACATCAGATTTTTTTTGTTGAGTGAACCGTTTTCGAAATATTGCTTGTTATTTCCTTAAATTTTCCAATACTTATACTTATTCATTTTTACTTTCCCTACTACGTATAGTAAGTAGGGGAAGTATTGCATTCCACCCAAAAATTCGATACCGAGATTTCACCGGAAATACATGTTTTGAGACCTCCTGAATCCAAAAAAATCTGATGTGTTACACTCACATGACTTTCTCTACTCTATACAATCTATTTTTACTAACGCCTATTTTCCATATGCTTCATGTTAATTGAGATATCGAGATGTCAACCTTATTGGTAATTTTCTTGTAGATGCAAGGGGAATATGGTAGCTTTTAAGCGATAGTCAAATATTTTAACGCTGGTTGCTATGTGGCGCATTACATTCTCTTTGCATGTCCAGGACATAAAAAAATGAATAACGAATTTGAGAAAAAGTATAAGTATTGGAAAATTTAAGGAAATAACAAGCAATATCTCGAAAACGGTTCACTCAACAAAAGAAATGTATATGACATAAGTTGTGTATTTTAACGCGATCTACATTTTTTGTGTAGTAAAATTTTGTCTATCTCTTATAGTTTACCAGTTATGCAAAAGTCGTTCAGAATGAAGAATACTTTTGGAGACATTCCCAGAAAATTCGAGATATACATTTCATTTCTCATGACATTATCTTAAACATATGATATTTCAATCAAAATCGTTAGAGCCATTTTTGAGAAAATTAAAATTTTCGAAAAATCTTCCATGTAAAGGGTATCCTGGGGTGGGGGGATTTTCTTGAAAACCTTCGTGTCGCATCTCTGGAAGATACTGAACCTAAATACCAAGTTTGGTGTTTATCCGACTGTTCGTTTTTGAGTTATGCTGTTCACAGACACACACACAGACACACACACAGACACACACACACACAGACACACACACGGACATGTTTCCAAAAATGCTTTTTTTGGATTCAGGAGGTCTCAAAACATGTATTTCCGGTGAAATCTCGGTATCGAATTTTTGGGTGGAATGCAATACTTCCCCTACTTACTATACGTAGTAGAGAAAGTAAAAAGCATTTTTGGAAACATGTCCGTGTGTGTGTCTGTGAACAGCATAACTCAAAAACGAACAGTCGGATAAACACCAAACTTGGTATTTAGGTTCAGTATCTTCCAGAGATGCGACACGAAGGTTTTCAAGAAAATCCCCCCACCCCAGACTACCCTTTACATGGAACATTTTTCGAAAATTTTAATTTTCTCAAAAATGGCTCTAACGATTTTGATTAAAATATCATATGTTTAAGATAATGTCATGAGAAATGAAATGTATATCTCGAATTTTCTGGGAATGTCTCCAAAAGTATTCTTCATTGTGAACGACTTTTGCATAACTGGTAAACCATAAGAGATAGACAAAATGTTACTACACAAAAAATGTAGATCTCGTTAAAATACACAACTTATCTCATATACATTTCTTTTGTTGAGTGAACCGTTTTCGAGATATTGCTTGTTATTCCCTTAAATTTTCCAATACTTATACTTTTTCTCAAATTCGTTATTCATTTTTTTATGTCCTGGACTTGCAAAGAGAATGGAATGCGCCGCATAGCAACCAGCGTTAAAATATTTGACCATCGCTTAAAAGCTACCATATTGCCCTTGCATCTACAAGAAAATTAGCAATAAGATTGACATCTCGATATCTCGATTAACATAAAGCATATGGAGAATAGGCGTTTGTAAAAATAGATTGTACAAGAGTAGAGAAAGTCATGTGAGTGTAACACATCAGATTTTTTTATGTCCTGGACATGCAAAGAGAATGGAATGCGCCACATAGCAACCAGTGATAAAATATTTGACTATCGCTTAAAAGCTACCATATTCCCCTTGCATCTACAAGAAAATTACAAATAAGATTGATATCTCGATTAATATGAAGTATATGGAGAATAGGCGTTTGTAAAAATAGATTGTACAAGAGTAGAGAAAGTCATGTGAGTGTAACACCAGATTTTTTTGGATTCAGGGGGTCTCAAAACGTGTATTTCCGGTGAAATCTCGGTATCGAATTTTTGGGTGGAATGCAATACTTCCCCTACTTACTACACGTAGTAGAGAAAGTAAAAATTATATGCGTTACATTCACATGATTTTTTCTTCCCTCCGTCATTTACATTAGGTATAAAAACTATTCCTACGAAACCTTATTGTTCTATCTATTTCATTTTAATCGAGACAAACCTTTGCATAAGTATGTAGCTAGATTACACCTTTCGTTGTAGATACGAGACAGAGATAGTCAAATGTTTAAAAACTGGTCTTTAGTGCTGGCCTTAAAATTCTATACTGTTTCCATAATCTCTAGAAACAACTGAAAATCGACAGGACTTTGGTATTTATCCAACTTTTCGTTTTT
Organism: Deroplatys truncata; assembly: GCA_030765065.1. Classification (NCBI taxonomy): domain Eukaryota; kingdom Metazoa; phylum Arthropoda; class Insecta; order Mantodea; family Mantidae; genus Deroplatys; species Deroplatys truncata. Next base: position 19,495,368 of record CM060976.1, on the reverse strand, counting down.
AAGTTATGCTGCTCATAGACACAGACACTCACTCTCACACACGGACCTTTTTCTAAAACATTTTTGGGGTCAATGGGGACTCAAAATATATATTTCCGGTGAAATCTCGGTATTGAATTTTTAGATATAATGTACGTGGTAGAGAAGGTAAACATTTTAACGGGTCCCCAAAACATGTATTTGGGTGAAATCTCTGTATCGAATTTTTGGGTGGAATGTAATACCTTCTCTTCCTACTATGTATGAGGAAGGGAAAATAAAAAGAACTTATAGGTTGTAGGTATAAATGGAAGAGGAAACTGGATCCATAGTCACCTGTGTCGTCCTTCGTAGTTTAGGGATACTATGCTAGCCTCTAGTTCTTGAGGTCGCCAGTTCAAACCCGGCGTAGGGCGTAGGATTTTTTTCGGGCGTAAAAATCCTTAGCATGGCTTCCTTCGGAAGGGAAGTAAAGCCGGTGGTCCCGTGTCGTAGATTTAAGACACGTAAAAGAACCTCAAGCCTGATAAAGAGTCCTCTAAGCCAAGGGCGTCCGCAGTGGGGGAGGCCAATAGGGGCAGTTGTCCTACTGAGAATTCATTTAATGTGCGCACGATTCTTATAGTTTTATACAGGTACGCATTTAGATTACTTATACTGTGTAGAATATAACAATATTACCTAACATTGCCAGGTATGAAAATGCAGTACAGAATCTGATAGAGGGAGATGACCATAGAATAATGTCTCATCACTAAGTATATTGTATATCGGCAAAGTGCTTTGCGCCTACTTACGTGAAATCCTGCGAGCGCCCCTGCTCTGAGCAAATTTTCCGGTCTTTCACGCCCAATATAGAACGGGATGCTAAGAACCGTAGTAGTTAACAAGCGTTCACAAATAAAACTCAATTTAATTGTCAGCTGTTTAAAAGCGGCTAACTGTATGCTGGATTTAAAATTCTACGCACTTTCCATAGGATCGCGAGAAACAAGTGAATCGCGAAGGACTTTAAAGAAATTACAAAGTATAGATCAATTCAAGCCAATATTAATGGATATCTCGGAAATGGCTACTGCCACAAAAAGGTTATTTGAAATAAACTGTGTGCTTTAGTGAGAGCAAACTGCAAATAAAAATATGGCATGAAAAAAATAGGGCAGATGACGTAAGGTGGCATCATTTTTACATTACAACTGTTGTCAGTGTGTTTTGAAACAATGTGTAAAACATACGCAAATGCATGGAGCTTACGGAAGCCGGCCGATGTAATTCGGTTCTCTCTGCCGACATTCGTAATGAAGCAGTGATCTGTCTCCGAAGTCAATTGGTAGTAATGCCCTGTTTTGTAGACCCTGCTTGCATTTCGCATACCACAAAATGGAGATGAGGCGAGATGAACAGTACAGCGAAATAAAATTCTGTTTGCGTTTAAACCATAAGCCTCTGAAACTTGCGAAAAGCTACAGCAAGCGCACGGTGAAGCATTATCTCATGCAACAGTGATTAGGTGTTCAAACAGTTCAACGAAGGCCAAGTTCCCTGCGGGCCTGGTGTTTCGGCTTCTGCCGTAACTGAAGTCAATATCAACATAGTTGCTGTGATTGTCCACGAGGATCAGCGAATAACATTATGTAAGCTCAGTGAAGTGTGTATTTATGGCAGTGTCTTTACATTATGCATGTTCACCTCCATATGATCCGTCTTTGTGCCCGCTTTTTTTTAAATTTATGGACGTCTTTAACTGTGGCGTTCCTTAGCGTCCCATTTTACATTGGGCGTGAAAGACCGGTAATTTTGTTCAGAGGCCTCTATCAGGCTTGAGGTTCTTTTACGTGCCGTAAATCTACGACACGGGACCACCGGCCTTATTTCCTTTCCGAAGTAACTGTTGAATCCCGAAAAGGCTGTACAAATGGAGACAAGCCGTGAGGCGCTGCGTCTGTTTTCTGATAGAGGGGATGCGTTTCTGGAATCAATTATCGTCGGTGATGAGTCATGGCTGCATTATTATGATCCTGAAGGAAAATAAGCCAGTACAAGTATGGAAATCGACAACATCAAAAAAGGCGAAATTTGATCCATCTGCAGGGAAGGTAATGGAATGATTTATAAAGATGCAGTTCCCCCTCACACTACTGTTACAGCAGCATACTACACGTCAGTATCGACTAAACTGAGGAAGCACATTGCAAAGAAACGACCGGAATTTCATTGGACTGGGTGGAGACTTCATCATGACAATGCGTGGCCTCACATCGCAAATCAATTCAAGCATCTGCATTATAGTCTCAATCTTGCACCCTGTTTTTTTATTCCCATCATTAAAGACAAAGCTCTGGGGCATTCGATTCGAGAACTGTGAAGCAGTGTTCAAGAAAAGTGAGACAATTCTCAAGGACCTCACAAAGAATGGCCTACACCATGTGTTCGAGGGTGGTAGAAACGCTATAAAAAGTGTAGTAGGAGGTGGTTACTTTGCAAAAGATAAAGTAAACATTGAAATGGAGTAATAAACATGGGGGGAAAAAACCGTCCCAGTCTTTGTTGATCAGCCCTTTTTTTTATGTTCCATACAAGAAGGAGCTCTATGTAGCAAGAACAAGAAGATTGGAGGGAAAAAAGCTATTCAGTCAATCGAAGGAAATACTGTATAACAATCTTTATGTTAAAAGGCAGCACTTAGTCAGGAGTGGAATGGGTATAAACCGACTTTAGAAGAGATTTGTGGAGTTCACCGTTGTATCACAGTCTAGCTTGAACTGCAACAAAAAGCATCAAAAGTAATGGAGTATTGATTAACGATTAACGTCCCATCCTGTAATGCATTGCATGAACCAGATTTTAAGCAATGATAAAGCATTTTAAACATGTTTTGTTACATGTGCAACTGGTGGAATTGTTGCAGGTTATGATCGTTCTACGCCCTCCTCCCTGCATGTAGTACTTGCATACCATCCACACATAAGCCCATCAAGCTCATCTGAGTCTATTAAAAGCTAAATAACACTTAGACCAATTTAGCTTAACAATGTTTAAATCTTTAAACTTGTCTTGGTTTTGCAAGTGGTCCTATGTAGCCAAAGAGTCTTTTCTGTCTAGTTGACATTAGTCTGTATATGACAAATTCCACAGCATAACAAAAGAAAAATGGTCTTCAAAGTCCAGACATGCTGTGGATTGTAGAGCTATTTGAAGCTTGAAAGAATGGTGGATGAACCTTCAGAACAAATCATCATTAACTTACTAACCAAATTTATAGGGAAGCTGGGGAACATTTTGGGCATTATTATATTTTGTGCTTAAAGTTAATGACTTTTGTGAATACTTTCCTATGAACTGTGAAGCCTATACATTCTAGTATCTCTGTAAATTTTCTATATCTTTTTGTGTTGTAAACTTTAAGGGTAAAAGGTTGAGAGGAAGACCATGTCAATGATACTCACTGTACCCCATCAGGGAGCAGAGTGAACATCAGACTGGGGCACAGTGAGCAGTAATTAAGATTGTCAAACAGGTTAGAAACATTTATTTTATCCTTGATACATGATATACTATAATCACTTGATTGTAGGTATCCATGTAAACAGGATATACAAACATTGATACTATTCTTTTTGTCACCAACAGTAAAAGGCTTTGATAGTTTTCAAATAATATCACCTAAATTAACATAACTGCTTCTGCATCTGTAGAAAGTGAAAAATAAATGTCAAATTTCTTAGACTTTTGGAGGTATGTCATATTTGCAACACTTTTATCATGATTCATTGAATTAATAAGCCCCACAAAATGGCGAAATAGTATTTCTTTTTTTTCAATTGCCATTTTACTATAACACAGTATTTCTCTTTGGTTCTTCTGCCATATTTTCTTCATTTTCAAGATTTAAACTTAGGTCGTCACCATCATCAGTATCATTTAATCGGACAATGGCAGAGCCTCACTGTCTGATGAACTGCTCTCTCTTCTTGTGCGTTGGGGCATAGGTCTATTGGTGATCTGCATTGGAGAGTTCTTCTTGTTTCTTCTTTTATTTTCTATTTCCAGAACCTCCTGCTTTTCTGGGTGTCAGTATTCTTGTCCTACTTGGTTTTTTCGACGCTGTGCTGCCGTATTCTCTTTAGTTACTTTAGGAAGAGGACGAATTTTCTTTGATTCCAAAGGCCTTGAACTACCCAAAGTGCCAATGACACTACTACAACTAGCTATAGGCTTCTTGCAAGCATTCGGCTGATGTGGATGCCACTGTGCCTAAACCTAACCTGACCACATAAAAAAGCATTATCTTTGTTGAATGGATTGCCTATGACATTCCCAGTTTCATCCGACAGTTCTAGTCTGCCATGGTACCTACATGGTCAACACTTGCTACATCATTTTTATTGGCAGGCATGTCGGTTGCATATAACCCCAAGAAATCCTGATCAGTGAAGACATTTGGATGAAATGGGTAAATACTTATGCACTGGAATCCAGAAATTATATTTTTGGGGTCAAATGCCAAGGGGTATGCCTTCCCCACAAGCCTAAAAGTATCATTTATTGTTATTGTCTTTCCTAAATTCATTACCATGTAACTGTCACAGGTAGTGTTATAAAATTTCTTAAAAGGCCCAAAAACTGCCTATCCTTGCTTATGACTGCATGTGTGTGAAGGTGTTAGAATTGTCACACCATTCGCGTTTCCCAGTTCAATGGTTCTAATACTAATATCTGAATCATGGTTGTGTAAATGAGAAGAACAGGGTGTTCCATTGATGCATTGGTAAACTTAATTAAATGTTGCATCACATAATAAAAATTGTCCTCAGTAATCCAGCCAGAGGGATGCACCAGACCAATGTCTGTGCGGGGACTCCATGAAGGAAACTCTCTTAAAAGCAGACATAAGGAAATACTAGAATGGGTGGAAGTGCATTAATGCAGCCACAAAATGTGACCAATTGACCACGTTCTCCAGGGGTATATCGTCCTACTTGTTTCTGATCGCTTAGTGCAATTATTTTTTATGGCGTTTGAACAATAGTCATACCAAATTACATATAATATCCTCTGGGCCGAAAGGATTTCAGATGTATATATCTTTTAGTTTCCCAAAGAAGAGCCGATAGTTTGGTCTGTTAAATCCAGTTGCTCTTCCAAGATTTGTTGGTTGTGGTACCCTCAACGGTAACTCTGGAAGTCTCTTCAGAAATCCCTGGCACTAATTAATCCCTGCAATCTTATTTGCTGTCCAACTTACAGGCATGCCAATCTTGTTAGCGGTAGCAAACTCATATGCTAACTCCCTCAGCTATTTCATTGATAGACCACACCATATATTTGCTGATTCGCGAGCCTGCCAACATGTTTTCATGTTCTGCTGTGAAAATCAATCTTGAATTATACTTTGGCAAATAGTACATACATCCTCATGATTGGCAGCTGCATTTGCCTTTTTCACTACCTGTAATTTGGAAAATATAAAATGTAGGACCTAGGTATCTCAATTTTATCTGTAGTTCTTCTGTATTCCAGCCTACACCAGCATGCTTGTTGTTTCCATGAATGAAGAAAATTAATTTGAGCATTCAACTAAGTAAAGAGTTTTTATCCACAGTACCAAGTCCTTGTGTAAAAAAAAATTAACTAATTCTGGACTATTATATTAGTCAACCTTTCTATTATTGCAAGGGTTAATAAACTTTAAAGAGTCTGCCTAGAAATGCGGAGTTGCTTGGCTGCTGCCAGAACTCTCGTTCTACCTATTGGTAGAGAGAGGAAACTATAAAGGAAGCTACAGGGGAAAAAATGTCTGTCTTTGTTGATCAGCCCTCGTATTTTAACCATACAAACATACAGGACTGTTTTTAGAGCAAAACTGAGTGTTACTCGCCCTTGCCATTATTTCGTGAAGTTGGAGGAACGTTTACAATACTCCACCAACGACAGCGGCATGTGAAGGAAGTATGAGTACTTTGAAGCGTGTGAAAACATTTCGAAACATATAGTCTAATGCAAGATTGTCCAATTTTGTCAACTTAAGCAATTGAGAAAAGCACAGTTAAATCTTCATCTAGGAGCTATGAATTTGTGGAAAAGGTAATCGAAATCTTCGCAGAGAATAAGAATCGAAGAATTCAACTCGTGCACCCAAAAAAGGTACCTGAGGTTTATAATTTTGATTAGTATTAAACTTTAAAATTATTTCAGTTGTAGTATTAAGTAAAATTCAAATGCCGCCATTCTTTCAATTTTCTTCAAACATACTCTTAACAGAAGGGTTGAGATTAAAAAAAATGTGTTAATAACTAGAAAGCGCACTTTGGTTGGGTAGGTCGTGGAAATTGTCTATACCAGGTATCGGAGTACATGCACGGTGGCGTCAGAGCGCTAGTGTTATCTGAGAGTTTAACACTACAATTCTTAATAAATTGAAGTGAATCGTTACATATTAATTCAACACAATGGTGCTTGGTATTAACCGAGAAGCGCTTTCCAGAGACATGTTTCTCTCATCTTCGCTCTGGCCGACTTGTGATGTGAATTAATACGCAACGACTCACTTCAATTTATTATATGAGAACATTACAATCAAAAATACCTCTGTTCATTATAATACTCCAATTCTTGTTTGTTTAGGAATAACCAAGCCACAACATTCAGTTCGACAATGAGTTCGGTCAACTTGTCACTATAGTCTGTAGGTTTGTTCCAACACACGGTTCTGAACGGGTTCGGAACTAATCCCAACACATGCTAATGCACATGCGCCAGTCCGGTACGCTCACAGAACTAATTCGGAATTTTGTGTGTTTGGAACACTACTTGAACCGTTCGCGTTCTGTCACGGCCTTCTTCGTTGCACGGTCAATCAGAAGACGATCAAATATCTACGTTTACAGCGTTGATGAATGAAATCAAACTCCGCCGATGTACGTATGTGTATGTATATATGTATATATGTATATATATATGTATGTATATATATGTATATATATATACACATACGTACATCGAAAGCGTTTCTTTCATACTGATTCCAGTCCTAATATTCGAGCAAAAATAAATCGCGTTCGTTTATCGGCATAAAGCCATTGATACTGAGTTATTGCAAATAACAATTGTAATATATAGATATTATATTTAAACCAGAACCCGGAAAAAGTAATTTAACACAATTCCAATTTAACATTAGGTTTCCTGCTACAGAAGTTTCTAAACACAATGTTTAATTTAAAACTCCAATACTCTGAGACAATGACACCCCACATAAATTCTATTCCAAACGTAATGCAAATAATACAAAACTACATGGTACCAACGTATGCTTATGATCAGGGTTAGGATTTTTAGTTGCAAATTCCAGATGAAAAAAGGAAAGGAAAAGGTGCTCAAATAAGGTGAAAAAGGCACAATAAGGTGCTGGTTTATTTAAGGGGATGCACAACTGAAATTGCTATTTTCTAAACTATCCATTCAATTGGGCTGAAATTTTTAATTTTTATTTCTTTATATATATATATATATATATATATATATAATTGTTTTGTGAATTATAGCCCAGTCTTAATAATTCTCGGAACTGCGCGGTTGAGGTTATTGTCGTCTCTGCCTGCCCAGGCTTCGTCTCCACGTAAACAGATGACGTCTCTCACAGCAACAAACTCACATTCACGAACAGCAGGCTACTGATTCTGGTGGGATAGAATCACTCATTGTCAATTGCATTATTGCGGGCTACTTTATAGCAGTAAAGTGAGAGAAAGAGGTTATCGTCGAACACACAATTATTTTCCATTGTTGCGGGTGTGCTTTCAATTCCCACGCGGCGTTTACTGAAAGAGGTAGACTTACTATTCGCACGTACACAGCAAGCTGAGGAGACGTTAATTGAAAGTTAAAGAATAAATTGGAATGAAATTTAAAAGAAAAAAGGGGATTATGGGCATGGTTGGGGGGAAATGGTATAAAGGTGCCAAAAAGGGGTAAAGGTCCCAAAATAACGGAATGATGTTTAAATGGAAATAATCCTCTTCTTCGGAAGTCGATGCATCATTAAAAAGATCACTGTCACCTAAATCACTCATTATTGTTATCTTTGAACGCTTGTTTTGCTCCCTGGCTTTGTTAGACGTTTGTTCTTTTCCTCAAGTATGTCGCCATACTACTCAACAGCGAGCAACTGCTTACCAAACACCTTTGCTATTCCGTATTGAGAAATAAACACGAATGGAGGAATAAATTACATATTCAAATTTATTTTCTACTGAATCAGAGAGTATGTCGCTTTTTCAATACTCTCTGTCGGGTTTGTTCCAAGCGATTAGAATCGATTCTGAATTAACTGAGTATGCGCTGTAGACCATACAATCTGCGCATGTCTGGAATTTTCAGTTCCTATTCTTAATCAGGAACCGATTTCACTCGTTCCGAACTAGTTCCCAAATACGTTGGAACAGCAAACTGGAAATTCAGAATTGGTTCTGAACTGATTCTCTGTCGTGTTGGAACGCCACTTAGCTACTGCGCACACAGATAATTCGGAATCGATTCTGAATCGTGTTGGAACAAACCTTGTGTTACGTGTTCTTTGTGGCTCACCCAATTAAGTACGCTGACAACTATTCAAAAACTTCCGTTCCGTGTGTGCTGCATTTGTGCTAACAAAATAAAACAGCTGTATTTTATTATACTTTAGGACAAGCTATGCATATTTAGAAGGCACAATATGACCAAAATTATTAACTGTACATTTACAAGAAATTCAGCCTACTCATCATACAAATCCACGCTTTGCCCCTGGTTAGGACAGTGAATTAGGCACCAGGAGTTCAAATCCCGCATAGTTTTTTAAACTCGTAATAATGCTTATGTTAAAATGATTATATCTCATTTTCGGTCATTTCGAGAAACATTAACATTTTCAGAGTATTCAATTGGGAATAAAAGCGATGCGCGATGGTTCTCTCATACGAGGGTGTGGTAAAGCAATAACACGGTAACGAAGATGTACGAAGAATACAGAGAAATTGTACAAATAATTGTTTACATGGGATCATCATGTATCAATAGGTAATGGTTTCAGCAAATGCTGTTTGCCCTTAGGTCATGTTTTCCGGCGCACCAAGGGTTGAGACGATTTCGGAGTCAGCAAGACGACTTTCTGGCTTTATTTCGCGAAAATCCTCAACTGAGCATAAGACAAACTGAAGTTGATTTAGCAGTAAGTAAAACTTTCTTTCGTCGAATACACCTATAAAAATTTCATTTGGTTCAAGCGTTAGAAGGAAATTACTTTCAAAACACAAACTGCAATAACATCGTCCTCCGTGGTCTAGGGTTACCATGCTAGCCTCCAGTTGCCGAGATCGCGGGTTCAAATCCGCGGAGGGCGATGTTTGTTTGTTTGTTTGTTTTCTTTCTTTCCGGGCGTAAGAATCCTTAGCATGGCTTCCTTCCGAAGGGAAGTAAAGCCGGTGGTCCCATGTAGTAGATTTACGACACGTAAAAGAACCTCAAGCCTGATAAAGGCCTCCGAGCAAACTTTCCGGTTTTTCACGCCCAATTTACAATGGGACGCTAAGGACCTTAGTAGTTATAGAGAGTCCACAAATAAATAAATAAAAACAAAAGCTATATTCTCTAACAGCCAGATTTCATTCGTCAATTTATCTTTCAGATGAAAATACTTTGACCAATAACACCGTAAACCAGATGTGAACTTTGCGGCACTGTCTTCCTGGAAGGCAATATCGGAGAACTTTTCTTTCTCACTGTAACTGGGAACGCGTTACCGGAATATAACTTCATGGTGCAGGTTTCATCTATTTTGCTTGTGGGCGGTGGGCCTACATACCTCTCGTTACCCGGAACACGCATCCACAGATTTCTTTCTGTGGGAATATCTAAAACCACATTGGGCTTCTAACCTCTTCTACCTCTCGTTCGCCGGAAATCTCACCCAGAAGTCTTTTCTCTGGGGATACATCGGACTTTAGGATTACCACAAATCCCACGGCGGGTACCTAGGATACAGAACGGTTTCTGTACCACTGTATATGCTACAAGGGAAGCTCAACCGAACTCGAGGGATAAAGGCCCATAGCACTGAGACCGTTAGTGTGGCGAGTTGCCTATACGAACAAAGAAGGCGGCAATTTGAGAACTCCTCTAATATTGTACTATCCATGTGAAAGGCGATTCTTCTATCTGCTTTACTGCAATCATAACAAAAATGCTTACTTGGAAATTATTTACAATTAACCAACATACACGTTTCATTTTTGTCCCATTTATACCAATGTCACCTTCAATATCTTGGGTCAGGCTGTGTGTTTGGAAACAATTAGGTATTCATCAACAAAGATGTTCATTTACATGCAATTTTAAACGAGTTCTTTATGTTTGTTTCTAAATACTGAATCATAGCCACACTCACATCTCATTCAACTTCCAGGCACTATGGGGGATAGGGAACAATCCCAAATGAAGAAAAATCTCCTTCTCAAGCCAGAATCCATAGAGCCACCTGGGGATTGAGATCTGAATTTACATGTTAGTATGCTAACCACTAAATCATGAAGCAATTAAATACAATGCAAGACGTAACAATGCTATGAAAGGTTATTTGGCACGAGTTACATATTTTATTGAGTTCAAAGTTTTTCCTGTAATGCATCTATCTTGTATAGCTTCTTATTACATATATAACATTCAACGAAAATGAAGAGGATTTCACAGGATATTTCTAGAAAAGGTAAGGAGTAAAATTTATTCAGCATACAAATATCTTAATAAAAATTATTGGATACATAGTCATTTCAGAGAAAATAAAAAATGACATTTTCCATTTAAAGAGATTTTTGGGGATTGTGTGAAAATTTGTGCCTTAGAAAAATGCCAGGCTTAAACACAAAGTTTTGTATTCATCTGATGTTTTAGCTTTTTAAGAGTTATGGTGTGTTCTCTCACACACAGACACAAAACACAATGTTCTGAAATGCTTTTCTTGGGTGCACAGTATCCTTAAATATGTTATTTCTGTTGTAAATCTTGATAGTGAATTTTTGGGTGGATTATAATAGGATGATATAGTAGAAATTGTTGCCAGGTTATTCATAACACCAGTAATGGTGATGAATACTTCACCATTCATAGGGCATTACACTAGGTCTGTAGTTCATCTGTATGATGAGAGCATACTCTTTGAAACTGGAACCAGTAGAACTTCTCCTTGTACAGCAACACATCATAACTTTGTGATTACATAAAATTTAGTATGTGTAAAATGTCCGGTAGAGTACATAAATATACAAAAAACTGCATATAATATAGACCAGAACACTGAAATAAAGCACATTCTCTAACCTTTGTTCAAGTAGAAGACAACTTATAGTACATACACACACTGCAGATAAAACTACACATGTATTATACCTCACAATGTCACCTTTTAGGGTCTTCTACTATAGTTTCAGTCTTGTTTCTATAAAGTCTTTCAGGATTGTGACAGACCACTTTTTGAACAGCTGACTGACATTCAGTGTCAGTCTGAAGTTTTCCAACAAGACTATTTTGATGAGTCGTTAAATTTAATTGAAGGTTTTGAAGATAGGGTAATTAATAAATGTTTCTGCACCTCACGATACCTTGATTTAATTCTATGCATTTTTATATGGGGTAACTTGAAAATAAAGTGTATGCAAACAACCCCCATACATAGGAAGAACTAATAGAAAACAATGGGCAAGAAATTCACTCACTTTTGGATATTGAACTAAGTGTGAATGCAAATTTCCTGAGATGCCAGAAATGTGTGGATAGAGGACATTATTTCTAACATCTATAAGGCATGCGTTTATTATCTTTGAAACTATAACTATGAGAATATGAAGTGGTTGCAGGGATATTACACCAAGCTGAGGTGGCCGGCGCACATCCAGTAGCTGTAGTGTGGAGGAAAAACACTGTATAATCTCAGGCATTTGCAAAATAGCCTGATTGCAGACTACAACATTGTTTTGTCATTTCCTTGTGTTGATGTTATTAACCTTGAAGTTTTATTTCCAATTACAAGCTCATTATTCTTTTTCTGGTTAAGCAGAGAGGAAGTGGTGGCTTTACCTCCCAGCAAAACTGGCTTCACAAATTTTAGCATCAAATCTTTCAACATATTCCAACATATCTTTCAAAATGTGAATTTGTGGTGATGCAGACTGAAGAGCAACATTAACCCTGTCAAATACTGAAATTGTGTACAGCAGAAAATTACTACTGGTTATCACTAGTGATGCAATCAAATTTTAAATCTCGCAAAATGAAGTCCACATGCTACACCATTAGTGCGGTACATTCAGATTGTAATCTTAAGTTAGCGAGAAGTTTTAATATTATCATCATAAGAATTACAAACTTTGTCATATCTATTGCAAAAATCTGCAACATTTCGAATCTGCCCATAGAGCCATAAAACAGCCATACTGTAGACTTTAAGGCCAAAATGTAAAACTGGCATGTATTAAAGAGGCTTCAGAGATTTTACATTTTCTTTTTCTGCATTTGTATTTATATTATTAAACTATTTAACAGTTGAAAACAGCAAAACCTTTACAGCAGTAGTCTTATTCAAGTAGTGCCTAAGCTTTTAATATTCTCGTCCAATATATTCTTTTGGTGTTCCCATTGTAAATCAACAAATGCATTTACAGATCAATAAAATGTTGAGGTCATCGCAGGGCCAACTTATCTGCAAAAAAGATTGTACAATAAAGGGTTCTTTAGTGGGTTATAAACAGGCATTGAATTTGTATGCAAATGCATATTTCGTTTACTTTTACTTGAGATATGAAATTAAGTTTTGCAATATGTTTCATGTTAAACAATAGTCATTACTATGGAGCCAGTATTTGCAAAGGGACTTGAGCTGTAATTAAGGCACATTTCAAAGTTACAGCTGAAGCGCCCCCTCCCCCAAAACACTTGAAAAGTGTGGTTTAGCTTTACATGAATCTGTAACAATTCTCAGCGAGGTTCAGAGTAAACTTGACTGCTGCTTTAGAGTAAACACGAAAATCAAGCAGTAAATTGTGCAGTGTCTTGAGAGTAATCCTAACATTCTTTTGTGTTATGTGGATAAATACCTTCAGGATAAAAACATAGTGCTTCCTGAAGAAATTTCCCCACAGTTAATAACTTTGCCAAATAACATCTGTAGTTTTGGTAAGATCCTTCTCAGCATACAAAGTTGTGTTAATCAATAAACGTCAAAACTTACACCTAAGTATTTGGAGAAAATGATCATTGTATACCAAATCAAATTAAAATGACCAGAATGAAGTTTAAGGGAGAATGTACATTGCAAATACCAAAAAGTATAAGCTTAAAGTTAACTTTCGTGCATGCTTAGTGTACATTAAGAAAATTACGGAGCATATTTGAAAGTCTCTGACAGCATAAATGCATGCATATTTTAGATATTTTTAGTGCATACAAATCCGATGTCTAGTTATAAGCCCTTGGTGAGTTACCACCAGGAACAAGAGTTTTTGTAATAAATCTTACAGCATAAAAATCCAAACTGGAATTGGTAGATAATGAAGTGGTATAACTTTAATAAGTTGCACTCACATTGATTTTAACACTTAACTTGCATCACTCACCTTATTTACTATATGACACATCTGCATCCTCAGCTGATTTTGACTAATGGAAGAATTGCTGGTGTCCCCACGTGGGATTTGGAAATCTTTCCGAGCATCTTATGAACTTGTACACAGGGTTATCTTTAGGGGAAATTTCAAAACTCATAAGATGGTTTCCTGTTTTTTTACATAAATCTTCTCCCATCTTGTATATGTAGAGTTCTTCTATTCATTGGACGTGTTTTAATATTGTGATTGCAACTCCAAAAATTTGCTGCCATTGCTGATTTATCGGTGCGCTCATATTTGGTGTGCCTGAAATGTTCTTTAGGCTAGTTAAACCTTACTGCATTTATTTTTAACTGCTGAAACTATTGATGAATTAAATATTTTGTTGGGATCAGAAAATTTAAATAGCATTTGAGATAAGAGGATAGTATACAAAATAGTATTTAGAGTTGAATGAATAGAAAGAGAAAACATGTTATTAGACTATTATTATGGCATATATTAAATGACACATTTTTTTTATTTTTGCTATGCGAATATTGAAAGAAAGCCTTGTTGTGTTTGCTGCATTGAGGTTATAAAAATTAATATCTATTTTGAATATGTGAATGCAGCAAAATACTTTAATATGGAAGTAGGAGGGCATGAATTTTCCAAATCTTTGCACGATTCTTTCATTTAATACCCTTTATGCTCAAACACTAATGACTTAATTTAACAGTGCTATTATATCAAAGAAAGACTCAAAAGTCAAACTATTTTCAGAAATACTGTCCTCATGGAAAATCTTGTAAATATTTGGCAAAAATAAAGTAATTTTGCAAAATTCTTATTCACAATCTACCACAGATATTAAACATGCTTTTCACTTAAAAAGCCATGTATGCAAAGTTCAAAGGATTATTAACAGCTTTGCAACACCACCAGATAAGGTTTGTGACTGTCAAAGATACAGGCGCAATGAATGTAAAAAAGTCATGTAGGCTGCACATGCATCCAACATACTCAAACTCTTTTTAATTAATTCAAACAACTCTATTATGCTGTAACTATAACAATTGATAATTCACATTAAAACAGCACATATTAAAGAATTATGCAAAAAAACAAGGTTCATAATTTGACCATGTCTGTAATTACTTCTGTTGACAACTTTAGCAACCACTTATTTTATGAAAATGAGAACATCAATCTGCAGTACTGAAATCAGAAAATATGCTATACTTGAGCTTGTAAGGTAGAGAAAGATTAAAACATGATTTACATATTTAAGAGTTCAGTCATTGGGGAGGTAATGAGTATGGACACATGAGGAGCATTGGAACAAAACACACTAACTCCACCCAAGGTCGAAATGCTTTCTGAATCAGATACGTCCAATTTTGATAACGTTGAAGCAGTCTGTGCAATCCGCTTCTTTCAAAGAGCACTCCTTCCTATCATAATATGGCTTTGAAATACAACGTTTGGATCAGAAAGCACTCAGTTCACTGAGATGAATGGAAGAAAATGTTCGGTTTTACAGATGCAAAGAAATGCTTATGCGACAGGTGCACAAATGCTTTTGACTGCTGTATTTACACTTTGTGACACTAGAAATACACGTGTTGCTGCCAAACAATATCAGAAGTCACTTCCTTGAGTCTTAGTAATATTATGTCATGCTAATGAATGAATGAAAACGAATCTCCATACTTGAAGTCTGAGATAGGGAGCTGTGTTAGGGAAGCACTAATAATAGATTTACTAAGGTATTACAGCATGGAAGACAAAATAATTGTTGCAGGCTGTGGCAGTAATTTGTATCACAATAATGTAAATGCCAGAGTGATTGTAGTGTAAATAAGCATTATTGTATGGCATTGATTTGAGATGTTTGTTAATTATAAGCATTGTTAGGAAATAAGTTTACACGGCAACTGAAACTGACAATAAGAGTGGGCAACAATGAGCGAGGGGGTGAGTTGTTTATCAATTATTAGAGACAAGCAAATGACGTCAGATTGGCGCGCTTTTCTGAGAAATGGAGGGAACATCTTCCCTAAAGCATATGTGTTCGTAATTTTGATTGGATATAAAAATAGACGCTAATGTTGGCGCGTTTTATTAACCAATAGCAGCTCGATTATAATCTTTAGGCATATTAGGGTGTGGGAGTATAAAAAGCTAAAGCCAGAGGCAAGTATTGCACAGTCCAACAGAAGCATTCGTGTGTAATACGTCGTTCAGTTCAACATAAGTATTCGTGGGTTATACGTCACAAAGTTTAAGTGAATCGTCGCGCAATTCTACAAAATCTCTCGCATCGTAAAGTTAATTATAAATGTGAAATACGCGAATTAATAAAGTGCGGCAAATAAGTGATTATAATAACATTAGAAAACATAACAGTTTCAGTCTGGCGTGTATCAAAAGATAATGTGAAATGAATAAAGTGTGACAGTAATAAAAGTGTAAAAACAAATTCTTTTATCAGTGTTATCTTCTAGTACAATTCTGTTTACACACCTTGTTCAAGAGATGTGCTCAACCGAGAAATAATAGCTAGCCGGAGGACAATGAACCCAACATTCAAAGTAGTAAAACAATAACAGGCGCTCAGAAATAAGATAACACAAAGTGACCGCGACAAATTGGCTCCCATGCGTTGTGCAGATAAACATGAAGCATCTTCCAAACCTAAAAATATTCTACTTCAAGGCAATAGCAATGATTCCAAAAAGAGAACGGCAATGCAGGAAACGATGGGAAGCAAAGAGGTAAAACTTAGGAAAATAGCTTTGACATGTTAAAATTTATTTTTTGTATTACTCTCATGCAAATAACTGCAGTGAGAATGCCTTCAAAGGATACCGAGATGACGTTCTGTGTTCTTTTGTCTTTCATGCTAGTTTTTAAAAAAACAGCAAAATGTATTGTTCTCTTGTTCTTTGATTATTCTTCATATAAAGGATAAGATCCAAACCTAGTAAACTTTTAGCCATCCTTCTAAAACATTCCTATCTCCATTGAAGCGGAGATTGAAAACACTTTCCACACATAACACTGAGTGGATACCATGGGTCCAGGGTTTAACAAAGCAGAGCCAACATAACAAAGAAGGATACTGACACATTCTTACAAAAGAGGTTCGGGAGTGAATAGAGATGTGAGGCTGATCTGTAGCTTTATGTGAAGATTGTGGGTGAAGAGTCTGGATTCTGCAATGAAAACCAGAATGAAATAGAATGACTATTTGGAGGAAGAAGTGCATTGTTTAAATACAGAAATACACTTGCATTTGTTGAAAGAAATATTGACATTAAAGTGTTTACAGATAAAGTGATGACAAATAGAATTTGAAGACTCACTTTTTTTTCTTCCAATAAACATACAAAGCAAAGTATAAAGCTGTTTTTTTAAATGGTATTAGAATTGTTTATTAAAATATCAATAAATATAGTTTTTTGCCATTTGATCTTAATGTCCAGATAGTATTTTCAGTATAATTGGTTCAAAATGAACTAAGTGCAAAACATTTTGAGTTATAAATGTGGTATTAAACAAAAATGATTTTGGTGATAGTGTTTAGAAAAGTGTCATTTCCACTACAGTTAGATATGAAGAACTTTAAAAAGCACTGGTAAGTTTAGGAGATATCAGTTTTTCCTCTCTTCTAAAAACTTCATTGTGCAATTTGATTGATGCTCCTCACATGGTCTTCTGGAACGTCTAAGACAGCGCTGTCCAAAACCCTTCAGTATGTGTTAATCTGCACAGCTGTACACAATGCACTGCACTGTGAAATAGAGTCAGCAGTGAAGGGAAAACAGTGTGGGAGGAGTTGGTGCTAGCGTGACAGATTGCTCCAGCGATAAAGAAGGTTAGTGCGCATTACCAATGGACATAGGCTGCAGTTAGATATTAATGAGTTACTTGGTCATTAGCATGCTAGCTGTCAATTCGGGAAGAGTGAAGGGATTATTTTCACAAATTATGGCTACTCCTAAAAAGCAAAGGAACAGGGATGCACTGCAGCAATTAAAAAAAGGAATGAGAATTGCAGTACTGTTTTGCTTCAAAGAAAGAAAACTAAAATAGTTTGATTAGCTCTCGAATAATGGCGGGCCATCGTAAGTTTACAATAGATTCCCATTATAATGCTGTTCACTTTGATACCATACTTGACGAAGAAAGAGAAGTGAAGTTGAAAGGCCTCAAAGATAGTGATGAAGCACTTAAAGAAGACGATAACAAGGTAAGATTGTAATGTGCATATTAATAGTTTTCAAATACTCTGAACAAATCGTAATCTTGTAAAAAATATGTTTTAATAAATATGCTATTAGTTTTTATGTTAAGTAATTTTACCAAGTAAAGCACCTACACGTGCGTATGAAAAAAGTGAAACGAGAAAGTGCCTTTGCCCATTGTGGATAAAGTTTACTTGTTTCTTTTTTCAATACCTGTATGGGGCAAAAGAAAATGCAAGTATGTCCCATTTTTACTTTCTCTACTACGTATAGTAAGTAGGGGAAGTATTGCATTCCACCCAAAAATTCGATACCGAGATTTCACTGGAAATATATGTTTTGAGACCCACTGAATCCAAAAAAAGCATTTTTGGAAACATGTCCGTGTGTGTGTCTGTGTGTGTGTGTGTGTCTGTGTGTGTGTCTGTGAACAGCATAACTCAAAAACGAACAGTCGGATAAACACCAAACTTGGTATTTAGGTTCAGTATCTTCCAGAGATGCGACACGAAGGTTTTCAAGAAAATCCCCCCACCCCAGACTACCCTTTACATGGAACATTTTTCGAAAATTTTAATTTTCTCAAAAATGGCTCTAACGATTTTGATGAAAATATCATATGTTTAAGATAATGTCATGAGAAATGAAATGTATATCTCGAATTTTCTGGGAATGTCTCCAAAAGTATTCTTCATTGTGAACGACTTTTGCATAACTGGTAAACCATAAGAGATAGACAAAATTTTACTACACAAAAAATGTAGATCGCGTTAAAATACACAATTTATGTCATATACATTTTTTTAGTTGAGTGAACCATTTTCGAGATATTGCTTGTTATTTCCTTAAATTTTCCAATACTTATACTTTTTCTCAAATTCGTTATTCAATTTTTTATGTCCTGGATATGCAAAGAGAATAGAATGCGCCACATAGCAACCAGCGCTTAAAAGATTTGACTATCGCTTATAACCTACCATGTTCTCCTTGCATCTACAAGAAAGTTAGCAATAAGATTGACATCTCGATATCTTGATTAACATGAAGCATATGGAGAATAAACGTTTGTAAAAATAGTTCGTACAAGAGTTGAGAAAGTCATGTGAGTGTAGCACATCAGATTTTTTTCATTTATTTTAATTTAATGTTTAATAATTACTGATTTTTAAAACATTTTAATTCCTTTAGATGTATTTATTTGAAATGCTTTTGTGATTGCTAATTTTATGTTGTTACAGGAGGAAATGCAAAATAAAACAGCATTACTGCAGGCTAGCTACAATGTGGCCTTAAACATAGTCAGAAATGGAAAGTCATTTTCTGAAGGCAAATTTGTCAAAGATTGTCTCGTCGACATTACTGGAGCTTTATGTCCCTCGCTTGTCGGAAAATTCCAAGCAATCCACCTGTCGTGTCAAACTGTGGCTCGTTGAAGAAGTGTGTTGGCCAGTGACATTTATAGTCAATTAATAAAACACGCTGAAAGGTGTGTAACATATTTGATCACATTGTATGAGTCAACAGACATTTCTGATACCGCACAATTAGTATTATACATAGGGGCAGTGGACAAATATCTCAAAGTAACTGAAGACTTTCTGGGTCTTGTGCCATTAAAGGATACCACAATTACAGAAGATATTTTAAAAGCAGTTGAGGAAGCAATCAATACCATTGGAGTGGGTTGGGAGTGCCTTGTTTCTGTTACGACAGATGGAGCACCAGCAATGTGAGGAGAGCAGGAAGGATTTGTTGTCCTTCTTAGGAAAAAACTTGGGCGCACAGAAGACTCTCTGCATGCAATCCACTGCTTTATACATCAGGAAGCGCTCAGTACAAAATCTGTGAAACTTTGCAATGTAATGAACATTGTTGAGAAAACAGTGAATTATTTGAGATTGCACAGTTTGACTGATCGCCAGTTCAAACAATTGCTGGAGGAAACTGGAGAATTGTGCAGTGACATACCGAAATACAGTGAAATATGGTGGCTTAGTTGCGGCAAGGTCTTACAACAATTTTTGGATATCCGAGTGGCTATAGTTGAGTTTCTAAAAAACAAAAAAAGGGAAAAGAGGAACGGAAATTAGAAGATGTAGGTTGGACAGCTGACCTAGCTTTTTTGGTGGACATGACAGATCACTTGAATGCTCTACCTGCATATGCAAGGAGAGAATTATTTAATCATCAACCTAGCAGAAAAGCTACAAGCTTTCCAGGTGAAACTTACTTTGTGGGAAGGCAACTGGAATCATCAAATGCTGCACATTTTCCCACGTTAGCAACTGTTTCTGACAGTGCCAAGTTTCAAAATTATGTATGCGCTGTGAAAGAAGTGAAATAACAATTAGTAACTAGGTTTAAAGAAGTTTCAGATTTGTCTTTGGTTCAGCATTTTTTGAGGCCTTTTTCAATTTCACCAATTGACTTACAACTAGAAATAATGATTTACAATACAATGCACAGTTGTGGGATAAGTTCTTTGTGGCAAAGAACTTGAAAGAATTTTATGAGAACTTTCCACATCATGAATTTCCTCGTTCATTAAGAGGCTGTTAAACTTATAAGTATGTTTGACTTTACATATGTATGTGAACATTTTTTTTCAGTATTGAAACTAAATAAACAGGCTGTAAGCAGGCATTTCAGATGAAAATTTGAGAAGTTCTTTACACTTATCTGTAACATGTTCATTTATACCTGGTTCTCAAGCGGCTGTTGGCTCACGGAAGCAAGACTAATTAAAAAAATGGAATTTATATTTTGTATCTTACCACACATATGTTAGTTCTGTAGTTTCGTAAAAGTAGTCTATTAGCTAAAATTTGTTTCTCTATGTATGTGCCACTATTATATTTCCATCCTTTTGCACAAAAATATTATGAGTTTACTGTTTCAAACAACAAAAACCATACTTTTGACATGGAATTCTTTATTTCTTCTTTCGTAGCCCATCCCTTAATGTGGCATATCATTTGAATGATAATTTATAAGGTTTTTAATAATTATGAATAATAATTTTGATTTTCTCATAATTTGTAGTGACAATAATGAGTGACATGTGCTCTATAAAGTTGTGATCGACAAGGGAGGAGACTTCCCCTGCTGTGTGAAGAGAAGGAGAAGCAAAGAGATGGGATTGGAGGGAGAACAGCATAGGTTTGTAAGTCCAAGTCGCACACTGTGCAGAAGCTTGGATGCCGCTGGTCTAAGATGTGAGTTTTTTTGGTAATGTGTTGAAGGATCTTCTGGATTTCTGAAATATCCAAGTTCAATTGCTTTGTAACAGTCTTTATTTTTAGCCCTCATTCTCATTTTTCACTTTTTCAGATGCCTGTTTTCGGCATACGTTATAACATCTGCTTTCTTCTTTATCTACAACTTCCAGTCAAAGAACATTTTACTACTTATAGCCAGAACCTTCTCCAAGGAGTCTAAAATCATGTTATGTCCTTACTTATGCAATAGTAAATAATATATACTAAAATTGTAAAATACAGCATATTAAAGTTTTAACATCAAATAAATGATTTACACTACAACAAAATAACTTTAATTTACAGATTGGAAAAGGAAATTTGAAGACATTGCAAATATTGAGATATACAGGGTTATTCTGTAACTTTCTGGTTAAAAAGATTGTTACTGTTACTTTTTAAGATCAAGAAGTACAAAAAAAGCATTCATTTTCAGCCAGTAGTAGTAGTATTGCTAGTGCTAACATGGTCTTGACTCCTGGTATCATTAACCATAATTTTCTTCCTCTTAACAAGATGATGTTAATGTTAAAGAATACCAAACAGCATGAAGCAACTGGTTAGCAGCTTTAACATGTTAAACTTTAACCAAATGTTACAGAATAGCTATGATAGTTTCTAAAATGCTAATATTTTTATAATCCCCCTAACATAGGTAACCGATTCTTTTGCTAGTCATGACTACACAATTTTGATAATTGGATCATTGAATTAGGGAAAACAAAATCTACTACAAGAATTAAGGAAAAACAATGATTACGAATTACTGCAGGATATTTATGATGTATGAATTATTGTGAGTTTTAATCTATCTTCTTAGTGTATCCAGCTTGTTGCTAACAACACACAAGTGATTTTAATGAGTTCAGCTTTAATTAAATCATAAGAAGCACAATTAACTTTATTACATCTGCACATCCTGATGTATTCAGGAAATGACGATTCTACTCTCTGTGGCAAAAGGAAAGATGTGGGATGACTATTTATGGCAAAAGAATACAATTCAAACATTGAATAAAATAATGCTGTATTCAGAAACAACAGGATTACAAAATAATAAAACTATAAATCTCTTGCTCAAACACAATGTATCTGAATATAAAAATGTGGCAATCCTGTTATTTTAGCTGCTAAACTTCTTCCAGTACAATGTAATAAAAGGGCAAACAAAAGAAAGACAAGGACATAAACTATACATTACTTCCATTACCTCAAATGTATTTTGATTTCAATGAGATTAAACATTTATTTTAATAATAACAGTCTAGATCAAATGTATAAACTGTACACCAATCAGAAAGCTGCCCAGTAATTTAATGGTATTAAACCACTAACCTCCACAAAGAAGATAATATCACAATCAATAAAAAGACATAGAAGGGAAGACTTAGCTACCATTACAAAACATGGACAATAAACAAACATTCCAAAATCATGCATACATAACCCTTGATGCATACTATGGAACAATGCATCACATCATTGTTTGAATCCAAAACAAACTATGTACCCATATACATATAATGATAAAACTTTCTGTACACCATCAAAATTTGCATTGGACTTACAAATACATCAGATATAAAAAATATATATATCATACACGTATATGTTTATGCAAATAAAGACAGAAAGGAACACTTCAGCAACATGCAATTTGAATAATCTTTGTTTGCCTGCATGTATGTCCTTTTGAATGATGGAAAATTTCTGTAGTGTCTGCATTTATATAACAGTGTACATGTTGCAACAATTTCTTGATCCACTGGAATGTCTTAATCTCACTAATTATGGTGCAAATTGCTTGTACTCCTATTGTGATTCCTATGCCTAATAGAATAATCAGCAATATACTGCTGAGTTTCTTGAAATAATAGGGAATTATTTCTCAACATATTAAGACTAGGTACTAAATGCACATATATAATGGCAACACTTTTTCCCCCTGTAACATTTTCTATAAATAAAAAAAAAAACCTCTAAAACATCTGTCACTATTAATATTTCCTGAATATAGCAAGATTATATTCTGCTCTGTCAATCACAGATTGGAAAGGCTAACTATGCAGGAGCACTGCATTTATTTTGGTGGATGTTGCTCTTTTGTAGGTATTTTGTCTTGTACTTTTGGCTTTTGATTGCTTGTCTCAGATGTTTGCTCTTGCTGGAGGGATGATTTCTCCTGCTGAACAGGTTTCTTTCCCTGAACTGACTGTTGAACTGATGCCTTTTGTACCTTGACTGGTTCTTGCTGATTAGCTGCTTTCTGATCTGCTGTCTTTTTCTGTTGCTGTGTCACAGGCTGCTCTTCTTTTGTTGGATATTTCTGCTGCTGCTGCTTTTGTGACTTGCTTTCCTGAGGTTGAGATTTCTGTTGCTGCACTGCTGGTTTATGTTTCACTGGCTGCTCTTTCTGTTGCACTGGTAATGTCTCCTCTTTAACAGCATTTCTCAGCTGCTGTACTTGCGGTTTTGTTTCTTTAGCTTGAGGTTTTTGATGTGGCACTGTTTTCTGTTCATTAAGTTTTTTCTCTTGCTTCATTTCTACCTTTTTATCTGTAACATCTAATTTTTGTTGCTGCTGTTTCTGTTGTTGAGCAGCAGGTTTTGGAACTTCTGTTGAGTGCTTTTGCTGCTGCTTCTGTTGTGGTGCAGCAGATTTTGGAATTCCTGCTGACTGTTGTTGCTGCCTCTGTTGTTCAGCAGCAGGTTTTGGAGCTTCTGGTGGTTGTTTCTTCTGTTGCTGTGCAGTAGGCTTTGGAACTTCTGTTGCCCGCTGCTGCTCCTGTTTCTGTTGATCTGCAGCAGACTTTGGAATTTCTGCTGGCTGCTGCTTATGTTTCTGATGTGCAGTAGATTTTGGAACTTCTGTGGAATGCGGCTGTTTCTGCTGATGTGCAGCAGATTTTGAACCTTCTACTGACTGTTGCTGCTGTTGTTTTTGCTGATGTGCAGCAGGTTTGGGAGCTTCTGCTGACTGCTGCTTCTGTTGTTGCACAGGAGGTTTTGGAGGTGCTGGATGTGGTTTTTGCTGACCTGCTGATTGCTTTCCTTCATTAACAGTCTCTTTGCTTTGCTGCAAATGGGGCTTTTGTTGCTGCACTGGTGGTTTCTCTTCTTTTCCACTTTTCTGTTGCAATGTTTGCTTTTGTACTTTAGGTTGTTCTTTTTGTTGTTGTTGCTGCTGGGCTGTTAGTTTGTCACTCTCTAATGGCTGCTTTGGCTGTTGAACAGGTTTACTTTGTTCCTTTTTTTCTTCTTTCTGTTGTTTTACAGGCACTTTCTGTTCTTTAAAGGACTGCTTCTGTTGATGTATATCAGAGCTAGCTAGTTTCTTATCTTGAGCTGAATGTTTTTGTTGTATTGTTGGCTTAGATGGTTTCTGCTCTGTCACTGGCTGTTTTTCTTGCTCTTGTTTTGTTTGCTTCTTTAGCTGCTCATGATCTTGAGCTTGCTTTTTCAATACTGGTTCTTCCTTTACTGGTAGCCTTTTTTGGTTGCGCAGCTCAGGAACATCTAATGCTACTCTTCCAACGTAAGTATTGTAAGGAGAGCCTAAATAAAAGGCACCATTAAACCAATGAACTTCACTAATACCTGACAACTTTCCATCTGTACCATGATAGCTGCTCTTAATCTTTCCATTTTCATCTACATGTAATATAGTAATTCTCTTTGGGCCAATACCATGCATTGATTCAAAATGCCCAATAAAGTGAACAGCTCGTTTTGCGTAATAGTTTGGATATACTGAATCAATCTGCCAAAAGAACAATTCCAACAAGGCCAAAAATCGAGAAAATGCCCTACGAATGGATGGAAAAGGTCCAAGACTCTGAAAAACTACTGGGTTGCTTGAATCTCTACCAAAAACTAATGGAATAAAAAATCCACTGCTGCCATCTGATTTCAGATTGTCTGGTAAACCCGGAAGACCATCCAGAAATATATCATGAACTCCTTTTTTTGGACCCTTCAGGTAATATCTATGAATTTTGCTTCGTGCTGTTTCAGCAACAAGGACAAACTCTTCATTTGATGAAAGGACTACTCCATTTGCAAAATGCAAATTGTCTATTAGCACCTCGTTGGTTTTCTTCTTTGGATCATATCTCAGTAACCTGCAAACAAAATACAGAATATAGTGACAAAAATGAAAATAAGCTTGGGTTTAAACTATGCAGTAATAATTCATTATCTGTTTATCCTCCTCTTAAGTAGGACTTACACCCCCCAGGACTTACAGGTGGGTGCCTGAGGTCAGAGGCCCGTCGAGGAGCAGACACTCATGGATCAGACAGAACATCCAGGATGGGTGATCAGCCCGATGCCTGGTATGGGATGAAGGAAGTAGATGAAACGAAATGTTGGTGAAATGGATGAAAGGAAAGGTGATGATGGAGCAGTTGGTGGAATGAATGGCGGGGGAAACCGGAGAACCCGGAAAAAACCCGCCCAGACGCCGCTTTGTCCACCACAAATCCCACATGCAGGTCCCTGGGATTGAACCCGGTACGCCTCGGTGGGAGGCGAGCGGTCTAACCACTCGGCCACGGCGCCGCCCTATGCAGTAGTAAGATTTCTACAAATATACATTGCAGCCTCCTACAATGTTACCCAAATGTGACTACTGCACAAAGAATGCAGCAGTTAATCTATCCTACTGCAAGCATACATGCAACTAACACAGTTATTGTCTTTTATTAGCTCTTTTTTTCTTATTGCTTCCATCTTTAAATCAGTAAGATCAAATACTTAAAGCAGTTTATGTTAAGTTTTCAACAGTCTAGAAGTGCAATGCTGAATGTTATGATTATGATTGAGAGGTAAAATAAGAATGTGTTGTTGAATTGCAGTACACATGACATGAGAAAACATGTCCGTAAAACACAAGCAAGGCCAAAATCAGCTTTTCTTTATATCTAATAGTTTATTCTTTCCACTAGCCATGAGTAGGCTAAGTTTAAAAAGCTTAATCAGATTTGAAAACTCTAATGTCATGGACTTTTGGTTTTTCTAAATCTGAGCTGAAATGACAAGATATTGCATTTGCACTAAAATTCTCTTACCCAATTAATGCATCTGAGTTATCATACCATAAAGATGACTTAAGTGCTGCAAGTACTTTTAATTTCTAAGCTTCTGGTTCACCATACTATTACAGTTAATTTAACTCTTATAATTTTTTCAATGACTGTAAAGATATGTATACTTGGTTCAACTATGGAATACACTCAGTATGTTGCTAGCCTATCTACTAGAAGTAGATATGAGACTAAGTGAATAATGGGGAAGACAATAGAAGTTTCTAACTCCCCATACTCAAGATAACTCCAGCTGCTAATTCAAAATACTACCAGGCAAAGCCAATGTTTAAACACAGCACAAAGTACCTATCTCTAGATTAACATTTATACAACTAAATTATTGTGCTCCAATGAAATACTTTGACTCCATTTGTCAACCACGCTGCATACAGAGATCCTAAAAACTGGATGTTCGCAGCTATCATGTGTGTCTTCCTTATTCTGTTGAGAGAGATCACTGATGTCCTTAAGGAAGTAAACTATCTTGATGTAAGAGAACTTAATTTGTTTCAATTTATGTCAGATATCTGCACACAGATAAATCCTAATGCATACACCAAATAATTAAATAATCATCTAAGTTGTTCCGAGTTTAATTTTGAAATAGTAAAAGTAATTAAATATACATTTATCAATTTCCATTCTTGACAACTGCTAAAGATTTTGCCTTAATTAGCAGCGGATAAAAACTTATCCTACAAATTCACATGGGCATCTTGTCATAATGGCTTAGGTGTAAAGCTTGGCATGGAAAGCAGATCTTGAGTTTGAGTCTCAGCTGTGGCTTCAGAGTTTACAAAACTTATCTAACCTTCCAGATTTTCTTTCACAATCACTTGAAATGTCAAAGTTAAAAAGATATCGCTCTAATGATTTTGTTCAAATTTGTTGTCCATCTCCATTAAATCCAGATCTCTCAACCATGTAATTAAAAATAAATATATAAATTTTACTGAAGTTGTAGTAGAAGCTAAAATGCTTTATGGAACCGAGATTTGGGGTTTAGAGAGAGGGTGGGAAAATGTAAACAAGGTGCACAGAAATATCTGTAAATTAGTTTTAGGTCTACCAAGGGCTTCACCCAATGGTGTTGCCCAAATAGAGCTAGGGAGGTTTGGTAGCAAAGCAAAAATTGTGGAAAAATATTGGTATAGAATGAAGGAATTGGAAAATAATAATTTGTTAAAACAGTGCCTAGAAGTGCAGTTAAAACTCAACAAAGAGGATGCTTGGTGTAAGTATATAGAAGGAACCCTGAATGAAATAGGTTATGGAGATATTTGGAGAGAGGGGCAGGTACTGGAGAAAGGGTTCTGGAGAAGGGTAAAATTGAGAATTGAAGATATTGAAAGACAAGAAATTCTAGGTAGTTTTAATTTTAAATCTTCTTTATGTATATATGCAGATTTAAAAATGGTGTGGGAAAGAGAAAAATATGTCGATATATGTGATAGATCAGCACGAGAAGGTTTTGCATGGGTGAGGACAGGAGTGATGATGTTAAAAGGCTTAGGGGAAAGAGAGAATCAAGGAAAGTGTCCGCTATGTAATAGAAAGTATAATAACTATTGGCATTTAATTCTAGAATGTGAAGGAACTAAGGAATCGAGGGAAAGATGGCAGAAAAAGAAATGGGACAATTTACCAATTGAGATTATAGGTAGAAAAATGCTGAGTGTTAAATACAAGGGAAACATATTAGAAGTAGGAAAATATTTAGGTTTAATTAGAAAGAGATGGCTGAAGAATTATAGGAGTAAGGAGTAAGGAGTAAGAAGAAAAGTAGGTATTGAAAAGTAGATTAATAACATATTTATTTATTCAGTCAAGTAGGGCCCATTGACTGGGTAACCACAGTGTTGGAGGATAGGGGCCCTACGAAACCAGCAATTCGGTGAAGTATGTAAAGTGGAAATTGTATACACACTATACACAATACTGAAGATGCCACAAAGAAAATATTCTATAATCATAGAAATAATCAGCAGTTCATAATTGCATTAAGCTCTGTTAAAACAGGTGAATAAGCTGAAGAGGGATATTTGGAAACTTTAATTAATGAAGGTAACATCTGAATACATAATCTTAAGAGTCAAAATGGAATTTCATCATAATAAACAACAGCAATAATAATGATGATGATGATGATGATAATAATGATGATAATAATAATAATAATAATAATAATAATAATAATAATAATAATAATAATAATAATAATAATAATAATAATAAATAGAAACATATATTTCAAGTTTGATGTGATTAATAAACATCCTTTATAAAAGGAATGCCCCTGCTAAGTTTAAGCACTGCCAAGAAGTCGTTTAATTAATAATGCATCTTGAAGTTAACAAATTAGAATAATAAAATACAGAACTTCTGTATAGAATGGGCAGTTCGAGTAAATGTCATTAATCCAAAGTTCTGGTTTTCAAAAAAGGAAATAAACTAAGACAAGATAAACAGCGGTATTCTGAAGAGATAACATTTAGAGGTAGTAAAGGAGTTTATTTAGGAGTAGGATTGAGTAATAATGGTGGGTGGGAAGCACATGGTAGGAAGGTGATGGCAAAAGGCTGAGCCGCTATGACGAGATTAAGAGTAAGTAATTACAAATTGGAAATGTCTGTTAAATGGTTGGAAAGGATGTGTGAGGCATTGTAGAATAAACAATGTTGTATACAGTGGGAATATTGCAGCTTCAGAATTAGACAAAAAAAGTAGATCAAATAGAGAGACTATTTTACAAAAAACTTTCGAGATTAATCAGGTCAGCACCAAGGGAAGTGGCATTGGGAGAATTAGGAAGAATAGGGAGAGAAGGAATAATTATGGAAAGAACCTTGGGGTGTTGATAAATGTGCCTTCAAAGAGAGATCAAGATATATTTAAAATTTGTGTGAATCAACAGAAGAAAACTTCAATTAAGAATGGCTGGTGGGCAGGGATAGGAGGAGAGTTGAACATAGGAATGGGGGATATTTGGCAATTAGAGGGAAAAAAATGATAACACATTTTGGAAAGAAGTGAGAAACAGAATAGAAGATATAGAGAAACAAGAAATTGGGGGAAGCCTTGAAAATAAAAAGTCCTAAGTTTATATAGAACAACTAAGATAGATTGGGTGAGAGAAGGTTATGTTGACATATGAAGCAAACAGGAAAGGGAAGGTTTAGTATGGGTGAGAACAGAGGCAATGTTCCTTAGAGGGTTAAGAGGGAGTGAATTAGGAACATGAGTTGTTTGTGGAGAAAAACAGAACAAGACCTACCATTACTTGGTCAGAATGTAAAGAGAAAAGTGGAGACAATATGTTTGGGATCAAAATGGGACAAAATGAGCCAGGAAATGGTAGCTATAAAAATATTAACAGTTAAGGGAGGAAAAACAATCAAGGGGAAATGAGCAGGAAGGGCAAGAGAAAGTAGGAATCAGGGAAGTGGAAAGGGAAGGAAAAGAATAAGGGATAATAGAAAGCCAAGGGGTCAGGGTGCCAGGGGCAAAGTAGATCTTTAAAGGAAGAAACATCAGACTCAATTTGTACTAGAGTGTAAATAGCTTAAGACTTCACATAAATGTTATCTAACACTTTTGTATGACGTTCAGTACAAATAAATATTCTATTCTATTCTAACAAATTAGGAAATAGTAAACTGTGAAGCATATTTTACTCTCAAAGGAGGTAACTGTGAACGTATACTTCATACCTTAATGATATAACAGTATTATAATTCCACAGAAAGTATGTAATTATAATGGAATATAAACTTATTTGAGGTAAACATTACGTCCTGACCTTGAACAATCAATATTTAATAAATCTGAAATAATATTAATGTAATATGATGCTACTGATGGTATAAATTATCATTTTGTTACAAACTCTAGAATAATAATCACTGCAAAAATATTAATAATGTATTTCATTCTGAACAAACAATCCTTTAGGGCAGGCATGGCAAGACTGTAAGCCTGCCCCGAAGCACCTTGATGCAACCTGGATAACAAAGCTATGGAAAGGGGAGAATTTGGAAGGCGAGCAGGGTAGTGGTAAAGAACGAACTGATTCAGTGGCGGCCTGCACTCTGTATTTAAAGTAAATTAAGCTTCTCCGATGTCGTTTACAATGAGAGATTCGAAATCGGGAATTATGCTGTTTACAGCTAGACGTAACTGGTCATGAAGATGTTCGTTCGTCTGTCGGGATCTGCATTTGCTTTTTACTAATTTAATCATGGAAAATAACTATTTATAGACTACGTTGTACAAAACATTGCTTCCATGGAAATTGAATATGATCGTAGCATTTATTGTTGCATAAGGTTTTAAAACATTCCACTCCTATTAAATCCTTGCATCTGACTTTCATGATTTCATCAGACTGTAAATGAATCAGCTCCTCTTGCAGATTGATTCTGGCCTTTCTTACATCTATGTTTAATGGATAGACATACACTGATATATCATATTTAAAAACCCTGAAATCACGAAATCTGTAATCACAAAGTTCACTTTTAAGTGTGAAGAGAATACTAATGTAAGTACTGAACTTATCTGAGGAGAAATTTGAAAGGAGATTTAAACATGGAAAATAGTATACCTGCCCCTCTTTCAAGTGATCTACCAAGAGTGAAAGTGTGTTTACGAACGTCTGCACTGAACTATACTTATCAACAATATTTTGATTGCGTCGTTGAAATGTAGTATTCAGTTTAAGTGCGTACATATAGCGCATAAGAAAGCTAAGTCGCAAACCCAGACCTCGTTATTTAGTTCCTAAATTTCCATTCCCTAAAACAAAAGGAAACAATAAAATTACAATAAAATGACCTTAAAGCATATCAGAATAATGTAAATGTAAAGCTAAAATAAATTGCCTTTTCTTTCATGAATCCGGGGAATGCATCTCTGAGATCGAGGAACCGACGTAACATTGTACCTCTGCTAAGCCATCTAACATCACACAAATACTTAATATCTTAAATGATTCTCCCATATTTTTAAGTATACATATTTCGAAACTGTCGGTGTTTCAAAGCACTTCCTTTTATTTTGTTCACAACACAATCCATCACTATTGTAGTGTAACGACTTGGCACAAAGTGCTTCTTGATGCAACAGACAATGGCAAGCATAAAAATTGCTCGAAATACCTTTATCACTGAAAAAAATGTTTTAATCTGTCAACCCACTTTTCCCTAACCATGGTCTTTGCTCCGTCTGATACTAATTTTCACCACTGTAAACAATATCTTTCAATACTAATTTTTAGAGCTTTAAATATCTCCTCGCCAGTAGTACTGCCTTTTAGTAGGACTAAATCGGGCAAATACTCTTCAACATTAGATTCCTTATCAACACCTCGAATGAAAATGGCCAATTGAGGTGTGAGTTACACCTGTACTCTCGTCCAGTGCAAGAGAAAACTTCACAAAGTCAGCCATTTTCAAATCCATCTGCCTTATTACGTCGGCAGAAAGCACTTCAACTTTCTTTGCAATGGTTTGTCGGAAAATATGCCAACACTCGAAATTGAGGACATAAAAACCCAGCAATTTTTATTAAACATGTTTTAATAAATTCTCCTTCCTGAAATGCCTTAAGGCCTTTGCAATTTCCCAGGTAACAATATAACTAGTGTAATTTCTTTTCTCTGCCATAGTTTGAGTCTTTGTAGTTGGTTTAGGTCCATTGTTTTTTATCAATTTCAAAATTTCTTGCATTCTTTCGCGTCCTGTGAACATATGGAAAATTAGCAGTCTGACATGTAGTTTAAATAAGAATTAAAGTCTCATAAATAAAATGTTTAATAATAATAATAATTACAGATCCAACTTGCCTTGTAACTTGGCATATTCGGAATGATAAGCATTGATATGGCGTTTCATGTTGAATTGCATTACTCCGCTTTGGGACATATAAAACATTTTGCATTGCCACCATCCTCAAAGAAGAACTTCTGCTCCCATTCCATGAAAAGTTCTGCTCTTCAAACGTTGCTTTGCAAGCGGTATTGCTAGCCACCACTGTTTGACGTAGTACTGACCACGCTGACATGAGTAGGAGGTGGAGGGGCGGGAGAAGCTACGGAGGGCTAGTACGCGAGTCAACTGAAGCGCAAATTGACTCGCGAAGCACTGTTTCGCCATGGCTGCTTTAGGGAATGCCAGAACAAAGATTTATATAAAAACACTGGGCTGTTTCTTTACTTGCTGACTCCACACTATACAACATTTTTCAAAATTTGCTACAGTATTGCAGGAACCACTCACATCAACGTCATCTCTTATGACCTTTAAACAGCCACATCTAAACTTAAATACATACATTTTAGAAAGGCTGCAACAGTAGGGTGGGGAGTACCTAAACTAATCATAAAAATGTTATATTTAGTTAGTATTCCAAGTTGTACATGCCTTTTCTGTTTTGTTATGCCTCACGAGTTTAAAGTACTATTAAACTGTGCTTAATGTAAATGCTCTTACATGTATTAAATATTTTAATATGATAGATCATCAGCTACATAAAATTCAAGGGATTGAAGGAACTTCAAGGATACTTACAAGAAATTCAAGATATTAACTTTATTTGTAATACCAATATCTGAATCTTATTTGGGCTGGATGCAATGCTTTCGCTACCTTAGATAAGTGGTAGAGACACTTAAAATACATGAGTAATATTCTATTTAAAATTAAAATTAACTACCAGTATTGTATTTTCTACCAGTACACAATTACTAATATACTGAAGTGGCATACTTATCAAGCAATTGCAATTTGTGTGCACCAGGTGGCCAAAAATTTACATTTTAAAATTGTGACAACACAAACAAAAGTGTTATATTTTAGAATTTCTAAAACAATCACTGATTCACAAACAACATTTTCTTACAATTAGTTATTCAAGAAAGCAATGAATGGTGCCAATTACCAACATATTGATACATGATTGAGCAGTCTTGCAAAAGAAACGCCAATGAATTTTCAATCATATTCTTAATGATGAACTAGATGTGAAAGAAGTTTCTGACATATCAGACTTCATAGGAACTATGATACTGTCTCTGTCTATCCTGCAAATGTCTCAGAATGTCAATTTGCCTGCGATTTCCTACGAATTTGAAAGTTATCACTACCGCCATCCTAAAGTGAAGCACAATGCAGGAATATAGAATCAAAAGCTGTTAATCACTTACCCTAATTTTACAGGAGAGCTTAAAATTTTTTGGATCAATTTTAAGATATCAAAACAAATGAAAAACATATCATATAGGCTAGTTTAGCATAGTAAAACAGGGTTGAATTATTTGCATCTGAGTCATGCAATATGAATAAACATTTTTACTTTCTCCAACATGTTCATAGGTAGAGAAGGTATTACATTCCACCCAAAAATTTGATATCAAAATTTCACCAGAAATACTTGCTTTGAGGCCCCTGAATCCAAAAAAGCATTTATAGAAAAAGGTCTGTATGTTTGTGTCTGTAAACAGCATCACTCAAAAATGCAATGTCAGATAAATACCAAATTTGATATTTAAGTCCAGTACCTCCCATCCTAAACTATCCTTTACATGGGACTTTTTCAAAACTTTTTATTTTCTCAAAAATGACTCAAAATGATTTTGATTAAAATGCCATATATTAAAAGATATTCACATGACAAATAAAATGCATATCTTTAATTTTTTGGGAATATCTTGTGAAGTCCTCTTCCTTCGGAAGGAAATTTATATCAGTTTGCATAATTGGTAAACATTAAGCATTAGAAGTAAAGTAACTACACAATGACTGTAGATCTCTTTAATACAATTTATTTCAAATAACTTTTTTTATGGCATCAGCCATTTCCAAGATATCCGTTATTAATGGTTTGAATTCAATACTTCGTCATCCTTTTCAAGTCCTGTCAACTTTCAGTTGTTCCTTGCAGTGCTGAAAAGGATCCAAAATCCTACAGACCAATATGCTTATTGAATACTTTAGGAAAAATTTTAGAAGAACTGCTTTGCAAAAGATTAAAAGAATTTAGACTAATGATAGGTATGATTGTAAACCAATTTGGTTTTAGGAAAGAGAAATCTACAGAAGACATGATAAATTGCGTAATGGAAACTGTTAAGACAACACATTCCAAACATTTAATTGGAATTTTAATTGACATTTCTGTTTAAAAGATTACTGCAATGATAGAGGGGTCCATATAAAGGGAATAGAACATATAGTGCATAGAGATATTACCAAAAGTTGTCCCCAAGGCTCGATTTTGGGACCAACCTTTTGGGATATTGTATTGGTAATATTGTTGGATGAGTTAATTACTGATGCAAATGTTAAATTATCATAGCATATGCGGACGATGTGTTATTTTTAATAGAAGGAAATAGAAAACAGAGCAAATAACTTAACTAATAAACTAAGCAATTGGTGTAGCAATACCAAACTCCAAGTAGCTCCAAATAAATCAGGATATATGGTTCTCAAAGGCAACCTTAAGAGAGATCCATGCATACAGTATGATAACCAAATCATAAGACGCCAAAAAGAAGCTAAATATTTAGGCATTTATTTAGATGAGCGTCTTAATTTTGGAAAACACAGAATATTGACTAATTTTGAAGATTTAGAAGCTAGTAACAGTGATGTGTCATAATTTAAAATAGAGAGTTGAGGGTTGTTACACTACATCACTATGATATTCTTACTTGAACACGTTTTGGGAGACGGCTTGTTCCCATCGTCAGCATTTTCTCTCAACTGAAAGACTGTAGTTGAGAGAAAATGCTGACGATGGGAACAAGCCGTCTCCCGAAACGCGTTCAAGTAAGAATATCATAGTGATGTAGTGTAACAACCCTCAACTCTCTATTTTAAAACACAGAATATGTTCGGAAAAAATCTGAAAAAGTAATGATGATATTAGCTAGACTAGTTCAATCAAATTTTAATATTCCATTAAATGCCATATCAACCTATCACACAAGCCCTTTGCCTCAATAATAACATATGGAGCAGGGATCTGGGCAATGAGGATGAATGACGTACAGATAAAAACCTTATTTCGAAGATCTCAGAGAAAATTGTTAAGATTTACTGGAGCATTAAGTACCTCACCTACCCTGGCCCTATTAGTAGCTACAAGCATATGGCCAATTGATTTAATAATAAAATTAAGAGGTGCTGTTTTTTGGTTCAAGAAAGGAAACATGGAGAAAGTATATGCAATAACTGGCAGACAATGTAACAACATACGTGATATAAAATTTAGTTTAAAAACTCAATGGCAGCGGGAATGGGAAAACCATTACCTTACAGGTCATGGACCATACAAAATCTACTGGAAAAAAATTAACAGAACACAGGAGGATATATGTAGCCTGTGTAAAAGACAAGCCAACACAGAGCACGTTTTGTTTGAATGTGTACAATTTTCAGAACAAGTCAGAGAAGAAAGAATAGCGTTGAGCGGCCATCAAGTGTATAATATATTGAGAAATAAAGAATTATATATGCATCTAGAGCAATTAGCCCTAAAAAGAAGCAATTTAGCAAGGGATGATGTGATACCACAAGAAGACATTTTAGGAACTAATAGTAAGAAGAAAGAAGAGATGAAGTAGAAGAGGAAGAAGGGAGTGAAGAAGAGGATAATTATAATAATAATAATGATAATAATAGGAAGAAATATGGAGATAGATTTTATTTAAAAGCAGTGGAAATTAAATGTACGTAAAAAGATATGAAGTGGTAAAGTGGGGAGAAGAGAGGATTTATAGATGAAGTAAATTACGAGGCAGTTAAGAAGAGAGATAAAGGGAGAAAAATAAATAAAAAAAAATAATAAAAATAAGAATAAATAAAAAGGAAACAGTTAAGTGAATAGAAGAGAGAAGAATTTAGATAAGGAGATTTAATAGTGATAGAGGATGTAAATTATAAGGAAGAAGGAAGAGGAGAAGTAATTGAAGAAAACAGGAGGGTAGGAGAAGAAAGAAGAGAGAGAGAGAGAGAGAGAGATATGGGGAAGAAGATGGAAGAATAAGTGAACGAGAAGAAAAAAAGAGGGAGGGAAGGAGAGATATAAAAGTAAAGAAATTAAGATCCAGCAAATATTAATACATGTTGAAATAATGACCCTATAGATTGCAACAAGACTATAAACTATTACAGCGACAATTACTAATGACATAATCATAGGAACAATAACAAACGTAAACAATATTACTAATAACTAATGAACAATACAATGACACTTAAAAAAAACAACTTTCCCAGTTATATGATGACAATATATCAAGAAAACTCAACCTATTGACTGTTACAACCACTAGATGTAAATAAACATAAACAAAGCAGTATATTATGGAAGGGGCAGAAGGATGATCTATGATGGAAGGAGGAGAAGCGGGATGTGATGGATGACTAATAGCAAAGGAGGCGATAGCTGGTGAATGGTGTGAGAAGTATGGTGCACTGAAGAAGAAAGTGGTGCAGTTACAAGGGAGGAATATTTGTGGGAGCTATTGCCGGCATGAAGAATAGTTTTGGTGATTATTAAATAATAGATGTGAAAGTGAAGTGTATTGTGAAATAGTTAATATGATATCATTATAAATTATTATCAGATTACTAAGTGACATGGAAGTGAAGTGTAAATTTAATAATTGTGAATTTAGTATATATTTTAGTGCTGAGAAGTTAGGGTAAAAGAGTGAACTGATTATAAATTAAAATTTAACTAATTAGGGTATATATTTATATAAACATCTCAAAAGCAATAAAAGAAAATAAATTGAAATATCTCAGCAGAGAAGGATTAAACAAGTTTTAGCCTTGTTTATTATAGTGTTAGTTTTGTATTGGAGGTGATGGATACCAGTACCTAAGTTGTCGGTTTCCGATGTATATTTAGTTACAATTTATTTAGATGGTTTAGTTAGATAGCTGGCTACTAGTTAGTTAATTTTTACTGGCTACCAGTAGAAATGTAATTGTTGTATGTTTATTTTGAGTTAGTGGGTGGAAATTTATAAATTTTATTTTAGTTACTTTTACTATTATTGTTTTTTTTTATTATCTTTCTTGTTATTAATTATAAATTATAATTATCTGTACAATGATAATAAACTGAAAATTTGTTAATACACATCCCGGTTTAGGTAACAAGGTGCCAGGATGAAGTATTACAGATTTTATTTATTTATTTATTCCTTGCAATTGCATGACAAGACTATGAAAGTTTAAGGCCAGCGTATAGCGTCCAGTTCTAAAACACTGACTATCGATATTCTCTTTGTACCTACAACAAAAGGTGTAATGCAACTATTTCGGGAAAGGTTTATCTCAATTAAAATGAAGTAGATAGGATAATACATTTTTGTAAAAATAATTTGTATACCCACTAATATGCGATAGATGGTAGAGAAAGTCATGTGAATGTAATACATCAGATTTGTTTAATGGTGACAATATGTTTTTACATACAGTTAGAGAAAAGCTGTTTATTCACCACACTTTAGCCTTTGATACTTAATGCATACAGTTTCCAGCTATATAACAAAGTTATCATACACACTTTTTATTTATCTTTATTCACATCAGAAGTCATTTAATCTCTATGCATTATTACTGTACTCTATCTCTTTTTGGTAAAGCAATATACTTCATCAAATATACAAATTTTTTGTGCATTCCGTATGTGCCACATCATCTTACACAGCATCACATTATAAAATAGTTTCCTCTGGCAGAAGAAAATGTTCAAGCAGTTACAAACATCATTATATTTCCCCTTCATCAACTTATCAAAATCTGGCTGAGTCATTGTACATTGTCATATGAAATTTCACTCCTCTCTTTAAGATTCTTAGGGCACAAAAGCATGGATGATATATGATGCACTTCAAATACACATTCTTGTGTACAATACTTGGGAATATTTCTCATCAAGACTTGGGCATGTGCTTCAAAACTTGCAAAGCCTCTTTTTCCCCATTATCTGTGAATGGTTGTTTGATACAAATATAAACGTTCCTCCTCTGTAGAGTTTCTCTAAGCATAGTTAGACATGCGAAAGGCACCACCTTTTGGCCTCTTTTACTTATTTCTGATATAGTCAAAAAAGTTATCCATATGCACGAAGAATACTCCAGGAACGGGAAGTACATTTAACACTTTCTGAAAATGCACCTGAGCAAGACACAGTTAAATGGATACACAAAGCTGCTTTTACTCAGTAAAACACGGCTGTCCATGAAAACATTCAGTTCTTACACAGCTCAATTAACAATTTATATTTGTGGTATAAATGATAGTCTTAAGATTAGTGAATTTTTGCTTCACATGCACTCCTACAAAAACATACAACTAGAGCAAACACTTTTGAAGCACTGTGTAAGATGATGAAAAAATACAATTTGAATTTGGGTAAATTAGTACTAATAGCAACAGATACAACACCAGTAATGATCAGTGACAAAAAAGGTTTCATAGGTAGAGTAAATAGTTACAAGAGCAAGGCAGATATGAAAAAACTATAATTTTCGTTAGATTATTTATTAACAAACACTTACTGCCAAAGCAATGACTTTAAAGAGTAAGGTCATCGTTAAAATTATAAATAAAATAAGGAGAAGTGCACTGAAACATGACAAAGGTTGGGTTCCTTTGGGACATATGTCAACATCTGAATGATCTCAATAGTTGTCTTCAAGGTCATAACATGGTGCTATACAGTAATTTATAGAGAAACTTTGACATATGGTCGGCCATATGAGAGAAGAGAAATATTTATATTTTGATTGTTGCTCAAGATAAAAATTGCAATTATATCAATATCTTAGAAGATCTGAAAAATGATTGCCATGAAGAGATTCAGTGAAATGGAGAATATCTCTGTATTTGTAGATCAGTTTTCTGCCAATGCTACACTTGCAATACCTGAATTGCAAACTAGATTTATTGATCTTCAAACATAATTAATCCTAGAAAACAAGTGTAAAAGTTTGGTTGGGTATGATATATTCAAGCAGTTGTGTAAAAAAAATGCCTACCTTCAATCTTTTTCTCAAACGTACACTTGAAATTGAGAGCAAGATCCGCATCTCGGATGACCATATCTATTGGCTCAGTTACATCTGGCCATCATAGGCATTGTGAACAGATTTAAGAGGAAGACATAGGAGAAGAAAGTTAAAAAAAAAAAGTAGGAATTGTTTTCTCTTACATGTTGTGTGTCAGATGGAGGGACACAATATAATGGTAAACTAAACTACTATCAATCCACCACTGCAGGAACTCTACAACTGGAATTTTCCCCTTCCCTTGTAGCAATGCCTTATTTTTGTTTGATTTGTGGGTTGCATGGTATTGTGTTGTCAGCACAAAGCTGACTTTTGCCCCATGTCTACTGTATGCATTTCAAGAAAGAGCCAAATGTAGCATTGTTTAAGCACATCTATATGGGAAGAAAATTAAAATTTTGGGAATTGTTATTCAATTCCAGTACACATTATATTTAATCCTTAAAAGTTGTATTTTATATCCATTAACTTGCTTGGGTATAATCTGTATTCACATCATGGACTTGAAAAAGAATCCAAATTTTCATATCTAAGAAGCATAAGATTTAGCATGATAATGTTTACAGCAAAACTGAAAAATGAAACGCTTTCCAGAATTGCATCCTTCTATAACAAATTAAAGATTATGCTAATTAGTTACTCATCACAAACATTGCCTTGCATTGAGGTTCCTCTTTTTATGAAATGTACATAGGTATATGCTTTTCCCTGCTTTAATATGAGTAGAAACCAGCTGCTTTCTTTGTTAGAGCTGCTACATTCATAAGACAATCAAGGTGAAGGTATTCTAATCTATTTTTAAAGTAGCTCAGTAAGTATGCAGCACTGATGCCATGAACTTTAAAAACTGAGGTTAGTGAAGATATGTTTAGAACTCCTAGCTTCTCTGCGACAAGCATGCAGTATGTACATAGTTACATGGAAACCATTCCTAAATGAGCCATCTAATTTTGAAGGCCTCAGAAGTTTTTGGCGCAATGAAAATCATCAGATGTAGTGACAGTTTTCTGATATTATTGGTTTAAATTAGATTTATGGGGGGGGGGGATGTTGCGTCTTTAATGGTAAAAAGAAAATAGCATTTTTCAGCTTAATTTTTTTCTTTGGAATGCACCTTATTCTTCAACATGATGAAAAAACGTTCAGATCTTCACTACCTTAAAAGATAAATTGTAAACAGAAAGGGACAAAATTTCATACTTTAAACTAAAACTGCAAGCACTGTGGGAACAATGATTTTTAGTAGTACTATGTTACTAGCTTTCATGTTACTTTGGTAGAACTAAATTAACTTAATTGAGTTTTATTTATGGATGCTCTTTGACTACTATGGTTCTTAGAGTACCATTTTATATTGGGTATGAAAGACCGGAAATTTTGCTCAGAAGCCTCTTTATCAGGCTTGAGGTTCTTTCATGTGCCGTAATTCGACATGGGACCACTGGCTTTACTTCCCTTCTGAAGGGAGCCACGCTAAGGATTTTTACACCTCCCCCCAAAAAATCCATCCCCTCCACCAGGTTTGAACCCGTGACCTCGGGAAGCAGAGACTAGCACTTTGGTAAAACGTTCATATTGTTGCAAAATTTTAAAATTGGTTTATATTTTATAAGATTTATAAATGTTCACCTTAAAATTACTTTGTTTTAATATTTCAATGAATATTTTCTCTATTAATATTTTCATTGTCAATACTGAACTTTTCAAATATCATACAGTTTTACAGGAAAGTTGTATAAAGCTCTCCAATTTGTAGGTGTGAGGGAACAATTGGCTGAATTTTCAGGAATGCCACATCAGTCACATTTACAAAGAATTATTTACTGCTGGAAATGAATATATTGCCATTTTTGTGAGGTTATGTACTTGAAGGTGCAATGCCAATAAATATTAAACTACTGAACACATCACAAATGTGCCACAGTTATATTTTACAGAAAAGAAATAGGAATACCTGCAAACCACGTTGT
The DNA here is from genome assembly GCA_030765065.1 of Deroplatys truncata. Classification (NCBI taxonomy): domain Eukaryota; kingdom Metazoa; phylum Arthropoda; class Insecta; order Mantodea; family Mantidae; genus Deroplatys; species Deroplatys truncata. The sequence continues at coordinate 19,454,122 of CM060976.1, read as the reverse complement.
TTTATAAAAAGTACTATTCTTTGGTAACTTAATTAATGCTAAGCTTTCTTTTTCATGTTGCTGTAAAATGATGAATAACTTCACTGAGGCATATGCATTGGTCCTGTATGCAAAGAACAATGCTAATGCAGTGGAGAAATGAAACAGAATTGTGATAACATCATACTCTTATTGCTTATAGTTGTTATTGTTATAAAAACCATTCTTGTTTGTGTATATCTTTACATTCTTGATGATTCCCATATCACATGTATGTGATCAGTGGAAGATAATAAATTCAATTCCATTCAATCTTGTGAGGTGAATCGATCTTTTTCACCAATAAAGCATAACAGAAAATGCAATCTTTGGCCAGAAAATACTGAAAACATACTTTTAGGCTATTGAAACTAGTTTAAGTCTAGCAAAAGTGACCAGTGATCTATTTTCTGTTACTTCAGTGTAAGTGTTTCATGATGCTGAAAAGGTAAAAAATTATGATTTATTGTATTTCATTACTATTAAACAAGTTCACAAATTAAACTCAAAAGCTGCTTGTTTTTCTTCCAAGATGTAAATGTGCCAAAAGCCACATAGAGAGAAAGATATTTTGGCATTAAAATATGTTTTGCATTTTGGAAAACTTTTCTTCAAATTGTGTCTGACTCTTGTTATGAACCTTAGAAATGCTGCTTACTGTAAAATCTACCCAGTCATACTTATTATTCATTTTCAATAACCTTCAAAAATAGATAAAGCTTTTCACATCATTAAAAAGTCTGAGTCGTTGCATTCACATGACTTTCTCTGCCCAAGATTGTTTATTTTTATGTAGCTCCTATAAACTATTTTTATAAAATCTTATTTTTATTTCTAATAAATATTTGCAGAACTAGTTTCATTATACATTTTAATGTAGGTACAAAGGGGATGCAGGAAACCAATGTGATAATAAATGTAGGTGACTATTTTCACAACATTACAAGAAACAGCTGATTTGCTACAGCTATTAAAAAAAACCACACACATTCACATGACTTTCTCTACCCACTCTTCTACGAATTATTCTTACATAGGTTTACTCTTCTATCTGCTTCATGTTAATCGAGATAAACATTTGTACACATGGTTTTATTGCATTTTGTTGTACGTACAAGAGAAATAGAGTAAGCTTAAGCGATAGTCAAATCCTTTAAAAGTGGGTAGCAATGTGATGGCTTTGAAATTACATGCTCTTTGCATGACCATGAGAAGAATAGCAACTTAGCATGTTAAAAAATCTGATATACTGCATTCACATGACTTTCTCTGTTCATTCTTCTACAAATTATTCTTACAAAAGCTTCCATCTACTTTTTGTAAATTGAAATAAACTTTCATTACACATTTCATTTTCAACACCTCATTTAATACAGGTTAATGGTAATCCTTAACATCACTTTCAGTAAAAACGCATTACTTTATGTGAGGAGATTCTGCCTCTCTCTTCTCTGCAGCTGCTGCCTTATCTCCCAATTCCCAGTCATTCTCCTAGCCTGCAACCTGAATAACCTCCATGTAGCGCTTATGTTGAAAGGAATTTTCCAGTATTTAAAAGGACAAAGATTACTGTCAAAATACTTTGGCAGATTGGCCTCAATTTCTATTGGGAAATCATTAATTCTTCAGTGTGTCTGTTACTGCAGGTCTTGTTCTATGATTCCTATATCAAAAGAATTCCACAAGCTGCCATTTCCTATTAGCCCTCAACATATTCTTACACAAATCACTATGAAAAATGTCACAAATCTTGGATTATAAAGATATGTGCAGCAAAAGACTGCTGTGTTAAAATATTGAGCACAAAATGTTTTTAAAATGTTTAGAACTACAGTTTATTAAGTGGGGATAGGATAGGACTTCAAATCTTTTACAAAGAATCAAGCCAAAAAATATTTTCCATTCTTTACTTTCTCTAGCACCTTTATAGTATGCAGAAGAATTATTGTATTCCACCCAACAATATGCTGCTGAGATTTCACCAGAGATTTCACATACTTTGTAAGTTCCCTGAATGGAAGAAGAAAAGAAAAAGTGTGTTCATATGTATGGAGACAGCATAATTAAAAAATGAAAGGCTGGATAAACACAGAACTTGTTATTTAAGTTCATCACCATCCACAATATCATCACATCCCAAACTACCCTATATATGAAACATTTTTTAAAATGTTTTATCAAAAATGGTTCTAATGATTTTGATTAAATACCATATGTTAAAGATATTTACAGACTAATACAATTTATATCCTGAATTTTTGGGGAACAGCCTGTTAAGGTCTGTTCATTCAGAGTGAATTATGTGTAACTGGTAACATTAAGAGATAAAACAAATATACTAAATTAAAAATATAGATCTCTGTAAAATACACAAATTATTTCACACGTTTTTGTGGGATCAAACATTACTGAGATATTTGTTCTTATTAGTTTGAATGTTTCAATAGTTCACCATTTTTGGAAGTTGTCACCATTCAGTTGTTTCTCCAAATCTGATGGAAAGAGTATAGAATTTCAATGTCAGTATATAGAGAGTTGACTATCACTTCAGCCTCCTGCATTCCCTTTGTACCTACAACAAAATATATACTGGAACCATTTCTGCTAACATTTATCTCCATTAAAAGAAGCAGATAGAAAAATAATCTTCTGTATGAACTGTTTGTAGAAGAGAGAGAAAAATAAACAATAGTGGCTAGAGAAAATCTTATGAGTGTGACATCAGATTTTTATTCCCTGGGAAGAGCGTATTTAGATTAGTACTTGCAGCAAGGTTTCCATTCATAAAGCTGCAGCAACATATTAATTTTTACATATTTGATGCCTGTTGTTCTACAATAGACCCCCTTCAGGTTCCTGAAATTATTGCACCTTGGTGCCTCCTAAAGGTGGAAACAATAGAAACAAATTTTGCTTGTCCATCATCCTGTTCTTCAAGGCCATGAATTAATTCAATTGTTTGTGAGCAATGTATGCGCATACATGGGCAAAAGTTCTCCTAAATCAAATGAAGAGGCGACATTCAATAGAGAACACATCTATTCTTGGTCAAAAGTTGATGTTTTTAATTCCACTAGCACCTACCCAAGGTTTCTCACCTCACGCCTAACTGTCATAGTACTTGGAGTGGAACCTGATGCAGTTTGGAATTCCTGTGTGATGGTCTGGATAGATGTCTATTACTCTTTACGACCCTCTTCAAATGTCGGCAGTCTCTGTCAGTCAATAGATGAGGTTGGCATGTACGCTTTTGTGCTGTACATGTCCCTTCAGTTTCCACTTCACTATCACATCAGAAACAGTGGACCTAGGGATGTTTAGGAGTGTGGAAATCTTGCATACAGACTTCTGACACAAAAGACATCCAATCACCTGACCACGTTCGAAGTCCGTGAGTTCCACGGAGCGTTCCCATTCTGCTGTTTCACAATGTCTAACAATACTGAGGTAGCAGATAATGAGTACCAGGCAGTAGGTGGCAGCACAATGCACCTAAGATGAAAAACGTATGTTTGTGGGGGGTGTCCGGATACTTTTGATCACATAGTGTAAGTGCCAGAGAAAAACTACAAGATATGTTATAAGAAAACTAAACAATCTTAATATAATTTTATCTTTTCCTTTCACTGTTTTTGCAAAGAAAGGACTGCATTTCTGTAACTTGCAGCAGTATTTTAAGTCCATATAAACATAAACAATGAACAATACACACATTAATAGCTACCAATTGATAATATATTTATTTAAACATACTTTTAATTATCATTAACATATATGATGTTAAGAGTCATTGTAAAGTATAAATAAGAAGCAATCCAGCTATATGTACCATATTTGTGTATTCTGTCATATATCTATATCAGCTTAAGTATATGTTAACATAAAAAATCGTAATTTGTTGAAGCTGTTGGAAAAATCGGATAAAAATCAGAATGAGAGGGATAGGATCATAAACTTAGGGTGTAGAGATTTCTTAAGGGACATCCATGAAGCAGTATTGTTAAGAGAGAACCAAGGGTGAATTCAACCTTATGAGTAAGAAATACAAAGCACACTCCAGGCTAACAAGATATGGTAAAGAATTGTGTTTTCCCCCTTAGTGTTAATGCGAAAGTTGAATCGTGTGACAGTGAATAGAAGTAAGAGACAGAAATTTAAAGTGTAGCCTTAAACCTCCAGTAGCCAATCGGCATTGGGTGTACATAGTTATTTGAAAATTTGTGTGGGAAGACAAGCAATGCTTTCAAGATTGATGTCTGTTAGCATCAGTAGTTATTCTATTGCAACTGGTAGATTTAAGTCCATGTTAAAAGTTATTTTATATGAGGCTGATTTTTAAAAACAAAGCTACATAGGAACATAGAAATATTCTTAATAGTAACAGCGGGAAGTATAACAGCTTCTTCGATGTTAGATTATATTCACTAGCAAATGCTTTATATCTACGTCAAGTGTGAAAAATGCATAGTAAAGGCATGACATACAAAACCAACTTCCAAGTGTTCTATCTGTTACATAGAAAACCTTCCTTACCTGTACCACCCCTTGAACAAGAGTCACATGTTCGACTGACTAATGACTGAGCTAGTCAGCACAATGATAGCTATGAGGGCAATGAGAATAGCAGCATTATAAACAACAGAACCCATTAACTTCAACATAAAACAATGCAATAAAGCAAACTACTTAAAGACAACAGTTCCACCACAAACTATTGGCTGCACAGTATGCAGCCATTATTATGACTGTCCATCTGTTGCCTTGCCTACAGTAGTGTGAATACTCAGATCAAAACAAATTTCCAGCCACCCTCCTTTCTTTCTTCCAAGGTCAGAAAAGGAAAAACGACAATGAAATCTTAAGCTCAATTTTTGAAGATTTAGAAGCTTGTAACAGTGATGCTTGTAACAGAAGCTTATCATAGTGATGTAGTGTAACAACCCTCAACTCTCTATTTTAAAATAAAAAAATGAAATCTTCTCTCAATTATAGATGACACCCTAAGAAAAATATCTTCTTGTAAAAAAAAAAGGGAATAAGGAATGCTTCTCCGGTAAGAAGCATTCTTGCACACTAAGCCAAGTGATACCTATCTGAAATGCTTTCAAGTTTCCAGCAACTAACATCACTATTTTCACGGAATGATGTTTTTAGATTTATCTAATTTATAAGGCGGATCAAGTTTCTGAAATGGCTTCACAACAATTTTGCCACTGAGCTGTCTTTAATTCTTACCCAGAATACATGCAGCACTACCTCCTGATAGCAATGAGAGATCACATAACTTTCTGCGAAGTTATAGTGCAGAGGTAGGAAGTGAATGCATGTTTTGCACAATTTTTCTGTCTAGTGAAAATGCTGGATTACGAAAAAACAAAGAACAAACATAAATTTTGCTTCACACTCGGTAAAACTGCAACAGAAGCCTTAAAAAGTTAACAGCTTATGGGGAGAAAGTAATGGGCAAAACTCAAAGCATTTCAGCAGTTTTCAAAATTTAAAATTGGTGCGACAGTTAAGGATACAGAATGTTCGGGGTGACCCTCTTCCAGCAAAACTGACAAAAATATCAATCAGATGAGGGAAATGGTAAATGAAAGGTGTATTACAATAAGAGACATTTCTGATTCATTAGGACTCTCCTTTGGAAGTATTTTAAAATACAATTTGGACATGAGAAGAATTGCTGCAAAGTTTGTGTCCCACCTCTTTTCAAATGGCCAAAAGGAAAGCCACATGATTGCCTGCACAGATCTTAAAGCACAGCTTCAAAATGACTCACAGTTAATGGAGAAAATTATTAGTGGTGATGAAACATGGATTTATGGGTACGATCCAGGAATGAAGCAACAATCTTCACAATGGAAGAGTCCTTCAGCTCCATGGTCCAAAAAGTTAGACAAGTTCAATCCAATGTGAAGACAATGACGATTTTTTGACATTAAAGGAACTGTAGATAAGGAATTTGTACCACAGGATCAAACAGTGAATCAAGTGTTCTACAAACAAGTGTTGCAAAAATTAAGGGACAGTGTGTGACACAAATGGCTGGTGAGTGGTTCCTGCGTCATAACAATGTGCCCACGCACAAAGCCCTTTCAGTCTGGCAATTTTTGGATAAAAATAGGATGAATATGTTCCCAATCCAATCTATTCTCCACATTTGGCTCCAGCAGACTTTTTTCTTTTCCTGCAACTTAAAATGCAGCTCCAAGGACACTGTTTTGAGGACAATGATGTTATCCATCATGAATCGCAGAAGGCTCTGAACGCATTTAAAGAAAATGACTTCCAGAGGTGCTTCCAGCAGTGGCAAAAGCACTGAGACAAGTATATCAACTTCCAAGGAGACTACTTCAAGGGTGACAGTGCAGAATAGACAAGTCAAAGCGCTGTGTTGTGTTTATGGCCTCATTGCGGAAACTTTTTGATCACACCTCGTATATCAACAAGAAGAGGCAAGCAAAATGGTGCCCTGTAGTTAGTTAGGATCTGGCAAGAAATGTGGAGCATGGAGACTAATGACATTTGCTGTAACAAAGGAAGTCTCTGTTTGGCCCAGGACAAAACTGGTGTGAGCTGTGGGCTAGCATTGGTAACTGTATGCAGTTGAGGCAGAGGTGAAATTTTGACAAAGAGCATGAAGAATTACATTATCATAATCCAGTGTTTGCTTTCCATTTTGTGCTCTTTAAACACTCCATGTAATGATTTAAATGGCCATTGTTGACACTTGGAATATTAGGTCAAAACTTTATAATTGATTTTCTACATTTTCAATTTTCTTACATTTCCACTATTTCAAAACACTCCACATAGCAGTTTCTCTAATACATTGTGAAACTTTCAGGACAGGAACAAATGCTTTCTTATTCAAGCTTAGGATCCATATTTACTCTACAGTTCATGCTTCATGCATTTTTATTTTAATTCGTAATTGTATAAAAACACTTAGTATTTTTATAAGTGTGAAAGTGACTTTTGTATATGTATTTTCATTTTATTTACAAGTTAAATGAATACTTATCATTGTTTATAGCTAATCTCTGAAAATAAAAAATGATTGAAATATGGTATGTGGAACATTTTATATTGAGTGACACAAAATCTAATAAAATTATAAATATTTTTTTAAACCGAAGCATGTAGAACATTGAATTTTGGTATATCAATTTATAACAATGTTGGACCAAGGTACAAATTACAAAACTATATAGATTTTTCAATTAACCTCTGCCTCGCCTTATACAGAGGTACTTTCGCACTCTTACATTTTGCTTACCAATTTAAGGTACAAAAGTTGTTTCACAAGCACTTTCTGGCATCATCAGCTACACATTAACTGTATGCTTGCAGCTACCCAAATTTGTTCATTACATGCTGCTATTTCTGTTTATGCTATTAAGTTCATCCTTAATGGTTATATGGCTTCTCAAAGAGACTAGTCCTAGATGTCTGGTCTCAAATGTAGCTGCTGTATTGGTCAAGTTAGGTCTGCATCTCTTTTGATGTAACCCACTGCTAAGTCAAATTTCTCTGGATACAAGACACAAATGCAGTTCTCATGTTTCTGCACTATTCTTCACATTTGCACAAGTGAATGAAAGAATTGAATTTATTTGTACAACTTGATATATATGATTTATACTAAACCCATGTATAGAGGTTACAATATACAAGAGGTTACTAAAGTACAAACTTGACATCTTCACACCATTATGGGAAGTCACTAGAATCTGGTGATATTCAGGTTGTCAGGTTCCATTAATAACTGACAACTTCTCTACATATATGCACATATTACATATATTGGGAACGTTAGTTATATTGTATCAGTTACATTGGCGCCCTTTTTTATATTTGCAACTGTTCAAACTTTGCACATTGACCATTTAGTCACCAACTGACGAACTGATTATAATATTAATTATGTTTCACATTGTTATATTATATTACTATCTATATTAGATTATTTATAGTCATATTAATTAAGCTAATCATATGAGCATTTGATTATTAATTATTAGGTTATTATTATTATTATTATTATTATTATTATTATTATTATTATTATTATTATTATTATTAGGCCTTCCTTTGCAGTTAACTAGAAATTTAAATTGTTTTTGCAATTTTTTGTATAAGCCTTATCCACATGTGTGGGATTTTATCCTTAAGAGGAAGAGGATCTGTGTAAAAGAAAACCAAGAAATTTATTGTTTGATTTAGGCAAGTAAGCCTAAGTAATATTAAAATGTAACTATAAATTGTTCTTCATACTATTACAGTACAGTAAATTGCAACATTTAATAACATTAGAGTTTTATATAAATTAAATCGATATCACGGTTAAGTGCTTAATTTAACACTTAAGGCGCATCCAGGTTATAGGTAAACAGTGATTCCAGTGGAGAAGAAAGGTGATAATCAAACCTTTGCACTGAAGAAAGTAATATTGCAGAGCAGTATATATATATGATAATTACTCATAATACTAGCAGAAGACCAAAATAATGCACCTTTTGTAAATAGGTTGTCTGATGATTTCTCTGGTTATATATCTAGTGACTCAAGTTAGAATGTTGACCATCCTGACAAGCATCAGCCAACTTTGTTTTTTAGAAACTTGAGTTAGACTGAGCTCCCTATACAAATTGTCTGGTCTCTAAGCCTATTTTGTGCTACTCAGTTTACTTGTCTCCCTGGCCTATTTGCCAAAGTGGGCCTAGCAGATAAATTGTATTGGACATATTTTTTACATTCAGCATTTAGCTTGTTAGCATGCATTGCAATGGATACCTTACAACCAATATATTCAGAATGTATTCATACAATTTTCATACCAATTTGCAAACACAATGTACAATTTATTTTGTATATTTATTCATTGTTTATAAATACAGAAAATGTCTAAATGCATCTAATTCTTCTGCCATACACAACAATACATACAAAATTTGTATTACATCTTCCTCAGCCAATGGTGGTGGTTATGAAAATTTATCTCACATATTTTTGACCTGAATGTTTAACCCTAGAGAGGTGGCGCGGGGTATTTTCTGACCCCAGTCAGTTTTATTTGCAAGTTATATATATAATGATTTCGGATATCTGAACCCTGCCTTTCCCTTACTTTTCGCTGCATTCCTTGGCTTTTGTTAGAGGTCATTAGCATTGAAATACAGGTCATACATTCCTAGAATATAGGCTATTTGTGTTCTTCGGCTGAAATGAGGGCAGGAAATACCCCACGCCACCTCTCCCGTTGCCTGTTATGTGTCTTGTCTGCATGTTATTTCTGTAGTTACAGTGTGTTTTCAGCTGAACCTTCGAGAAGTGTGGTTATAATATTTACGTATTTTTTAGTCTTAAACGTAGTGCTGTTTTTATATCAATATGTGTTATGAGGATCATCAGGCAAGGTTATTAGCCCTAATAAGGGAAATGGAAGAAGAGGAAGCATTAGGTGGTGAAGGCAGCGAAACCGAAGATTAACTTGAAATACTGAGTTCAAATAGTGAAAGTGAGCAAAGTGCAGAAGAGGATTGAGTTACGGCATGGAAAATGGTTCAGCCTCCTCGAAATTAATGTACTCGCTCCCTGCAGCTAAAAATGCAAAATCTCCTATAGAATTATTGCTTGAGAAAATACGGCATTTTATGAATGCAGCACAACCAGAAAATCAAGAACAGAATTGCCAGTGAAGAAAAGAATGAGGTGTAATGTGTGTCCGAGAATGCAGACAGAAAGACAAAACTTTCGTGTGTAAAATGCAAGCAGCAGGTGTGCCAAAGACCATAGTGTAGTCATGTGTAGGAGCTGTGTGTGAATTATAATATGAGCATCAACATATGTTCTTATTGTCGAGATAAAAAAAAAACCACATTAACTGTGATACTTTATGATTATGAGTGAAGTGTACATTCAAATATATTTGCGCATCAGTCCAAATTGCAAGGAACTGTCAATTCTAAATTTTTGTTTTATTTTTTAAAGTAGATTTCTACAACCAACAGTTATTTTAATACATAATGTATTACTCGGTATATGTAAGCAATAATTAGATAATTTATTAATTCGGTCCATTTACAACAATCGTTTTATTGCTGGGGTCGCGAGTGACCCTGCGCCACCATTACTGTAAGGCGTACATGCGCCACCTGTCTAGGGTTAATAAAACTGCAAGAATGACATATCTCTTATCTTGTGCTCTTTTATTTTTTACTTTCTATGCCACTTATAGAAAGTAGGGGAAGTATTGTATTCCACCTAAAATTTTGGTATTAAGATTTTACTGGAAATATCTTTATTGAAAAAGGTCTGCCAGTGTGTCTGTGAACAGCATTAACTCAAAAACGAAAAGTCGGATAAATACAAAACTTGGTATTTAAGTTCAGTACATTGCAAAGATGGACATGAAGATTTTGAAGAAAAATCACCTCACCCCAAAATACTCTTTACATGGAACATTTTCCAAAATTTTTTATTTTCCAAAAAATGGCTAATGATTTTTATAAAAATATCATATATTAAAGATACTTACATAACAAATAAAATTTAAATGTGGAATTTTCTGGAAATAGCCTTTGAAGTCCTCTTCATTTGGAAGGAATTTTGTATAATCTTGTATAACTAGTAAATGTAAAGTGAAGGTTGAAAATGTACTGCATAAGAAAGGTACATCTCTTTAAAACATGCAATTTATTTCCAATAACTTTTTTTGTAGCTTCAGCCATTCCTGAGATATGTTATTAATGGTTTGCATTGTTCAATATTTAGCCATTCTTTTAAAGTCCTGTCAATTTTCAGTTGTTTCTAGTGATGCCGGGGAGAGTATGGAATTTTAAGGCCAGCATATAGCATCCAATTCTAAAATATTTGACTATCAATGTTCCCTTTCTATCTATAACAAAATATGTAATGCTTCTATTTCCAGAATGGTTATCTCAATTAAAATGAAGTAGAAACGAAAATAAAACTTTGTAAGAATAATTGTAGAGGAAGTCACGTGAATGTGACACATCAGATATTTTGTTTGAAAGTTTAACATCCCTTATAATATATCACATCTGCAGAGACAATGAATGAAGTAGTGATTAAAGAAAGCTCAAAAGAGCCTCATTTCCATAGAGCCGTGAGTTATGTAGTTCAATGCCTTGGAAGAAAAAGGAAAATCTAAAGGGGGAGAAAATCTTATCCTAACTGAAGTTTGAATTTGGACCCTCTGGATTACTATGCAGAGATAATTATCACATCACCTATGAAGATGGGCAAAGCATGCAATAGTACAACATGATGATCCATGCAAGAAACATGGAGTTACTTCATGTTAGTTTGTGTAGTATGTGAAGCTGTTGCCTGTTGCATGACATGTTCAAATCCTTTGTATTGCTCACTGCACCAAGATTTCAGAACTAAAGAAAAAAGGGGAGGGGTTGCTAGAAATGATTTATGGTGTATCCACAATGGCAATTGCTATATGGTGGTCACAGATTGTAGTTTGAACCAGATGCAAAAGCCTCAGTACACAGCTGCCCACAGCCATTAGGATGTAGATACTGATAGTATAGGTAAGATCTGATTTACTGTGGCCGTATCACAGCCCTCTAAAAGCATCTACTTCCTGAATCTTATATTTCATGCTCATTAGAGGTTACAAGTTCTATGTGGTCATGGTGCTCATAAGTACACTAATATTTTGTACAGTTAAATTAAATTTGAACAGAAAAAAGTTGAAGTCGTAAACTAATATTTGTTAGAAAGCTTGTGTTGTTGGAAATGGATAACTTAGAAGCATACAACTCCTTTTTTATCTCTTATTTAATTGCCGATATCTTGAAGTACAGCGGCAATTAAAGTAGTATGGTATCTTGAAAGCATGAAAGGGAAGATGGGTAACAATACTGGTAGATCCAACATTACTTGTAATAGAGGGAGAATACAACACTTTTCAAGGCACCTATAAAGCAAATTCCAATGACAAGTTCTTTTGTATTATGAGAATAAATACAGATGACTTGGTCATCCTTGGTCAGATGACTTGCAAATGTGGCATGTCTCCGTTGCCATTGGCTGCATTTTTGTTGTATATATTATAGTTTAATTATGGCACTGCCCACTACCACCTACCAACTGACAGCAACTTAAAGCTATGTAAGGCATTTTATATGAGCACATTTAAAATTTTCACTACAGTCTTCCTGCCACCAACTGCCAAATATCCATTATAGATGCACATTAATTAGCTGCTGGGCTTTAAATTCAAAATGAACTTTTTTTTTAAAAAGAAATTGTGGGCTTGGTTTCAAAATTGACTAAACTACGTGCCAAAGAAATGAAATATATGTAAATTTTGCTTTTATAACATTTTACTCATTACACGTGTAATAAAGATTAAAACTATATAAAAACACATCTGGCAAAATAAAGTAGGTTGTCCATACACTCTTGAGAAGTCTACATCTTTGATACTTTACTATGCATGTGTGATAAATCAACCTCTTGTTAACATAAGGAAAGCTTGTACCATAGAATCAGCACCAGGAGATGCAACTTGCTCAAGGTATTACATGCTAGGTTCATTCAGGAACATTATTTTGATACTATAAAGCTAAGATAACAAACCTTCCACTCCCATCAGCCAACATGTCAAATATACCATCTTCCAAATGAAATTCACTTGAAGATATTGTCCAGTATACGGTTCCATCTTCAGCAATATCAACACTGTTTGGAAGTTTGATTGGTTTGTCTTTTATCAAGCCGTTTACAGAAACTAACTTTATTTTTGTGCCATCCTCCACATTTAGTTTAAACAGGCCGTAATATGCATCCGCTACGTATAAAAAGCCATCACGACCAAATTTCATCCCGAGAGGTCTTCCACATTTTTTTTCTTCCCAGAAACCTTCACAAGGCTGTCCAAATTTTGCTACCGGTACAATATTACCGTCAACGAGCTTTACTATTTCACCGCCGTGAAGTCCTGTATATAGAACCCCATTGTACACGTCAAAAGCCTCAGGCCCTTTAAGCGCCCCTTCGTACAGCCGCTCAGCATTGTTCAACAAGGTGTTAATGCCTAGTGCACCCTTAAGCGGCACTGGTGGCGTTACATTATAAGCATTATATTCAATATACGGTGGTAAACTGGGAATCAATGAGAGAATCACGAGGCACAGTATAACTACAGCTGCTACTTTCAGAATTTTTTTCACTAAACCCAAACACAATCGTATTAATTTAGCGATAACCATTATTCTGCTTATAAATACTTATCTGCGTTTAACTATCACAAACCAACGTGCCGTAAAAAATCCTCTTACACCTAATTAAGTAGCTCGTGGAACGATTAGTCAGCAACGTTTACGTCTAGCATGTTGTCAGCTGAGCGTGTGCCTCCCCTTCTATTTCAGGTGGAGTCAATGAGTTTCGCAAACATGTGAGACCCAAAATAAGTATTCAAAGAAAAATATTATCCCTAAAAAGAATAAAATAAATTTTAAAATAAGTTAAAACTGATAAATGAGACTTTTTGCTATATAAAATTGTTTATTATACATTAATTTAAAACTTTTTCATAATAGTTTTTGGTTTTAAGATTGGCTACTCCGTAATAGTCATGATGTCATCTAGCGAGCAATGCACCAAGTAACCTAAAGCAGACGGCTATTTAAGGTGGAAAAGTGTGAGGTTTGTTTGGGGTGACAGGTGATATGATTTTATGATTTTGTTCACGGTGGCTTTATGAATTATTCAGAAAAGAGTAACGAAAATGTTTACAAAGCTCAAAAATAAAATAGCTGAAGAGGTGAAGCAGTCACCATTAAAATTATCAGCGTCTGTACAACAACTCGCCCAGGTAAATGTCGTGAACATACGTATTTTATTTCCATTTATGTTATACATATAATCCATGGGGAACTGTATCTTAATTTCAGGCGGTTGTGTCACCATCAAGTAGCTCAGTGGTGGAACCTGCGTCCAATGATCATTTTAGTATTGGAGAAGATAGTGAAGGTAAGTGGGGCATAGTATGAGCATGTGGTAATGCAGTAAAGTGAAGGGTCTGCGCCACCCTAATTATCAGCAAATAGACAATTACATGGTTATAGAAGGAGCATTCAGGAATTTGTTTCCGACAATCTTCTCTACTTGTGGCCCGCACATCTACTCCAGTATCAGCCTCAAGGCGTAGCCGAGAGATTGAGGGCCCTCAGCCTCAAAGCGTAGCCGAGGGATGTTTTTTAGAAGGAGAGGAGTGTAGCAAGTTGGCCGATAGGCCGCAACTGCGAAGCGACGACAGGGCGTAGCCGAGGGATCTGCGCGTCTAAAACTCCAATCATTCACGTTCAGCTACTTCGACGGGCCACAACTAAAACAACTTTGCCGTAATATTATATGTAGGGTTTCCATAAGGTGCAATATAGGGGTAAATTGTCATACTGTTTCCCTCGTTTGTGTCACTTTTGCCCGCAATAGGTCTTACGCTGCTCTAACGTAATGCTGCCAACATATGAATAATGCCACCGAAGCCGGTAAGATACTCAGCCTCATCATTGCTTTTTCACTTCCTTATTCCTAATTTAGGTGGGCAAAAGAAAGACCTAATGCGGGCAAAAGTGACACAAATGAGGGCAACAGTATGACAATTTAGCCCAAAATAGTAATGTAGAATTTTGGAAGGTGGAACCCAGCCATTAAAATGAACCAGTAGTCGAGAGAGAGAGAAACCACACTGAACCTATTGTTTTCTTTAAATTCTTAGCAGACTTTCTCTGTTTTGCTGCAAGAATGTGTTGTGAGAAATTAGCATACACAATAAATAAAAGCTAAATGCTTGAAACACATAATTAATCACGAGGATTCATGTCAACTTTAAATTTAGGACAGCATTAGTGAAACATCCAATATTATCTGTGCATTCTAGCACATGAAGACTTCTCCAACTTTCATACAGGTGTGATGTACTTAACTACCACATCTTCTGCCAAGCACTAATGAGTAGTAGTTACAGTAACATAAACTCTCTCCCCCTCTCTCTTTCACACGCGCACACAGAATAATTCTTAGAGAAACAAACCAAATGTTTCACATCATAAAACATGCTGGAAGTGACCAATAAACACATTTGGATGTTGCACTTCATATTTTGCGTAATGTGTCCCAAATTTGCACCAAAAATATTTTCAGTTTCCCTTCTGATGTTATCTTAAGCAGTCCACGGTTTGGGATTTGTTGCAGATCACTATTGCTTTAAGATAGTGCTGCAAGAATTTAGTCTCGGCTAGTAAGATCAAGCAATCATGGTGGCTATAAACTATCAGAAATGGTACAGTTGTCAAAATAACTAGAAATTGTCACCAGTGATCTGTGTCATCAAGTTGTTCGGCATACTCTGTGGATATCCTTTTGTAAACGGTAGCGTCAATTGTCTTTTGGAAAAAAGTCTGATGTGACACACATGACTTTCTCTACCTTCATCGTATATTAGTGGGTATACAAACTAATCTTACTAAAACTTATTTTTCTATCTACTTCATTTTAATCCAAATAAACCTTTGTAGAAATAGCTACATTACACATTTTGTTGTAGATACAAACAGAATGTTTTAGAACTAGACGCTATATGCTGACTTTAAATTTCCATCTCTTTCCATGCAATCATGAGAAACAATTTAAAATCAACTTGAGTGTAGACAGGACTTTAAAAGAATGACCAAGTAATGAATAATTTGAACCATTAATCTATCTCAGAAATAGTTTGTCACAAAAAAAGTTATTTGATATAAATTATGTGTTTTAAAGAGATATACAATTTTTGTGTAGTGCATTTTCATCTATTGCTTGACGTTTAGCAGTTATACAAGATTATACAAAATTCCTTTGAATGAAAAGGACTTCACAGGCTATTCCCAGAAACTTCAAGATATGCATTTTATTTGTTGTGTAAATGTGTTTAATATATAGTATATTTTAATCAAATCATTTGATTAATTTTTTAGAAAATAAAAAATTTCAAGAAATTCTCCATGTAAAGGGTAGTTTGGGCTGGGGGGGGGGTATTTTCTTGAAAATCTTAATGTTGCATCTTTGGAAGGTACTGAACCTAAATACCAAGTTTGGTGTTTTTCATCCAACTTTACATTTTTTTAGTTATGCTGTTCACAGACACACTTAGGACCTTTTTCTAAAATTCTGATGTCATATACTCACATAACTTTCTCTACCCTCCATCGTTTATTAATGGGTATACAAACCATTCTTATTGAAACTTATTTTTCTATCTACATTTTAATCCAAATAAATCTTTGCAAAAATAGCTACATTACACATTTTATTATAGATACAAAGGGAACAGCCATAGTAAAATGTTTAAGAAATGGATGCTATATATGCTGGCCTTAAAATTACATACTCTTTCTGAGCATTCACAAGAAACATCTGAATGTTGACAGGACTTAAAGAGAATGACCAGAAATGAACATTTCAAACCTTTAATAATGGATATCTCAAAATACCTTTTGCCACAAAAAAACTTATTTGAAATAAATTGTGTGTTTTAAAGAGATCTATGCTTTTTGTGTGCTACGTTTTTGTCTATTGCTTAACGTTTACTAGTTGTACAAGATTATACAAAATTTCATCCAAATGAAGTGGACTTCACAGGCTATTCCTGGAAAATTCAAGATATACGTTTTATTTGTAATGTAAATATCTTTAATATATGATATAGCCAAAACTGTTAGAGCCATTTTTTAGAAAATCAAAAGTTTCCAAAAATGTCCCATGTAAAGGCTGGGCTGGTCTGGGGTGGGGGGATTTTCTTGAAAATCTTTATGTTGCATCTTTGCAAGGTACTGAACCTAAATACCAGGTTTGGTACTTCCAACTTCTAATTTTTGAGGTATGCTGCTCATGGACACAAACATGGATCTTTTCTACAAGTGCTTTTTTTATTTATTCAGGGTGCCTCAAAACATGTATTTCCGGTGAAAACTTGGTATCAAATGTTTGGGTGGAATGCAATACCTTCTACCTACTATGTACGTGGTAGAGAAAGTAAAAGTGGCCCAATAATTCTTAAAATGCCATTGGATGCAGCTGTGCTTTATGCATCCCATATGGGTTTACAACTGACCAATATCTCAAATTTTGGGAGCTGACATACCCCAACAGATTAAATCATGCCTTATCTATGAACCACATCGTGGCTGACATTCTTGGGTTATTCTGAATGAGGTCCTGAAATCTACAAAATTTAATTCTTTTTCCTTTATCAGACTCCTCTAATTGTGACAATGCTGGTATTTTATACAGCAGAATTGTTTACAATTCTCTATGGATTGGTGGCCAACATTTTCTATGTATTTTAAAAGTGGTTTGAGATGAATCTGTCCTACACCTTTTATTTCATAGCTGGTTTGCTGCATTTGGTTCTATAATCATTCTGTATATGCTAAGTTAAGGATAAATAGAGAAAACAAAGAACTCGTTCTTTCTTCATAGCCCACTACAACTAAATGATCTAAGCTTGCTTTCTTTTTAATGCTAAGTATATATTTAAGCATATCTAATATTGTTGGTAGCAGGAATGAAAAGAGTACGAACACACATTTTTTTTTTTTCATTTGAACTTTTATACAAATGCCAAATATCAAATTCATGTTCAACTCCCAGATACTGAATTTTTAACAAGTATCTTACACCTTTATGTCTGTCGGAGAGAAAAACTTCAACTCTATGCATTTCCTGTTTTGCAAGCCTCGTCATTATGTTATCATAAGCAGCCTTTTCCAAATCGCCTTTCACCTTTTTGAACAAGTTCAAAATCAATAATTTTGTGGGAATTTAAATCCATGATAGAATATTTGGCTGAAAATCCTGGGAAGTCATACTGCCCATTCCCTGCCAAGCATATAGGTATACCATAACCTTTTAATGAATTCAAGTTTTTTTTTTTTTTTTCTTTTCTTTCTTTCTTTAACCCAAACTGGTGCTCTAACAACTGGTGCTGCCATGTTTCGAATGGTTTTATCGAATGTACGCCTTGAAAACATTGCCAAACCCAGTGATTTGCAGAAGGACTTAGACTGCTGAAACAATGTAAACAATAATAAAGAACTTACTATTAAAGCATTTACTTCCAGTTTCTTTCCTGATAAACTTTGTGAGTTTCAAGTGAATGTATGGCCGCAATAGCGCTGTTTTAACACACAGCATTGTCCCTTTAATCTAATGAGAAATTGTTTTGATTTCATTTCTATATAAAACACATACCTTGAAAAATAAAAGTAGAGATATCCAAGCAACCTTCTTCTTCTTCTTCTTCTTCTTCTTCTTCTTCTTCTTCTTCTTCTTCTTCTTCTTCTTCTTCTTCTTCTTCTTCTTCTTCTTCTTCTTCTTCTTCTTCTTCCTCCTCCTCCCCCTCCCCCTCCTCGTCACTTGCATCAGGTCCATAGAAACTTTTATTCAGCTTATTCTGATCTTCCTCATCATTGCTTGTTTTCTAGATATTTTCAGGTTCTAACAATATATATTTCCTTATGATTTCAGTATCTAGTTTTCATGGTACTTCTGAATTCTTGGTTCTTTTATCATATTCTATTCTGAATTCTCTTTGACTACCTTTGTCATAATCGCCTTCATTGTCAAGTCTTATTGCAAAGCTCAGAAACTATACTTTTACGATTTCTAGCCTCATATCATTCTGTTCTTTATCGTTTGCACTTGGATGAAGATGGTGAAGGATCAATTGTCTTACTAGAACTTGATATCTACCATTGTCTTCATTTTCCTTATAGTATGAATAGTTCCAGGTTTTAATAAAGGCGCTCTGAAATAACTGCTGCTTTAATAACCATGTTTGTTAATAATCTGTATCCTTAAAATGGAAGGAACATAAATGAGCACATTGACCAGGCAAAAGATCTTTTCTTTTGCAAAATTCTACCATACCTATATCTTTTGGGAGATTTGTCTCTGTTTGGAAACACGTGAAAATGAGTTCCCTTGTATGTTTCCCATATGCACACCATTGAGGCATTTTATTTTTCACAATATTACGTTCTTTGTATAATAATAAACTGACTCAGTAACACCACCACCACCACCAAGTACACCACTCTTGAACTTGAATACCAGCAAGAATAATTTTTGAAAACATATTACTGCATGTGCAGCAATGACTGACTTGTGATATCCCATCTGCTTCCAGCGCATGGCTGGCTCTGATGACGTATAAGGTGATTATTATTTTGCTTGCTCAGTGATAATGGTGTGGTGGAGTAAGAAAACAATCTTACCACTGCATTTTAAGGTCATATCCTTCATTTAGGAAGAAACATGATTTTTGTGTTTCATTCCTCTTTAAGATATTCCCTTTTCTTGTAACTGTTAAATCCAAGAAAGGTAACATATTATCTTGCTCTATTTCCATTGTAAATTTAATATTTTATTTTGTTTATTCAAGATGGTCAGTGCAGTGTCAGTGTACTGCTGAGATATAATAGCAAATGCACCAACCACATACCTGAACCACAGTGTAAAAGTATTTGAATGAGATGTGATCACTGCTTTTTCCAAAAACTCATATAAAGATCTGCTAGTAGAGGCAACAAAGGGTTGCCCATAGCAAGTCCATGTGTCTGTTTATAAAACTGCTATTGAAAGTGATAAAACTTTGTGATATGCAGCAAGATGTAAGTGCAGTCAGATCATGTATTTTATTTTCTTGTACATTAATGGAAGATAACCATGTTTTTAATAAATCTGGAATGCTGTTTGCAGGCACATTAGTAAGCAGTGACATTACATCAAATGACACCAATAAATCTTCATTACTGATGATTATTTTAATCTTATTTATCAACTCAGCAGAGGTTTTAATACTTTGAGTTGGAAATTTTTCAGAAGTTGAAAATAACTTTGTCAACCATTTAGCTAACCCATAACTAGGCGAACCTATATTATTGATGATAGGTCGCATACTATTGTCTTTTTTGTGGGGTTTTGGTAAGAATAAATCCTACTTAGCATTGGATTATTGCATTTTAAATATATTTTAGCATTGATGGTATTATGGTCAACATTGATATAGCTCTATTCACCTCTTTACTGCAAGGATCTTTTTTTAACAGTAATATAGTCATCATTGTTTAAAAGTTGAGTAACTCTAGTGTTGTAGTCATCTGTATTTAAAACAACAATCTGATTGCTTTTATCTGCCTTTAAGTACACTACTGGCCTAGCATTAAGTTTCTTAATAACTTTTTTATGACATTATTGATAACTTTAAAATCCATCTTCTTAAGCAATGATAGAGAAGTAGCCACCCATGGTTTGGACAAATAGCAGCAAATGGTTTAAAATCGCAATGTTCCACATTCCTTAAGAAGATGGAATTATGAAATTTTATTTGATGAGATAAGAATGGTAGTTAACGAATGTGTTTGGAAGAAGAAAAATATCAATATTTTCGCAGATTTCCCTAGTACTCATGGGTTTGCACTTTCTTCCGCACATGCGCATTAGTAACAAAATGGAATACTTTGTTGGTATTTCATAATTTATTTTGTATATAAGAAAGTGTCTTAAAAAGGGCAGTTGAGTGGGTCGGTCAGTCACAGGCTTTCTAACTGTTCACATCTCCTTTTAAAGTGCTTAATATATGCATTTTCATTCTCTAAATCATTGTTTTTCTGCACTTAAATTGTAGGGTATTTAAGGAACCATTACCAAAAAGACATAATTTTGATTTTTTTTATATAAATACATATTTTATTAAATTTTTATAGCTGTTAATGGCTTTAGTGCTTTTATAGAAAAAATGTACCTAAACGTTTAGTTCATTAATTGTTATTAACACATAGTTTTATAAAAGACACTTTCATCAAGTGTCTCTTATCAATTGCTTCCTGTGTGTGATTCCACTACATTTTGGATACATTTTATATTTTCAGTGCAATGGATTTTAAGTGTATTGCAATTTGGTTTTGTGTGTATGTAAAAGGGAAAAAACTTCCAAGAGTCTGAGTGTTGCATCATGTGCTGCGGACTCTTACTTTATGATATAACTTCTTCCTGGAGTTTTCCTTCCAATCCAAGGGAATGTGTCTTTCTAGATCACTTAGTTCATTCATTTCATCAGTTGGTTACATTTCAAGTGAATTGTATTTTAGTTGTGCTGCTTTAAGGTACTTGACATATGTTTGAGAGTAAAATCTAACAAGTAGCAGAATGCAGCAGTATGTTAATGAATTTAAGGAGATATTCTGCACAGATGGAGTAGTTCTACATTGCCAACCTTTTGGAAAATTCATAAATGCAGAAGAGTGCTCCCAGGTTATGCAACTTTTATCTGACAACAAACATATTGTTGCAATATCTTCAAATACTGGAAGTTGATGACACTGTTGTTGAAATCAATTAAGAGTATAAACTGAGTTGATTAATGTCGCAAAATAACACTCACTTTTTACTCTTAATATTGTAACTTCACATCCTATCAAAGCAGGTACTTTTAGATGAAACAGGACCCTCTGGCTCACATTCTGGAGCTTCAAAATGTCGCGAAGTTTATTCTTATTTATACAGAAACTTTTGTTTTTCCAGACACACTTCTAGTGAAAGTTAAGCCTGCCATTTTTCCCCCATTAAAATACGGGACACCTGAAAAGGTTGTGATCAACTGATCAATAAGTTCTGAAATCTGGTGTTAACAGAACATTAGGATGAAAGATATATGATATTGAATGAGTGCACTTTGCTTCATAACAATGTTTATTAATACCCTAAGTGAAGTGCAGTTACAAATCCTTCATATTACTAGAATGTTGTTTGTATTTTTCATCTGAGTGAATTTGCTCACATAATTGCTTATGTCATAACAATTTATCGTACATGTCTGCACATGAAATGTTTAGATCAATGGTGGCAAAAGTGTGACTCGCAGGCCGTCTATTTATTTGTTTACCATGTGCTGCTGAGTGGTGTAGTGTGTGTTGCATATCTGATGACTCGAGAGAGAAAGGCATTTGGTTTAGATTATACTTGAGAACCATTGCATCAGCAATTATGCTATGTAAAACATTTTTTTTATCACATGGCCAGTAATGATTCATTTTTTAAAACAAATGCTCAATTCCTGCATACAACACTGGGATACACAGAACAAGTTCTATAATTTTGAGTAGGATTTTATACATTTTGCCTTTAACACTTTAAATATTCCAACCATCTTTTATGCACTTCTTCCTTGGAATCCTTCCAGTAATTTAATTTTTCAGCTACAATTATTTTAAGAATACAGTATTCATCAAATAGTTCTGCACTATCAGTTTCTACATCGCTTACTCTCTGAATCAATGGTATGCTTGATTCTATATCACTCCTTGGTAGCTCCTTTTTCAAACTGGTCCAACAAAGTGAATCATAATCTGAAAACTGCTGCCCCATGAATCCAAATATTCAAGTGCTACATTATAGAATGAATCAACATAAGAATAAAACCTACTGTGAGCAGCTTGATCACCCTCATACAATTCCTTTGACATAGATTTAACCTTAAAACTCACAAAATTATTTTCTTTCCTGTTTTTTATCTTTGTTATGAGTAATTCATAACAAGACATTCTCCCTGTAAGGCAGGCATTCTGCTTTTCAATTTCTCAAATGTTTGTTTCAAAAAGATTGATTTACTATGAGCAAACCATAACCATAATTCAGATTCCTCATTGTTGAAAACTGATTGCAAAGATAAAGGACAATCTGATTCAGGGAGGAAAAATTATGTTAGAGCAGGATATTGTATTCCACCCAAAAATTCAATGTATAGATTTCACCAGAAATACATGTTTTGAGACCCCCTGAATCCAAAAAAGCATTTTTAGAAACATGTCCGTGTGTGTGTGTCTGTGAACAGCATAACTCAGATACGAACTATCGGATAAACACCAAACTTGGTATTTAGGTTCAGTATCTTCCAGAGATGCGACAAGAGGGTTTTCAAGAAAATCCCTCCACCCCAGATTACCGTTTACATGGAACATTTTTCGAAAATTTTAATTTTCTCAAAAATGGCTCTAATGATTTTGATTAAAGTATTATATGTTTAAGATATTTTCATGACAAATGAAATGTATATCTCGAATTTTCTGGGAATGTCTCCAAAAGTATTCTTCATTGTGAACGACTTTTGCATAACTGGTAAACCATAAGAGATAGACAAAAGTTTACTACATAAAAAATGTAGATCGCATTAAAATACACAGTTTATGTCATATACATTTTTTAGTTGAGTGAACCATTTTAAATTTTCCAATACTTTACTTTTTCTCAAATTCGTTATTCATTTTTTTTTATGTCCTGGACATGCAAAGAGAATGGAATGCGCCACATAGCAACTAGCGCTTAAAAGATTTGACTATCGCTTAAAACCTACCATATTCCCCTTGCATCTACAAGAAAATTAGCAATAAGATTGACATCTCGATATCTCGATTAACATGAAGCATATTGAGAATAAGCGTTTGTAAAAATAGTTTGTACAAGAGTAGAGAAAGTCATGTGAGTGTAACACATCAGATTTTTAGATATTAGATTTGAAGTTTCATTTTCAATATGTAACTAATATTGAAAGAAACTTTCTTGATTTGTGATTACTAGTATCAATGGATAAACTTACAAAGTTTACATGGTCAAGATCTTCTTTAAGAAGCTGTTTGCACTGAGGAGTTAGTACATTATTAACAATGGCATTAGCTTTGTTTCATTTACACTAAACTTGATGTCATAGAGTTTTTTAATACAGAGTGAGCCAAAAGACTCCGAACCGTCTCCCCTCAGGGGCTCACCTTCTGTGAGTACGGGTTTTTGGCGCACCCGGGGGTTCCCGAGCCAGTCATCGCCACATTCATCCCCTCACCCCCATCCGGTCGAGGTGGGTTCTTCAAGTGACCGGTGGACACAAGGTAGGCTCTCGTGCGTTCGTTACATTCCATTCATACCGCACCTCACCATCGTTTCTTTCTTCTCTTGTCACTTTCCGGCCATTTCGCACCACGACATTCGCATATCTCTCTTTTTCTTCCCCGCCGGCCTACCTTGCGTGCGAAACGCCCACACAGTTTTAGTTTCTTTTATCTTTTTATTTAAATCCTCCGTGGACACAGCCTGACGGATACCCGCGCACCGCGTGCGCAGCTGGGTGAGTGGGTAATGGCGTCATCCCCACCACCCGGGGTCGTCATGTAGGGTTGTTGTTCGTATCCGCTGTTCAACTGCAGTCCCGCGGGGGGGCCATTGCATGAGCTGCTGGCTTCCGACGGCGATTGGGTCCCTCTGTCTATGTTCTGGGAGGTGTGACCCTGGGGTGAGCTAGGTATAGATAGGCCACTCACCCAAGCCGGGGTAACGCCCGGGAAGTCAGAGCCCGAGGTCGGAGACGGTTGCAATGGTGGAGGATTTATTTCGCTATGGAGCACCCTTCCTCCATTACTACTAACAAGCGCCGAAAAGTTTATGTAACAGAAGTGACACCACCGACAACTGGTTGTTACTTGGTCATTTCACGAACCGAAGAAGGACAAAGTTTTGAGAAGGTGAACCCTTTCATCATACAAAAGGGGATTGATGCAATTGCTGGTGCGGTTCAGTCCTGCACTCGTCTACGGAATGGTTCCTTATTAGCCCAAACGAAATCCGATCAGCAAAGTAAGACCTTGTTGCGCGCTACGCTTCTCCACGGCTATCCCATCCGTGTGGAGAAGCACCGCACATTGAATTCCTGTCGAGGCGTTATTACCACCCATAGCCTCGATGGTATATCGGACGAGGACCTGGTAGAATATCTTGCAGACCAGAAGGTGACAGCGGTCCATCGAGTGCAGGCCAAACGCGACGGCGTATTGGTACCCACTCGTACCCTGTTTATTACATTTGATGGCGTCGATCTGCCCACGAGCATCTCCGCAGGGTACGAACGAATTTCTGTGAGGCCTTATATTCCTAGACCTCTGCGTTGTTTTAAATGCCAACGTTTTGGGCATACGCAAGTCTCATGTAAGAGTGCCGTTAACATCTGTGCAACATGTAGCCAGCCCTCACACGAAGGTACCTGTTCAACAGCCCCCGTCTGCGTTAATTGTAAAGGGTCTCATTCTGCTTCGTTTGCCGACTGTCCGCGGTACTTAGACGAGAAGGCGATCCAGGAGATCCGGGTAAAGGAAAAACTCTCCTTCGCTGAAGCCCGGAGGCGTTACCATGCGCGCCAACCTTCACTCCTGCGATCTGGCACATTTAGTTCTGTTGTTGCCTCGCCGGTACCACGAGTAGATGCCGAAACTCAGACCTGGACCTTGACTGGATTAACCGCCACTACCATCCGGCCGTCTATTAAGGCTACAGTTACCAAGCCGTATAAACCTGGTCCCAAGTCCATGAAGTCGCAAGCCGTTGAAAAGAAACCCAAGCAGAAACTTCGCAGGGAAGATTTTTTAAAAGACCCTCCGCGTGCGCGCGGTAACAAAAGTTCACCTTCTCCTCCTCGGAGGTCGCTGTCCCAGGAAGGTCCTGGGACAAGCCGCGCTCAGCGGCACCCCTCACCCATCGCCACCCAGAACCGATTCACGGCGCTTGAATCGGTTTCTGGCACTGAGCGCGTGGGCCCTCCCTCCGAGGAAGCTATGGAGTCTGACCAACTCCATACAAAAAGCCCGAGCCCAAAGGTTAAACAAAAGGTAATTTTAAGCCGCCCTTCTAAATAGACAGTTTATCCCCTTTTTCTTAATGGCTATCCTGACCTGGAATGTACGTGGTGTACGATCGCATAGGGCGGAACTGCAACTTTTATTGCGTTCCCATTCACCTATGGTCGTGTGTTTGCAGGAGACCAAGCTTCGCCCTCACGACCCTTTCGATCTCCGAGGGTACACTCCGGTTCGCTACGATCTTGAACCGGAGGAGGGTGCTCCTGCTCATGGAGGTGTTATGTTGTTGGTGCGTAATGACGTTCATTTTCAAACTATCACACTTACGTCCGACTTGCAAGCTGTTGCCATTAGACTGCAGTTACCCGGTTTTTTCTTTTCTGTTTGTTCTGTGTATACACCTCCATCGTCTCCCCTCGCTCCCGCGGACATTCGATCTCTCCTGTCCGCTCTCCCAACACCATTTCTTCTGTTGGGAGATTTTAATGCCCATCACCCACTATGGGGTTCGCCAAGGGCTTGTGCGAGGGGAACTCTTCTTTCCGACATTTTTTATCAGTTCAATCTTTCCATCCTCAATACAGGTGCACCTACTTTCATTTCTGATTCTTCTGGTACATTTTCTCACCTGGACCTTGCCATCTGCTCACTCCAGCTTGCACGTCGTCTTCAGTGGAACGTCGTCGCTGACACCTACTCCAGCGACCATTACCCCTGCATCGTTTCTCTTCTGTCGCACCACGTACAGCATTCCAGAGTACCTACCTGGATATTCGCAAAAGCCGACTGGAGCTTGTATTCCAGCCTCGTGCATTTTGACGACCAGCCCTTCTCCGACATTAACCAACTAGTGCAGCACCTTACGTCTATTATTTTCTCTGCCGCCGAACGCGCAATACCCCGTTCATCCTCCCAACCTCGGCGGCCACCTGTTCCGTGGTGGAACGAGGATTGTCGGGACGCCGTTCGTGCCCGTAGGACTGCACTTAGGGTGTTTCGGCGACACCCTACACTTGATAATTTGGTGACTTTTAAACAATCGCGCGCCAGGGCTCGTCGCATTATTCAGGATAGCAAGAAGGCATCTTGGGCTCGTTTTGTCGAGTCTTTTAATCGTTTTACGCCTTCATCCGTTGTTTGGGATAAACTTCGTCGCTTCTCAGGTAAAGTGTCACATTGTACTGTTTCTGGCCTACAGGTTTCTACTACCACCATAGTGGATCCGGCTGCCATCGCTAACACTCTGGGTGCTGCCTTTGAGGCGGTATCCAATTCGGACCATTATTCCGCCGGCTTTCGCTCTATCAAAGACCGGCTGGATTCCGACACCTTTAATTTTCGATCTGCTAATATTGAGTGTTATAATGAACTTTTCACAATGAGGGAGCTGGAGCATGCTCTTCATTGCTCTCGGCACTCCGCTCCTGGGCCGGACGGCATTCATGTCCTGATGTTAAAGAACCTTTCAGCCGACAGTAAACTCTTTCTCTTACAGGTCTATAACCGTATTTGGCAGGACGGCATTTTTCCTTCCGTTTGGCGCGAAGCCACCATTGTCCCTATACTTAAGCCTGGGAAGGATCGCCAACTACCTTCCAGCTACCGCCCTATCTCCCTCACCAGTTGCATTTGCAAGGTGATGGAGCGCATGATCAACGGGCGGTTGACATGGTGGCTTGAGTCTCAGAAACTTCTAGCGAACGCTCAGTGCGGGTTTCGTCGCTATCGCTCTACCGTCGACCATCTGGTGTCCTTGTCGACGCATATTATGAATGGATTTCTGAGAAAGTGTCAAACCGTGGCTGTATTTTTTGACCTGGAGAAAGCTTATGACACTTGTTGGAGGGGCGGCATTTTACGTACACTTCACGATTGGAATATCCGCGGTCGTCTTCCCATATTTCTTCGGGAGTTTATGACGGACCGCGTCTTTCGTGTACGTGTAGGCTCGGTTTTATCTCGTCGTTTTATTCAAGAGAACGGAGTACCGCAGGGCTCTGTACTCAGTGTCACACTTTTTGCGGTTGCTATCAACCCCATTGTTGATTGTATTCCACCTGGCATTTCATCGTCCCTTTTTGTTGACGATTTCGCTATTTATTGCAGTTCACGGCGGACCTGTCTACTCGAACGCCGTCTCCAGAGCTGTATCGACCGTCTCTACGCCTGGAGTAACGCCAACGGCTTTAATTTCTCCGCCGAGAAATCCGTCTGCATCAACTTTTGGCGCCGGAAGTATTTCCCTCCGCCCACTCTCCATCTTGGGCCAGGGATACTTCCGTTTGCAGACGAGGCGAAATTTTTGGGGTTGATTTTTGACAGGAAGTTGTGTTGGACCTCGCACGTTTCCTTTTTAAAAGCAAAGTGTGACCGTTCTCTTAATCTTTTACGTGTTTTAAGTGGCACATCCTGGGGAGCTGATCGGACCGTCCTTCTTCGCCTTTATCGCTCTTTGGTCCGATCCAAGCTTGATTACGGGTGTATTGTTTATTCGTCGGCACGTCCATCTGTGTTGCGTCGATTGAATGCCATTCACCATCGTGGCATAAGAGTCGCTACAGGGGCCTTTCCAACTAGCCCTGTACCCAGTCTGTACGCAGAAGCTGCAGAGCCTCCGCTGTCCTTCCGGCGTGAGATGCTTTTGTGCAGCTATGCTTGTCGACTCTCAAGCTTGCCTAACCACCCGTCCTTCGATGTATTTTACGAGGATTCGCTTGATCGCCAATATTTTGTTAGCTCCTCTGCATTGCTCCCTCCAGGGGTTCGATTTCGACTGCTACTTCGGCATTTGGACGTTACGCCAGCGCCGGCTCTTACCCGAGGGGAAACGCGCTTTCCTCCATGGTCGCGCGCTGAGGCCCACATCCACTTTGGGCTAACGTCGATGCCGAAGAATGAGACCCCTGCTTCAGTCCTTAGATCCGCATTTTTAGAACTTCAGGCAACATTCGGAGACTGTAATTTTATTTATACTGATGGGTCTAAGACTGATGTTGGAGTAGGATGTGCCTTTGTTTTAGGTGCGCATAGTTTTACTTTTCGTTTACCCGGGCAATGTTCGATTTATACCGCCGAACTTTTTAGTATCTATCAATGTGTTTTATACATTCAGCGGCATGTTTTACGGCGTTGTGTTGTTTGTTCGGACTCTCTGAGTGCCCTTCAGAGTATTAACGCGCTGTACTCTTACCACCCCCTCGTACAGCGCATTCATGACCTGCTCCATTCGCTGGGTGCCTCTGGCATCAGCGTCTCTTTTATGTGGATTCCAGGTCATGTGGGTATCTCAGGGAATGAGTCGGCCGACGCCGCTGCGAAATCGGCGATTTTATTACCCAGATTTTTTACTTCTGTTGTTCCCTCGTCAGATTCGTGTGTCATTTTACGTCGCCGCATCCTCTCGCGCTGGCGCGATGAGTGGACGGCCCTCCGGGGGAACAAGTTGCGGGAGGTTAAACCTCTTCCGCTAGTCTGGGCTACCTCTTCCCGTGCTTCTCGTCGGGAAGAGGTACTTTTAACACGCCTTCGCATCGGACATTGCCTTTTTAGTCATAGATACCTGTTAAGTGGTGATCCCGCACCTCTGTGTGGTCAGTGTGACGTGCCCTTAACGGTCCGTCACATTTTAACCGAGTGTCAAGTTTTAGCTCCACTGCGCGTTCGCGTGGGTCTGCCTGTTGGCCTAGCCAACGTGTTGGCAGACGACGCGCATGCTGTAGAATGTCTTTTACGTTTTATCACTGACATTGGTTTTAGCCGTCGCATTTGATGCGCCTAGCGCCTTTTAGCTGTTTGATTTTATATTGTTAGTTTTAAAGGGGCCCTTCTCCCCTGATATAAGGCGCTCATGTTCCTTGCATTCTGCAGTTCTTGACACGTTTTATTCATTTAGTGACCATGATTTTAGTGTGTTGGTTTTTTAGATATATTTATTGTTATTCTTGTTATTGTTATTATTGTTATTGTTTTTATTGTTATTGTTATTATTGTTATTGTTTTTATTGTTATTGTTACTATTGTTATTGTTATTCTATTGTTATTTTTAACTTTTTTGACATCGCGGGTTTGTGTCCCGTTTTTTAATTATGCGGTTTTTTACCTGTCTTTTATATTGTGACCTTATATTTTACTCATTGTAACGGCGCTGATGACCGCAGCAGTTTAGCGCCCTTAAACCGCATATCCACCCCCTCCGAACCGTCTGCTTGGTGTTTTTCCTGTCCGCATACTTGGCGCTCGTTGCCATCTGCCGCTATCATAGAAAAGTACAAATGAAACCATACAACATTTTTAAAACTACTTTTAAAGGCTTTACTTACCAACTTTATGAAAGGAGATGCTGAAACTGGCTACTGTCTTTGTCCATACATTTTTGGCACCTCTTTAAGAAACTATCCATCACTCGCCATAGTTCACGTTGAGAAATCTCCTGGCGGATATTTTGTTATAATTCTTCCAGGGTGTGTGGTTTTGTCTTTTAAAATTTATGTTTTAAGTTACCCCCGGGGGGTATTTTATGAACAATATTACTGGCTGGGCAGTGTTTTTCCACTGGGCGTGTGGAAATATGATAAAATCATGATAACGCACTGCTGCTATAAACAAAGTTATGCTGTTGTGGTTTTAATGTGCAGTGTGAAGTGCAGTTTTGAGTTGACGGTGATGTGATGTAGTTCATTTATTACAAGTTATTTATTATTTTGGTCTGTACTTAGTCACAAAGTATATTATAGCTCAGTATATGTTTTCTACTGCACAGCGTGTATTTATTTATGATTTGTATGTGTTAACTCGGTTAGCTCGCCGAGTGAAAGTACGATTTGCAGAAAGATTTCCAGGTGTAAAAGTTCCAGGCCATACAACAATCCATGAATTTTACACTAAATTTCAGGCCACAGGAAGTGTTCAGGCTAAGAAATCTAAAAGACGGCAATCGGTTCTTACCGAAGAAACATTAGACAATAATTTCAAGATATACATTTTATTTTTCATAAAAATATCTTAAACATATGATATTTTAATCAAAATCTTTAGAGCCATTTTTGAGAAAATTAAAATTTTCGAAAAATCTTCTATGTAAAGGGTAATCTGGGGTGGGGGGATTTTCTTGAAAACCTTCGTGTCGCATCCTTGGAAGATACTGAACCTAAATACCAAGTTTGGTGTTTATCCGACCTTTCGTTTCTGAGTTATGCTGTTCACAGACAGACACACACACGGACATGTTTCCAAAAATGCTTTTTCTGGATTCAGGTGTCTCGGTATCGAATTTTTGGGTGGAATACAATACTTCCCCTACTTACT
This sequence comes from Deroplatys truncata, assembly GCA_030765065.1. Lineage (NCBI taxonomy): Eukaryota > Metazoa > Arthropoda > Insecta > Mantodea > Mantidae > Deroplatys > Deroplatys truncata. The sequence goes on along the minus strand of CM060976.1, from coordinate 19,423,094 downwards.
ATACGTAGTAGAGAACGTAAAAAAACATTTTTGGAAACATGTCCGTGTGTGTGTGTTTGTGAACAGCATAACTCAGAAACGAAGTCGGATAAACACCAAACTTGGTATTTAGGTTCAGTATCTTCCAGAGATGCGACACGAAGGTTTTTAAGCAAATCCCCCCACCTCAGATTACCCTTTACATGGAACATTTTTCGAAAATTTTAATTTTCCCAAAAATGGCTCTAACGATTTTGATTAAAATATCATATGTTTAAGATATTTTCATGACAAACGAAATGTATATCTCGAATTTTCTGGGAATGTCTCCAAAAGTATTCTTCATTGTGAACGACTTTTGCATAACTGGTAAACCATAAGAGATAGACAAAATTTTACTACACAAAACATGTAGATCGCGTTAAAATACACAATTTATGTCATATACATTTTTTTTATTGGGTGAACCATTTTCGAGATATTGCGTGTTATTCCCTTATATTTTCCAATACTTATACTTTTTCTCAAATTCGTTATTCTTTTTACTTTCTCTACTACGTATAGTAAGTAGGGGAAGTATTGCATTCCACCCAAAAATTCGATACCGAGATTTCGCCGGAAATACATGTTTTGAGACCTCCTGAATCCAAAAGAAGCATTTTTGGAAACATGTCCGTGTGTGTGTCTGTGTGTGTGTGTCTGTGAACAGCATAACTCAAAAACGAACAGTCGGATAAACACCAAACTTGGTATTTAGGTTCAGTATCTTCCAGAGATGCGACACGAAGGTTTTTAAGAAAATCCCCCCACCCCAGACTATCCTTTACATGGAAGATTTTTCGAAAATTTTAATTTTCTCAAAAATGGCTCTAACGATTTTGATGAAAATATCATATGTTTAAGATAATGTCATGAGAAATGAAATGTATATCTCGAATTTTCTGGGAATGTCTCCAAAAGTATTCTTCATTGTGAACGACTTTTGCATAACTGGTAAACCATAAGAGATAGACAAAATTTTACTACACAAAAAATGTAGATCGCGTTAAAATACACAACTTATGTCATATACATTTCTTTTGTTGAGTGAACCATTTTCGAGATATTGCTTGTTATTTCCTTAAATTTCCCAATACTTATACTTTTTCTCAAATGCGTTATTCATTTTTTTATGTCCTGGACATGCAAAGAGAATGGAATGCGCCACATAGCAACCAGCGTTAAAATATTTGACTATCGCTTAAAAGCTACCATATTTCCCTTGCATCTACAAGAAAATTACCAATAAGATTGACATCTCGATATCTCGATTAACATGAAGCATATGGAGAATAGGCAATTGTAAAATTAGATTGTACAAGAGTAGAGAAAGTCATGTGAGTGTAACACATCAGATTTTTTTTTTTTGTCCTGGTAATACAAAGGGAATGGAATACTCCACATAGCAACCAGCTCTAAAATATTTGACTATCGCTTAAAGCCTAGCAATTCCCCTTGCATCTACAAGAAAATTAGCAATAAGATTAACATCTCCATTAACATGAAGCATATGGAGAATAAGGGTTTGTAAAAATAGTTTGTACAAGAGTAAAGAAAGTCATGTGAGTGTAACACATCAGATTTTTAAAATAAGTACATAAAGGACTGCAGCTATTGGATTAATACGATAACCCGGATTTGAGAACTTCATTACATCTTTAGTACGAAATCCCTCGAACTTAGACCACTAATAAGGTTAGTTTCTGAACTTTTACAAAACGGGACGGTTTGTAATCGTTTAATAAAAGCGACTAACAGACATGCAGCTAAACCGAGGACACTCCCAGTCAGCACGGGACGTATAAAAAAACTATACGTATAACGTATAGTTTTATAAGTGAAAACTACCATTGAATGCAAGTGCAGCAAATTCAGTATCAGAAAGGGTATAAAAAAGGTGACAGGTTTTTAAACTTGCATGCCTTCTTTCTGTTCTGTTGCTGAAAAACGGGTCATTTAACCTCCCATTTGTACTCTTTGGTGATACCGGACAAACAATCTGAAGTTGGGTAAAATAGGACGTTTAAGATCCATACACGCACTAATATGATTGAGTTGACACTCCGCTATTGCGCCCATTAGAGTTCAAGCGTTAGGTAGGTAATTTATTTTAAAACGCTTCTCTTACGTCCTTTACCGTTCGAATTTCGGTGACTGCTACTTCATTAGCGTGCAAGTCTCGCTCGCTGTTATAAGGCTTCTTTGGATAGCTGGCCATATTTGGTGGGTTCCCCTTGTTTTGGGGAAGATGTTTAGACATCAATACAATAGCCTGGCAGCTCCTGAAGTGCACACAAAAATTCCGTGTTATAGAGAAGTACGTTTACATAAGTGGTAATTGAAGAGCGCACTACTACATTGAGATCTGCAAATGCTTGTTAAAGAGGAGCATTCTGTCAACAGCGACTATATGCATGTACCTCATATTTTATCACTTGCCTAATTGTATTGTGTTAGTTTTTGCATTACTTAAATGTGTTGAATGCTAATTACTTAACAAATCCTATTTTTTATGTGTTTGAGTTGTTCCTATAGAAGATCTTGTATATTCAAGGTGTTTAAAGTGACGAATGCGTGAAGGAGTACAATTTCCCCACTTCGCGCCGCCAATGCAAATGTTACCGTTAGCCATGTTTTTGTTTTCTGGCTTCCTGATTGCGCATTTAATGCTAGTTTGAGGTTAAACAAGGGGCAGCTCGCCGTACGCTTTATGTATTCCATAGTGGTTGCGATGTCGTTTTGTGCAATCCTGGTGGCACGGTGGCGCTCCCGATTGCTATGTCAAGCTAGGATTCCCGGCTGGACGGAGGATTTCTCAGGACTTTTTCATTGCCATACTGTGGAAGCCAGGAACAAATCACTCTTACATATCTAGGCCACCGGTCTAGTTAAGGGCAGAACACCCATCAACTGATATGTTGAAAGAATAATCTTTTGGCTGAATATATAACCGTCAAGTCTGCTGCAGCGTGCCAGACAGTGAATTTACCTACTATTTTGACGTTTCTGACTTTCGGGTTAGATCATGGACTTACTATCGAGATATTTGGCTTCTTCTCGGGTTGTGCATTTTTTTCGCTGACCCGTGTTGGATGTGCCTGGTATACATTGACAGCTGTGCAATACCTTAATTTCATGATATTTCAGTGGAGTCTGCTCTTTAAGGCCTTTCTTCCGCTGAGCTTCGCCCTTGTTGCTGATTGTTGTTTCATACAAGCAAGGTTGGAAAGTCAGAATCAGATTGAAAAATTCAATTCCATAGCCGGGGTTTGAACCACGGAGCTTCCAATTTCCAACCGAGCCTCCATGGCAACTGACTGACTTGCATTTTTTCCGGTAAGCCACAATTAGTTCTCAAATTATTTTGAGATGCCCTACCCCAATTGCGACTTACAAGGTCGTAAGTATTTTAAGTCCCGGGCTTCATAGTTAAACCAACTATTAAGTCAATCAATGGTAAGTTTTGCTTTTTTTTCACGCAAGCCGTGTGTAGGATAAGGTTGGAAAAGTAGAACCAGTCTGATTCTAGGCTTCTGTTGGTTAAGAACAGAATTATTATGCTAGTGACTTTGTTCGGTTTTCACTGCCACTTCACTTTTCTAGGTGACTTACTTTAGTATTGTCTGTCACTTCACCTTTTCTTTGCGCGTAGCAGCCTCTTCTGCCTTCCGCTTCACTCACTGGGTTGTCGAACACAGGACTTCGCTTCTCTCGCACGCTGAGCAGCATTCGCTGTAGGTCATAGCAGGAGTTTCGAGAGAGTTTGCGCGAGGCGGGGGAAGACATCCAAAATTATTTTGTTGCGTCTCGAAGGCCTTCGTGGTATTTACGTCGGAGAGAGTACCATCCTGCGTATCTCTTCAACCAACCAGTCGGCCGGTACTGAAGGACACCTTCATCCGCGCGATAAGCTCGGCCCATAGTAGCTGCTTAACTAGTATATAATATATAGTAAAAGTATCAACTATACATAGATATAGAGTAGTGAATTTTGCCAAATTCATAGCGATACTCTTTATTACATACTAGGTTGTTATTATTATTATTATTATTATTATTATTATTATTATTATTATTATTTCAGTTTTCGGTTATATATAATATTGGCCACTGATATTTTAATGTACTGCTGGTGCATTAGTGTTTGTATGTGCTTTTATTCTCTGCTATCAGTAATGCATTTCATGACCCGTTGTGATTTGTCCCCTGTGTTGCTACCTCCTATTGTGTCTATCGACTCCTAAGGAACCTACCGCAGTGTTGGTGTGACGCAGTAGGCGTTTACCAGTCGCTGAGAGCAGGTCGCAATGGCCGTGCCAATCATAGATCCCGCCAGTTGTGAAGTGCGTGGTGTGATTAGATTTTGCTGGCAAAAGGATCATCAGCTGTGGACATCTATCGTGAGCTATGCCTCGTGTATGGACCGGGCATAATGAGTGACAAAACAGGTTCGACAATTTCGAATCGGCCGCACAAATGTGCACGATGAACAGCGGAGTGGTAGGCCGACAAAATTGTTGAGCAAGTGAACCAAAAACTTCGAAATGATCGGCTTTGTGGTCTGGCTGATGAATTCCCAAATGTTGCTCGAAACTCACTTTACGGATTGTCACTGAAGAGCTTGGATATCGGAAACTGTGCGAGGTGACTGCCAAAACTGCTCACCGGTCAGCACAAAGAGCAACGAATGCGTAGTGCACGACAGTTTTTGGAGCGCTATAGACAAGATGGAGAGGAGGCTCTTTAACTACTGTGGTCCTTAGCGTCCCATTCTATATTGGGCGTGAAAGACCGGTAATTTTGCTCAGAGGCCTCTTTATCAGGCTTGAGGTTCTTTTACGTGCCGTAAATCTACGACACTGGTTTTACTTCCCCTCTGAAGGAAATTATGCTAAGGATTTTTACGCCCGAAAAAATCCATCGCCCTCCGCGGGTTTGAACCTGCGACCTCGGGAACTAGAGGCTAGCATGGTAACCACTACACCACGGAGGACGACAAGATGGAGATGGTTTTTTTCCGATATTGTTACGGGCGACGAGATATGGATATCGTACACTAACACCGAATCGAAATAACAGTCAATGCAGTGGCGCAGTTTCGGTTCATCCAAACCAAAAAAGTGTAAGTAGTCGCCGTACACGAATTGCAAAATGATGACTACCGTGTTTTGGGACGAAAAGGGTGCGCTTTCGATTGATTTCATGAACCGTGGGTCAACAATTACAGTGACGTGTACAACGTACTGTGCAACGCTTACCAAACTGAGACGTGCGATCCAAAATCGACGCCGCGGGAAACTGTCGTTTGGCATCATCCTCCTGCACGACAACGCACGCCCGCACACGCTGCCAAAACCAAAGAGAAGATTCAAGAGTTTCGTTGGGAACTCTTTGACCATCCTCCGTACAGTCCCGACCTGGCACCAAGCGACTATTTCCTCTTCTTGCATTTAAACGGTGGCTGGGTGGACAACGATTTCAAACCGACGATGAACTGAATACGAGCGTTACGGGATGTACAAAATAGTAAGTTGTCTATGCTGCTAGTTTAGCAAATTCCACTACACTACAAATGCATAATCAGTTGTTAATCTTGGTGCATCTGTAGCAACCTGCCTATCTATATTAAAAGAAAAAAAAAACAAAGCAGATTTTCTTGTTTCGTGTTTGTTATGCTTATAACTGTGAGACTGGTGTATCCTGGCATTTTTTAAAATTATTTTCTTATCTTCTAGACGGAGATAATAATGGGCACTCGACTTCAACGGAACAGCATTTATTGTTCTTGCTGCCTGGATAGCTTGGTTTGGAACCGATGGCCTTCCATGAAAGTGAACTTTGTATGTCGTTTGAGTGTGTTCTGGTTTGTGCTAAAACACGTGTTGGCATTGTAGGTTTGTTTTTAAGGCACGGGTGATTTAGGGTGTAGCTTATTTGTAAGCTTGCAAATATTTCATTGTCGTAGATATTTTTAGAGCTTCCTTGAAGAGTGCAATCAATGCCTGTTTATCTTGAATAAGTTCTTAAGTCCAGTAGTTGTGTGGTGTGCGCCTTGTCTTTTGTTGTTACTTTATTTGTTTGTTTATTTGCAAAAATGGTCCCGGTTGTACTTGAATACTTTGCATAAAATAGATTTTCGAAGGCGTAATTTGTTTTATCTTTATTTGGGTCTCTTTTGCCATTCACACACATGTTATTCTTGCGTAATGTTCATAATTTCTGTTTTTATATTGTCCTAAGTTTGTCTGATGTGGGGATTGTTCCTATGAACTTTATTTTTTAGGGTTCCACAAATAGATGCACCAATTTAGTCAATTTTTTCCTCTGTTAGAACATCTCGTTTTCATTTCTTAGGGTTAGCGATCCCGTTGTCCTAAACTTATTAACCTGACATCTAACAGTTTTTTTATCTGGAACTGTAATACCAGGAAATATCTCCGAAATTGTCTATACACCTGTCTACAAGATTCGGTTTTTACGTATGTATCGTACTTGAAAATTCGTTGTTAAAGCGTGAATTTGCCGGCAAGCATTGCAGTGCACTAATAACAAGACATTAACACAGTCAAGCAAATCACATACAACATAAATGTCTTGAATAAACTTTCACTCCTGAGATGCACACCTCTCTTTACAGCAGGAACACAAAGCAACAACTGAAGTACAAATGATAAAGATGACCTTGAACGTGTTATGCGCCGCAGTTGCGCATCTTAAGAGTACCGAGGTCACTGCAGTACAGCATGCTACGCATATAGCCGGTCTGTGGCCTCACCTTAAAACGACCGCACTGTACTTTAGCATTTAAACTATCATGATGTACCTTTATTGATAATGGCAAAATGTGGTTTTACTAATGTCATGTGTGCTGTGACAATGACTTACTTCCTTCAACTAGTATTTTCGAGTTGTCAGATTCTGTTGTGATGGGTGGTAAGTGTTGTCTTGAATCCTAAGGATTTGCCATTTGAGTGATTCTGTTTTATTGTCTGTTGCCGGCGATTTAAGTGGCTGAAGCATATGGTTAGTCATTTTGTCATGCCTAGTGTTTTCTTGGGCAATGGAAACAAATGTATAAAACAGTATCACAACTCTTAAGAGTCGCCTAAGTATGATTTCCTTCAGTCATAAAACCGAAGGTCTCTGGCCAGGTACTAGATACCTAGAGAAGTTGCTGGCTCTGAAGGGTGAGTGGAGGGGCATTATCAAAAATCATTTAGTCGAATTTATCTTCAGCTGTTATTCTGCCCTTGTTGGTCGTGGTAAATCGAGAGTAAAAGAATCTCCACCTTTGGAGTCAGAGTTCAAGAGCTGCTCCTGTTGTGTCAAAATCATGTTCTTTGCTGCTGCATATTGGTTTTCTTGCTCATACGATTTAATTCATGGCATGCATCTGCATTCTTCCCCAGTCTCTCATGCTTTCGCTTTATATAAGTATATGCCAGTGTGAAGTTTGAGGGAAAAGTGAGAGTCTGCATGATGTGAACTATGCTAATGAAGTTCATGCAGCATTAGGGTCCCTTGCGCTTGCTTGCCTGTGATGCAATATTCTTTTGGTCTTGAGAATGAGCAGAATATTACCCATAGTTGCACCATGGCAAACTATTTTCTTGGATCTTTTATGGCTTATGGTTGCAAGTGTTCCTTTGGCATTGTACAATTTTCTACATACCAAGAGATCTAGGGATCTTTAGCAGATAGCCCAATCTTATGGTGGTACTCCAGCTATCTATACTAGGGTCTATCTGTGCAGCAAGTTCCATAGTTTTTTTGCTCACACTGTGGTGCATTTTCTGAGTAATGCTCTTTTTAGTGGTGCTTGGCACATTTGCAGCTTTTCACATTAAGCAAATATTACATTCTGTGGGATGTGGATTGGAACCTACTTGTTCATGTGACATTGAATGACATTAATAGATCCCGGGTGCAGCAAATTTAAAGGTACAATAACTTTCTTACTCTATACAGAGATGATGATGCATGCATGATAGTTGCTAGAATGTTTTGATGGTAACATTCCAAGGCCCTGCAGTAGATAAATAAATCTATTTCTTCAACATACATTAAGAACATATTAATAATTAGTTGGAAACCATATTACACATTAGTCTATTCATTATTAAATAAGGCAGCTCTTATTAACTGAGTATATTGTAACTCACCCTTGCAAGTTGTTGACCACTCTATTGACCCTGGTAAACTTTAACACTGGTAAAATTATTACTAGATACCCCATACGGTTCAGAAAGTACTGTCTGGCTTTTATCCAAATATGTGTGGGGCAAAGAGTTTTGTAATCATAGTTGTGAGGGAGACAATTTATGTAGTATACACATTAGGGTTAAGACTTTTAACAACAGCCATCTGCAGTCAACACTAGCTGAATTAGCACTGGTGTTCTGCTATTGCACATCTGCAAGGATAGTACCAGGCACACTAGTGTCATTAATAAGAATGAAGTCCCCATATAAGTCCAGATTTCTGCAGTTAAAGGCCAATTTCATCATTGTCTTATTCTAGAGTTTTAATCGCCTAGCATGGCACATTCTCTTTGAATCAGCGCATCTTAGGGAATATCCTTTGGAGATTTTTCTTACACTTGATCGTGGTTTAAAGAGAAAGCTAATTTACAAAGCAGCATGCTTCTGGATGGAAACAGGCTTCCCTCTTCACATAACCTGCTTGGATAGCTGGCCATGCATCTTCCATGTGCCAAGGTTTGTAATTAACATCACCACAATAATGTTAAGATATTTGTAGAACTAAAGGTATACTATTCCAGTGAATTAGTTTTATTTGAAATGTACATATAACCACTTTATAGCAGACAGCAACACATAATACTGGTGTATTTGTGCTGCTGGTGGCTGAGGTTGATTGTGGCAGTGAAGGCAGTGTAGGCATCAGAGCTCAGGAGCTGTTATGCTGTTCAGGAATCTTGGTAGCAAATTCGCTTTGCTAAAAGCAGAAGAGAGAAAGGAATCACATAGCCCTTGCAAAGGAATCGCATGGTAATAACTTATATGGCAGATGGCAATTTTTATAAACACTATGATTGATGATGATGATGATGATGATGATGATGATGATGATGATAGTATGTGTCTATGAAGAAATGTCATGGATTGATGCTCAGAAAATTACTTTGTAAAGGAATATTTCCACAGTAAACATAGAGTTTGTTAACATTGACTTGATGATGATAATAACTAATGGTGGAAAGGAATTTTTTTTTGGGGGGGGTCTTGAAGTTTAACGTCCTTTAACTGGGTAGATCATATTGGTCAGCGAGTGAATGAAATGGTTGAAATGATATTCAAATAGGCCCATGGTTCCTAGAGCATAGAGTTACCCAACATTTGTCTTCTCACGAAACCCTGGAAAGAAACCTTATCCAGCTGACTCACCCTAACCGAGATTAAAACTGAAAGAAAATCTTGTCTTAGGTTTCATACTCTGAAACTTAGGCTCTTGCAAAGGAATTCAGCCACAATATATTGTATAACTCTTTATAAGGGGGGAAAATGAACATGATATTGGTGGTGATAATATGCACAGGCATGAAAGTAAACCCTCTTCTGGATTCCATGCTCTGAAAATTATGTTCTTACAAAGAAATGCTGCTACAATAAGTTATGTCTGTGGAGTTTTCCTGACCAAAAATTCCTTCCTAATTTATGGTTTGTCATAAATGGATTGCTTTCTATGGGTTCTACTACACACATGCACGCTCTCTCTCTCTCTCTTTCTCTCTCTCTCTCTCTCTCTCTCTCTCTCTCTCTCTCTCCTCTCTCCTCTCTCCTCTCTCTCTCTATATTATTATGCTAAGTAGCATAGCTATTTACATAACACTAAGATTCATTATAATAGCACAATTTTGATGTATTCTGTCAATCCAAATGCAAAATAATAGCATAGTAAATATATGTTTCATTAAATACTCACTTAATTACAGATATAGGTCTACAAATTTTAAGATTCTGTTACAGTAGTGCATTATTTTACATACTATGTCAATGATCTACCAGCATGACCATGACAAAAATTGTATGTTACATCTACATGATTTTCTGTGCCCAGTTTTATCTAGTTTCTACAAACTACTCTTATGAAAGCTTATTTTTCTATCTACTTCATGTTAATCAAGATAAATCTTTGCAGAAATAATTTCATTACACATTTTGTTGTAGGTATAAGGAGTATAGAGGAAACTGAATCAATAGCCAGACATTTAATACTGAGGGACTATATGCTGGTCTTGAAGTTCCTCACTCTTTCCATGAAATCACAAGAAATATTTGCGACAGTACCTTAAAAAATAACGAAAGTTATTGTAAAATTCAAACCAGTAATTACAGTTACCTATCTCAGAAATGACTGATGCCACAAAAAATGTTATTTCAAATAAATTATGTTTTAAAGGGATGTACATTTTTGTCTATCTCATAACATTTACCAAAATTCCTTCCAAGTGAAGAGGACTTCATAAACTATCTCCAGAAAATTCAAGATATGCATTTTATTTATCAAGTAAATATCTTAAGTATATGGTATTTTATTCAAAGCATTAATACAATGTTTAAGAAAATAAAACATTTAGACAAAAGATTCATGTAAGGGTAGTTTGGGGTGACAGGATTTTCTTAAAAATCTTTGTGTCGCATCTTTGAAAGAAACTGAACCTATATACTAAGTTTGGTATTTATCCAAGTTTTCCTGTTTTATTTACGCCTCTTCAGTGATGCACACAAAAAAACACAGAACTTTTTCTAATTTGTTTTTGGATTCAGTGGATCTCAAAACATGCATTTTTGGTATCACATTTTTGGGTAGAATGTAATACAAATTTCATCTACCTATAGGTATGTGGTAGAGAAAGTAAAAAGTATCATTTGAATCTTAAAAATTCATGCATACGATATCGGTTAAGACCGCTGGTGACAGCCTGACTACAAGAAAGTATGCACCTGCCAGACAGTACTGTGTTAGGCTGGTTCACAGAATGTATAAAATATAATCTCTGGCTCATAGGAATTGTGCATGTTGGAATTTATATTTAATGGCTGCATATGCTTCCTCAAACAATGGAAATTGAAGGAAGTGAAATGTCTGGCAGCTTGAAATCTCTATGATCTGTTTGTTGCTAAAGACCTATCATGAAATTAAGTGTTCAGTTAATATTTTTATTATTTCTTATATTTTCAGAAACACCACAGAACTCCCCATCCAGGAATGCTGGCTTTAAATCAGTGGAGTTACATTCTGAAGCCACCTTATCTCCATCATATATTTCAGGTGGAGGAAAATCAAGGCGCTCCTCTACCAGCTCTGTAACAAGTGATCTCTTTCCAAAAATTGAAGCATCTGTGGGAAATGCATTTCACTTGCAGGTAAGCACTTTGTTGATGCATTTGTACAGTATCTAAAATTAAGTATTTGTAAAATTTTAGATTGTAAGATGCATGCACATTTACAGTGGCTTTAATGTGTATTTAAGATAATCATTTTGTATTTTCAGTTTAATTAATGCATTCAGGAGTGAGAGAAAAGGCAGCCTTCACAAATATTGGTAGTTAGCTGAATGTTAAAGCATAATTTTAAAAACAATATTCAGCAGTCACATAGCCTCTGTACCCATTGCCATTTGGTTTTACTCTGCAGACTGTTGAAATAACAGCTTATTTTCCTTCCACTTTAGCTTAAGTATGTAGTATTAAAATTTGTTTTAAATTTCATATTCACAACAAACCATTTCAGTTAGGTAAAATCCAAAATATACATTTTGCTGTGTGCAGGAAGTTGAGATGATACATCTCTTAAAAAGCAAGTTGTTATATGCTGAATATGATCTCATGAGAAACAAAAAAGAACTTAGGGTATTATTTGAAAATTTATAGTGAATGGATCTTTTACACTCAGCTCAGTATTGTTACAAATTACCTTTGAATATGCCTCTATTGTCCACTTTGATCTTCTGACAAATTTCCTGGTGAAAATGCAAATATTGTTTTTTGGCTGGATGCATTTGGAGATGAGATGGTTTCATTTATAGGCTGGTTCTTGTTTTTTCTATATCAATAGTTTTTCCGAAATAATCAGCATGGTTGGGTTTTGAATCATTTTTATTAATTTTGTTTCATTTTGAACATTGGGATTTGTTTCCCAGAAATGATATGGTACTGCTGATTTTTCCGTTTCTTTGTATTTCATGTGTCTCTGATGTTCCTTGAGCCACGGACCAATGCTTCTTTTTGTTTTGCCAATATAACTTTTTTCAGTCTTTACCGTTGATCTTATATATTCCTGCATTTACTAAACAGGAATTTTGTCTTATGTATTGTCTTAATTAGGTTCTTCAAACTGTGTTTATTGAGGGTGAACTTTCTGACATTTGTCATGTGCCCTGGGGATGGTATGCGAGTTTTTTTAATGTTTTGTTTCTTTGATTTTTCTGCAGCATGACAGATTCTTTTGCTATTTCTTCTTAGTGAACCTCTGAATGTTCCTGTCAATGAGATATTTCTGAAAATCATTTTGTATGATTTTTTTTTATTTGATAAATTCTTGCATGTATGTGTTGGTTTCCCTTAGTTGTGTTCATCAGTCTAAACACTAGTATTGAAAACTGCATGTTTGTGTGCTCTTGGGTTAAAAACCTGTGTTCTTTATGCAATTATCTGTTTGTGTTTCTTTTCTGAAGGTTCCAAATTTCAGTTTTTTGCCTGTTCTGTTACATGGATTTCCAGATAGGTCTAGTATAGGTTGCCAAGATTGGAGATTACTATTGTATCATCAGTATGGGATACTATTGTAGTACCTGATGAAACTGATGTATTATTTTTGTGCATAATAAAGAGAAGAGGAACCAGAGGAGTGCCTTGTGGTTCGTCATATTGATACCTGTCTATATGTTATGGAGTACACTCGAAACTACAAAAAAGTGTCATAACAATATGCATGCTGACTTAATTAATTTTTTAAAGAAGCCTCTAGCCAATGTGTATCATCTATTAACAAAAACTCCAAAATCATAAAAGTAAGTTATAAATCTTGGTGTATTCCATTAATTTTTAACACTGTGAGGGCTAAAATGATGTTTAAATTCCATTACAGTCTGACCTTGAATCTGCAAGTGAGGTAGAAGATACTTTTGGACAGCAGTTTGAACACATTAGTAAAGAACAACTGTGCTCTGCTTATCGTAAGATTCATTCACGCTATATGAAGTACAAAGGCCGGTATGCAGACTTGGCACGTCATTATAGAGAACTGGATAGGGAGAATGTCAAAGCAAAGGTATCTATGGAATGTTTCTTAATTTTAAGCCTATATGGGTCAGCACATACAGAAGTTGCATGTTGTTATGAACTCTTGGAGAAGCATACAAAGACAAAACATTAGTTTGAGATTAGGAGCCCCTCTCCAAAGTGCCTCATTCAGGACTGATAAACTATGACCTCATTTTGTAGATTGCAGGAAATGCTGATGTTGTCCTCGGAGGTTTGACGACTGTTTACTTTTTTTTAATTTCTTTCTTCCCAAATTCAGCTTTGTTATTGTTTGTTGTTTGGTTATTGGGAAGGAGAGCAGGGAGGAATGGCTGCAGCTAGGAGTTACTGGTTATGTGTTGTTTACCGCTGCACACACCATTTAATAAAACTGTGCTATATTACTTGTGTGATATCTGGTACGCAGGTGCAAATGAACACTTATAATGATTATTTAGATAATTCCCGAGTCATTTTTGTAATGCTGCATCACTTACTGTATTTAAAAAAGAAAAACCTGTTTTTGGAGTTCCTTGCTCTCATCATCAGCTCCAGGTCGGCTGCCACCATCGTTCCTGTGATGATTAGCTTTGTCCTGATGATGGTTGGACAAACCTCTGCATTAGGGTGTCCCCTGGTGGGATTTCAAAATTGAAAACATGGTTCTTGTTTTTCCAGATGTAAATTTTTTCCAAATCCCCTTCCTCAAGTTTGCACATTAATGTGTAATGTATAATTTTATAAAACATAATGCAAGAACAATAAAAACATAGAAGAAAAATATTAAGAAACAATAGAACAAGCAAGAGACATGTGTGAAGACATTTTTTCTTTAAGCATATTTTTAAGATGTATCTGATAAATATTTTTCATTAAATGTAAAAGGTGAAACCAGTGGCAAAATAGATGTGTAGACATTCACAAGCAAACAAAGAAAACAGTGTAGCCAACAATGATCGGACTGCAAGTTAAAACAACTCTCATTCATGTCTAAAAATACTAAATATCTCTTTGTTGTTGAGGGTCTATTGCCCCTTTTCTCCAAAATAATATTTAAAAAAAGCTAGCTTTAGTTCAGGTATTTTGTCACCCCCTTAAATTTGCCACTCTAGTTTTGGGCCCCTTTGGCCCTTGCCTAAATACTGCTCTGCCCGCAGTATAAAAGGAACATATTTTAATGCCTTGGCTTGTATATGATAGAGCTTAGCTTCAATAGACTTTATAAGCAGAGCTATGCATGATACTGCTAGAGATTACTCTAAACATTCATTTAATGTAACTGAATGTAAAAATGCAAAACATGTAGATATAACCCACAGGTTCTTATCTCATTCTCAATCAATTAGGTACATAATTTGCAGCACTATTACAAGTAATGTGTTATACTTTCAAAAGTCAGTTACACAACAGCATCTGCAATAGTAGATATGATTAGGAAAATCCTTCTCTTCCCTTCTACCCTCCCTCATTTCATCCAGCAGAGTTCATTAATAGGTAGAGTAAATGTATGAAAGTTTTTGCACTTAAGGTGCTCAGCATGTACAATACACAATAAAAACCAAATTAATTGAGATGTTATTACCTCTACATGTACACCAAATCTTTAAAGAAATCTGAGATGATGGTTATTTTTGTGTCTTAGATGAGTTGTTTTCCTTGGAGTGACCTGTGTATTGTTATACTTATGTTTTAATTCCACCTGACATGTTCTAATAAATCAATCCTGTGGCTCTACATGCCACAATGGACTGGGCCTGCCAACCCGACTGCTGGCCTCGTGCACACTTATGCACAGCAGAGGTTGGTGATCATCCAACTCATACAGGGAGGTGATGTGGACAGCATCATGCAACCTCCAGCCAGGAAGTTGGCTTACAAGACCAGACCTTTCCTCACGATGTTGAGTGGGCACCAGTCCTATACCCCAGACAAAATCTGCACCCTCTGGATGGGATTGAACCCTGGTGCATTCCATAGCTGGGAACCATAGCTCCATGCTCTAGCCCACAGCATCAAGGCGCAGGACCCTTTTATGTTTTAATGCATAGTAATTATTAACTGTAGTCAATTTAAATTAAAAACTGAAAGTGATATAATTATTCTTTTGTTCTCCCAGTCAGTTGGCTCACAAGGCCAGGACCACTGTCTATTGCAGCTGTTCACTTTCCTCTTGAAGTTGAGTGGGCACCGGTCCTATACCCAGGACTTAAAATGCACACCCTGATGGGTGGATTTAACCCAGGTGCATTCCATAGCTGGTAACTAGAGCTCCATGCTTTAGCCCACAGCGCAGGACCCTAGCATGTTCCAATGTACAGTACTCAATTTAAATTTAAAATTGAAAGTGATATAATCATTCTTTTGAACTTTGCAGACTATATTAGCTGAAAGTCAGGATAAAGCACTGCGAAGGATAGCTGAATTAAAGGAACAGTGCCAATTAGAGCAAAAAGCAAAAGCACATTTAGAAGATGCTCTTAGAAATGATTTAGAAGAGAAAGATCACCTGATCAGTGCGCTGCAGACAAAGATTGATTTGTTGAAGCCAAATGAGACCAAAGATGAATTAGGATATATGCTAATTGATTTAAAAGACAATACACAGGCCAAAAATGTTCAAGATGGTGCTAGCCCCAGTGAAAATGAAACTGCTCTCAAAGGTAAGCTTATGCACTGTTACTAAACATACATACAACTTTTTCTTTCTGAAGTAGTTATATTTTTCAAAAAGGAAAAATTTTAATAAATTATTTTAGGCATAAATCATTTTTAAGATAAATGGATTTCTATCAAAGAAAAAAGCATGTTCATTTCATGTCTATCAACTTTTGTTTTTATATCATAGTGTTTCTTTTCACAAACACATAGGTATTGAAGGCTCCTTTATCTTGAAAACATGAAATGAAGTAACTGTGGGCAAGGTTATCAGCAAGGAAGGGGGAGGGGGACAAAAGGACAATTGCCCCAAACCCTACAAATTTTATTATTTTCTCTACCGTCTATCTGTAGTAGGTAAGAGAAAGTATTGTATTCCATCCAAAAATTTGATATTGAGAGTTCATCAGAAATACATGTTTTGGGATCTCCTAAAGCCAAGAAAAAGCAGTGTTAGGAAAACGGTGTGTGTGCGTGTGCGTTTGTGTGTGTTTTGACCGCTTTCTAAAAATGCTTTTTATGGATTCAGGGAGTCTCAAAATATGTATTTCCATTGAAATCTCTGCACCACATTTTTGGATGGTATGCAATGCTTCCCCCTACTAACTATAGGTAAGCAATAGAGAAAATAAAAAGCGTTCTGCTTACAAAACATGTTCCATTAGAGGACACAGTTACATTTGAGAAGTTGCGAACATACAACATTGAATGTTTTACAAATGAGCAAAGCTCTGAAAATAAAGTGTTTGACATTAATTACGTGTTTTAATAAGCTCTGCATTTTTCCTTTAATACGTTTTTGTCTCTCTCTTATGGTTTCATAGTTAAACAAATTATATATAATCCAATCAAAGTTAAGAGGACTTTATAAGCTATTTATAGAAAATTCCAGCTATGTAC
Source organism: Deroplatys truncata (assembly GCA_030765065.1). Taxonomy (NCBI): domain Eukaryota; kingdom Metazoa; phylum Arthropoda; class Insecta; order Mantodea; family Mantidae; genus Deroplatys; species Deroplatys truncata. The sequence goes on along the minus strand of CM060976.1, from coordinate 19,406,253 downwards.
ACTTTATTATGTCATTGTCTCGATTCAGATTATATTTTAACCAAGATTGTTGTAGCCATCTTTGAGAAAGTAAAAAAAAAAATTAAATAACTTTTCCCTGTAAATGGCAGTGTTGAGTGGGAGGAACCACATAAAAATGTTAATGTTGTATACTTGAAAAATGCTGGAGTTAAATATGAAGTTTGGTATTTAATCATTTTTTGTGGGGAAGGGGCCCCCAATGGGTTTATTTCTAGTGAAATCTATACCAAATTTTGATGGAATACAATATTTCCTCTATCTACCTTAGGTAAGCATTAGTAAAGTAACAATGCTTAGGTGAATGAAGTTGTTACTCCACAGAGAATGCATATAAAAATAAATTAAAGCCAAATATATTCTATTCCGAACAAGATATATACATATATAGATGTCACAAATTGTTTGTAACAATTCAGCTTTTGTTTATTTTATGTTGGTGTGGTATTGTAGTGTGTTTATTTCATCCATAAAAACATAATACATATGTTATAGGACATGTCAGTTTAAAATACAAAGGAAAAGAACAAGAAGATACATGAAAGACTGTACAGATTTAAGTTATAAAGAATCATTTACAAATTAACATTTTGCACTACCTACTTTATGATGTAGAAATTCATCTACACTATAAAAGCTATATTCCATTAAGAAATTAAATAAAGCCTTTCTAAATTTTTGTTGGGATTCAATATCCCTTATATATTGACTTAGTTTGTTATATAAGTGTAGACCAGCATATGTGAAGCTATTTTCATAGAGGTTGGTTCTGTGTGAATTTACAAATAAATTGTTTTTTGCTCTAGTGTCATGTAAATGAACTTCAGCATTTGTTTTAAAGAAATTTAAGTTTTGTTTTGTATAGTTTAGTGTTTCATGCATGGTAAAGGCAAACTTTTATATTTTTTAAAATATGGCTTGCAGCTAGCTGTATTAGAGATATCGGCATAATTCTTATTACTTTCTTTTGCATTCTGAAGACCTTAATACTGTGTTTAGAATTCCCCCAGAAGATTATGCCATATACTAGTAAACTATGAAAGTATGCAAATTAAACTACCCTAAGAATATGTACACTGGACATAAATTTGACTGACCTTACTAAGAAGCACATCTTACCGAGTCTTTTAGTCAGGCTGTCTATATGCATTTCCTAACCTAAATTTTCATCCAATACCAATCCCAAAAATTTGTTGGTTCTTACATACTTTATCTCGTCTTTCCCCATTTTAATTTTTAGATATGTAGCATTCTTATTAGGTTTATTATGGAAGCTTAGAGTCACTGTTTTCTCTTTATTTAAAAGTAACAAATTTGCATTAAACCATTTTTACTTTCTCTACTACGTATAGTAAGTAGGGGAAGTATTGTATTCCACTCAAAAATTTGATAGCGAGATTTCACCAGAAATACATCTTTTGAGACCCCCTGAATCCAAAAAAAGCATTTTTGAAAACATGTCCATGTGTGTGTCTGTGTGTGTGTCTGTCTGTGTGTATGTCTGTCTGTGTGTGTGTCTGTGAACAGCATAACTCAGAAACGAACAGTCGGATAAACACCAAACTTGGTATTTAGGTTCAGTATCTTCCAAGGATGCGACACGAAGGTTTTCAAGAAAATCCCCCCACCCCAGATTACCCTTTACATGGAATATTTTTCGAAAATTTTAATTTTTTCAAAAATGGCTCTAACGATTTTGATTAAAATATCATAAGTTTAAGATGTTTTTATGACAAATAAAATATATATCTTGAATTTCCTGGGAATGTCTCCAAAAGTATTCTACATTGTGAACGACTTTTGCATAACTGGTAAACCATAAGAGATAGACAAAATTTTACTACACAAAAAATGTAGATCGCGTTAAAATACACAATTTATATCATATACATTTTTTTGTTGAGTGAACCATTTTTGAGATATTACTTGTTATTCCCTTAAATTTTTCAATAGTTATTTTCTCAAATGGGAATTCATTATTCATTATTCATTTTTTTGTCTTGGATATGCAAAGAGTATTAATCTGTGGCAAAGGGAATGGTGCTGTACCTAGCAACCAGCTATTAAGAGATATGTATGTGCTTAAAGGCTACTGTATTTCCAAATTGCCCTTGTAAATATATATTCCCCTTACATCTACAAGAAAATTAGCAATAAGATAGAGTCTGCAAATGTTTATCTGGAATAACATGAAGTAGATGGAGAATAAGCGTTTGTAAAAATAGTTTGTACAAGAGTAGAGAAACTCATGTGAGTGTAACACACTAGATTTTTTAATATACTCTAGAATGTTATATATATGATTAGTATTATTATCATTTGCTCGTGTCATCTACAAAAAGTGTTACATGCACATTTATCAGACTATTTACATTGTCAGCTAAGTCATTTATGTACAGTATAAATAACAGTGGCCCGAGAACAGATCCTTGAGGTATACCATATTTTATATTTTTAAAGTCAGACAGCTCTTTATTAATTTCATTGGTTTTATATCAAAATACTCAATTTCTACAGACTGCTTTCTATTTTCAAGCTAAGACTTAAACCAGTTTAAGTTTAATGCTAGTCCTCTTATGCCATATGCAAATAATTTTTCAAGTAGTAACGAATGATTTACTATGTCAAACACTTTTGTTAGATCTAAGAATATGCCTAGTGCTAATTGTTCACTGTCTAGTGCACCATAACTTGTTCAATAAAATTGATTAATGCAGAATTAATTGATTTGTTTTTCTGAAAACCATTTTGATTATTATTTATTATTTTGAACCTATTCAGAAAGTTTATTAATCCACTATACATTATTTGTTCAAAAATTTTTGTAAATTACTGATATCGGTCTGTAATTTTCAACCTCTTCCTTGCTACTTTTCTTGTAGATAGGTTTCACTTTCGCTTGTTTTAGCCTCTCAGGGAATAGTCCACTTTTTAGTGAAAGAATAGTAGTAATATTAGAAACGAGGCACATTTTTAACAGCATAATTTGAATATCCATCAATTTCTGCTGATTTTTTGTTTTTTAATTTTTTGATTACTGTTTTGATTTCCTCAGTCGTTACTGGCATTAAAAAGAGAGTATTTTCATTATATTTTAGGTTTAGTTAGCCGTTCTTATCAAGAATTCTTTTTTAGCACATTTTCAGCAACACTTGTGTAAAAGCTGTTGAATAATTTGGATATATCTTTAGGATTGCTTATGCTTTGACCATTGCTTTTGATACAATAGTTATTTATTAAATTTGTCTCGTTTTAATTTTGTCCTTGATTATTTCCCACAACGATTTAGATTTATTAACTGCTCCTTTGATTGTGCTATCATTGTGTAACCTTTTTGCCTCCTTGATTACCTTATTATATATTTTTTTTATATTTCAGATAGTAGGCCTTTAATTCTTGTGATACTTTATTTTTCCTAACGTATTTACTCAAGAACCTTAATCTTTCCACTGATTTACATATCCCAGTTGAGGCCCATTTCTTATTTTGTTCATTTATCTGAATTTTGGCTACTGGTACTGCTGCTTCAAAGTAAAAACCAAATATGCCCAAGAACTTATTTACTGCTCCATTTAGTGATTTGGTCATATATACATTTTCCCATGTTTCTTTACCTAATAAAAAATTTAGATAATTCAAATATGTATCATTTGAAAGTTTAACACTTTTAAAAACTTTGTGTTCTTTTGTTGTGGTGAGCAATTTTTCATTTGAACAGCTAACTGCAGTATCTTGCATAATGATATGACAATGTTGAGTAAAAAACTTGAATTTCATACATCCACTTCTCTATGTTTAATATAACGTGATCAATTGCAGTACTGCTAAGGCTAGTGACTCTAGTTGGTACTGTAACTATATTTTGCATACCATACATATTTAAAAGGTTTTGGAGTTGACTTTTACATGGATTTTCAGTTAGATAGCTTATATTCATATTTCCAAAATTACTGTATCTTTTTTTGACTGCCTATAGAAATCTAAAATAGTTTCTAAGCTTTGTAAGCAAACTATAATATTCGCTGTTGGATTTCTATATACACAGTTTAGAACCATTTTGAAGTCAGTTAGCTCACATATACTGGCCTCAAAACTTTCTTCCTGATTTAGATAGTTAAATTTATCAATTTCTTTGAAGTTAACACTAGATGTTACATATATACATGACCCTCCATTTTTGTTAATTTTGTTTACAGATTTTTTAAATAGGTGGCTTGGTGGTTATGAAATCTTGACTATCCATCAGTTTTAACGCTATTTTGTTAAATATCGATGTAAGCAGATTATGTATTCCCTTAATGTGAACATTTTGGAGCCTTTGTGGTATTAAATAATTATTTGGCCAAAGTGAAGGTACTAATGTTTAAATTTCATTTGCTGTGCTTATCTAATAATTACTCGGATATTTGAATAATACCTTTACTGTTAAAATATACCTACAGGATATACATCAATTCCACTATCTGGGAAATTATTTGGGGGGAGGGGAGGTTAAGACATCGCAAATACCTCTGCTGACAGTTAATTCTCATTTCTGTGAATAAGAGGAGATTGTTGGTATTTTCATAAAAGTTGAAAGTGATAATTTTTCAGTGCATCATGGCTCTGATTGGTTATACCTAACAAATTCAAACTTGTTATTCATAATTTGGATCATATTACATGATCGGTATGGAACTGATTACATTTGTCAGCAAATATGATTATACAATATTGTATAAATGCCGTAAAACAAGATTTTTCAATACATGATATATGAGGGCTGACTGAAAAGTTCTTGGTCTCGAATGGAAATGGCAGCACTAATACAATGATTGTTTCCATTAAGTTGGTAGATATGTCATAAGTGTTTCTGAAAAATCTCAAGTCTTTCTATAAGTTTGGTTGTTGCATACAGCTATCTGAAGCAATATATTTGTTGATATGGATAAAATCAAGTATCGTGCACTTATCAAATTGTTCATAAAAGAGAGTTTGACACCAAATGAAATTCATGCAAGCTCATTAAAGTGTATGATAGAGCTTTTCTTTTATTTTTGAGAGTGAAAAAGTGGACCATGGAGTTAAAACATGGACACACCAGCCTAGAGAACAATCCACGTGAAGGATGCCCAAAATGTGGTACAACACCGGAAATTGTTAAAGAGGTGCATGATATGGTGCTGGACAATCAGCAAGTCAAGGTGGTGAAATTGCTGAGGCTATAGGTGTATCTAAAGAGCCTGTGAGTTACATTTGGGGATGCTTTGTGCAACATGGGTGCCAATTTGCTCACAGCAGATAAGAGAATGCACATGGGAACCTCTGAGCAGTGTTTTGAGAGACTGAACAAAACAAAACTGACTTTACTCTCAGATTTGTTACAATGGATGAAACTTGATTCTCATACATGAGAATCCAAACAGCAATCAAAACAGTGGATAGAAGCCAGTTGTTCAGAGCCAAAGAAGGCAAAGTCAGTTCCATCAGCAGGAAAGGTCATGAGATCGGTGTTTTGGAATGCTAAGGGCATTTTGCTGATTCATTATCTTGAAAAAGGTAAAACAACAACCGGAGAGTGTTACTCTGATCTTCTGATCAGGCTAGATGATCAGGCATCTAAAATATTCAAGAGTAAAGACCTAGTTTGCAGAGGAAAATAATCATCTTTGACCAGGACAATGCACCTACCCATAAAAGTGTTCTGGCAATTTCAGAACTGAAGGATTTGCACTAGGATTTGTTGTAACCTCCTACATTTTCGCAACTCACGGGGGGTAAAGCACAGTACCAAGATCTAACATTATCAATCTACATGAGGTCCGACGGGGTGAGCTGATAGAAGTTCCTAAATACATCTGAAAATTCCTAAAAAATTCCTAAAATATTCCTAAAACATTATATGGAAGGAATTCACATGACAGAAATTTAGATTGAAAGTTATATTAAAGATCAATAAAGATACAGGTTACCTTCTGCTGACGGGCGTCTCCTATACTAATCCATGTCTGCACTCCTCGATAGTTACAAGAAGAGAGCATCAGACGCTTACTACTGATAACCGGTTTTACCCCCACTCTTATTACATCATTACCGGTCTGTGTTGCCAGTTCTAACATATAGCCATACACTGTTACCAACTGAATTACAATATTAACACCTCACATGCCACACTATGAATTGTTGGAATATCCACTTTACTCCCCACATCTGACTCTTTCCGACTTCCATCTCTTCCTGAAGCTCAAGATTGAGCATGCTTGACAGCATTTTTCTTTGAACCAGTAGATGGTGCCTATTTTGCAGAACTTCCAGAACACCTCTATGGATGGGATAATGACGCTTTAGCATTGCTGGAATAAGTGTATTGCCCTTGAAGGAGATTATGTTTAAATATGAAAATAACCCTAAAACAATAATTTGCTTTTTCATTGTTGGGCCGAGAACTTTTCAGACAGCCCTCATACAATATACATTACTTTATTCACTTACTGAATAAAAGATATGTTGTAGTAAAAAGGCTTTAACTTCCCCATTAAATTGTTTTATCTTTTATATTTGTTGATAGTTTATTATATAATTTAATACCTATATTTAAACGATTAACTTTTCAGAATATTTGTCCTGCATAACTGAACATGAAGGTCACTTTTTCTTTGTGTGTGAGATGGAAGTGGATATCTGAGCTTGTATGTAGTTCTCCTTGATATTTTTTATATGACTTAGGACTTCTGCTATAAAGAGGCAACCTAACAGTAGCATATTATGTTCCCTAAACTGTGGTCTACAGGATTGATGCCATGATGCCATGTACACAGGATGGCCATTAAGGTCACAATAGAAGAAATGGTAAACGAAGTTCACGATATTGTGTTGGAAGACCGCTGAGTGAAAATCCGTGAGATAGCTAAGACCATAAGCATCTCGAGTGAACGGGTGTTTAACATTCTGCACGAATTTTTGGGTATGAGAAACCTGTCAGCAAGATGGGTGCCACGACTGCTCACAGTTGAAAACAAGCAGAATCATGTGACCATTTCACAAGGATGTTTTAATATGTTCCAGTGCAACCCAAATGAGTTTTTACGTCATTATATCACGGTTGATGAAACTTGGATCCATTACTATCAACCTGAAACCAAACAACAATCAAAGCAGTGGATTTCCTTCAGCAAACCTGCTCCAAAGAAAGCGAAAAATATTCTGTCAGCAGGAAAAATCATGGCAGCTGTCTTTGAGATTCACAAGGGGTGATAGACATCCACTACCTGGAAAAGGGTAAAATGATCACAGATTCATATTATGCCGCAATGTTGGATCAGTTTCACAAGGAACTGTTAAAGAAATGACCCTATTTGGTGAAGGAAAAGGTTCTCTTTCACCAGAATAATGCACCCACACACAAGTCAGCCATTGCCATTCCAAAATTTGTGGAATTGGGCTACGAACTGCACCTTGCCCACCATATTCTCCAGATTTGATTCCAAGTGACTTCTTCCTCTTCACAAATCTGAAAAATTGGCTTGCTGGTAAGAAATTCATGTCCAGTGAACACATCATGGCAGAAACAACCTCATATTTTGCAGACTTGGAAAAATCATATTTTTTGGAAGGGTTAAAAAATTGGAGAAACGGACAATGTGTATTGAATCAAAAGGAGACTATGTTGAGAAATAAAATGTATTTTTTTGGAAAAAATTGTTATTTTCTGTAAAAAGTCAGTGACTTATAAATCTGCCCTTGTATGCATTTTGGTCCTAATAAATTCAGTGTATATTTTAGTGGTTTACTGTGGAATAGTTCATATTGGATGACATAGCTATGCATTGTATAATAAACAAAATTATCTATAGTGTAATGCTAATCACATATACAGTGAGAAGTGAGACAGCAGCATTCTAAATGGTTAAAAGTAACTCTGAAAGAGGGAGTACTCACAAATTGTTTGCAGTATTCTGTAAATGATTACTGCAAATATCTTCAGTATCTATTTCTATTGCTTAGCCCATTGTAATTACAGCTCAGCAGCATTTGTTTTCCTTTAAGAAGCTTATTTTGTGAGCATATTTCTTTACTCAAAGCATGGTTTGTTATAATTTCAGAGAAAATTCAGAAGCTGGAACTGCTGCTTTCTAATACCAGTAAACAGAACAAAGAACACATAACAGAACTCAGTGTCAGGAATCAGCAATTGCAGCAAACATTAGATGATGCAAAGGTATATCCACATTTTAAGCATGCACTATTGTTTCAGCACAGTATAAATACATTTTAAATAACAAGTAATCATTCAAAATAAACAACGTCCTAATGTTAGGTACTGATGTTGTTATTGACAGAGGTTAAACAGTGAACAGCTCACAGCAATAATACAGGATCTAAACCTAGCAAGAGGAGAGATTGCACAATTGACTGAAGCTTTAGATATTTTACACAAAAGAGAGGAAGAAGCAGCTCTTTCCTTGGCAGAGAATAAACTGACAATCCATAGAGAACTAGAAGCAAAGGAAGAGCAAATAAAATCCTTAAGGGAATCTATAACACAGTTGACTAAAGACAAGGAGGTACTTGCAGACAAAGGTAAGTTGTTGCTAACTATTTGTAGGTAAAATGAAAATGCATAAAGTTGCATACATATGTAAAATTAACTTTGTGTATGTGGGTTACCCCTGAAAGTCATAAATATTTAGGAGGCTGCCGATATAAACTACCAATAATTTTGTATGAATTTCAACCTTGGTTGAAGGATGTTGAAAAATGTTATTCAAACTCGTATATAAAATGTTGATTGTGTTCATGCAACCGTCTATGAGTTATAAGGATGTCTATTGTCATGTAAAAGTAAATCAAACCAGCTAGAAAAGTGGGCAGCTCAGAGGGAATTCCTTGTACTTGGACTTCTTGTGTCCCTCAAACCATGTAAAGATATAAATAAGCTGTTAGTAGTCAAAGATGCACCCAAGGCACATCTTGTATTCAACAAGTTTTATAAATTCAAAAAATTTAGGCTCAATTGATTCATATGTAATGTTATTTATTCATTTGTGTTTTCCCTCCATAGCTACAACTTTGCAGAATGAAGTAGCAGTTCTGCATTCATCAGCTCCTCCAGAGGAAAACAAGAACTTGGAAGAGGAACGTCAGGGTCTTATCCAGGTAAATGCTTAAAATTAAATCTGGGTAACTGATCAGATTACTCTTTTTATCCATATTTATTGGCATTTTAATATGAAAGCATTACATTAATGACTATGCAAAGTGAGTAAGAAACAATTTAGCTTTTATTTATTTAAACATAAATACTTATTCCTTTTGTTGATCTTGTGACCAAATCCAATGATACAGTTGGCCAAGCCATTAAGAAGGCTTTGAGTGCAAGAAATTCAAGAAAGCAAACCTGTATGGTACAGTCGCATTAGAAGAGGCTTTGACTGGCTACTCTTCGAGAATGTTTGCCATCTGCATTCTGTTAAATTTTGGAGCATTGCATTAATGTGTCTCCCTAGCAACAGGGTACTAAACAAAGATGGTGTCAGTTACGAGATAGTTGTGAGTGAGTTACAAGTGTTTTGTATGTCAGAGCTGCAAAGTGAGGCTTGTAACGCATTTCCAGTGTTTTTGTCACAGTATACATTTGGTGAACTTGAAAAAATAAAACAAATATTTCCTGCTTAGGAAGTATGTGCGACAAAAGTTTGTTTTTCTTGCACAGAATGCAGATTTGCAAAAAATAATGGGGTTTCTATTTTCAAAATTGCAACTTATCTTTAAATCTTGCAAATATCAAATGTAAATAATATTGTTGCTTTTCTCCCTCAGACCCCTCAGGGGCTCACCTTATGTGAGTACGGGTTTTTGGCGCACCTGGGGGTTCCCAAGCCATTCATCGCCACATTCATCCCCTCACCCCCATCCGGTCGAGGTGGGTTCTTCTCGTGACCGGTGGACACAAGGTAGGCTCTCGTGCGTTCTTTGCATCACATTCATACCGCACCTCACTATCGTTTCTTTCTTCTCCTCTATTTCTGTGCATTTCGCCCCACGTTCATTCATTTACGCCTCTATTTTACTTCTTCGCCGGCCTACCTTGCGTGCGAAACGCCCACACAGTTTTAGTTTCTTTTATCTTTTTATTTAAATCCTCCGTGGACACAGCCTGACGGATACCCACGCACTGGTGCACAGCTGGGTGAGTGGGTAATGGCGTCATCCCCACCACCCGGGGTCGTCATGTAGGGTATGTGTTCGTATCCGCTGTTCAACTGCAGTCCCGCGGGGGGGCCATTGCATGAGCTGCTGACTTCTGACGGCGATTGGGTCCCTCTGTCTATGTTCTGGGAGGTGTGACCCTGGGGTGAGATAGGTATAGATAGGCCACTCACCCAAGCCGGGGTAACGCCCGGGAAGTCAGAGCCCGAGGTCGGAGACGGTTGCAATGGTGGAGGATTTATTTTCGCTATGGAGCACCCTTTCTCCATTAATACAAACAAGCGCCGAAAAACTATTGTAACAGAAGTAGCACCGCCGACATCTGGTTGTTACTTAGTCATTTCAAGAACAGAAGAAGGACAAAACTTTGAGAAGGTGAACCCTTTTGTAATTCAGAAAGGCATAGATGCTATTGCTGGTACGGTTCAATCCTGCACTCGTCTACGGAATGGTTCCTTATTGGCACAAACTAAGTCCGATCAGCAAAGTAAAACCTTGTTGCGCGCCACGCTTCTCCACGGTTATCCCATCCGTGTCGAGAAGCACAGCATATTGAATTCCTGTCGGGGCGTCGTTACCACCCATAGCCTCGATGGTATATCGGACGAGGATCTAGTAGACTATCTATCCGATCAAAAGGTGACTGCAGTGCATCGAGTGCAGGCCAAACGCGACGGCATATTGGTACCCACTCGTACCCTGTTTCTAACATTTGATGGCGTTGTTCTGCCCACGAGCATTTCCGCAGGGTACGAACGGATTTCTGTGAGGCCTTATATTCCTAGACCTCTGCGTTGTTTTAAATGCCAACGTTTTGGGCATACGCAAGTCTCATGTAAGAGTGCCGTTAACATCTGTGTAACATGTAGCCAGCCCTCACACGAAGGATCCTGTTCAACAGCCCCCGTCTGCGTTAATTGTAAAGGGTCTCATTCTGCTTCGTTTGCCGACTGTCCGCGGTACTTGGACGAGAAGTCCAGGAGATCCGGGTAAAGGAAAAACTCTCCTTCGCCGAAGCCCGGAGGCGTTACCATGCGCGCCAACCTTCACTCCTGCGATCTGGCACATTTAGTTCTGTTGTTGCCTCGCCAGTACCACGAGTAGATGCCGAAACTCAGACCTGGACCATGACTGGATTAACCGCCACTACCATCCGGCCGTCCATTAAAGCTACTGTTACCAAGCCCTATAAACCTGGTCCAAAGTCAATGAAGTCGCCAGCCGCTGAAAAGAAACCCAAGCAGAAACTTCGTAGGGAAGATTTTTTGAAAGACCCTCCGCGTGCGTGCGGTAACAAAAGTTCACCTTCTCCTCCTCGGAGGTCGCTGTCCCAGGAAGGTCCTGGGACAAGCCGCGCTCAGCGGCACCCCTCACCCATCGCCACCCAGAACCGATTCACGGCGCTTGAATCGGTTTCTGGCACTGAGCGCGTGGGCCCTCTCTCCGAGGAAGCTATGGAGTCTGACCAACTCCATACAAAAAGCCCGAGCCCAAAGGTTAAGCAAAAGATTCTTTTAAGCCGCCCTTCTAAGTAGACAGTTTATCCCTTTTATTCATGGCTATCCTGACCTGGAATGTACGTGGTGTACGATCGCTTAGGGCGGATCTGCAGCTTTTATTGCGTTCCCATTCGCCTATGGTCGTATGTTTGCAGGAGACTAAGCTTCGCCCTCACGATCCTTTTGATCTCCGAGGATATACTCCGGTTCGCTACGACCTTGATCCGGAGGAGGGTACTCCTGCTCATGGAGGTGTCATGTTGTTAGTGCGTAACGACGTTCATTTTCAAACTCTCGCTCTTACGTCCGACTTGCAAGCCATTAGATTGCAGTTACCCGGTTTTTTCTTCTCTGTTTGCTCTGTATATTCACCTCCGTCATCTCCCCTCGCTCCTGCGGACATTCGAGCTCTCCTCTCCGCTCTCCCAACACCATTTCTTCTGTTGGGAGATTTTAATACCCATCACCCACTGTGGGGTTCGCCAAGGGCTTGTGCGAGGGGAACTCTTCTTTCCGACATTTTTTATCAGCTCAATCTTTCCATCCTCAATACTGGTGCACCTACTTTTATTTCTGATTCTTCTGGTACATTCTCTCACCTGGACCTTGCCATTTGCTCACTCCGGCTTGCTCATCGTCTTCAGTGGAACGTCGTCGCTGTCACCTACTCCAGCGACCATTACCCCTGCATCGTTTCTCTTCTGTCGCACCACGTACAGCATTCCAGAGTACCTACCTGGATATTCCCAAAAGCCGACTGGAGCTTGTAGATCAGCCCTTCGCCGACATTAACCAACTAGTGCAGCACCTTACGTCTACGATTTTCTCTGCCGCCGAACGCACAATTCCCCGTTCATCCTCTCAACCTCGGCGACCACCTGTTCCGTGGTGGAACGAGGATTGTCGGGACGCCGTTCGTGCCCGTAGGTCTGCACTTAGGGTGTTTCGGCGACACCCTACACTTGATAATTTGGTGACTTTTAAACAATCGCGCGCCAGGGCTCGTCGCATTATTCAGGATAGCAAAAAGAGGTCGTGGACTCGTTTTGTCGAGTCTTTTAATCGCTTTACGCCTTCATCTGTTGTTTGGAATAAACTTCGTCGCTTCTCAGGTAAAGTGTCGCATTGTACTGTTTCTGGCCTTCAGGTTTCCAATGCCACTATAGTGGATCCGGCTGCCATCGCTAGCACTCTGGGTGCTGCCTTTGAGGCGGTGTCCAGTTCAGACCATTATTCCGCCGGCTTTCGCTCTATTAAAGACCGGCTGGATTCTGCATCATATACTTTTCGGTCTGCTAATAATGAATGTTATAACGAACTATTCACAGTGAGGGAGCTGGAGCACGCTCTTCATTGCTCTCGACACTCCGCTCCTGGGCCGAACGACATTCATGTCCTGATGTTAAAGAACCTTTCAGCCGACAGTAAACTCTTTCTCTTACAGGTCTATAACCGTATTTGGCAAGACGGCATTTTTCCTTCCGTTTGGCGCGAAGCCACCATTGTCCCTATACTTAAGCCTGGGAAGGATCGCCAACTACCTTCCAGCTACCGCCCTATCTCCCTCACCAGTTGCATTTGCAAGGTGATGGAGCGCATGATCAACGGGCGGTTGACATGGTGGCTTGAGTCTCAGAAACTTCTAGCGAACGCTCAGTGCGGGTTTCGTCGCTATCGCTCTACCGTCGACCATCTGGTGTCCTTGTCGACGCATATTATGAATGGATTTCTGAGAAAGTGTCAAACCGTGGCTGTATTTTTTGACCTGGAGAAAGCTTATGACACTTGTTGGAGGGGCGGCATTTTACGTACACTTCACGATTGGAATATCCGCGGTCGTCTTCCCATATTTCTTCGGGAGTTTATGACGGACCGCGTCTTTCGTGTACGTGTGGGCTCGGTTTTATCTCGTCGTTTTATTCAAGAGAACGGAGTACCGCAGGGCTCTGTACTCAGTGTCACACTTTTTGCGATTGCTATCAACCCCATTGTTGATTGTATTCCACCTGGCATTTCATCGTCCCTTTTTGTTGATGATTTTGCCATTTATTGCAGTTCACGGCGGACCTGTCTACTCGAACGCCGTCTCCAGAGCTGTATCGACCGTCTCTACGCCTGGAGTAACTCTAACGGCATTAATTTCTCCGCCGAGAAATCCGTCTGCATCAACTTCTGGCGCCGGAAGTATTTCCCTCCGCCCTCTCTCCATCTAGGGCCAGGGATGCTTCCGTTTGCAGACGAGGCGAAATTTTTGGGGTTGATCTTTGATAGAAAGTTGTGTTGGACCTCGCACATTTCTTTTTTAAAAGCAAAGTGTGACCGTTCTCTTAATCTTTTACGTGTTTTAAGTGGCACATCCTGGGGAGCTGATCGGACCATCCTTCTGCATCTATATCGCTCTTTGGTTCGATCCAAACTTGATTACGGGTGTATTATCTTTTCATCGGCACGTCCATCTGTGGTACGTCGCTTGAATCCCATTCATCATCGTGGTATTAGAGTCGCTACAGGGGCCTTTCCAACTAGCCCCGTGCCCAGTCTTTACGCTGAAGCTGCAGAGCCTCCGCTGTCCTCCAGGCGTGAGATGCTCTTGTGTAGCTATGCCTGTCGACTCTCCAGCTTGCCTGACCACCCGTCTTTCACGGCGTTTTTCGAGGATTCACTTGACCGGCAATTTTTAGTTAGCTCCTCAGCATTGCTCCCTCCAGGGGTTCGATTTCGACTGCTACTTCGGCATTTGGACGTTATGCCAGCGCCGGTGCTTCCAAGGGGGGAAACGCGTTTTCCTCCATGGTTGCGCGCTGAGGCCCTCTGTCACCTTGGGTTATCGTCAATGCTGAAGAATGAGACCCCTTCTTCAGTCTTTAGATCAGCGTTTTTAGAACTTCAGTCGCAATTTGGGGACTTGCCTTTTATCTTTACTGATGGATCTAAGACTGATGCTGGAGTAGGATGTGCCTTTTTTGTGGTGGAAATAGTTTTACCTTTCATTTACCAGAGCAATGTTCGATTTTTACCGCCAAACTTTTTAGCATTTATCAGTCTCTTTTATATATTCAGTGGCACGACTTACAGCACTGTTTTATTTGTTCCGACTCCCTGAGTGCTCTTCAAAGTATTAGCTCTCTGTACAGTTACCACCCGCTCGTACAGCGCATTCATCACCTGCTCCACTCGCTTGGTGTCTCTGGCATCAGCGTCTCCTTCATGTGGATTCCAGGTCATGTGGGCATCTCAGGTAATGAGTCTGCCGATGTCGCTGCCAAGTCGGCGATTTTATCACCCAGAAGTTTTACCTCTGTTGTTCCCTCGTCAGATCTGTTTATTGTTTTACGTCGCCGCATCCTCTCGCTTTGGAGCGATGAGTGGACGGCCCTCCGGGGGAACAAGTTGCGGGAGGTTAAACCTCTCCCGTTTGTCTTGGCTACCTCTTCCCGTGCTTCTCGTCGGGAAGAGGTAATTTTAACCCGCCTTCGTATCGGACATTGCATTTTTAGTCATAAGTATTTGCTGAGTGGTGACCCTGCACCACTCTGTGGGCAGTGTGATGCGCCCTTAACGGTGCGTCACATTTTAGCAGAGTGTCAAGTTTTAGCTCCTTTGCGCGTCCGTGTTGGTCTGCCTGTTGGCCTAGTCAACGTTTTGGCAGACGACGCGCGTGCTGTAGAGTGTCTTTTACGTTTTATCAATGACATTGGATTTACCAGACGCATTTGATGCGCTGAGCGTCTTTTGACTATGTAATTTTATCTTGTTTTTTAATGGGGCATCTCCTCCCCAGTGGACATTGGCGCTCGTGTCCCTGACATTCTGCAGTTCTTGACACGTTGTTTTTACTCTTTTATTGCCCATGTGTTTAGTGTGTTCGTTTTTGGTATTTGGTGTTTTGTTTTTTACCTTTTGGACTCGTGGGCTTGTGTCCCGTTTTTAATTATGCGGTTTTTTATAGGACTTTTATTGTTTGACAGTACATTTTATACTTTGTAAGGGCGCTGATGACCTTAGCTGTTTAGCGCCCTTAAACCGCATCTCATCATCATCATTTCTCCCTCAGATGAAGAAATACTGAATATCTCATCTGAACAGCTTCTGAAAATTGTTTTTGAATTAAGCAACTGAAAATTAAAAAGAGAAAGGAAAAAAAAACACACACACACACACGCACGCACACACCCACGTACCCACACACAAAGTGCTTCCCTTGAGTGTATAAAATGTGAATAAATTTATTCATTCAGCTTCTGGACAGGATCAGTAGTTTATGCAGCTCCAGTGATTATTAATTTCATCTTGCTCTTTTTTCGCAAGCATTAACTTGTACCTAGGAATGTGTTCAAATTAAGCAAGAAGTGCTAAGTTACAACACCCAGAATTATGAATAAAATGTTTACTGGTGTTAACAAGTTCTTGAGATGGAAAGGAAAGAAAGGGAGAAAGAAAGCAAGAATTGCAAACCTTCGAGCATGTTTGTTAGATGATGCTTAAGAAAGCTTTAAAACTGCAAAATGGAAAATTTTAAAAATGTCTAAACACTATTAAAAAATTTATTTGAAACAAATTGTAAATTTTAATGGCTCCTTATTTTTTTCTGTAGTAATCTATATTTTAGGGTTTCCTATAGTGTATGTTACCAATGCCATTTTTTCATTAAAGTCAATTGTGTCTTTCCCACTTTAAATTTGCCTGTGTCATGTGCAGGGTGGGTTATTTTAGTTTGTCATATCTTTTAAG
Source organism: Deroplatys truncata (assembly GCA_030765065.1). Lineage (NCBI taxonomy): Eukaryota > Metazoa > Arthropoda > Insecta > Mantodea > Mantidae > Deroplatys > Deroplatys truncata. The sequence goes on along the minus strand of CM060976.1, from coordinate 19,389,817 downwards.
CACAATGGTAGATCATTAATATATAACAAACAAAAGAGTGTCTAAGATGGATCCTTGTGGAACTCCCATTGATATATTTCTTCTTCTGAGGTAGCCTTTGCTCCCTTCTGTAAATTCAAGTTCAACTAATTGTTCCCTTCCCTCCAAATAAGTTCTAAACCAATTTAATGCAGTACCCCGTATCCCACAATTGGTTGGACTCCAAGAAATAGAGGTAATAGGCTTGATTCTGGGTGCCCATGGGATGATCTTGCCTCTTGGAATATGTTTGCCTGGAAAATAACAGAATAAAGGATTAATTAATTTTGAAGATTTAGAAGTTAGTAACAGTGATGTGTCATAATTTAAAATAAAAGGAGTTGAAGGTTGTTACACTACATCAGTAAAATGTTCTTACTTGAACGCATTTCGGGAGATGGTTTGCTCCCATCGTCAGCATGTTTTCAACTGATTTTGCCGGTTATTGTCTAGACTAGTGTGGCTATTGGTGTTCTCTGGTGCTGGGCTGATGAACCTCCAAAGGCGGCTGGATGGTGGCAGTTCGAAATTCATTAGGTGATTCCTGTGTTTGACGATATGTATTTTTACCAGATGTCCAATTCATTGCTGCTGTTGATCGGTTTTAAGAGTTTTATGTTCGGAGTGATATCATGGTTTGAAGACCAGAAATGATGTGCTACTGCTGATTTATCCGTCTGTTTTTGGTAAATGCATCTCATATGCTCTTTAAGTCTTATTTCAAGATTTCTTTTGGTTCTTCCTATGTACACCATGTTACAGTCATTACAATTTGATATATACCAGTTGATTTATCGTTGGGGATAGGATCTTTTGTTCTGTTGCATAGAAGTTTCTGTACATTATGGTTATTCTGTGGAGACAAAGTGATGTTGTATTTCTTGAAAATCCTCTGAAATTTATGTGTCCAAGGGTGATAAGTGAATTTTCTATATGCTTGTGGTTTTTGTTGTCTGAGTAAAGTAGTCATTTGTTGAATGTATTTCTGTGTTTAAAACTTTTTTATCTTCTTATCTATTGTTTTTTTCTGGTATCCATTCATAGTGGCTATGTGGATAATGTGTTGGTATTCTTTCTGGTATCTGATAAAAAAAAAATTAAAAAAAAATAAAGGATATTGTAATTACTGCCCTCAGAAGATCAGAACTTAGCTTTGTAATCATTTATACACCAATTAATTTACCATCTGTAATTCATAACAAATTTATTTAGGTTGCTTTTATTATTACTATTATTTTTACGTATTTATTTTATTTTATTTTTGTTTTTCCTCTCTTTCTTCTTTGAAAATTTTGATCTGCTTTGCAATTAGGCTTATTTGCTATCCATTTATATGTTCCTTGTTTTTCTCACTTCAATTTTAAATTGTTATTGTTAAGTATGCTTTGTTCATAGTAGCAGCTGCATACATATATGGGAAGCTGGCTTCAGTAAACAATTAATAATAAAAATATCTAGAAATATACTGAGTCAACTATGTCAAATGCTTTGGAAAGATCTAGAAAAACTTCCACCCCGAATTCACCTTTATACAGCATATTGTAAATACTGTCAACAGAGTTCATTTTTGCTAGATTTGTTAGTTTGTTATTTTGAAAGTCATATGGATACTTATTGATTATACTGAATTTATTCAGAAATTTAATTAGCTTTACATACATTACTTTTTCCAGTATTTTGGAAAATGCTGATAATAGGGCTATAGATCTACTTCTTAACCTCTCCTCCTCACCTTTTTTAAATTGGTTTACTTTTTGCTAACTTCATTATTTTTGGAAATTCTCTTCTTTCTAGAGATTTATTAGTTCAACAACAAAGTGGTTTAATTAGGAACCTGAAGCACTTTTTAATAATATGATTAGAACTCTCATCTAAACCACAGATGTTTCAGCTCTTTGATTATATTCAATAATTCAATTTTAGAGATTAAGCCCTAAGTAGAGAGATGTGTGATTAAATTTCCTACAATCCTTTGAGGTACAGACAAATTATTGAGTTACTGCACCTTTTTTATTGTATCGCAAAGCAGTTGTTAAATATGTTTACTATCTTTTTGGGGTCAGTTACTTTATGACCTCCATGTTTAAGATGAATGTTACTTAAGGAGTGGCTAGTATTTTTATGTTATTCACTTTTGATCACTTCCCATGTTGTCTTTTGTTTATTGCCAGAGTTCATTATCTTTCTGCTATTGAACAACCTTTTAGCTGCTTGAATTACTTGTTTATATATTTTTTGTAATAAGATTGAAATTCCTCTGGTATACTTGCATTTCTACTTGGATTACTGAGAAGCCTCAATTTACTCCTGTCTTGGACTTCTTTAGGCTTCTTCCCTTACTTTGTTAAAAATGTAATCATGTAACAATGCTCAAATTTACACTGGACTTGCAATCCACTAAGTTGTGGCATTAATGCAGACAGATTTTTAAGTGTATGTGTGCTCTAAGCTATATCCTAACTTTCACATGGAAGCTCAGTTCTCGTATAATTATGGTATAGGGCAGGGATGGCTGGTGACTGTGAGCTTTGGTGGTTCACAAAGTTATCGCTGCAATTTGAATTTTTTAAAGTAATAAACATGTACTGTTAATTTTTCTGTATACATGTTAATTATTAACAATTAGACACAGTTATCGCTGCAATTTGACTTTTTTAAAGCAATAAACAGTATGCTGTTAATTTTTCTTTACAAATGTTAATTATTAACGACTAGACACTTCCAAATGCCATCTTTTCTTATCTGTAACTGCTATTATAAGCATATCTTTTTATGGAGATCATGAATATGCTGCAAATCATTCACACTGTCTTATCTATGGATCCAGTATGTTTTCATCACCAAATAAAATGCAAGCTATCAAAACAGGACGTTTGTAACATCACAAGCATATATCCAGTCACATTTCTCATCTGAGAATCTCTTACTCAGCCAAGAAGACTGGTCAGATGTGTACAATGCCTACAGTGAACCTGATGATGAACAAGTTTATGGTAACATTTATGCACCATTTCAACACTGCCTTACCCTTAAACAGGAAAAAGTAGGACAACACACAAAAGCAAGAAATGAATAAGTAAAGGAATAATAAACTCCAGCATGAGGAAATGCTATCTTACACAGTTAAGTTAAACAAAGAAAACAGAAGCGTTTATAAACAATATAAAAATATATATCTCAATGCAATCAAGGCAGCAAAACAGCAATATATCAGTGCACATATTTTTAATTCTTCAAATAAAAATATTACTATTTTGAATATAGTAAAGAAAGAACTTTAAGGTCAACAATGATAACAAAATATCTTTAAAGGTAAATGAAAAAGTAGTTGAAAATCCAGAAGAAATAGCTAATATTTTTAACAACCACTTTATTAGTTTCGTGGATGGAGTATTACTGCCCTAAAACTCAAATCTAAACTCTGTTAAACTGATCAGAAATGATAGGAGTGTTTACCTAAGACCAACTACCTCTGATGAAATTAACAGAATAATCAACTTAAAAAAAGAATTCCTTTTTGGCTGGTTTTGATGAAGCACTAGAATTTATAATAAAATCCTGTAAGGAGTATATTGTTAGGCACATGACAGAAATAGACAATACCTCTATGTCTATAGGAGTATTTCCAGATAATCTGAAATTAGCCAAAATTGTCCCAGCGTTCAAGAAAAATTATGCATGTACTATATTCAATTATAGGCCTATTCCAGTTTTTAAAAAATTCTGGGTCATTCATGTATAACAGAATAACACCATTCCTTGAAAAATATGTGCTTAGAGATGAACAAAATAGATTTAGAAAAAACAAAGAAAACCTTAGAAGAAGTTGAAAATAACAGATCTAAAACAGGCATTTTCATAGACTTAATCAAGTCTTTGATCTGGTAGAACATAACATCTTGCTAGAGAAGTTAGAAGCCTATGGTATAAGGGGGGCGGCCCATAAATAGTTAGTCCTATCTGATCAATAGAAGACAGGTTACAGTAGTAAAAAGTAAATTCAATGGCGCTTATGTGAACTCTTATACTAAACTGGTAAGATGTAGGGTCCCTCAAGGTTCTAAACTTGGTCCTCTGCTTTTTCTTGTCTACATAAATGACCTATCTCTAATGTTCGTGATGCAGAAATCATACTGCATGGTGATTATGCCAAAATCATATTTACAAGAAATTCTACCACTGACCTGCAGCATTGCATTGATAATGTACTGTAAAACAGGAGGCAATGGCTGTCCATGAACAAACTTAAACTAAATGCTAAAAATTCTCACTGTATGCATATTATCACACTGTCTAGTAGAGGTAATTCAAGAGTAGCACCAAAAATAATTTACGACAATGAAATAATTAACTATACTGTAGGAACTAAATTTCTTTGAGTATCAATGGATAATGTATTCAGCTGGAAGCCGCATGTTCAAAACATTGCAACAAAACTTAATGTCATACTATGCAATTTAGGCTTTAAAGAATATATATATAATTTACGAACGTTAAAAATGGTATATTTCTCATATGTACAATTCACACTTTCCTATGGTATCCCTGTATAGGGTTGGGGTGCAGAAATAATTTTGCTTTTTGTGCAACAAAAGAAAATTATTCGGTGCATGCTAAATTTAAACAGAAGCACATCCTGTGGACTATTCTTTAAGGAACTCAGTATTCTCACACTACCCTGTATGTACATATAGAAACAGTATGCTTCATAAATAACATTCATCGCTTCAAAACTAACAGTACCATACATGATCACACTACTGAAAATTCTAACAAAATATGTCTAAATACTGTCAGAACAACAAAAAAGGTTAGGTTAACTCCATGTTACACAAAGGTATAAATATGTATAATGTAATTACTAATAAAATAAGTCAAAATTACAAGGTCAAATTTAGCAAGTACTGTATGAAGTGTTCAATTGAGCAATGATTTTATAATTTACAAGAATTTTATTACTATTTTAGCCAAACTTTGTGATGTATATATTTATTATATTTACTCATAATTATATTGTATATTATATTTGTCACATATTTAATGTATTTTATATATATAAATTCATTAGTTCTAAAGAATTTGATGAAACCATGGAACTGTATAAAATTTTTTTATGGTAAATGAAGACATTCGAGGTGCATCCAGAAAGTAAATTTCCTGATTTTGTTTCCTTTAAAGTAAATGTATTTAGCTGGGAAAATTGTACATGTGTAACAGATCTATGACATATCAATCATATGCCGGCTGAACAGGTCCCACCTAGTGCCAGTACCATGGCAGCAGTGGCCCGAAATGGCAGCTCTTATTCGTTCTCCCGCTACCTGCAATGTTCGGTCAGTGATAAAGTTCCTTACTGCAAAAAACATAGTGCCGATTGAAATTCATTGTCAGCTCTGTCAGTTCTACGGGCCGAACATCATGAGCAAACAGATGGTGCATCGCTGGCAGTTTTCCAAAGGTCGTCAAAGTGTCCATGATGAAAAGCGCAGTGGGCGGCCATCCCTCATCAATGATGACCTTGTTGAGCCTGTGCGGCAGTGCACCATGGAGAACCGTCGCTTCATGATTACAGAGCTCAGCAGCCATTTTCCGCAGATATTGCAATCCTTGTTGCATGAAATTGTTTCTAAGCGCCTGCTTTCAGGAAATTGTGTGCCAGATGGGCGCTGATAAACCTGACCCCCAAGCACAAAACTAAACGCTTAGGAGCAGCATTGACATTTCTGCAGTGGTATCATGATGATGGTGACGAGTTCCTCGACAGGATCATCATGGGCAATGAGACATGGATTTCGCACTTTACCCTGGAAACCAAGTAGCAGTCGATACATTGCCATCACAGTGGATCTCCAGTGAAGATGAAATTCAAACAAACTGTGTTGGTGCAGAAAGTGATGTGCACAGTGTTCTGACAAGAAGGACTGTTCGTTGACTACCTGCCCAGAGGTGAAACAGTGAATACTGACCATTATTGCGAATCACTGCAGAAATTGCGACGTGCCATTCAAAACAAGAGGTGTGGGAAGCTTACTTCAGGTGTTGTGCTGCTCCATGACAATGCTCGTCCACATATGGCTCGACACACAGCAACTGTTCTGCAGGAAGCTATTTGATCATGCACCATACAGTCCTGATCTCCCAGCAATTTCCATCTTTTCTTGCACCTCAAGAAATTCCTGTCCACTGGTCAGCATTTTGTCAACAATGAAGAGGAAGACAACTGTCACACGCTGGTTGCATTCACAGGTGGCAGACTTCTACAATGCAGGAATACCAAAGTTATCGCACGATATGATAAGTGTCTCAATTCTTGTGGTGACTATGTCAAAAAATAGCTGAAACATTGCTGTACCTGTTGCCAATAAAGTTTTTCATGTAACTATGTGTTATTTGTTTAAAAAAAATAGGGTAACTTACTTTCTGGATGTGCCTTGCACATATATACATGCATATTGGGCCATTCCTAGCTCGCCTTTATGTCAACAATTATGCTGACCAGTGATGGCTACTCTTTATTCTCATCATTACCAGTTCCATCTCTCTCCCTCTCCCCTCCCCCTCTCCCTCTCTCTCATCCAGGTGGTGTTCAAAGTAACTTAAATCACGTGGTTCACTCCTCCGCTGGTTGCCTTACCAGCTAGCATCAAGAGGATCTAGCTTTGGTTGGGGATTTGCTAGCGATGACGCATCGACAGTTTTAGCTCTGTGCTGGGGGTAGCCATGAGAACACACACACTTTTCGGCCTAGTCAAAATTCTTTATAACATTTTGTAAGTAATGTTAAAAATTCTATATTATGTGGAAACAGTGGACCATTAGGATCTGAGGGAGTTAATTCAGACTAATTGTAATGCAAACTAATTATTTAAATTTTTGACAAAACTTTCAAATAGTTTCATCTTTGTAAATTTCATGTGTGTTAAAACAGTGCTTTTTGAAGTTAATACATTTATATAACAGCTACAAGAATCATAACTATTCTTTGTGTTGTTAACCTGCTTTCTTTCCTTGTTATGTATGAGTCAACCACTATTCAAAATTAAAAGTGCACGTTTTCACGATAAAAGAAGAAAAGAATATACAAGGGCCCAGCATGCAATGAATTGTGAACATTGCACTTTATTAAAGTAGAACTATGACTTTAAGTATTGTGAGTAAAGGGAATTTGTAATGAACTTAAACTATTTTCGAATGTAACACGATCTAACCTACGATGCGCAGGTAACAATTGTGCTAGGTGACATAATGATGAATCATAATAATAATGATAACTGATCAGCATGATACATACATACATACATACATACATACATGCATATCACTGTTATAATTCCTGTTAAAACAACTTGTTTTTGTTTAAACTACTTGAGAAATTTTTACATTTGGTGTGGCTCTACCAAGATGCTTAATTTCACACTTTTCTTCCAAGTTTAATGTTGAAAAAAGGTTGTACTAAATAAACTGAATGTAATTGATTGTTTCCCTGTATAGCACGTTTACAGTATTTAACTAATTCACTCTGATTTACCAATTAAAACCTGGTACAGATTTACACAGTACAGTACAGCACAGCAAAGCATAATCTCATGGCATACATGCAACATACTGATATTCAGTATATAGGAAAAAATTTACTATGAAACCAATAGATGATGCCACTTATGTGATGAAAATCAATCATTCTATTTCATGCTCTCTGGCCTTTAGGCTAACCAACAGCATGCAATGCCTGCACTTTCCTACCACACATGTCTTGCTCCCTTGGTTTGTCATTCCCAATACCTTACCCTTGTATGACTATGGGTTTCAGCCAGGAGCAAACTACTCGACACCTGCAACAATATAGCACTTGCCGATCAGAATGATTGAAATAACCAGAATGAACCCGAAATGTATAAATATAAATTAAAGGGAGAACCAGGATTTTGGTTGTAGCACAAACATGCTACCATATTAAGAAGCCACCCATGGTATAGGCTATTAGAGTAGATAACTAATTGGTGCCCTTAAAATCTTGTGAACTGTCTCTCCAGTTCTCATTGACATGCTGAAAGCACTAGTGACTTTTTATCACCTCAGGTGTAAATGTTCCTATAAGTAATGATATAAAAGCAGTTGATAGTGAAGTATTTCAAATGAAATTAAACGAGTAGTAGGAAAACTATTGACTAATTTTGAAGATTTACAAGCTAGTAACAGTGATGTGTCATAATTTAAGATAAAGAGAGTTGAGGATTGTTACACTACATCACTAAAATATTCTTACTTGAATGCATTTCGGGAGACAGCTTGTTCCCATCGTCAGCATGTTCTCAACTGATGTTTCCGGTCATCGTCTGGGGGATGTGTGTGGCTAGTGGTGTTCTCTGGTGCTGGGCTGATGAACCTCCAAAGGTTGCTGGGTGGCAGCAGTTCAAAATTCATTAGGTGATTCCTGTGTTTGACGATTTGTATTTTTTCCAGATGTCCAATTCATTGCTGCTGTTTATCAGTTTTAAGAGTTTTATGTTTGGAGTGATATCATGGTTTGAAGACCAGAAATGATGTGCTACTGCTGATTTATCTGGCTGCTTTTGGTAAATGCATCTCATATGCTCTTTAAGTCTTATTTCAAGATTTCTTTTGGTTCTTCGTATGTATACCAGGTTACATTCATTACAATCAATTTGATATATACCAGCTGATTTATCTGTTTAAGAAATACATCACCCTGTCTCCACAGAATAACCACAATATACAGAAACTACTATGCAACAGAACAAAAGATCCTATCCCCAACGATAAATCAACTGGTATATATCAAATTGTAATGACCGGAAACATCAGTTGAGAACATGCTGACGATGGGAACAAGCCGTCTCGTGAAACACGTTAAAGTAAGAATATTTTAGTGATGTAGTGTAACAACCCTCAACTCTCTTTATCTTAAAGTAGGAAAACTCATTTACACCCTTCACTAAAGTACGTAATACCTGAACTCTTGAAACATGTCCAGGTACTCTATACTTTAGTGAAGGGTGTAAATGAGTTTTCCTACTCCTCGTAAATGTTCTTGTTAATGTATGTTACAAAATGTCCCATTAATTTTTTTTTTTTTTTTGGTTTGTTGTAGGAACTCTCAAGGGGAAAGGCAGAAGCTGTGAAACTACTTCAACAAGAAATGCAAAAGAAGTTATTAGATCTGGAAAATAAACTCTCGGAACAAATTCGAAAAGGTGAAGCCGATGCACAGACATTGAGACATCAGGTCAAAGAACGTGATGGACAGATTCATGAACTGCAGCTCAAATTAGAAAGCAACACAAATTGTGCTTCTAATGATGCCTTACATGCTAGTGATAGAAAAATCATTAGTTTAGAAGAAAAACTTACTCAGAAAGAAAATTTGATAAGTGAAATAGAAGAAAAGTGCACTGCACTCAAAGAAGAACACAAAAAGAATATACTGGCACTAAAGACAAAGATTGATGAAGAGATAATTAATAGAAAAAATATAGAACAGAATCTTAATAAAGTGGAGGAAGAAATGCACCAGTTGCTTAAAACTAAGGAGGCTGAACTGAAGGAAAAAGAAAGAATGGTGAATGAATTTGAAAGCAAATTTAAAAATGAAGTAATGAGCAAGACTGAGATTGAAAAGAGATATCAAGAAACATTGGAGAATGTAAGTACCTTGCAGGAAAAACTAAAAAACAAAAAAGTTGAGAAAGAAAACCTAACATCTCAAATTCAAGAACATAAAGAGAATTTATTAAGAATAAGCTCAGAACTGGAAGAATCTGAAAAGAAATACAATAGTATGTATGATGAAAGAAAACTACTAATTTCTGCGCTGAATACAAGCAAAAGTCATATAGCAGATTTAAATAACTATGTAAGGAATTTAAAAATAGAAGTGACCAGCAATTTGATGGGAACTAGGAATGATATCCTCAGTATAACAGAATCAATTACAGGAAGAGTACAAGCAGTAGTGAAAGAAGTAGATAGACTTAAGCAAAAGATAAATGAGAAAGAGAGTAATGAGTGCAACTTAAAAGAAGATATGACCCTTTTGAAAAATGAAACTCAGGAACAGATATTAGAAAATTTAACATGTTCTAAACAGTCACTAGAAAAACAGTTAGGAGAGAGTAAAGGCATTATAAAGAAACTTGAACATGATTTAGAAAATACACTGAAGGCTCTTGATATTAAAGATAAACAACTTTTAAAGCTGCAGAGTAACATAGATCATCTTCAGAGTGAGCTAAATACAACGAGGCAGAATGCAGAACAAAATACAGAAAAGTATGAAAGTTATTGTAAAGAAAAAGATTTAGAAATTCTTGATGCAATAAAGAAACATGAAGATAAATGCAAAATTGTTGAAAACTTGGAAAATAGCTTAAAATCTCTGGAACAGAAGTACCAGAACTGTAACGATACTTGTAAGAGATTAAAAGAAGATAAAGAAAGCTTAAGCAATTCCGTGACAGCTTTAGAACAGCAGTATAATATGTTAAACAATAATTATGCAACAGTGAGTGAGCAGAAAACAAATTTAAACAAAGCAGTGGAAGAACTAACTCATATTCTCCATAAGTTTGACCATCGTAATAAAACGTTATCAACTTCTGTAGAAGAGACTAAAAAAGCAAATGAGGCAATAAAAGCCAAGCTAACTAAACTTGAGCAAATAAAGTTAAATGCTGAAGAAAACTTAAAGCTGCAGCAGGAAGAAAACATTAAGAATAAAACCAAAATACAAAACCTTGAAGATGCCCTCCATTCTTTGCAGGAAGAATTAATGAAAGAAAAGAAAAGTCTGGAAAAACAGCTTTCAGATAGCATGTTAGAAGTGCAAGAATTCCAGGAAAAAGAGAGGTGCCTGCAAGCTGAAAGAGAGAATGCATCAAGGGAACAAGAAAAACAAATAGAACAGCAGCGTAATAGCTATGAAACTGAAGTACAAAACCTAAGGATGGAATTACGTAAAGTTTTGGAGAATAAGGAAGAAATTCTGAAGGAGAAAGAAGCAGAGATCAAGAGCTTGTTACATGAGAAAAGCAATATACAGAAACTTTGTGACACAGAAAGTAACAAAGCACAGGAGATGATGGGTAAATTGAATGAATATAGTACAGAAAAGGAAAAGTTACTGAATGAATGTGCAATCTTGAAAGAAAAGGAAGGCGAGCAGACAAAAATAAAAATTAAACTTGAAGAAATGTTGCATGCACAAAAGAGGCATTCAGAGTTGCTAGAAGAAGAATTGTTTAACTTCAAAGAAGCTAATAAACTTCTACAGCAAAACTTTGAAGATCAGAAAGCTCAAAATGGAAAACTTAAAGAAGAGATGGAGAACCTAAAAGAAGTTAGTAAATGTGATAAAGACACAATTAATCAGTATGAGCTCAAGAAAACTGTACTTGAAAATGAGCTAAGCATAGCAATGGAAAATGAAGAGAGATTGAAATGTGAATTAGAAGAGCTTAGACAAAAATTTCATAATTTAAACTTGGAGAAATCCCAATTGGTTACAGAAACTGAAGTTCTGGCAAATGAAATTCAAGAACTGAAAGAAAAGTATTGTTCAAAAGACATGGTGCAAAACGAAAAGGATCATAACCAGAAAAATGGACGTAAGCTAGTACTTCAGGAGGAAGAGAAAAGTGCTGAGGAGACATTGGTGTATCAGAAAATTGTGCAGGAACTAGAGGACAGCAGACTTCACATTCTTAATGTGTTGCTAGAGAAGGATAATTTGGAAAAACAGTTAGAAACAACATTAATGGAAAAAACAGAGCTTGAACATAGATTGAATTCTGAAATAGAGCGGGCAGCAGGAATAGAAAATGATGTTGCACTGAAACTAAAGATGCTGGAACTGGCTAAAGCTCAAATTGAAAAACATTTGGAGGATGTTACTTGTGAGAAAACAGATTTGGAACACAAGCTAAATGCCCAGGTAGAAAAATTAACAGAACTGAAAATGGAAAAAGAAGCCTTAGAAAAACAATTGGAGAATGTGCAGTCTGAAAAACTTTATGCTGAAAAGAAAGTGAATGAATTTGAAGATGACCACTCCCAGAGAATAAAGCAGCTAGTACAGGAATTTGAATCCAAATTGGCTCAGAAGGAAGCTGAAATTTCTAATTTACAAGACTCAAAATTTGGTAAGATAATCTACAAATCTTTCTCAATCTTGTATTTTATCTATATGTAATTAAATAATCTGTAATTCCATATAATACTGTAAGTAAGGTAATTGCTGTGCAAATAAGGCAGTTATTAAACCTAAAGTTTTCCTTGGAGTAAAATAAGAGAATATAAAAACTGAAGAAAGAACCATCAAGTACATAACCTATTATAAGGAGGACCAGAAATTAAAATGAGGAGTGGAACCAACCTTTTAAATTTTAATTTTCATCCAGAGTAATTTTGGGCAAAGTCAGTGGTGTAAATATACCTTGAAATCACAATTATTTTATTTTTGAAGCTAGAGGCAGTGAAGTTTTAGATTCAGATCATAAACTAATATCATATAGTGATACTACTTTGCTTCACTTGTGAAAATAACAGAATTTTTCCAAGGATACATTGTGCTCATCAGCAGCTGTAGATCGACTGCCAGGAACACTGGCATCATCCACTTCATGGGTATGTGGTAAGACATCTAGTGGTGTGATGAATTTATTGAGTTCACTAAACATAGGTATCTTGTAATTCACAAGATTTTTCATGTTTTTACTTTCTCTACTACGTATAGTAAGTAGGGGAAGTATTGCATTCCACCCAAAAATTCGATACCGAGATTTCACCGGAAATACATGTTTTGAGACCTCCTGAATCCAAAAAAAGCATTTTTAGAAACATGTCCGTGTGTGTGTCTGTGTGTGTGTGTGTCTGTGTGTGTGTGTGTGTCTGTGTGTCTGTGAACAGCATAACTCAAAAACGAACAGTCGGATAAGCACCAAACTTGGTATTTAGGTTCAGTATCTTCCAGAGATGCGACACGAAGGTTTTCAAGAAAATCCCTCCACCCCAGACTACCCTTTACATGGAAGATTTTTCGAAAATTTTAATTTTCTCAAAAATGGCTCTAACGATTTTGATGAAAATATCATATGTTTAAGATAATGTCATGAGAAATGAAATGTATATCTCGAATTTTCTGGGAATGTCTCCAAAAGTATTCTTCACTGTGAACGACTTTTGCATAACTGGTAAACCATAAGAGATAGACAAAATGTTACTACACAAAAAATGTAGATCGCGTTAAAATATACAACTTATGTCATATACATTTCTTTTGTTGAGTGAACTGTTTTCGAGATATTGCTTGTTATTTCCTTAAATTTTCCAATACTTATACTTTTTCTCAAATTCGTTATTCATTTTTTTTATGTCCTGGACATGCAAAGAGAATGGAATGCGCCACATAGCAACCAGCGTTAAAATATTTGACTATCGCTTAAGAGCTACCATATTCCCCTTGCATCTACATGAATATTACCAATAAGATTGACATCTCGATATCTCGATTAACATGAAGCATATGGAGAATAAGCGTTTGTAAAATTAGATTGTACAAGAGTGGAGAAAGTCATGTGAGTGTAACACATCAGATTTTTTTTATAGGAAAAATCTTTTTCCAGGTGGAAAGTTCGGCTTCGTTTTGTAGGGCTTTCAACAAATTTGCCTCTTTTTTGATCTCATGATTGTATGTCCAAAACCATGAAGCTTTGGCTGATTTTTCCAACTGCTTAAACTTTATGTTCTGAAAATGTTCATTTGCTTTAATATCCGAATTCCTTTTGGTTTTTTCAACATAAATTCTGTAACAATTTTGATAGTCTATTTGATAAATAGCGAATAAATTTCAGAATTACCTTGAAACATCTTAAAAGAAGCTACCATACTTACATGGCAAGTGTATTGATAAGTGATTATTTAGTAGGTGAAAAAAGATAGCAAGCATTGGTGGCCATTGTTGCACATTATAGGAACCAGAAACACAGAGTATAAACAAAGTGCACCTGTCATTAACCAGCGAATACTTAGCACCTAGTAGCAGTATTCAGTGTGACTGCATGAGAGTACTGTGACATGAATCTTATATGAAAGTTATAATCATCTTCATATGTCCAATGGAGTTGCCTCCAGAAGCTGGTGTAGAGGATGACCCCGAAGGACAAGGAAGACGTCTTCACTCATCTGCTTTTAACCATTACTAACATCAGAGAAGAGCATTGCAAGTTAATGCAATAAAAATCTGATGGTGGATGTTTTAAGTGTAAAGGTCCATTGTCATACCTATTGTGCAGATTACTTTTATATGGGCTATTGCATCTCAAATTGTTTGAAATGAAAGCAAAATCGACCTTGCATATTTTAAAAAACACAAAACTTTTTGTATTTGGAGACAAGCCAAGCTTTAGGCAAAGTCTTAAAATTCAGAACATCATAATTAAAAATGTTCAAGTTTACTTTATCTTCCTAAAATACCCAAATTCAAGCTATTGCTCTGAAACCTTTAAACTGAATTATTTAAATTGAGCTTTATTTTTATTCTTAAAACTTTAATTTCATGCTGATGCATAAACATGTTTTGATTTTCTTTTTATTTAAGTGATGCAATTTCAATTTTTTCAAATTTATGCACTTTTGAACTATAAAAATAGTCTGACTTTTCTACCACTATAATTTATTTTTGTATATCTTCTACGGACTATTCTTAAAAAACCTTATTTTTTTGCTTCATGTTAATCAAGATAAATGTTTGCAGAAGTAGGTTTATTAAATGTTTCCTTGTAGGTGTAAGTGGGATACAGTAAACCAAAGCTATAGTCAGATGTTTAAAAGCAGATGGGTATATGCTGGCCTTAAAATTCCATACTTACTCCATGTCATTGCAAGAAACAACTAAATAGTAACATCGTTTTAAAAAAATGACAAAGTATTGAAAAATTCAAACCAATAATAATAGATATCTCAGAAGTGGCTGATACCACAAAAAGGGTTACTTTACATGAATTGTGTATTTTAAAGAGATCTACATGTTTTTGGGTAGTAAGTTTTTGTTTTTCTCTTATGGTTTACCCATTATATAAAATTGTACAAAAGTGGATTTCACAGGCTATTCCCAGAAAATTCAAGATGATAAAATATACATTCTGCTTATCATGTAAATATCTTAAATATGTGATATTTTAATCAAAATCTATAGAGCCATTTTTGACAAAATCAAAAATATTGAACATTTTTTCCATGTAAATGGTAGTTTGGGGTGGAAGGATTTTCATGAAAATCTTTGTGTTGCATCTTTGAAAGATATTGAACTTAATACCAAGTTTTGTATTTATCAAACATTTTAAAGTTATGCTGTTCACAGAACGCGCGCGCGCGCGCACACGCACGCACGCGCACGCACGCACGCACCCACGCACGCACGCACCCACGCACGCACGCACCCACGCACCCACCCACGCACACACACACACACACGCACACGCACACGCACCCCCCCCCCTTTCCATGGTCTAGGAGTACCATGCTAGCCTCTAGTTCTCAAGGTCATGATTTCATACTCGGCAAAGGGTGATGGATTTTTTCAGGTGTAAAAATCCTTAGCATGCTTTTTTTCAGAAGGGAAGTAAAGCTTTTGTTCCTGTGTCATAGATTTACGGCATGTAAAAGTACCTCAAGCCTGATAAAAAGGCCCTGAGCAAAATTTCCGGTCTTTCATGCCCAATGTAGAATGGGATGCTAAGAACCACAGTAGTTAAAGAGCATCCATAAATAAACTCAATTTAATTTTACACACACACACACACACACACACACACACTCACACTCTCACACTCACACTCACACAGAGGTAAATTGTACTACATGTTAATAATGCAGATCTCCATAAAACACAAAATTTACGTCAAACTTTTTTTTTGCATCCCTTTCTGAGAGAAATTCTTGTTATTGGTTCAAATTTTCCAATATTTGACTCAGTTTCAAGCACTATTCTTTTGTTTCTTGCGATTTCATGCAGAGAGTCAGGAGTTTCAAAGCCATATAGTGACTGGTTTTTGAATATTTGACTACTGTTCATTTCCTTTGTATACAGCAAAATGTGTAATAAAACAATTTCTGCAAATATTGATCTTAATTAACATGAAGTAGCTAGAGAAATAAGCATTTGTAGTAAAAGTTTGTAGAAGAGAGAGAGAGAAAATCAACAACAATGGATACAGAGAGTAATGTGAATGTAACACATCAGATTTTTTTTTGTATAAGCAGCTGTCTTAGATACACTGTCAATCTAAATTCATTCTTATGACTAAAATAAAGAAAAAAATCCTCAGTGCTTTGGACAGTAACAAATCAGATTCATAAACCTACTTCATAACTTAACAGCTTTGAGACAGTAAAGATCTGCAAACTTCAGATGGATAAGATATTTAAATAAATTTCCCAGCATTTAATATCGATTTTATGAACTACCCAAAATTGATTCTAATGTGTTGCTTTTGTAATAATTTGCAGAACTATTAATTTTCACATGCATTATGATTTCCATCTTATAAACATTCAGGATTTAGAAAGATATATTGCATATTTGTTATGATATTATCAAGAACTGTAACAAAACAGAAACCATTCTGAAAGAGGATTATTTAAAGTATGGTAAATATTACATTGATTAGTAAGGAAGCTTTACATATCTTTCAGGAATATTCCATGTGTTGACAGTAAATCTATACATACAGGGTGAGGGACATAAAGGAACTACCACTTTGAATATCTCTTATACTTTTACCAATGTCAATGAAAGTCTTCCTTAGAAGATGCTAGAGGTGACTTAGGGCACCTCTAGCCTATAAACAATCTAGCTGCCTTACCCAACATTACACACATGGTATTTTAATTCTCAAATAGCAATCTAATTAATTTAAATTACATCCCACCTCGTATTTTTATGAAATTATTGTACAATGTTCTTTAACATTTTTTATGGTGAATCAATTCCCTTTAACCCTTGGAGTTGTAATTTCTTACAACCATGTGATTATCCTAATAACAGATGAAAAGTCCTCTAATATTCATACAAATGGGTATAAAATTCAGCAGATGTTATATTTTTTATTTCTTTAACCCCTCCACCTCCTAATTATCCAAGTTCTGGAAATATATAGCAAGGAAGTTTTCATTTGGCAGTGAAAGAGTTATCCGAAGGGTCAAGTTAGATTTAGATAAATGCAATAAATAAAATTTTTAACCTTTGAACTGTTTCTTCAGTCCTGTAGTTCTTTGATAACAGAAAAACTACCAGTTTTCACATAATATAGAAACTCTTGTAATCAATGTATAACAAAATGGGGCAAAACATGTGAATATGAAAATTCTCCATGCCAGGCCACCAAATAGAAATGGAAATGGCATATAGTCTGCAATCATTAAGAAAATATGTTAATTATAAATATCGGCTTACTAATTTCTGATGTTATGCTGGACACAATTTTCTTTCTAATATATTCATGTAGACACACTGGTAATTAGCTCAATTACAACATACATGAGAAATACAGCAAACCTTTCTTACATAAAAAATTAAAAGTGGCATATGTAATGCATACTGTGATGCAACGGCTATGGTCCAAGGTTATCAGAAGTTCGGCACAAGGCAGTCAGAGAGAAACAAAGATAAGCTGCACTCTCGTCCGACATAAACACCAGAAGCGCTATTGCCAGATAACCACAAACTTCTGGAAGTTATTTTCTTCTTGCCTTCAAAATGTGTGTCCAGATAGTTCTAGAATGTTCTGTTCAAGATTCCATTGGCTATATAAGCGAGTATTCTCATGAGAGGAATCAGTTGGTTGAGTCAGTCAGTCAGTTAGTAAGTAAGTGAATTGGTGAGCATGTTTCTGCTGCGACATCAAGTGTGGCTCTTTGAGCGAGTTCATGGTGACTGCTGTGACATGCAGCGAGTGCTACTGCAGAGTGAGAGATTGTAGAAGTTTTGTTTTCAACTCCCCGGTGAGTGAATCGTTTGGCAGGAGAGTCTACGTCACAAAGAAAGTGAAGTGACAGGGAAATTGAACTAGTTCAATTAGTGAAGTGACAGTGAACTAAGTAAAGTCCCAGTGAAAGTTGAACCAGATCAAAACAGTGACAGTTAAAACACTGGATAGTCACAATACATATAGCACCAGATCTGCAGATCCAATTGCCCTTGGTTTTGTTGCATTTTCTGTTGCTAAATCATGACCGTCTATGTAATTTGCTTACAATGAAATAACTGTTGCCTTTGTCTGTTTTTGCGCACATGTTCTGTGGAGTAATGCAAGTATTTTCTACTTCTTGACATTCTCAACAAAAAATCAGCAATTATTTCTACTCAGTAATTATTTTCTACTCAATTAGCATTCTGAATAAAAAGCCAAAGCTACCTTTGCAAGTCTGCTCTTTTAAGACTCCAAAATGTTCACATTCTAAAATCCAGCCCTCGTAAATCCTTTTTAACCATTTATGAATTATAATTAGAAGCTCACATTTTAATATCCGCCTTTGTAAATTCTTTTTAACCATTTAGGAATTGTAATTAGAACTTGCCTTATAACCTATGTTCATTGAGAAGAACATTGATTATCAGTGATAAAAGAATTACCAAAATCAGGTGAGTGGTTTCTAAGGTTATCCTTCCCCTCAACACACATACATGCACACACAAAATTTCTTTCCTTATAATATTAACATAGATTATTCAGTTCATATTTTAGATTATTGTAAAAGCAAAAAGAATATTTAGAGCTCAGAATTGTATTTTTGTTAAATGAACAGTAAAGCATAGCAAAATTAAATTAGAGCAATAATTGCTTGTTTCTGGCGTAAATAATTAACAAGTAAATTACTATTAAGAGGAGACTAAATGTGAAAGTTGCTGAAAAATGACAGTTTTTTTATGCAGAATTTCCTCCTTAATTTGGCACATATTTTATCATTGTAGACACAATTCTTATATTTCAAATATGTTTTTAATTTGTGCTACAACTGCTATTTGTGTTGGAAATTCCACACCACTTCACAGAAAAAAAGCATAACTTGTATACACTGTGTAGTAGAGAGGTAAATTTTAGCCCATCTTTAAGGGGAAGTCTTGCTCTATAAAGTGGTACTTCTATTAAATATTGAAGCTTCTATGTGCTCAAGCCACGTGGTTTCTTTGCAAACATATGTGAATATTTTTTTCTTTCCATTTTTCCTTTGAACAGCTCTGTCTTTAAATGACATTTTCTGGTATAAATGATCTCTTTTCTCAGAAACTACAGAAGATAGCTATATCAAATTTTAGGATGATAAAAACGACCCCTAAGTACTGTTTTAAATCTATTTTGGTGTTAATAAGATATCTAGTTATTTTTTTTAAAAAAATAATCGATTGCTGATAAACTTTAATCAAAGGGTGGTATAATTGAGAAAAGAAATATTCTATCTTCCTTAATAAACAAACATATTGGATAAAAGTAAATCAATGAATTTAGAAGGCATACTTCTCCTGTAAAAATTTCAGTCTGATATCTAAAACCGTTTCTGAGATGCTGGTCACGAATTTAGCAAATTTAACATTGGTGGGATGCAGCTTTTAATCTCCCCTTAAACTTTCACACATTTAACAAATTAATGTTAACTTAAAATAATTCTTTTAAAAGAAAGAAGACTGAAAAAAAAAATGATGTGATACATTCAAATGACTTTCTCTACCAATGACAATTCACATATATGAAGGTTGCAAGCAAAACTGCCTATTTCCTCAAAAATTAAAAATTGAACTTTTTATGGTTTTGGTAGCTTTAGATAGGCAGTGCTCGAAATTTGTAGCTGGTTTTGTTCAAAAGCGGTCACTTAATTAGAAAAAGTGGCATAAAAGTAGTATTTTCAGTCAGAACTGGACAATTTCATACTGTTACACACATGTGCTGCTATTAAAAATGGCTATTTTCTTGTGCTTATAAAATTTTCTTTTCTTACTGTGCTTGTTACTGTGGAGGCACCTAAATGTTTTCTCGGTTAAATCTTATCAGCAGACCTCACTGTTTTTACATGCACGGCTCCTCTACAGTAGACTCAGTCATGAAAACAAACAGTTGTTATTGTATTTCAAATGTTACATGTCAGCATCCAAGCGTGCCATCACACTGGTTATTCCACTTGAGCCCTCTGCGTCCTTTTATCATGGATTTATGTTCTATTGATATTTATTTAAAAAGGTGTGAATAAATAATAGAATATTGTGCATACATTATCATAATTTCCTATGCAAGGTTGTGTTTTATCGGCTCTCTTAATGTCTACATACATTTAACCTCTTATAGCCTGGTGTACCATTTTGGATACAAAGATGTTTTTTAAGGTTTTAGGTTTTTTAATGGCTTTTTTGTTTCTAATTTCATATTATACTAACCTTCAACAATATAATAAAGTATATAAAAATATTCATTTTTTTGTAATAATAAGAGGTAAAATCCATACCACTGCAGTCAAATGTTGCAGATTTTCAACTCTGTCAAACAAAATCACACATTTTCAAAACTTTTTTGCTTGATAACTGTAAACAAGAAGTATGAACAAATTATTATTGACACATGGCATCAAGGGTTTTTACACGTTAAGCATAAAAATATCTGTCACTATCAAGCTAAGCGAAGCCTTATTATAGTTTTTTCTACTTTCTGGAAAAAACGCTATTTTGGAAATTACCAGTTTTGTTTGCGACCTCCTCAATATATGGTATGGTATTCATATAACCCCTTTGCTGCATATGCCACTCCTGCTAATTCCCAAACCGACTTTTATGTTGCTTTCACTGGCACCACAACTCAAATAACCTTGATCATTAGTGTGTTATGAGATGGACTGGCCATCCATTCCAAGCCAAACATCGCTAGTTCGAGTCCCAGCGACAGCAGTCAAATGTGCTTGTGGTAAAGGATGGGGAAGGTCCAAGTGAAATAACCAGTGTAATGACATGTTTGAATACTGACATTTGACTGCTGTTACATGTATTTTGCTAATTATTATTAAAAAAAATTATAGCTTAATTGCAAAAATATTAATATTTTTAAATATAAAACAGCTAAAAATAGCTTAATTTTATTGTTGAAGGTTAGTTTAATATGAAATTAGGAAAAATACCCCATTAAAAAACCTAAAAAGAACATCTTTGTAATAAATATGATACATCAGGCTGTAAAAGGATAAAAATTGAGTTTACTATGTTACATTACTATGATATATATTGGCTTAGAAATAATTTCAAATTAAGCAAGAAATGCTTAGTTACAGCACATAGAAACGCATTAAAATGTTTATTTATGTAAAAAGAAAAACTCAAACTTTCAAACATGTCCGTTAAATGATGTCCTTACACTTAGTTATTTTACATAAATTGCATATTTTAGTGACCTCCAATCTTTCCTGAAGTAAGTGTTTGTCTCTTATGAGAAAATTAAAAGTAACAATAAGTTTTCCAAGTAAAGGTTAGTTTGATTTTCCTTGAAAATCTTGTGTTGCATCCTTGGAAGATGCTGAACTGTTGTTTTTGTTCACCAATGGCACTGGGGATTAATTGATCTGCATCATTTTCCCTCAGGCTTCCCAATATAAAGTCTGTAAGTTATCACTTTTAAGGCCTTTGCATTTGGTGAGATGTTGTTTGTTCAGGATGACATCTTCACAGAGAGTGCACTTGGGTGTAGGTAGGCATTGTATCTCGTAGTAGTGTTCTGTGAGGCAATTGTGGCCAGTTGCCTCTGAGTCTTCCTTGGCATTTTTTGTACATCAACTCTATCTTTAATATTCTTATAATCTTTAATTTATCTTCTTCATCAAGTCTCTGCTGTCTTTTGAAATGTTGCTTAATGTTATTTAATTGTTTATTTATTTCTATTTGTCCTACAGGTTTTATTTGTTGCATTGCACCTTTCTTTGCTAATTGATCATTGCCCAAAAGTCCGACGTGAGCTGGCATCCATTGTAGAGTGACATGATTTCTAGTTTCAAATGCTTTAATTAGGCTTCTTATTTCTTTAATATTTCTTGTTTTAATATTGTAATTTACTATTCCATCTATGGCTCATTTTGAATTTGATAAGATGATTATGTTTTGTTTTATGTGTGGTCTATATAAAATGTTCTGTAATGCTGCTTTTCTAGCTGTTAATTCTCCATCATAGTGGTTTGACGTTTCATCTAACGTTAGATACTGTGCAAAATGTTTACAGTATACTCCTGCACCGGCATTTTTTGTTATTGATGAGGGATCCATCTGTATATATTCGGAGCCATTCTTTTTTTGGGTATCTCTTATTTTCCATAGCTATTGCTATGGCTCTCATTTCATCTGGAATATTGTTTTTTTTTGTGAATTGTATATATCAGGTCATTCTGGTATTGTATATCAATATATTCTATTGGGCTCGTTACCTCTGTTGCAATTATATTTGTTGTAATTATATTCTTGTATTTTAAGTTATTAATATATGTTCTGAAGCTTATTTGAGCTTTTAAATTACTTATAGTATCTACTGGTGGTACCACTTGTATCTGTTTCATTGACTTTTTTTGTGCTAGGGTAATTGCTTTTAACTCATGTTCCAATTCTATAGCCATGTCTTTTGTGCAGCTTTGGAGTACTGTAATTGGTGTTTTTACAGCTCCTGTTATTATTCTTAGTGAATTATTTTGTGAAGTTTCCAGTTTACTGTTGCTACTAGTTCTCCATACAATAGGTTAGGTTTTATGTATGTTTTATATGTATTATAAGAAGGTCCATGTTTCCACCCCATTTCATTCCTGCTAAACATGTTAAAATGTTGTTCTTTTTGTTGATTTTATTCGTTACATTGTTTACATGTTCTTTCATTGATAGTTGTGTATCTAATTCTATCCCTAGGTACGTTGTTGTAGTTGCTTCTTGTAGTTTTTTGTTGTTGATTTGCAGGTATATATTTTCTGTTTTATGCTACATTGTGAATAGTTGATAATGAGTTTTTCCTGTAATTATTTCCATATTGTTATTATTAGTCGACAGTTCTAGGGTTATGATTGCATTCGCTATTATTGTTTGTAATTTTTTGTAATGTTTTCCAGATCTTGTGTTCTCTTCTGAAGTCCATATTACCACGTCGTCAGCAAACATTCCTACTTGTATGTTACCTATTTTCTTTAATACATCTACTAGGTCGTTTATATATAATTTGAACAGAGTAGCACTTGTAACAGACCCTTGAGGTAGTCCAACTCTCGTTTGTTTCTATTTAGATGTGGCTGTTTTGTATTGTACTGCAAACCATCTTTGGGATAGGAAGGTTTGAAATCAGTTTAGCATGTGCCCTGATATGCCAAACGTCTTCAACTTGTATAGTAGCATTTCTCGTCGTACTGTGTTAAATGCATCTTTGAAGTCAACAAACTGTGCTAGAGTAGTCTTATTATTATTGAAATTTTCTTTAGTGTCCTGTGTGAGTCTTACAACCTGGTGTATTGCTGAGCTGTCCTTCCTAAATCCAGCTTGTTCAGGGACTAATAGATTTTGTGTTTCTAGATAGTATGTCAGTCTTGTAGTTACCATTCTTTCTAAGAGTTTTTCTATGTTTGATGTTAAGGATATCGGTCTATAGCTATCTATCATTTGAGTTGGTTTTCCTTTCTTCTTAATGGGTATATTTTTTGCTTTTTTCCACAGTGTTGGTATGTTATTTCTGGTTGTCCAGATTTTATTGAAAATTTTTAATAAAGTATGAAGTGCTTCATGTCCTAAATTCTTGAGCAGCTCTGGATGTATGTTATCAGGACCTGGACTTTTTTTATTTTTAGTGTCCTTATTGCTTGCTGTATTTCTGGGAGTGTGAATGGTTCATTGAAGATATTTTGAAAGTTAGATGTATCTTCGAGGTTGCTATTTCTTAAGTATTTATTCTGTTTTTTGTTTTTACTTTTTAATGTACTGCTAGTTTTATAGTACGTTGCTAATTTTTCTGCTATAAGGTTATCCTCATATATTTCTTTATTATCAACATTTAATGGCTGATTTTGTTGATTTTCTCTATTTATTTGTTTAATGTAATTATGCACTTTAGTACTATTTGTTCTATAGTCTAGTTTGTTTATAAATTCTTCAAAGCTCTGTTTTTTTGACAGTTTTATAGACTGTTTTAACTGTGCGTTTGCTTTTCGCCTTCTATAACATCTGCTTTGTCTTGTGTCCTTTCTGCTTTTTCTCTAGTTTTATCTCGTTTTGATTTGAGATGTGCTAACTGTTCATTCCAAAAGGGTTTGTATTTATGAATTTTCCCTCTTCAGATACATTGTTTTGCAGCTTTTAAAATTGTGGCATTTAGTTCTTTTACTACTTTGTTTATGTTTTGTTCCAATTTAATTTCTTGGAAATGTTTGTTTGTTATTGTTTTATATTCTTCCCAGTGTGCCTTTTTGAAATTCCATTTAGGCCTTATTTTCCCCTTTGTTCTAGGTGGTTGATGATTTAGATCTGTTTTTGTTATTATGGCTCTATATCCAGTACCACTTTCTTCGATTACTTTTTTTGTAGGTCTATCTTATAAATCAGTTGATATGATGTCTGGATTGGTTGACTGTCCTGAGTAGTGTATGTAGGTTTTTGGGTCTTGATCCCTATGTAATATTTCCATTAAGTTGGAGTCTACAAATTCTTCAATGATTTCACCAGCTTTATTGTTGTCACTATAGCCCCATCTTGTAGAATGTCCATTGAGATCACCAATTATGATTGTTTTATTGTCAATATCAATTACATCCAGGTTGAGGTGATTGTTATTGGGTGGGCTGTAGATACCATAGATCTTAAATTTATGTTTTTGTTTACAAGCTGTTATCCTTATTATTTCAGAAGTGTCATCTTGGTTCATTTCTTTTATAATTTCAAATTTTCCATTTACTTGTTTAATGCCAGCAAGTATGCCACTTGCTATTTGTCTGTTTTTCTAAGATATTTGTGTTGTATTTTGGAAATTGATAAAATTTTTCCTTTTGTTGATCTATATTTGCTTCAGCTATGATGAATACATCTATGTCATTGTCTCTTAAAAGATTGTCTATCATGGATTTTTTTACTTTGGTTCATTCCACCAGCATTCCAAAATAGCACTAAGAAGTGCTCTTCTTTTAGCTTTTTTGGTTTGGAAAGCATGCCTGTGTTGTAGTGCATTTAGTGTTACCCAGGGAACACAACGTGGAGGCGGACTATGTTGAACTTAAATACCATATTTTGTATTTATGTTCTTCACAGATGCAATGTACATAGATGGACCTTTGTCCGTATTTTAGTTTTTACTTATTCAGAAACATGGTGACAAGCATTCAACAGATAATTACCGTCCAATAACTTTGGTCTCATCTGTATCTAAAGTTTTGGAAAAAATAATTACTAATCAAATCCTAACTTTTCTTGATAAACACAAGATCTTAAACAATTTTCAGTATGGATTTAGGAAAGGGAGATCAACTAAAGATGCAATAATTGAAATAATTGAATATCCAATCGACAGTTTAGATAAGGGTGACATAAATAGTTGCCTATTTCTTGATTTAAGTAAGGCTTTTGATTGTGTTGATCATGAAATATTGTTAACCAAACTAGAGCAGTATGGAATATGGGGCATACCTCTCAATTTAATAAGTTCTTACTTAGGTGATAAGAACACAACAAGTAAAAATCACACATAAATGTGGGCAGCAAATTAATACTTACTATTCAAAAATGCGCAGCGTTAAATATGGTGTCCCGCAGGGCTCGATACTTGGTCCCCTCCTATTTATAATTTATATGAATGATTTAATGATAATAATAAATGGTAAAATAATTTCATATGCTGATGACACATCAATGGTAAACACAAGCGTAAATCTTCAAAACCTTGTAACTTGCAATAATCAAAATATCAAACAAATCACACACTTTTTCATGTTACATAATTTGCATATTAATACAAAGAAAACAGTTCATATGGAAGTAAAGCCAGCCCAAAACAGAAAGGACATTCAACTAAAAGTTTATATAAAGGATGAAGAGATTAATGAGGTGGCATACACCAACTTCCTAGGAATAATACTTGACAATCATCTCACTTGGGATAAGCACACTGATAAAGTCTGTAATAAAGTAAGTACCAGCATTTTTCTGCTAAAAAGAATGGCAAAAGTTGCAGATCTAAGAATATTGATGAACATTTATTATGGATTAATATATCCACATCTAGAATCACCATTTGGGGACAATGTGCTGACAAGTACTTTAAAAGACTATTTATATTACAAAAAAGATCAATCAGGATAATTATGGGTTTAAAGCCACAACAATCCTGTAGGGATTATTTTAAAAAATTAAATATTTTAACGCTAGACTCATATATATTTGAAGTTATAATGTATCTAAAACATAATGTAAGACGGAAAATAGTCAACAATCAAATACATAACCATGCTACAAGAGCTAACACAGATTTTCATGCAAGATCACATAGAATCCAGCTTTTTAAAACTAAACCCACTGTGGCGCATGTACATTTTACAATAAACTACCTATTTATATTAAAAACATAACAAATTTAAAACAATTCAAAACAGAATTGAGAAAATATTGTGTATAAGGTTGTTTTTATTCCTTAAATGAGTATTTGAAATGATTTGTTGTATGTATTTTAATTGTAAAAATAAGTTATTATTTGTAAAATATTCATTGATTTTTTTAATGTATATATTGACGATGTCATGAATTTCTATGTAATTTTCAATGACTGATAATAAATGAAATGTATTCTGGTGGGTTCTCAATATCACATTTGTGGGTGGAATGTAGTACTCCCTCTTCTTGCTATTAATGACTTCATTGGCGAGATCATCAATTTGTTCCAAATAAATAAGTTAAAAATAAATGAACAAAAATTGATTGCTATAGGATTTCACCAAATTAAAGAACACGTCTCAATTTCCAAATTTATATTTACACAACAAATCGCTTCTCTATACACCAAATACTAAATTTCTGGAAATATGGTTAGACAAACATATAAAATGGGGAAAAACAAATTCAACAGCATGTTGAAACTGAGTAGAATTACATCGTTTACTAAATCCACAAGTGAATTTGTAAATACAAATGTGTTGGGATTTATATACCTACTTTACTTACTTCCATTCTGTAATATTATGGCATACTAAGCTGGGTAATGCAAAAGATGCAGTAAAAATTTTTAGATTACAGAAAAGAGCAGTATGCTGTATTATAAATATCTCCTCTTCTACCAGTTGTAAACCTTATTATAAAAGTTTGAAAATACTCCCTTTCCCGTGTATCTATATTTATAAAGTCCTAGTTCTGACAAGATCTTGGCTTGCTCAATTCACAAGTATCAATTCTTAATACAAGAAGTAAAGCAGACCTACATATTACAAACCACAATGCAACTTTATTCGCACATAATGCATTATTATTATTATTATTATTATTATTATTATTATTATTATTATTATTATTATTATTATTATTATTATGTAATAAACTATGAGAAAACATTAAAAGTATAACATCAGAATAAAGGTAAAAACTGACTCTAAAAGCATCTTTAATGGAAGGCTTCTATTATTCAGTAGAAGAATATTTAAATCATAGTTTCCTTAACAATACTTCCTAAATTTATTCTTTTGTAAATATTTAAGCAATAGAGAGTTGTTTTTATTCAATAGATGACTATCTGGAAATGGTATAATTATTTGGTCCATATTAGATTTAGTATTTTTGTAATTATATAATTCATATTTTGTGCTAACTTCTTTGTAAGGGTATAACTTATTTTATTATTGTTCATTCTTATTATGTTTGTTCTCTTGTTAAAATTGACGAAGCCTATATTTCTATACCGAAATGATGGTGAATAAATAAACAAACAAATAAATAAAGTAGATACTTAAAGGAAGTAAAAACAGTGAAAATCTCTACCTCAATACCAAATCATTGTTAACTGACCTTTAAGTTGTGAAAGTTCAGTAGTGATATACTCATTAATTATTAGCATTAGAAACATGCCGTTAATGCCTTTATTCCATTCCAAAAAATCTGATCTGTTACACTCACATGACTTTCTCTACTCATGTACAAACTATTTTTACAAATGCTTATTCTCCATATGCTTATGTTAATCGAGATGTTAATCTTATTGCTAATTTTCTTGTAGATGCAAGTGGAATTGGTAGAATTTAAGCGATAGTCAAATATTTTAAGAGCTGTTTACTATGTGGAGTATTCCATTCTCTTTGCATTACCAGGACAAAAAAAAAAAATGAATAACGAATTGCCATTTGAGAAAAAGTATAAGTATTGGAAAATATAAGGGAATATCAAGCAATATCTCGAAAATGGTTCACTCAAGAAAAAAAAATGTATATGAAATAAATTGTTTATTTTAACGCGATCTACATTTTTGTGTAGTAAAATTTTGTCTCTCTCTTATGGTTTACCAGTTATGCAAAAGTTGTTCACAATGAAGAATACTTTTGGAGACATTCCCAGAAAATTCAAGATATACATTTTATTTGTCATAAAAATATCTTAAACATATGATATTTTAATCAAAATCGTTAGAGCCATTTTTGAGAAAATTAAAATTTTCGAAAAATCTTCCATGTAAAGGGTAATCTGGGGAGGGGGGATTTTCTTGAAAACCTAAACTGAACCTAAATACCAAGTTTGGTGTTCATCCGACTGTTCGTTTCTGAGTTATGTTGTTCACACACACACACACACACACACACATGGACATGTTTCCAAAAATGCTTTTTTTTATTCAGGGGGCCTCAAAACATATATTTCCGGTGAAATCTCGGTATCAAATTTTTGGGTGGAATACAATACTTCATCTACTTACTATACATAGTAGAGAAAGTAAAATTACAACTTTTTGCTCAAACTAGTGCTTTTTTTTAAAAAAAAATCTGATGTGTTACACTCACATGACTTTCTCTACTCTTGTACAAACTATTTATACAAACGCTTATTCTCCATCTACTTCATGTTAATCGAGATAAACATTTGCAGACTCTATCTTATTGCTAATTTTCTTGTAGATGTAAGGGGAATATATATTTACAAGGGCAATTTGGAAATACAGTAGCCTTTAAGCACATACATATCTCTTAATAGCTGGTTGCTAGGTGCAGCACCATTCCCTTTCCCACAGATTAATACTCTTTGCATATCCAAGACAAAAAAATGAATAACGAATTCCCATTTGAGAAAATAAGTATTGAAAAATTTAAGGGAATAACAAGTAATATCTCGAAAATGGTTCACTCAACAAAAAAAATGTATATGACATAAATTGTGTATTTTAACGCGATCTACATTTTTTGTGCAGTAAAATTTTGTCTATCTCTTATGGTTTACCAGTTATGCAAAAGTCGTTCACAATGAAGAATACTTTTGGAGACATTCCCAGAAAATTCAAGATATACATTATATTTGTCATAAAAATATCTTAAACATATGATATTTTAATCAAAATCGTTAGAGCCATTTTTGAGAAAATTAAAATTTTCGAAAAATCTTCCATGTAAAGGGTAATCTGGGGTGGGGGGATTTTCTTGAAAACCTTCGTGTCGCATCCTTGAAAGATACTGAACCTAAATACCAAGTTTGGTGTTTATCCGACTGTTCGTTTCTGAGTTATGCTGTTCACAGACAGACACACACACGGACATATTTCCAAAAATGCTTTTTTTGGATTCAGGGGGTCTCAAAACATGTATTTCCGGTGAAATCTCGGTATCGAATTTTTAGGTGGAATACAATACTTCCCCTACTTACTATACGTAGTAGAGAAAGTAAAAAAAAAGAAAAGGATACAATTTCATAAAGATTAGTTTTTTAGCTATTTGAAAAGTGCTTGTCGATATCAGTAATAGTACAGAAGATATTTATTAAAGACAGTTTTAGGTGGTACAGTCTGTTAAATGAAACTAACAAACATTTTTCTGGTAATTGTTGGTTTTGGATGAATGATTTATGCTGATGTCTTTAATGGGCTTATTTGGAGTCAAAAATCAAATGTAAAAGTATTTGTTTTTCTTTTGTTGTTTTTATACAATAACAAACTAAACAACTGTTATAAAACTTAGTACATATTTAGGTACCTACCTTAGATCCCTCTTGGAAAGTAGGCTATTGCATCTTAATTACTTTCTCCAAAGTTTGATTTGGCCAAAAATCAGAATAGTTTACTTATAATTGAGCATTTTTTAAAAATGCTAATTATAAAAGTTTATAAGCATAATGTTTTGTAAAGTTTTGATATTTGCAAAATATCAGTACAATGAATATTTAAAAATTTGTTTTTGTCATTATTATTATTATTATTATTATTATTATTATTATTATTATTATTATTATTATTATTTGTGTACAGTAGCTGGTTACTGTCTTAGACAGTGTACTTCCAATCACCTAGCAGACATAAGGAAAAGGCAGAAGTTTGTGTAAAGTTAAAACATTTACTTATGTTTAAATTTTTATAATACCCAAAAAGAAGCAGTTTTATTACCAGTTTTTAAAACACACATGATACATATGCTGACAGAGAGAGGTAAGAAAGTTGAAAGTGAGAATGAGAGAGAGCGAGAGGGGGGTCTCAATAACAGAAGCAGAGCTAGTACTAATGTAAAATGTTTGTGGACATTGTTCCTGTTTTTGCAGTTTTGAATGGATAATATTGCTGAAAGCATCTGAAACTGAGTGTAATTGCTTTATAGCATTAATGAAATGATGACAACTATTGCAGAAAGAAAGGAACTGGATGAAAGTCAACAAGTTCGAGAGTATCGAGAATACATTCGAGACTTGCAGGAACAAGTTCATGGTCAGGGTGAAGCATATGAACAGCTGATGGAACAACACAAGGAAGATCTTAAGGTACTTACCATTCACAAGTAATAATTTTATTTACTCAGTTTATAATGTATGTACATCTTCCGACAACCAAATTATACAATCCTGTATAAATTTCTCATACTGCATTAAGCCATTCTTCTCTGTTCAACCATCCCTTGTCTTTTCTCCATCACTTCCAGGATACCTCTTTTTTTTTTCTTTCATTATTACATTCATTTTCCTCTTTTTCTTCTCTTTGATGGAATCTATTCACATGCTATCCTTCCATCTGCATTACATGGCATTAAGTGTTTGTTAGTTGAGTTGTGGATACATCCTCTCTAACTTCCATTCCGTGTCTTATTATGTCATTTATTCTAGCTTATGTTGATAAGCTTACAGATCCGCTCCAAGAGTTAGTATGAAAGTATTTTATATTTGCAAGTTTCTTTACTATATATACAGAGAGAGCCAAAAAACTACAAACCAGCTGCGTGGTGTTTTTCCTGTTTGCGTTCTCTGCGCTCATTGCCGTATGCTGCTATCATAGAAAGGTGCAGATGAAACCATAAAACATTTTTAAAACTACTTTTAAAGGCTTTACTTACCAACTTTATGAAAGATGCTGTAACTGGCCACCGTCGTTGTCCATACATTTTTGGCACCTTTTTAGGAAACTATCCATCACTCGCCGTAGTTCACGTTGAAAAATGCTAGCAATTTTCTGTCGGATATTTTGTTTTAATTCTTCCAGGGTTTGTGGATTTGTCTTGTACACTTTGTTTTAAGTTACCCCAGAGATAGAAATTGCAGGGGGTTAGGTTGGGGGACTGAAGGGCCACAAATCTCTACTAATAATTCTGTCCTCAAACACACTTTCAATTGTTCTCATCGAAATATTGGCCATATAAGCTGTTGTGGAGTCTTGTTCAAACAAGGCAAAATCATGCTCCCTGTCTGTTAATTCTCTAAAAAAAAGTGAGCAAAATTGTATTCACATATGTACAGGCATCAACTGTTGACTCGAAGTTGTTTCCTAAAGAGGTGCCAAAAATGTATGGACAACAACGATGGCCAGTTTCAGCATCTCCTTTCATAAAGTTGGTAAGTAAAGCCTTTAAAACTAGTTTTAAAAATGTTGTATGGTTTCATCCGCTCTTTTCTATGATAGCGGCAGATGGCAACGAGCACTGAGGACACGGACAGGAGAAACAGCGCAGCCAGTTCATAGTTTTTTGGCTCTGTCTGTATATATATCAATGCTTCTAACAACTGATTTATACATTTTATGTTTGATTTTGTTTCTAATCTTTTTATCCTGTAATAAAGGATTTAGAGTTATGTTGCATATTTTCCTTTTCTTAGACTTTTGTTAATAGTTTAACATAGTTCATAGTTTATCCAGGATTGAATGGTTTCCTCAGGATTTTTTATCAAAGCTGTGGAGTTTCAGTCAAAACAAGTTATTATGCATTCTGTGATTTTTCAAAATGAACTATGTGATAAAAATATGCTGACTGTGAGGTGAGAGGAATTGGATTTTTAATGCTCAGAAGCTGAATACAGCAGAAATTTACCGTCAACTAAAGGAAATATTGTTTGGTTTACAACTCTTCCCATATTTCAATGACTTCCAGGGAAACCTCATTCCACCAAGTGATGTATGGACCCCATGTATTAATTGCAGGCGCCCAAAAGACGGAGTCTGTTAGCTCCAATGAGGAGTGATAATGGTAAATGGCGATGGAATAAGAGGAAATCCAGCTATTACCATATACCCCAAACCACATTGGGCATTAGGGATACTTCACATGGGCTAGTCAGAGGTGAAGGCTTGAATAGGGCTGACTTAAAATTGCTACCCCACAGCCAGAAATTGAACCATGGACCCTCAGCATGAGAGCTGTGAATGAAACCACTGGCCTATCCCAGTGCCCACTAAAGGAAGTGTATGGTGATACGATAATGAACAAAAGAAATGTGAGAAAGTGGTGTGAGATGTTTAACAATGGTTGTACAAATGCGCATGACAAAACTTGACTTGGATGTTTGTCACTCATCAAAGACAATTTGAAGAATCAAATGAACAACAAAATCATACAAAACAGATGTGTATTCTTAGATGAGTAAAAGCTGGTTCACAACCACCCAGTAACGGTAACCAGAACGGAAAGCAAGAAATTTTTATTCACAACAGCCCGGTAACGAGAACGGGAATGCATATCGATCACAAAGTGAAAGTCGATTTTACGCATTGGGATTTCATTTGTTTTTAACTGACCAATGACATTTTTTCACCTACTTCCAATTTAGCCAAGCCAACGTCAAAATTCGATAGAGTAAACATTATCTAAATGCATATTCATTACATTTCCGATCCCTCTACTTATGCCAAACTTTCATTCCTTTATTTAATGGCATACATTAAAATTGTTTATTGTTCTTTTTCATTTCCACCGGTTTTAGCTGTTCTTTGTAACTTTTGCCATTGTTTTTTAGGTAATAGCCAGTTTTGAGTTGCATATAAACAAACTACAAATGATCCCTTCAAAAGAGGAACCAACGCTGATTAGATTTGCGAGTGTCGGGATGAGGTTAGGAAGCACATTTACTACTAATTCCTTCCAGTTTCATGTTTCCAGCTTGCTACTATAGAGTGCACTAGTGGCTGTTTCATGTCACAGCCGCTTAGAATAACCACTAGAGTGAAGAGTCTAATATGCACAATAAGGATCTAATATGCCGTGCCCGGGAATGAGAATGAGAAAGTTAAAAGTTGGGCAACTCTTCTTTCCCATTCCCGGGGCCCAGGAAGGCTTCCCGTCAGTGTGAACATTCCCATTTGAATACATGTATTTCAACTTTCTTGTTCTCGTTCTGGTTACCGTTCTTGTTGGTTGACCAGCCTTTACACATTTCTCTTTTTTTTGCTTGATGAAGTTGTGTCCAAACATCTTGACTTAATGAACTGCAGCAGCTGACTATAACACGGGAATTCTAAAGCTCATGGGCAGACAAGACAAAGCTTAAATAATGGAGATGATTATGTGGAGAAATAAAGTACTGTCTGTTAGCTACGTGGTTGGGTGGCTTATCTCTCAGGTAAAGCTTTCGCTGGTGGGAGGAGTACACAGTATGCTGAACTTGTGCAATGCGTGCTTCAGACTTAGTAAATACTACCTCCTTCCACTAGCTAAATCCTTACCTGCTTGGAAGATCAGCTGCATCCACTAGCTAAAATATCAATGAACAGACAGCAAGTTCAAATTCTGTGACATGTTTTTTTTTAATAAAATAATTTTTGTGAATTATTAAAGCCAAACATTACTTTGTTACTTTCTGGAGTACCTTTTTATATGATATAACTATATTTTATTTGAACAATTTATTTTAAAATCAATGATTTGCCAAGAAAAGTTGGTAAGTGAGAAATGTAATTAACTGCAATAATTACTCTGAGATATATTCTAAATTGCTTAAACTTGTTGCATCATAATCTGTAGATGAAAGAGCTGGAAGTAAATAATGCAGAAATGAAGCTGAAAAATCAACTTGCGGTACATCAGCGGGAAATGGCAGAATCAGATAGAAGATGGCGACAGTGCTTAGAGCGGCAGCTAGGAGAAGCGGAAACAAGACATAAAGAAGAATTGATGGAGCTCAGTAAGGAGTGGCATTGGGAAAGGAAGGTAAGCACTTTAATGGTAACTATATAGTAGCTGATAGCATATTGTGATCTAATATTGTATACCCGTAGAGTTTAAAAATCAATACAATACAGATCTGCCCTCTACAGTATTTAGTACCCTGCACTGCATGAACAACCACAATGGGGGTTTTAGGAACGAAGAATTCAGTTAGCGGCAGCCCATAATCGATGAATAGTGACATGAGGCCTTGAAGAGCATAGGAATTGTACTGTAAAATGGTATGCACTTCAAAAATGAAACATGTTCGATTCCCTGCCATTGAAAGAGCTGTGTAGTATAGAAACTGGTGTATTGTTGAGCTTTATACCAGTATTAGTAAGGTGAGCGCATTAGACAGGTTGCGAACGTACAGAAAACGTCGAAAATGCCTCATTTTTGTTACTTTTAGATGTATGCTGGTCGCAAATAAAGTGAGCTGCTAAGAGAACGTCAAGGAACATCGTGGTATCATACAACAAGAGGTATCCGAGTGGCAAATAGTTCAACATAACAATGAAGTTCTACCAGGAGTAAGATGAGAAGGTCACATGTTGGGTCACCGACAGTGTTACCATTGCCCATACTCATGTTCCGTTTTTGCAATACGTGTGAAACCTTTCACCGTATATTCCTGGAGCCCTTAGTAAACATTCAGTGGGAAGACTCTGAAACGTGTTGTGGGTATTTCAGAGTAAGTCCTACATAACAGATGGAAATTAATGCTATAATTAAGATAGACATGTATCAAAATGTAGGGAAGAGGGCAAGGGTTTAATCGCAGAGATACCTGGACCCTATTGAATGACCAGGCTAAATCTCAAAATGCAGTCGCTATCACAGAAAGTAACGATTAGTTGGGGGTTTTGTGGGAAGTGGTGTGACAGCTACATCCTCATGTAGGGAGAAGTGCTGTTGGCCTCACAAAGACCATGTTGACGCTGTTGCATGGATGACAATAGAGGTAGGAATGCCTACGATGCTGCTGGTGATTGCCAATGCATCATGTGTATGCAGTTTAAGAATCCCAGTTTGCCAACCCCCAGAAGCTTCCCACATAAAGGTGTCTCTGCCCCTCCCATAAGGTTTTAGAATGACCAACTGCATATAGTGCGGCTGGTATTGAATATAAGGGAAGGTTGCCTATATTGGATGTTTGGTTGCCCCAAGGCTTGAAGAGGTATCGAATCGAAACAGAATATATAGATGGTTTACTACCCTGTGAAGAAATACATAGCTGAAAGGCATATGAATCATTAGTGAGAAGCACGTATGTAGGACACTGGCTGCTTCATTTGGACCAGATGACACAACCGTGAGTAAAAGATAAGTACGACCTGCAATGATCTATATTGCAACAGATTCATTAGACATTCATGACAGTTAGGTAGTTAGGCCTCATGCTGCCAAACAAATATTCCTGTAGTGTTCATCACCAGTAAGATATTGATATTGGAGGGTCAGGGGGGAAACTGTTGTTCCTGATAAAGGACAGGAGAACTAACTAGGGAACGTGTTGTATTGCATCATGTAAGATAACGACAGAAAGGGGGTTGTTGACACATCATGTGTATGAACCCATAATGTACAGTCCACACATTGTATCATGTCAGCGTGTTACATGGAACGCAGATCCAGCTGGAATTGACAACAGGGTCGGTTCTCATCTGTTCTTCGGGTGGAAATGTTTACTGCTCATGAGGGCTGCTAGTGATTACAGTGGCTACTCTGAATAGCAGGCATATTGTATGAGTTTGAAAGGGGTGACACCTTCTTCCTAATCTTGAAATCCTTTGTAGGTGTCTCACATTGCAACAGTGAGGTGAACTCACATTCCTCTGCTATGTGGAATGCGCACGTTTACGAAGAACGTTGGTGGTAAATGCGGAATACCGCTCTTCACATGAGATTCACGAGCACACATTAAGTGAAATAAATGATCAAACTATGCAATATCTCACACATTTAATCAGGGAGGGAATATACAAAGGCACTGTCTGTAGAAAATGTGACTCCTGCATCCAAACACGTCACTTCTACTTAAATGTAGCCTTACCACTGAAAAAGGGTAAGCAACATGATGATGATGGGAATAATAATAATAATAATAATAATAATAATAATAATAATAAAGAATACTAATACTAATAATAATCATACTTATAAGCATAATAACACTAATAATAATAATAATAATAATAATAATAATAATAATAATAATAATAATAATAACAAATCCCACTCCTTAAGCCCCACATTAAACTCCTATTATAATAACTATAAACCAATTCTAACTAGGGTCATCAGAGAAGCTAAACGTCAAGCAAATGACAAGAAAATCGGATGGGTTACACTCACATGCCTGACTCTACTCTTGTACACACTATGTATACAAACACTTATTCTCCATCTACTTAGTGTTAATCTAGATAAACATTTGCAGACTCTGTCTGATTGCTACCTTTCTTGTGGATGTAAGGGAAATATAGAAATACAGTAGCCCTTAAGCATAGGCATTACTCTTAATAGCTGGTTGCTATGTGCAGCACCATTCTCTTTGCCACAGATTAATACTCTTTGCATATCCAAGACAAAAACATGAATAACCAATTCCTGCTTGAGAAAATTAGTATTGCAAAATGTAAGGGAATCACAAGCAATATCTCGAAAATGGTT